>JAOTON010001851.1:0-600000 GCA_034440635.1 Lepas anatifera | reverse complement strand
CGCCCTGGAATCCGTTAAAGAGTGGCCAAGAATGTTTTTTATGAGAAATCAGAGCATTTGTAATAATTTTTGTAACTCTTAGGTCATAAGACAGTTTTTCTTCATGTTTTTTTTTTTTAATGGGAGAGGTCGCCTTGTGACCTGATCTCAGCTCACCAAATATAAAAATCCCTGATTTGCATTTTATAGACCCTGAAGAGTTCTTTAAGTGTAGAAAGTTTCAAAGCGATCGGCCCAGAGATGTAGCTATTATAGAGCTCAAAATTTGAAGTGAGGTATTGTCACACAGTGAGGTATCATCACAGGTGACCTTGTTTGACTTCACCTGGTGACCTGACCTAGTGTGGCCCGGGGTAAACAACTTCAGGGGTTGATGGAAAATTATGGGGTGAGTGGTAGACCCATCAGCCGCGGTACTGCGCATGGTCATTTTTCTGTTATTCTGAAAAAAACCTTAGGGGGTCATCGATGGCCCTCCCATGGGACGAGAGTTAAAGGCAGCCATGGACTGATTTATATAATTTTTGTTTCAACTTGTCTGGACTTAAGCTCCGCCATTTGGTGTATTGACACCACGTTTTCGTCCAGCATCTGCTTTCTCTCTGCTGTCTCCTCGTGATGAAAACTGACAACCTGGAAAGCTGGATCTGAATAATTACGACCCTAATCTTTTCCACCAGCATTTGTTGGGCGTGTAAGAACCTTGTTTGTCCTGGGAAAAATTTGAACTAAGTTTTTTAAGGTCAAGTGTCTGGTAGGAATGAGTGGAAAAACAATAATTGTCTACAAGAAAAGTGAGTTTGCACAATCACGAAAATATGCATGAAACTAAAGGTCTAGAGTTACCAGCAAATACCAGCCCCCTCTATGGATACAAATGAGTGTCATTCCGAACTTTTTATTGGCATCTCTGCGGAAGCCACTCTAACTCAACATTGATAGCATTAAAATCATTGGCTGTAGTATAATTGAGTTTGAAGCAGTTTTCCCTACTTACCGAGAACTGGAAATGAGCAGATGGGCCGAAAACCGATGGCGGACCGTGGCACCGGAATGTCCAACGTTTGGAACTCGCTCGAAGGATAAACAATTGGTGATATAACAAAGAACGAAAGAATAAGTTATGGGCATGACATCTCCACTGTATAAGTTGAGAATGTATCCTAATAAATTTTGTTCTACAACGTAGCAATCTCTTTGCAAGAAGTGTGCGAAACATTATGTTTCGTGTATGGTGTTATGGTGTCGTGTTTGCGAGATATATGTGAATGGATCTGTGTACTTTCATACCGGCTGAAAGTGATGGCATGTGCCAGTTTCATCAGTTTCTAGGTACTTGAATATGCATTTGGTACACCTGTCGGACTTTTATGTCTGTATACAACTAGTTTAACGTCTTGCATAATCATGCAAGTGACTTGAGCATAAAATTCCAGGCACTTTAAAGTTAATGACACCCGAGCGACCAATATCTATGCATGACAAGATGAAAGATATAACAAATGAAAGACTTTTCAAAGAGGTGCTTTTTCTAGGACTGCCGTGAGAGCTTTACCACACGAAATTGTGTGCAGAGCCCTCGCCCCAGCGTGCTTCTGATCCAACATTGTTGACTTTTTTGGCTACATATCATAGGTGCCGAGATCGTAGGGATAACAAGCTAGCATTATCATAAGCTTTGCATTTATTTTTCATATAGCTTTGCAATTATTTCTGACACTATCTAGCACTGCTAAATTTTTAGCTACATAACGCGCCGCGATCGCAGGGAGATTGCTGAAAGTGAACAGTGGTAGATATAGTGTGAGAAATAATTGAAAAGCTATATGAGAAATACATGCAAAGCTTATGATAATGTAAGCTAATTACCCTCTTGTTGATCCAGGACAATAACGTGGTCATGATATGTCAAGGAAAGTGACCTACTAGTAACAGGTGTAGGATTCTAGATTCTGCAGGGGTGAATACTAACCAATACTTAGAAATAATTTGATTATTCTGATAACGGCGAATTGAGTGATGTATAATAGGCCCATACCATGTCAACATATAAAATTTCCCCGACCCAAGGCTAGATCAATAGAGTCATGATACATATGTATCAACTCCCAATAAAAATCCAAAGAAAATACGACAAAAGTTTTTATCATAGTTCCTGGTGAAGTTATCAGTTTTCCCATATTTTTCCCGCTGTTTAACACGCGCATTGACGGGAATCTGAGCCATCTTCGCTTTGACGGGGGGTGAGTACCCGCCCCTAAGATCTAAAAAACACGCAAGATAGCGAAAAAGGTAAACGGCGTTGGGTAGCCCATTCACTTCTCTATTGAAAATATTTGAACCATTTTTCAGGTCATATTTGAGGTCACTAGAGGTCAATACATACTGTTGAAATTGCATCTAAAAATCGACCTTATTTCGCGCGGTATATCTCCAATAATAGAGCGCTCGGAGTTACTTCACTTCTGTTCGCGCGATTCGCTGGTTGTCATGGCAATTAAAGTCTGGGCGGCACGCGCGCCGATATTGTTGCGACTCGTTGAGAAGTCAGCTGGGACGACTCCGCCGGTGGGTGTGGGCTGGGATCTGCGTTTAGCACTGTTTGCCAGCGCAGAGACACTTTATTTAATTATATATTAGAACTTATTGGAATTTAACGTAAAACTATCTTCAGTGGGCGAATTTGGCCTGCCTGACCAGTTCGTTCATCCCGCTGGGGATAGTTCTAACCTTTTTAGATTTATTTCGAACGCTTAAAGTCATTTCGGAGCCCCACCACCGGTGTAACTTTAAGTGAGGATTTTAACGTGTGTGCTAGTGTTTTGAATATTAGCCGGTCGCGCGTAGCGGCCCCTTTAATTGGAGGCCAGCAGGCCTGTACGCGTGAGTATTCACCGGTGCAGCCCAGCCGAGTGGTTGTAGACCGTATCCAACCTTGGAACCTGTTATGTCATCTCTGTGATTTTCCATGACTGTCACATTCCATGTTTTAGATAGACACTGTGTTTATGTATTATTTGGTTACCTCGTGACATCAAGCGCCAAAATATTGAAAAATAGATTCGGCCAATTGATCCTCCTGCTTTCTCTGTTGACGGTGATTGAAAAGGTTCTGGGATGGGAAGACCGAACAATGTATAGTCAACCTTCATATAATTGATACAGTCCACTATTTTCGAAAACAGTTCCCTGACCAGCTTACAATCGCAACACATACCGTCATAGGGATAAGATGCAAATGAAGCTTTTAGGTCATTACATCTGAACAAGTCAAGATAGAGCAAAACAATTTAAACCCTTCAAATCCTCGCAGCAAGCCAAATCGAATGATATATAATATGACCTTGCTAGGTCAAATAGGAGATTTGACCTCAACTGAGCTCAGGTCAAGGTCAAATTAGGTAAAATGCATATCATTAAAACTGCAAGGACAAGGCAAAGCTAATGCAGTTACAATAAAGGCTCTATCATTATCCATTAATAATTTATTCAGTTACAACCATTTTTCCCATGTATTTCCAATGGAGAGGTCATGGTTCGTACCTGACCTTAGGTCATCGATATCAAAAATAGCGTAACATATTTTAGAGAACTCGGTGGGGCCATTATGTAATATAAGTTCCAATAGAATAAGCCCATACTGCTCTGCCTTATGCTATCTTAAATTTTTGAGGTCAGGTCACTTGACCTATACTGGTGACCTGACCTGAGACGACCCAACCTTAAAATTTTGACAAACGTAAAATTATCAGGGGAGAGGTATGCCAAGTACGGTGGCGCTACGCGCCGCCGTTTTTATGCTGCCTGGAAAAAACCCGAGGGGGGGCGGGTATCCACCCCCTCCGTAAATGCGCGTGCTAATCGATTTTCTACCTTTTCCCCGGCGTTGAAGTGAACCGATATTTCGCCGGTAGTGGATTCTTGTCCCTTGTGTTACGCTTGTGATCTACTGTGGTGGCTCGGCGGCAGTAACGACTCTGTGGATGGAGGGTGACTGGAAACGCGGGATTTGGAGTGGCTCCTTCGAAGATGTCCTGTTTTTATTTCCCCGTTTTCTCACATTTGCAGTGTATAATGTTTCACAGTGTTTAGCATTTCTCACAGCGTTTCTCACGTATATTATTCTACAGTGACACTATTCCATATGCCCCACGCAGTCAAAAGTAGAGCGTCTCCATCAGAGAACCGTCCATTGTATTGCGGGTGGCGTCGTCGGCTCGGTCCCGCGCCCCACCGTCCGGGCCTCGTGCGGGCTGGCGCCGGGGGACCCAGTGGCTGGCGACCACTGCGGCCATTACCCGCTACGGTTATGCTACGATGGCACTGAGTATTTTATCTGCATTAGAGCTCACTTCCATCCATACATGTATTTGACAGCACACGCGGCAAAAAACACTACAACGGCAAAAAAGAACAGTACAATGGGTGCGCACCCTAAAATCCTATGGCCGGCCGGCATGACTACGCTGGACAATATTATAAAAAGCATGGGTAACAGTATAAGACAGCGAGAAAATACAGGGCAACACAACCGTCGGGCCGGAGCCCGGCCGCGGAGAGGGTCGCCGCGCCTCCACAACGGGTGACGATATCCCGCGTAGCGACCGCCGCAGCGGGCGGCGGAGACGCCCAGGCGAGAGACGAGCAACCGAAGACACAGCCGCAGAGATGACACCGCGCCGGACGGCGAGAGGCCGCCCGGGCGCAGCGGTCGCCGGGGCGCAGCCGCAGAGGCCGCCGCGGCGGGCGGCGGAGGCCGCCCCACCACGGCGACCGAAGACATGAGGCTTCAGGCGGACGCCGCGCCGACAGCGAGAGGCCGCCCGGACGCGGCGACCGCCGGATGAGTCTGCAGAGTGGCCGCCGCGGCGAGCGGCGGGAGGCCACCCCACCGCGGCGACCGAAGACCCGCAGCCGCAGAGACGACACCGCGCCGGGCGGCGAGAGGCCGCCCGGGCGCGGCGACCAAAGACATGAAGCCGCAGGCAGATGCCGCGCCGGACGGCGAGAGGCCGCCCGGGCGCAGCGATCGTCGGGGCACAGCCGCCGAGCGGCCACCGCGGCGGGCGGCGGAGGCCACCCCACCACGGCGACAGAAGACAGGCAGTCGCAGAGATGACACCGCGCCGCACGGCGAGAGGCCGCCCGGACGCGGCGACCGCCGGGATGAGTCCGCAAAGTGGCCGCCGCGGCGAGCGGCGGAGGCCACCCCACCGCGGCGACCGAGGACCCGTAGTCGCAGAGATGACATCGCGCCGGACGGCGAGAGCCGCCCGGGCGCGGCGACCAAAGACATGAAGCCGCAGGCAGACGCCGCGCCGACGGCGAGGCCGCCCGGGCGCAGCGATCGTCGGGGCGCAGCCGTCGAGCGGCCGCCACGGCGGGCGGCGGGAGGCCACCCCACCACGGCGACAGAAGACAGGCAGTCGTAGAGATGACACCGCGCCGGACGGCGAGGCCGCCCGACGCGGCGGCCGCCGGGATGAGTCCGCAGAGGGCCGCCGCGGAGAGCGGCGGAGGCCACCCCACCGCGGCGACCGAAGACCCGCAGCCGCAGAGACGACACCGCGCCGGACGGCGAGAGGCCGCCCGGCGCAGCCGCCGCGGCGGGCGGCGCGAGGCCACCTCACCACGGCGACAGAAGACAGGCAGTCGCAGAACGACACCGCGCCGGACGGCGAGAGGCCGCCCGGGCGCAGCGATCGCCGGGGCACAGCCGCAGAGTGGCCGCCGCGGCAGGCGGCGGAAGCCACCCAACCACGGCGACCGAAGACATGAAGCCGCATGCCGCGCCGGACGGCGAGAGGCCGCCCGACGCGGCGAACGCCGGATGAGTCCGTTGAGTGGCCGCCGCGGCGAGCGGCGGGAGGCCATCCCACCGCGGCGACCGAAGACCCGCAGCCGCAGAGACGACACCGCGCCGGACGGCGACGGGCCGCCCGGGCGCAGCGATCGCCGGGGCGCAGCCACAGAGCGGCCACCGCGGCGGGCGGCGCGAGACCACGCCGGACGGCGGAGGCCGACCGGGCGCGGCGACCGTCGAGATGCAACCGCAGGGCGGCCGGCAGGCGGCCGCCCTAGGCACGGCGACCGGCGAAACGCAGCCGCAGAGCGGAAGCCACCCGCCCACGGCCGGACGGCCAGCCGCCGGCGACCCGCGGCGACACTAGCCCCCACCAGGGCACCCGCGCCGGCCATCCGCGCCAGGCACCCGCGGCCTGGGAGCGCTGAAAGTAGATTCGGAATAAGTACGGCAGGAGGAAAAAGGGCGGCCGTTTTGGGTTCATTAAGTGGTTCACCGGAGAGACACGGAACACGAGTAGTTAGATTCGGATTTGGACAAGGTGGAGCGGGGGTGTGCTAATCAGCTCCGCGACGACCAACAATTCCCTGTTCCAGCTCGCGCCCGGCTCGAGCGTTGGGTCGCACTGGTGGCTTTGGTGACCACAGACGTCACCGGTCACCCCAGCCACCTGCGGTGCGCTCTCTGGCTGCCACTAGACGCGCTGCTCACTGGGACGTGGAAACGCAAGCCAGGCGCCGTAAGACCCTTCAGGTACTGTATTGCAGTGCTGTATTGTATTACCGTATTGTGTTCTTATTCCCGTTTTGTTATGGATATATGTAAATGGGTTCAAGTGAAATCACATTGTCCTATTAATTTTAAATGCAAATGTTATTGCCGCAACCTGACCGTCGGGCATCGATACATAAATTCCAGTCGACATAATTTGGGTACTCAGTGGGCTTAGTGTGTGATATAAATTTCGCATCGATCTACCAAACCATTTCTCTGCGTCCCCTGCTTCCATTTGGACTGCTTTTGAGGTAAGATCTCTTGGCCCAGACTGGTCACCTTATCTGCTAAGACCTGGACGTGATCTTTTTTCAGGAGGTGCGCAAATGATCAAAGACTCGGCGCCGCCGTTTTCTGGGTGCCTTGAAAGAATCCGAGAGGGCAGGTGTTCAAACAAAGCCTGCCTCCCCGCTACCATAATGGGGGGAGTGGGGAGGTAAAACCGGCCGATTATTGTGTGGTTGGTTCGTTTTGCGTGTTTTGTCCATGTCTAATTACTATTATTTTGTAATCACCATATTTTGGCCCGTTCTAGAACATTTCATTTTTTTGACAAGATGTTTGCAGTCAAGCAATTGCTGGAGATGTTTCAATACGCAACCCCACTGGGGTCCCTGGCACGACGCACCATGCTAGGGGGGGCGTATTTCGCCTCCTTCCGTATCTTATTTCCTGGAAACATATAGTATAAACTATGAAAACAAATATAATCAAAATGTCAAGCAAACTGATACAACCAGAAGGAAAGAGATTTCTTCATGGCTGGAATCAGGACATGAAGGCCTTTATTTAAAACTCAAATTACGCAGAATTTAATACAGAGAACTTAAGGTGAAATGAAAAATTCCAGCGGGGATTTTTCGTCACCCTTCTACAGCCAGCAATTTAAGTTCAAAACCCATTATCAAAGCCGAGCACACGCTTCACCCTAATTTCCCTATGCATTTGCAATGGAAAGGTCTTGGCCGAGACCTGATCGCAGGTCATCCATATAAAATATTACGTTGCAAAGAGTTATTGTACTCGATGACTGTATCATGTGATGCGAAGCTCGAATCGATAACCTAAGTTTTCTTTTACTAATGCTTGTCTAAACCTGATACCAACACGGGCAGTGGAGGGGTCCTAAAATCCTCTCCCACCTATTTTTCCGAGGTGTTCGGAGAATCGTTTGCCACCGGACAACGCTAGTCGGCCACGTTTGAGAGAGTTCATGAGCTCGTCGATTGGCGAGCAAATGCTGAAAGTCGGTCAATAATGCATTCACTTATAGACTTACAAACTCATGTATATATATATATATTTATATATTTATTTATGTATTTAGGTATTTATATATTTATATATATATATATATATATATATATATATATGTATGTTACAGACAGGGTGAAGAACCAGGCATTCTGCAGAATGCCTAGGCAATCTGCAAAATGCCTAGGCAATCTGCAGATTGCCAAAGCGGCTGGGCATTCTGAAGAATGCCTAGGCATTCTGCAGAATGCCTAAAATTTCAGGCATTCTTCAAACTGCTTAACGCAATTTGCTCAGATAAGCATCCAATCGAGCAGTTATTCGCTACCAAACAATCTATTTCATCTCGCCCAGTGCTCCAAACACGCTACAGACCAGGAATTGCTCTATGGAGCCTGTGTTTCTCAGTTGCCGTTTCCAAAAATACATAGGTTTTGTGACTAATCTCTTTGGTCAGATACACATTCCGTATTTTGATTTATACTGAGCAATTTTACCGCTGGTGGGTCCGATTAGACCTTTGGTTTTTCGCAAATGCTTCCGATTCAGTTTAAGTGAGAGCCTCGTCACTTTGCATACCTCTAGAGTGATTGATTCCACAACGTATGACTAAAATTGGCATCGAGGCCGGCCAGGTCAACGAGTTTTGAAGACATTTCGAAACCCATGTAAGACGATTATAGTATTCCAAAATGAGGCCGGCAGGGTGTAACTCGGCGTCTAGAAGAGAAAAGCTAGATTAGGTTTCTAAACATCATGCGAAATCTTTTGAAGGGACAAACCTGTCTGCTGGCAACCATTTTGAAGTCAGGTCAATAACAAGGTCAACAGAGGTTACGAAAAGTCGCAGTTTTCGAAGTTGTTTGCGTCTTTAACTTTTGGACGAGGTAAGTTACAGCAGTAAATTTGCACATCATAGTGACGAGCATGACCCAAGGATTCAAATGATGTACAACATGAGCTTGAAAAGGTTTTTATTTAATTTGACCTTCGTCTGAGGTCAAGGGTGCGATGGTACCTTTCAAGGTCATGTTGCATATTCAAATGTTTGGGTCTAGATGAACTCATCGAGGCCTTTGACTTTGTTCTATGTCTAATGGTTAGCGAGTTATAAAGGTAAAAATTCTAATAGTTATAGTTATAAACCTTATAAAGTGATAGGTTATAAAGCTAAGTTGGCCAGAATTTGACTCATTTTAGCCCTCTGTGACGTCACGGGTCTACAGACATGGTTCAAGCTGGCTTTGAAAGTAGAAGACATTAAGACGCTTCCAGCGCCGTTTCAAGTTTTTCCGTGTCAGCTCCGGTTCCCGAGACTGTAGTGAGGGTCAGATCGGACCCCTCCCCTCGTTTTTTTGCGAACTATCATGCGCCGATTTAAACAAGGCGTACGTCGCTTTGCTGGCCTTTAGGGTGATTAACTTGACAAATTACCAGAAAAATTAGCATCAGGTCAGATCAGGTCAACAAGTTATGGCACCCTTTATAAACCATGTAAGGCCATTTTTTCTCCTAAAATGAGTCTGAAAAACAGGGGTCACTGAATTCTAGAAGAACTAGATTACGTTTTGAAAAATCATTCAAAAGTACTTGAAATGAAAAATATGTGCGCTTACCACTCTAGACCTGCGGCAACACGTCATGGTGCTTGCGGGTGTTTCAAATTGCCCAAAATTATTTTTCAATGGAGAAACTAGAGTAACGTAAGCAAAACGGTCATTCGATAACTGGTAAAAAAATGGGAAAAACTATATAATCACTAACCTTTGCGATGACAAGCTTCTTCACGTACCCTTTTAATCCGAGCCCCACCGGGGGTCCGGCGCCACCTTCGCTCCACCGGGGGCCATCGATGGCCCCCTTGTAACTCCGAACATGGTTAGCGCAAATGTGCGAAGTGCATTAGAGAGCTCGCGTGAATTCAGTAAGAAATTACTTCGCATGATTAAGCGCTCAGGTCAATGGTTTGACCACCAGAGGTCAAGTTAGGTCACAATAGGCCATTTTCACTCAAATATGCAATGCTCAAGCAAACGGGGCATAACTCTTATGCCATTAGAGCTATTAGGAACTGGTAAAGTACATTTGATAGGAAAAGGCCAGACCCTCTGACCTATGGGATCCGTGAAAGGGTGTCAAAGAACGCTGTTCTGAGCAGTCTGAGCACTTGCAATCATTTTTGTAACTTTTAGATCATAAGACAGCTTTTCCCCCGTGCTTTTTCAATGGGAGAGGTCACCTCGTGACCTGACCTCAGGTCAGGAAATCGAAAAATCCCGGATATACACCTTGTATACCCTGGAGTGGCCATGAAGTGTAGGAAGTTTCAAATTGATCGACTAATAAATGTAGCTCTTATAGAGCTCAAAGATTGAAGTGAGGTGACCTTAGTTGACCTCGTCTGGTGACCTGACCTTGGGTGACCCGGGGTAAAAATGTCAGGGATGGTGGGAAAATGATGGGGTAAGAGATAGAGACCTCAACCGCGGTGCTGCATCTCGTCGTTTTTCTGCTATCCTGAAAAATCCTTAGGAGGGCCATCGATGGCCCCCGGTGGGGCGAGGGTTAAATCCTAACGGTTGCCCAACATCCAGGCTCGGCATCTCTGCCGTAGCAATCCCCTACCCTCGCAAGTGTTGCTACACTTCGCGACCCATTCCTTGAAATAAGCTTCACCGCTTTGTTCTGCGTCATTTAAGTAAACACCCCTCCCGCAAAATTCTCCCACACACTTTAGAGGCAGGCGAAGGTGCTTTGCCCAGAACGCCCTATAAAAAGTCCGTAACTAACTAATTGGTCTAAATTTGACTCCTTTTAGCCCACTGTGACGCCACGAGTCAACGGATATGGTTCAGACTCGTCTCCAACGTAGAAGACGGTGATGCACTTCCGGCAACGTTCTATTTTGTTTCGTATTACCTACTTTCGGTTCCTGAGATCCTAGAGGGTCCGATCGTACCCCTCTCCCAGGCGGTGGTTTGAACAAAATGAGCCCAGGAGGGGCCGGGTTAACAGTGGAAATCTAATGCGAGACAATGGGAAACAGAGCAAGCAATCAGGAAATCAAAACTGGCTCATTCTACCGCATGTTTATCGTCCTGAATATGCATATTGTGCCCATGTGGTAGGCTGTACTGGATTGAACGGAGTTGATTTCTTTTGCCTCGAAGTAGCTACCAATCTTTGTGATATGGTTCGTTGCGCTGCGAAGTGCTGCAATATTAGGAATAAGTTGGCTGTTGAGTATTTTGCTTAAATACTACAATGGAAACTTTGTAATATTTCTGTTTAAATGACTGGTATTGTACAATTTTCAGCATAGGTGTTTAAGAAAGCTTGGTTTTATTCTGGTATAGTCTCGAACATTATTTGGAAACAAGTGACTACATGATACTTGTAGCTTACAAAATGTCGGATGAACATAAAGTTGAATAATGTTTTCAAATTTGCCACGCAAATCCCCAAAATGATTTTTTTCTGAAACATTTCGATACTCTGACTAGATATGATGAAACAAATGTTTTTAGAAGTAACAGTTTCCAAGTCAGTTTCGAAGATGCAACCCTTCGAAAGCATCACTCTAAACGGACTTTTAACTATCCTGAAAAGAAATGGGTGGCCAGCAAACATTGGTGTACCGAATATATTTGAAATATTTTGCATCACAAAACTAAGATATTTCCGGTAGGCTGCTAACCGATCCACAAAATTTACAATGTTTGTAATTTACCACTGGAGAAAAACATCCAAATAATTGATTAGGTCTCAAATTTTCAGCATCATGTCTCGTGTGAGATTCGAAAGCCTTCTCGACCTGCGAAACCAGACAAATCAGCTAACACACCAATGCTAGCAAATGACTAGCACACATAAATTTTTCACGATCTGCGAGACGAAGAGGAGTATGGGTTACCCTATAAAAAGAAGCACTAAGCAAGATTAAAAAAGCACTTGTTGACAAAAATTGGTGGTGAGGTAAAACTGACAAAAGGAACCGGACATGGAAGCCGTAAAATACAGTGATCTATGCGACCTGATCAATGATGTCCATAATCGTCGTGGCCGCCTGGGAAAGGAAAAATAAAAAAACAGCTCCAAAGACGAGTTTAAACCATATCCGTTGACCCGTGACGTCACAGAAGGCAAATATGGGTCAAATTTTGTCCCATTTAGGAAACCCTTCATAGTTCGGGAACCATTAGACCTAGAACAAGGCCAAAGGCATCAATGTGCCCGTCTTGACCCAATAATTCAAATGATATGCAACATGACCATGAAAGGTCCCACCACGACCCTGGTCTCGGGTCAAGGTTAACAAAATTTGACCTCAGGTCAAGGCCAAGAAATGACCTTTCAGAAACATGCTGCACATCATTTGACTCCTTGCGTCATGTTCGTCACTATGATGCCAAATTTATTGATGTATCATATCTTGTTTAAAAATTATAGACACTAACAACTCCAAAACCATGACCTTTGCTGACCTTCGGTGACCTTTTTATTGACTTGACCTCAGAATGGATGCCAGCATGCCGATTTGTCCTTTCAAGAGGTTTCGCATAATATAAACTTTAATTAACAAATAATATACACTTATAAACTGGATCAAGTTCTTCTAGAAGCCGAGTTACACCCTGGTTTTGTCAGCCTCATTTTGGAATACTATAATCGTCCTACATGGGTTTCGAAATATTTAAAAAACTCGTTAACCTGTCCTGCCCTATGCCAATTTTGGTCATACGTTGTGGAGCCAATTACTCTAGAGGTGTGCAAAGTGACGAGGCTCTCACTTAAATTGACTCGGAAGCATTTGTGAAAAACCAAAGGAGGTCTAATCGGACCCACCAGCGGTGAGATTGCTCAGTTTAAATCAAACTACTGAAGGTGTATCTGATTAAAGAAATTAGTCACAAAACCTATGTATTTTTGGAAACGGCAACTGAGAACCACAGGCTCTATAAAGCGATTTCTGACCTGTGGAGTGTTTGGAACACTGGGCGAGATGAAATAGATTGTTTGGTAGCGAATAACTGCTCGATTAAATGCTTATCTGAGCAAATTGTGTTAGGCAGTTTCAAGAATGCCTGAAATTTTAGGCATTCTGCAGAATGCCTAGGCATTCTTCAGAATGCCCAGACGCTTTGGCAATCTGCAGATTGCCTAGGCATTTTGCAGATTGCCTAGGCATTCTGCAGAATGCCAAACTGGCTGGGCAATCTGCAGAATGCCTGGTTCTTCACCCTGCCTATAGCATATATATATATATATATATATATATATATATATATATATATATATATATATATATATATATATAATATGTTGAGATCGTCGCAACCGCGCGGTGGGACCAGTTCGCCTGGAATGTAGACCGAGTGGTGACGTCATAATGTCATATAATCAGGTTATATGTCCTGGTCAACCCACATAAAGGTCAAGGGCAAATGTAGCAAATCTAGGTCATTGACCCTGGTATTCTAGTCAGATAGTCATTATCTAGTATGATGTTTGTTATCCTATAACTTCATATTTAAGGCTACTCAATGCCAAGGTTAAGGTCCTAGATCAAGGCCAAAGGTCTTTTTAAGGGTCCGACCCTTATTTCTCCCCAAGGGCTGCTATAATGATTATATTGTATATAATTGGGAATATGTCATATGTTCCATCATAAGTCATTGACCTTGAATGACTTTGACCTCATAAATTCAGAGAACATTTTATGGGACCTTCCCTTTATGCCCTTAGTCCACTTTTGGTGTATTCCCGGCTTTCCCGCATAATTACGGCATTTCCCACAAGATCTCGAGCATGGCCCGGATTTGACTTTTACGACCTCGTTTGACCTTGAAGGTGTTTACCTTTGTCAATGAAACTTCGCCATAACGTAGATCACAATCGCCTCTACACACCCCCGAATGGGCATTTTTCTAACCCTGTTGGTTTTTTTAGATCCGAGGTGGGGAAGGGGGCACCTTAGCACCTACTTCCTCTGCATGTTGACGCCGGACCCTTCCACGGCGCGTGTTAAGTCACTTTACCTGGACTGATGACCTGATCAGAAATTATCTGGACCCAAAATGTCAACAGAAGCTGCAAAAAGACCAGGTAGCAGGTATACCACGGATGGTGGCGCTGCGCTCCGCCGATTTTTGTCTGTCATGAAAGCCTTAAGGGGGTGGGGGGGGGTGTTGGGGGCAAGCTCATACATACCCAAACTCCGCACCGTTGCGTGTCAATTTCGGTGTTTGCTTTATGACATGATAAGCCCTGTAAATGACGGTAATCAAAGTAAGCCCATCCACTTTCTAACTATGCATGTCAATTTGACAGTCGGGTCTGTGCAATCATTTCTTAAAAACTTTTCAGACGGGCGTGAATTTAACGTCATTTGGATTTGTTGTTGTCGCCTCGGTCGATACCATTAACCCTCGCCCAGGTGGGGGGTGTTTGAACACCCCTCGGGTATTTCTGGCGGCACAAAAAAGGCGGCGCGAAGCGCCGCCGTACTTGGCTCACCCTATCCTTGATCAATTCCGCAACTTTCCCCAACATATTTAAGGTTGGGTCATCTAAGGTCTGGTCACTAGTGCAGGTCAAGTGACCTCACCTCCAAAAATGTTTAAGGTGGCATAAGTAAGAAAAGGGTGAATCTATCGAATTCAAACTTATCCCACATAGCGACCCGGGTTCAAGGCCCGGCGGCTTCCTGAACAAGGAGCAAGCTGGCTCCCGAGCAACCCTTCCAACAGGGAGAGAGTTGGCGACGCCATATGACCCTGGCAGTTGGTGCGTCGATAAGCCCCAATAATTATTATTATCCCACATAATGAACCTACCGAGTACTACGAAACATATTCTGGGATTTTTCATATCAATGGCCTAAGGTCAGATACAGATCATGACGTTTCCATTGGAAATGCCTGGGAAAACAGGAATTGGGCTATATTTGTGTAGATACAGCTCAGAATACCTTCATATTCTCCAAATCGTAGTATCATGTAATGACCTTTGCCTACATACTGAGATATAAAATAAGACTTTATGGTTACGTCGTTCAGACATTATGGTTACATTCTCACTGAAATATTATTTCATTTTCGGGTGTATTTTGTATATGAGCAGAAAATTGCGTAAATCAAAGATTATTTTATATTATTTTTCTGACATAATACAAAATATTTCGAACATCAAGGTTCATGGTCATCAAGTATCAAATAAAATAATACATATGACTGGAACTTCATGTTACTATGTCACTCCGTGTAGATCTACCTTGAAATGACCATCTCATATAGTTGAAACGATCACTTTAACATCTAAATTGATGTTAAAATCAAAGCGAAATATTTAATCAGCTGAAGCACAAGTGAAAAATACCTACCAGATCAACTGATAACATTTTTTCTCTAGCTATTTAATTAAATCAAGCACATCAGAGAGATTCATGGATTTTGTTTTGACCTCCAGCCACTATACGTAGGCAACACACGAGTGAGGAAGCAGAAGTGTCCCTCCACTCGCATGTTCATAAACTTCCATAACGTGTTAGAACGTCGTGGCACGCACGGCTTGTTCAGC
Source organism: Lepas anatifera (assembly GCA_034440635.1). Classification (NCBI taxonomy): domain Eukaryota; kingdom Metazoa; phylum Arthropoda; class Thecostraca; family Lepadidae; genus Lepas; species Lepas anatifera. Next base: position 584,591 of record JAOTON010001851.1, on the reverse strand, counting down.
ACGCCCGTGCGATAGGTGATCTACCATCACCTGTCGGGCTCAATCCAGTGGTAGTGAGGACTAAATGTAGCAAGCCCACGACATAATTCTCCATTGATTGCGGCCCTCGCCCGCTTTCATAGTTTCTGCGAGCCGCAGGCATTTCCCTACAAGGAACAGCAAATTGTATTGAGTTATACGCAGAAATAGAAGCCGTGACGGCCACAGCAACGTACCACCCTTGCAAATGAGTACTGTGTAAAGATAGCAATGTTTTAGCTGAGCAACATGCCAACTTCTGGGGTCGTGCGACATGCATTGCATACACTCACAATCCCTTGGCGAAATTGAAAATAGCGGAACTTAAATCATAACCTCCTGCAGGCCGCAGCTAATTTCATGCATTATACATATATGGGTACAGTTAACCATCTTATCACGATTGGACACTTGCAGTCGTGTTCGTGTAAACAGTGGCCGCCCAGTGCCGGGCGACTTGGACCATGAATGGCGTGCTGTTAAGACACTTTTGGTGCTTGTTTGATTAGAGGTTTCTTTGTACCTACAGGAATCAAAGTTGTTTGCCATCAATTGCAAATATAAGTGCTTCTACAGATGCCTGACGTGAGTCAGTCACAGTGGTGCTGTGCTGTCAGGCGAAGATCTGTCATTTGTCACAGCCAAAACGGCACTTTCTTTTATCTTTTTGAAGGAACCCAAAAATTTCCTACTTATTTTTATATTTCTTATCAGGGTCAGCCCCAACAGTCACACTTGCCCAACCATAGGGAGTATTGGCGTGGGCGTTTAAGGATCCTCCCCACCGGGTCAGATCGGAAATGGAAGCCGGTTTCCCGCCGTGGGGATTGAACCTACGTTAGACCATTCTGTCCGATCTGAAGACGCGCAATGAAACCACGAGGCCACCCGGCCCCCGAGAAAGACGTAGACCTACACTTACGCTTAAGTAGATGTCTTACACTTTAAGGGATGTACTTAGTCATACAGTTAAAGGTATGTGGCACCTTTATGGAAGTCCAGAGTGGAATGGGCTTAGGTGCCTTTTTTGTTGAAAAGATGAATGGGCCATATTTCTGCCGAAAAGTGGCCAATATGATCCATGTTTCACACATATTCACTTTATTTTCATTTAGGTAAAAAACTCCCTGCAGTAGCGTCCGTATGATTTGGAAGTACTTCCAGTTGCCCTATTTATCGTTTACTGTATCATATGTTGCTATGGGGATCAACCAAAAGCATGTGCTACAGTCGCATATGCCTAGCATGTATGTACATTGTATAATACGTACATGCATGCTTCTGTGACTATTGCAATTTTCCCCACGAATGAATGTGCTTTGTAGCGGTCTCCGATGTTTATTTGTTTAATGTTTTACATCATGTTTGCCTGGAAAGATTTGATCCGACAATAATATAGAGACATAGTATTCTAAGACTCCAATATTTATCTTCAATATCGATATGATGAAGGAGTGGCACCACGGAGCCGCCGAACCTGGGTAAACATGCAGCACTCAGCACTTTCGTATGTTTTGTGCGATCCCACAGTTTTTCCCACTCAGCTTGCCCTCAACATTGCATGACGTGGCCATGATTCCCAATGTTCATGTGGCTAATTGGAGAAGGGTGAGGCGGGAATGGGGAGATGTGTTTTTTAGCATTCTATATCACCTGGCAACCTCAGAACAAACCTCACGATAAAAGTGCCAAGTCTCCTTTTAGCATACATATACCAAAAATTCGGATCAAAATAATCCTAGCACAAAATTGTCTTCGAAAACACTTTCCTAAATCTAGACTTAGATAAGTGAACTCCAAAGCTAAATTTAATTATAGAAGCAGGTATCCAATGTTTTGTTATAACATTTTGTTTACTTGCACGGAGTACCAGTAAGATACAGGCAGGACAGGTGAAATATTTTGTCGCTGTTTTCGCACCAAAGGGCTTATCTTCTTCCATGTATGTAACCCACCCTCCCCAGCAATCTATTGTAGCTGGACTCGCGTACTGCTACGTACTCAAATATGCAATGCTTAAGCAAACTGGGCATACCTCTTATGCCATTAGAGCTATTGAGATCTGGTAAACTACATTTGATAAAAAATGCCAGACCTTTTTCCGCTATGTGGAAAGTAAAGACCTCTCGCCAGTGGTTTTACCTCCAGAGGTCACCTCATGACCTAATATGACCTGAGGTCACAAAAGGTCAGAAAGTGACCTTGCCGTGTATCAAATGAAAGCCAGTGACAAGACATACACTTTGGTGTTTGATTCAGTGCTCTAGCTTAATTAGGTCAAAAGTTATCGTCAAAAAACTGTTTTTGACCCCTGGTGACCTTGGATAACCTTGGAGAGGTCAAGGGCAAATATGGCCCCTGGGATCCGTGAAAAGGGATGTAAGAACGCTTTTCTGAGTAAGCCGAGCATTTTCAATCGTTTGTGTCACTTTTAGATCATAAGACAGCTTTTCCCCATGCTTTTTCAACGGGAGAGGTCACCTCGTGACCTGACCTCAGGTCACTAAATCGAAAAATCCCGGATATACACCTTGTAGACCCTAAAGGGGTGATAAAGTGTAGGAAGTTTCAAATCGATCGAGTTTGAAATGTAGCTCTTATAGAGCTCAGAATTTGAAGTGAGATGACCTTGGTTGACCTCGCCTGGTGACCTGACCTTGGGTGACTCTGGGTAAAAAATTTCAGGGATGGTGCGAAACTGATGTGGCAAGAGATAGAGTCCTCAACCGCGGTGCTGCGCCTCGTCGTTTTTCTGCTATTCCGGAAAAACCTTAGGGGAGCATTGATGCCCCCGGTGGGGCGAGGGTTAATATAGTCAAGGTCAAACGGGTCGTAAAGGTAAAATCTAGGTCGTGCTGGAGACCGATCGGGAAATTCCGTGATTATGCGAAAAAACGGAACTACACCAAGAACGGACTAAGGTCATAGAGGAAAGGTCCCACACAATTTTACTAAAATTTTGAAGTCAAGGTCATTTAAGGTCAATGACCTATGATGTACCAATATGACATATTCCCAATAATGTGCAATATAAATGACACTATAGTAGGCTTTGAGTGGGAAACGGGATCTCCAGAAGTGAAGATCTGCTCCTTCATCTGCTGCCAAGCAGTTACATGTCATGGCAGCCGAGTCGAGAAGGCGCCCGGCTGGCACGCGGTCGGCCCCAGTTCGAGCCTGGGTTGTCACAGCGCTTTTCGTCACTTCATACCTTCTGTTGGATTCCTCCGGATCTGTCTACTTGACCGGCCGGTCGGCCTCGCCGACAGGTTTTAGTGGCGTTACCACCGAATTGCCGGCGCTGCTGGTGCCGCCCTCTGTAATCTGTCGGGCGCTCCGCAGATTCGGAAGACTGGGGAAGTTTTTGACTCCCAACACCCTTACTCCGCAAACTCGGTGGCTACGTTTCAGACCTGCAGACTGCAACTTGCTGGCGACATCGAGTCCAACCCCGGGCCAGAGCAGGGATCCCTCACCGTGGTGTGCCAAAACGTGCGCAGCATACGCAACAAGTTAGGAGCCATGCGCGCCGCCGCTCCTGAGCTCAGCCGTCATGACGTGATAGCGCTCACCGAGACCTGGCTGACGCCGGACGTGCTGGACTCTGAGCTGAGCACGGGACTTGGTCACCACGTCTGGTTCAGGAGGGACCGACCCACTCACGGAGGAGGAGTAGCATGTGCAGTTCGGACTCAACTCTTCCCCACGCGGAGAACTGACCTGGAACCCGACATGGAGTGCGGAAAGTTCTTGTGGGTGTCTGCTACAGGCCGCCAGACCAGGACACTGACATTGTTAAACTCACAGACCTCCTGGGGAGACTGAGCGATTCCGGCTTTCCCTTTCTCCTAGTTGGAGATGTGAACTTAGCAGAGATCGAGTGGCCCTCGGGGGGCTGAGCCAGTGCTGCTTCGGAGGTCAATTAGGGCCATCCAGTTTTTTAGATGCTGTTAGTGCGAATGATATAAAGCAATCCGTACACACCCTTACCCGCGGTGATGAAATACTGGATCTTGTTTTATCTCGTGGGGGTGAGACTCGATCTGAAGTGGTAGACGGAACGTTCGATTCAGACCAATACAAAACAAGGTCATTTTTCGTGTTACTCTCACCTGTATGCCTAAAGTCTCACGAACTCGTGCTTTTAACTATCGAAACGCTGACTTCGACGGTCTGCGTACCGTCCTCAGTTTAATTACCCAGGACCGTTCTGAGTGATTTAGATGTAGACGCAGCCACCGCACTGTTTTATGACTTTTTATATGCTTCAATCGCTGACCACATACCTACTGTTTCCTTTTCTCGCCGTTTTCCACCATGGTTTGACAGCGATGTTAGGGCTGCCTTGGGACGAAAAGTCGCCGCCCATCGCCTGAAAAAGTCTGTGCCGTGCCCAGAGCACAGCAATGATTTCTCGAGAGCCAGGGCAGACTTTAAGAAAATCACTGATATCAAATACAGGGAGTATCTTCTTGGACTTGTAAATGACTTCCCCGATAACCCCAAAAGTTTTTGTTCGTTTATCGAGGCTCTCAAATCATCTAGGCAATCAGTACAATCATTGATGCAGAACGGCACAACCCACAAATCTCCCACTGAATTCACAAGTCTGCTCAACAGAACTTTCATTTAAAAATTCTCAAATCCAGTTGTACAAAATTTTCCCGACTGCCCAACACTTCAACCATTACAACTGAACCGGTTTGCTGTACCACCCGGCAAGGTGTTGGCTTTGATTATGAGTATTGACGGGAACAAGGCGTGCGGGCCTGACGGTCTCAGCGCACGCATTTTGAAGGAGTGTGCCCATCAGCTAGCTGTCCCTATAGAAATTATATGCAAACTCTGTGAACCAGGGAGTGTTCCCGCAACTCTGGAAAGACGCCAATATTATACCCATACACAAAAAGGCAGCAAAACATGCGCAAACAACTATCGTGGAATCTCTTTACTCCAGCTTTGCTCCAAAATTTTAGAAAAAGTAGTTTTTGATGAACTGATTGCTCATTGCCAACTAGCAATCCCGGCATCGCAACACGGGTTCTTACCAAGACGATCGTGTGTGTCAAACCTGAGTATATTCTTACACCACGGATGGAGGTCGATCCAGGAGGGCGCTCAGACAGATGCTATCTACACTGATTGTTCTTCGGGCTTCACAAGTGTCAATCATGCATTGCTTCTTCACAAAATTAAGAAATCCTTCAATGTAGCTGACGGAGCGCACTCCTGGATCGAATTCTACCTCTCCAATCGTCGACAACGCGTCGTCATCGACGGAAAAATGTCTGACTGGGCACCCGTCCTTTCAGGGGTGCCGGAAGGTAGTGTCTGTGGCCCTTTACTTTTTATCTGTTTTTGCTGCAGACCTACCACACGGTATACAGACGCAATGCGTCATGTACGCTGACGAAGTCAAGATTTTTAATCGCATAACATGTTCAGCCGACGCAGATGACCTGCAGGCGGACCTGGAACGACTCACCGCGTGGTCGAAATCCTGGCTTTTGAAATTGAATCCTTCAAAATGTCATGTAATAACGTTCACCCTTCGAAATTCCCCCATTTTGGCTGGATATTCATTGGATCATGCAATTTTGGAGCGCCGCACGGAGACTCGGGACCTGGGCGTCCTACTTGACACAAAACTGACATTCACGAATCATATTTACTCAGTAGTAGCACGAGCAAACCGCATGTTGGGGCTTCTTATAAGAAGCATGCAAATCCCACAATGTCGGCACGGCGGAAGACTGAGATGCCAGTCAGTTACAAGTGCGTACTTTGCTCATGTCCGGTCCATATTGGAATATCGTTGTGTAGTGTGGGTTGGCACAGCTGTCACCAACCTGAAACGCCTGGAACGGATTCAGCATAAGTTCCTTATGTGGTTGGCGGTAAAGTCGGACAGACCAATCGCAGTCACTGACTATAACACGCTTTTATTACATTTTAAGCTGCCTTCAATTCGTTCAAGACTCGCGCAATATGACTTGCTTTATTTGCATAGAATTTTCTCTGGACGTCTTGACTGTCCCCATGTGATGGGATGTTTCGGCCTATTAGTGCAAGGGCGTGTATCGCGAGTACAGAGGCTGTGGAATGTTCCATACGCCAGAGTGAACACTGTAAAAGGCTGTGGAATGTTCCATACGCCAGAGTGAACACTGTAAATAGGTCTTTATTTTGCAGGATTCCGGTGCTCACTAATGATTTTCTCAACTCCAGCAGAGATGTTGATTTTTTTACTCAACGCATTTCAACTTCAAATCGGCGGCCAGACAATTCGCGAATAGCATAAGGCCATTTGTGTGACTACAATGAGTGCGCTTTGTGACCATGGACATGTCTTTTGTTAGGCCTGTAGGCATGTATATGACCCATTTTTACATTTTTACAGGTGTTTAGATGCTGAGACCGTCGATTAATGATGTATTGTTCGTGCTACTATGCTTATACAACTTATTTATCTTTCTTACCACTTGACTGCACCTGTAATTGGGATACATCCTGTTGGTGTTTACGCAAATACAAATACAAATACGAGGGTTTAACCTTGAAAGAGACCTTTGACCTTGACCATGGACCTTGACCCTGACCTTGAGCATCCTTAACCATGAAATTATAGCATAAAATACATCATACTGAATAATGCCATCTAACCGGAAAACTGGGGTTAAAAACCTTAAAATGTGACTTTTGACCTTGACCTTAATGCGGGTTGAACTTTGTCATATAAACTGATTATGTGACGCTATGACGTCACCACTCGGTCTACAGTGCAGGTGAACTGGTGTGACCACGTGAATGCGACGGTCTCAATATATAGGTCTAACTTTAAAAGCCTATAACTAAACAAATACTAACTGATTTTCAAAATTTCTTCACCAATCGACGAGCCCATGAACTCTTTTAAATGTGACCAATCAGCAGAGGAGAAAGTATGCGTCACAAACTCAATCCGACGTAGCCCCTCGCACACAGAGCTGAAATAATAATTGTATACTGGAACTATTTCCAATATGCTGAATTTCCTCTACCTGTCCCTAACTTTTGCAGCAGACAAGGTTTTAGCACCAAACCATTACAGCATGAAAGTAGTAAACTGAGTTTTCATTTATAGATCATGTTTTGTTTTTGGAAGGAAAATTTCCAATTATGGGAAATTTTTCCAGTATTGGGGTCATAACTATTATTGGCAACTCTGACTGCAGTTTCCTCCAATGACACGCATTTCCTTTTGAAGAAGTTTCCATTTTCGAAGGAGTGTTTCCAATTATGGTACTTTTCCACATGATTACATGTAGCAATTATCATGAAAATAGTCATTATTGGGAACATACCTATTAATGGGAGGGTACATGTACACACAATTGGGAACCCTAACCACAGCTTCCCCCCCACTAAACTTCTATCTCACATATCAACAAAAGGAAAATGTCAATGTCAACATAGTATTTGAATCTACCTAAAATGTGTTGGTAAAGTGGACCTTAGGTAGCATTTTATAAACACATCAAATGCTTAAAATTTGCATCCCACTCACGATCATCACCTGCCTGGTCATTCCTTTTGCAGTAAAAACCTGAGGCAACTAGCCTGCATAGATGTAAAGTTATGTCTATTGCCCTAATAGGTACAGAGGTATTGGAATTCACATACCAAAGAAAGATCCAGTGTAGTCAAAATCCTGCTTTAACTCCATGCAGTTCAGGTCCCGTGCGTTGCTTACCACCACTGGTAGTAAGCAACACACCCCAACCAGCGTTTTTCGAAGTCTGTTTCTTTTTAGATTTGCTGTGATTTTCTGAGATAAGAAGGGGTCTACTCGGCCCCCTCCAGTGCACGTTAGTCCCAGGCCCCTCTCCAGTGTGGGTGTTAACACTTTGTGGAGGACTGCATTAGCACACATTTGCTATCTGTACAATATTGATATGATAATTTGATCATGAAAACTCACCTGAATCACTGTTGTTGCCAGCCTGTTGCTGGCGCCAACTCCCCAACTTCCTCCAGCTCCAAATCTATCTAACCAACTAGGCACAAATAAACTAAGGCACAAGCAGGCTAAGGAATAAAACCAACTTGATATGGGAAAGTGCATCAGTCTTACAATAGCCTACATTCATCTTAGATTAGCCATGGCAGCAATATTTATTCTAGCTAGTTTTAGCCTGCACTTATCTTAAACATACCTAATGAATATGCCCTCAAAATAAGTGGCTTCCACCTGTTTAAATTTTTGGCAGGCTCTACATCACATAAACATGTCTAACTTGTCTTGTCGCTGTTGCGCAGTTTAAGTAGAATTACTGCCCTGCTATGTTTATTTTCCACTCACTTAGTACTTTTATTAGTAGCTTTAGGCGTACTTAATACTAAATTCGAAGAAATAGGGCCAATAAATCGAAGACACTCAAACTGTAAATATGATTTAACCTGAAAAAAGGACAGAGAAGTACTTGATAAAGTATCTGCGTTATCGTTAATGCCTTAAATATGCCCACAATCGTGTATTTCTTGAAAAAATGACTGTCAGATTTCCGGTATCAGGCGACAACTTTCTGCAAACTACTAACAATCAGCCCCATGGGCTGCATGTTAAAATCTGGCAACTGTGACAGCGGTTTGCGGGTTTTCTGCAGCGGGGGTCCCTCGTTTTAGTAGAAACTGAACACAGTACCAATATTGTATTACTAATGGTACGCTGTGCAATTGAAGAACAGAGCCGCTAAGTTAAAATATTCCCTACACGCTTCATTCTCTATTTCGAAAATATGGGGTTTGATCTTGAGGCATACAGTCTCAGGATCGCTATTTTGTCACAATTATGCACTTCAATTTTCGTAAATGTGTCACAAACTCCGGTAGCCGAGTTGGCAAGTTTCTGCACCTGTGCAATCAGCGTTTTCCAGCGGCGAACGGGTCTCCGGCCACCTTGGAAAAATAGGTGGAGGGCACATTAGGACCCCGCTCCACTGCACCTCTTAAAATAATTTTGTAGCAAACAACAGAGAAAAGCGAATGACAAGCGCTTCATCAGGCATTATCACGCTCCAGTATCGGCTTAATTTTCACAATAATTTATCATTTACGGCACACTTATTCCACTGTTTGACCTTATCGCTTATCCTATCCCATTCTTCCAACTAAAATCGGAATAAAGGCGGCGCTGAGCGTTCCGCACAAATAACTGTATAATGATCGCAACTGTGTCCTGCTTTGGGAAGCACAGAAGGAAGTTAGTCATCTTTCAATGGGTCGAGCGCGTTTGTGAAACGTGATAGACTTCCGTACTCGCGTGTACAATTAACGTCCATGAGATTGACCTTCATTTACGTGTTTTAACACGCGACCCGCTGGGAAAGGCGCAAAAACCAACCCCTCTCCTGGTTTTTCCTGAATAGCTCATATACGAAGAGACGCAGAATAACCAAACTTGCAATATCTTACCCTTGATTAATTTCACGCATCTGACTACAAGAAGACTTGGCTACATTTGAGGGAATCCATGAGAGCGTCAATAAGTAGAAGCATTTTGAAGAGTGCTTGAGTTCCTTGTAGTTATAGGCCTTCAAAGTGCTCTAATATGCTGAATTTCATTTACCTGTCTCTTCCTTTTCACCCCAGACATGGCTCAAACATCATACTATTACAGCATGAAAGAAGTAACACGCGTGTTTTCATTTTTGTAGGGTGCTTTCATTTTTGGAAGGAGCATTTCCAGTTATGGGTCATTTTCCCCATGATTGGGAACATAGCTATAATTAGGGCAATGGCTACAATTGGGAACGTATCTGTTAATGCGAGCGAAGATGCTATTGGGAACTCTGATCATACCTACTATTGGGATGCTATTGGGAACCCCTGCTAACCTACTATCCCGCATATCAACAACAGCGATAAAAATGTCAACAATTTATTAGGTCATAGGCGGATGGGCGTAGAAAGCAGGAGGACGGGGTCACTCCCTGAACTCTCAAATTAGGAAGGGACACTCTGGCAAAACATGTGTGACTTGATACAGCTTTCTTTTGCATCTTCTTCCCATTGCCTGCATGAATTTGGACCTACGTGGGTGTGTTAGTAAAGTGCATTTTAGGGGAACGTTTTCAGAGACAGCCCAAATGATCAAAATTCGCCTCCTACCCCACCTGTTTGAGGTCCGTCCTCCTTCCAGTAAACATTCCGAGGCAACGAACCTGCATATACGTAAAATCATGTCTATGGGCCCAATAGGTACAGAGGTATCGGAATTCTGATACCAAAGAAAGATCCAGTGTAGACAAATTCTGCTCTAACCCCATGCAGTTCTGATTCCTGTGTGCTGCTCGATAGACTTTAGATCCGCAGATGCGTTATCGTATCTATGCAAGCCCAATTCCCGCGTGCCTACATTTCTTTGTTGCTGTTGCGCAGTTTGTGTATATTTTCTGCCAAAAATTTTTGTATTTATAGTCATACCTTGGGCGTACCAGATAATAAATTCACGAAAAAAGGGAAGACAAATTGAAGATAAGAAACTATGAATTTGGTTTTCCTAGAGAAATTATGAATGGTTAGGCAGAAAACTATCTAATGTATTTTTGGTTTGAGAAATTAGCCAGCCACATTTCGGGTTTCTAGTTGCATATTTTCTGCAAACTACTGAAAATCGACACCATTGGGTCGCAAGTTAAACTCTGGCAACTGTGACAGCGATATACAGATTTTCTGCCGCGGGGTCTATGGTTTTAGTAGAAACTCAACATAGCACATATATTAACACGCGCACTAGGGGGGACCTCATAGGCTCCCCCACCTATTTTTCAAGGTGGCCGGAGAACCACTCGTAGCCGAAAACGATGCTGTGCCACATTTGAAAGTATTTAAAGGGTCACGTTGATTGGTGAAATAATTTGGGAAATTGGCCAAATTTTTTGACTAGGTTTTTAAAGTCAGACCTGCATTTTGAGGCCACAATCGCGCGGTCGGGCCAGTTCACTTGCATTGGAGACCGAGTTGTGACGTCATAACGCCATATAACAGGGATTATATGTAAAGTGTTGAGGGCCCTAAAGAGATGATAGAACAGATGACAGTAAAAGCGCTAAAAGACTTGCGGCCTAATAAGCCAAAGTCCAGAAACTAAAACGTCTAAAACCTAAAAAGCCCAAAAAGGGCTACGTCAAGGTAAAGATAAAGACAAAAGCGTGGGATGAGGCAAATGCAACGTTTCGGTCTTAGACCGTCGTCAGGCGAGGGATGCAAGGTGGAGGTGGCTAGAGGCCTGAGGAAACCTTTTTCCAAATACCGAGTGACTGGAGGCATAAGGTAAACTTTTGGTCGAAGCAAAAAGTACTGGCAGTCTCAGCACGCTTTTACCGAAGGAGCAAGGGAGCACCGTGTGTGGTGTGTGTTTAATGTCTGTGAGCATACGTTTGAGTGGGTGCCGGCGTATGTTGAGCTTACCCCAAGAGTGGCCAGGAAGATGTTAGGGTGTTGAGAGTAGGTCTGTATCGCTGAATGAGGAATGATTCTGCAATTTTTCTGTTTGGGCCATCACTGGCGTATTTTATAATTTTGATTTTCAGATTGTCTGCTGTCAGCTCATCGTTCGGATGCATGGTTAATCTGTGCTGTCCGAAATGTGTTTCCTGCCTCTTATTTCTAGCGTCACCTAAGTGTTCGTTAAATCCGAGTCTAACGGCCCTCTGGCTCTCACCGATATAAAATGACTTGCCTGGTTCGCAAAGCTTACAATCTATCCTATAAATTACATTTTTGGCATGACACTTCCCATGGACACCTGCATGACAGGCGTGGCAGAAACGACCCCCCCCCCCCAGGGCACTGTACTGATTTCAGCGCCGATCTAACCAAAAGATCCTTCAGAGACGTGCCGCTTCTCCACACCACCCGCTTGGGAAGGCCAGAATTTCGAACGATCCGCTTGACCTGGTCACCGAGAGCGTCATCAACGAAATGTAGAACCAGAGGAGCATCATTTCCTCGGTATTGCAGCTTGGGGCGTGGATTTAGAGCTTCGACCTGCAGATTTCTAAGGAGATGGTTTGGGTACCCATTTTTTGGGAACAGGTCGAAAGTATTTTTGAGGCTCCTCTTACGAGGGCTTCCGGGTGATGATCTACGAAGTACCCGAAGAACCTGAGACCAGATGACAGATTTTTTGAGTGAGCAAGGTTGAGCCGAGTCAAAAGGGAGGATAATTGGTGCTGCCATCGGTTTGAAGATAAGTTCAGTTGTGTAGGCCCCTGACGTGGAAGTGACGTAGTTATTGGTGAGACAATGATCAAGCAGAACGCAGGTGTCTGGGATGCTCAGCCTGTATGTGTTGATGCTCCTATGTCTCTCAAGAGGGCTCTCAACCACATCCAAAGCCTCCCCAACAGGGATGTTTCCATACAAGCTGGTGACATCCACACTAAGGAGCATCAACACATATGGGCTGAGCATCCCAGACATCCGCGTTCTGCTTGACCATTATCTCACCAATAACTACCTCAGTTTTGGTGATAACTTTTATAGGAAGACCCACGGCATCGCTATGGGAAGCAGAGTAGCTGTCCCATTGGCCATCACCTTCGTGAACTGGCTGGAATCTCTGATTTTAGCTAGCCCACGTGATCAGCCAGTCGCCTACATGCGATATATCGATGAGTTATTGGGGATTTGGACGCATGGCGAGGACTCGTAGACTCTTACTTTGATTTTATCAATTCGTTTCATACCAGCATAAAATTCACCATCGAGCACACTGGCACGTCTGGTTCCATCCGTTTTTTGGATACGCTCATCACGGTTTCCACGTCAGGGGCCTACACAACTGAACGTTTCTTCAAACCGATGGCAGCTCCTATTATCCTCCCTTTTGACTCGGCTCAACCTTGCTCGCTCAAAAAATCTGTCATCCGGGCTCAGTTTCTTCGAGCACCTCGTAGATCATCACCCGGAAGCCCTCGTAAGAGGAGCCTCAAACAAAACTTTAAATCCACGCCCCATGCCACAAAACCGGGGAAATGATGCTCCTCTGGTTCTACATTTCGTTAATGACGCTCTCGGTGACCAGGTCAAGTGGATCTTCCCATGCGGGTGGCGGGGAGAAGCGGCACGTCCCTGAAGAATCTTTTGCTCAGATCGGCGCTGGAACCAGTACAGTGCCCTGGGGGAAGTCGTTTGTGCCACGCCTGTCATGCAGGTATCCATGGGAAGTGTCATGCCAAAAATGTAATTTATAGGATAGATTGTAAGCTTTGCGAACCAGGCAAGTCATTTTATATCGGTGAGAGCCAGAGGGCCGTTAGGCTCAGATTTAACGAACACTTAGGTGGCGCTAAAAATAAGAGGCAGGAAACACATTTCGGACAACACAGATTAACCACGCATCCAAATGATGAGCTGACAGCAGAAAATTTGAGTATCAAAATTCTAAAATACAACAGTGATGGCCCAAACAGAAAAATCGCAAAATCATTTCTCATTCGGCGATACAGACCTACACTCAACACCCTAACATCTTCTTGGCCACTCTTGCGGTAAACTCGACATACGCGGGCACCCACTCACACGCATGCTCACAGACATATAAGCATACACCACACACGGTGCTCCCTTGCTCCTTCGGTAAGAGGGTGTTGGTATTGCCAGCACTTTTTGCTTCGACCAAAATTTTACCTTAGGCCTCCAGTCACTCGGTATTTGGAAAAAGTTTACCTCAGGCCTCTAACCACCTCCACCTAGCACCCCTCGCCTAACGACGGTCTAAGACCGAAACATTGCATTTACCTCATCCCTCGCATTTTTCTTTATATTTACCTCGACGTAGCCTTTTTGGGCTTTTTAGGCTTTAGACATTTAACACGCGCATTTACGGGGGTCTGAGCCACCTTCGCTTTGACGGGGGCGGGTACCCGCCCCCCCCTGAGATCTCGAGAACCACGGTAGGTAGCGAAAAACGGTAAAAGGTGTTGGATTGCCCATCCACTTCTCCATCGAACACATTTGAACCATTTTTTGTCAGGTCACATTTAAGGTCACGAGAGGTCAAACCATGCCGTCATAGTGATAACATGTAAATTAAGTTTTTTCGGCCATGAAATCTGAACAAGTAAAGATAGAGCAAAACGACTTAAACCATATGAATCCTCTCAGCAAGCCGAATCGAATGATATATAATTTGACCTTGCTGGGTCAAATCAATGATTTGACCTGCCCTGGGGTCAGGTCAGGGTCCAATTATATAAAATGCATATCATTAGAACCGCAAAGCCCAGGCGAGTCTAATGCAGCTAAAATAAATTCTGTATTACCATTCGTTACTGAGTTATTCCGTAAACAACATTTTTGCCATGTATTTCCAATGGACAGGTTATGCCTCGTACCTGACCTTTGGTCATCGATATCAAAAATACCGGAACATATTTTAGAGAACTCGGTGGAGCCAGTATGTGATATGAGTTTCAATCGGATAAGTTCACTCTGCTCCGACTTATGCTACCTTAAACTTTTTTGAGGTCGAGTCACTTGACCTGTGCTGGTGACCTGACCTGAGATGACCTAATCTTAAAATTTTCACAGAAGTTGTAAAAATGATGAGGGAAAAGGTATGCCAAGTACGGCGGCGCTACGCACCGCCGTTTTTCTGCTATTTCCGAAAAACCCGAGGGGGGCGGGTACCCGCCCCCCGTCAATGCGCGTGTTAAGCTTCTGCACTTTGGCTTTTTAGGCTGCAAGTCTTTTAGCGCTTTTACTGTCATCTGTTTTATTATCGTTTTAGGGTCCTTGGTCATTCCCACAACATTTTGCAGTTTATGGCACCCTTTCTCTAGCAGGCCTTCCGAGAACTTATTATTATATGTAAAGATCACCTTACATGAAGGTCAAGGTCAATTTCAAAGCTCAAAAGTCAAGGTCATATTAGGACTTTCAAGGTCATTCACGCCAGTGCTTCCGGTCAAATGGTGTTACCCGATCTGACGTGTATCATGCTATGACATCATAGTTAAGTTACCTCAATTTAAAGTTCAAGGTCAAAGGTCAATTCCAAAGGTCATTTCAAGGTCAATCCTCATTTCTCACCAAACAGTAGCAATTGTATAAGTCAAAGTGAACATTATCGGTAGCATATCATATTGTGACCTCGTAAGTCAATGACTTTGAATAAACTTGACCCCAAAATTGCAGGAAAGCTTCTTTGCGAACTTCCCTCTATGACCGTGGTTCACCTTTAGCTTGTTCTCCCTTTCCCTGCATAATAACGACATTTTTCAATACGTCCTCAGCATGGCCAAGACTTGAAATTTATGGCGTCATTTGACCTTGAAGATATTAACCTAGGTCAATGAAAATTGGCGAGGACGTAGATCACTATAAGCCCCACCCACCACCAAACGGCGTTTTTCTACGTCTCTTAGTTTCCGATATCTTAGGGGGCCTGCCGGGCCTCCTCCAATGTCCGTTAGTGCCAGACTTCTCTCCAGTGCGGCTGTTAACCCTCGCACCGGGGCATCGATGGCCCCAAGGTTTTTCCGGGATAGCAGAAAAACGACAGGCGCAGCACCGCGGTTGAGGGCTCACCTCTCACTGCATCATTTTCCCATCATCCCTGAAATTTTTACTCCGGGTCACCCAAGGTCAGGTCACCAGACGAGGTCAACCAAGGTCACCTCATTCAATTTTAGAGCTCTGTAAGAGCTACATTTCAAAGTCGATCAATTTGAAACTTCCTACACTTCATGACCCCTCCAGGGTCTACAAGGTGTATATCCGGGATTTTTCGATTTCGTGCCCTGAGGTCAGGTCACGAGGCGACCTCTCCCATTGGAAAAGCATGGGAAAACCTGTTTCATGATATAAAAGCCACAAAAAGGATTGCAAATACTCAAACTGCTCAGAACAGCGTTTTGGACACCCTTTCACGGATCCCAGGGGTCATATTTACCCTTTGACTTTTTCAAGGTCATCCACGGTCACCAGAGGTCAAAAATAGTATTTTGATAATAACTTTGACCTAATTAAGCTAGTGCGGTGAAACAAACACCATCGTGTTTGTCTTGTCACTGGCTTTCATTTGATATACGGCAAGGTCACTTTGTGACCTTTCGTGACCTCAGGTCATATTAGGTCACGAGGTGACCTCTGGAGGTCAAACCACTGGTGGGAGGTATTTACGTTCCACATAGCGGGAAAAGTACTGGCAATTTCCTATCAAATGAACTTTACCAGGCCTCAATAGCTCTCATGACATAAGAGTTATGACCAGTTTGCTTAATCATTGCATATTTCAGTGAAAATAGCCGATCTTGACCTAATTTGACCTCTGGAGGTCAAACCATTGACCTGAGCACTAAAACATGCGAAGTAATTTCTTACTGAATTCACGCGAGCTTTCTATTGCACTTTGCAGATTTGCGCTAACGCCCATATTTTCGGAGTTAGAGGGGGCCATCGATGGCCCCCCGGTGGGGCGAAGGTGGCGCCGGACCCCGGTGGGGCGCGGGTTAAACCATTAATGGTATGCTCTGCAACTTAGGAAGAGTTACTGAATTGAAATACTTGTTAACGCAGAATTCTGTGTTTCAAAAGCATGTATTTGAGTTTAGACCATGCAGCCGGAATCTCTATTTTGTCAAAGTAATGCACCTTGAATGATGCAAATGTGTCACCTACCTCGGTAGCCGAGTTGGCCAGTTTCTGCACCTCTTCAGCTGAGTTATTGTCTCTCCCAAATGTCTCAACTATAGGTACATGCAAGTTAGAATCTCTTCAGGTCTCTTGTGTCACGGTAAAAAAAAACATGCTTGAAGGACATACAAAGCATACAATTAGAGGGAAGACATACATAGACATACAAGACATACAAATAGAGGGAAGAGAAGTCGGTTTAAATGTTAAGTCTGTTTAATGTTGTCACTCTTTCCCTCTATTTAAACTTTTGAATCTGTTGGAGGAAGGACATAAAGCTGTCTGAAAGGTTAGCACTGAGGCTTGCTGCCTCAACTGCGATCTGGTAAAAATACATAGATACTGCTAAATATTATCTAAGAACCCAATCTGACCTACTAATTTTTCCACTGGCTGCATAACCACGGCTTTGATATTTTCCTCTTTTGTTTGAACCATTTTGTTTGAACCAAAAGTAAAGAACGTCAAGGATGTTCTCAACCACTGTGATGAAACAATATCGTCTTTGATGCCGCCTGAATCTTACGTTAATGACGGATGATAAGTGGATGAAGAGAAAGGCAGAAGCGACCCAGACTATTCTCTGCTTAGCTTTTCGCCTCTGAACTTGTGCCTAGGCGGCACGGAAGCGATATGCTTTTCCACTGTTATGATTGGCGAGCCTCAACACAAAGTGACTGACGACCCACCCAATTCCCTCGCGAAAACTACATCATACAGACAAAACCACCTCAGAACTGTTTTCAAATCTTTAGGAACCATTCGTCGTCTTGGAAACCCCGTTGAAAAATGGACAGCCGATTTTGAGAAGGCCCTTTTTGACCGCAGCTCAGAACTCTCAGCGTTCTTAACATCCAAACTAAATACACTTCTGAACACTCTTTTGTCTAGTAATGAAAAAAATCTTGAAGCTATCATACGAGCATCAAACTACACATCGCATAGGCGCAGGAACTGGTGGGGGGGGCGCCTGCCTCCCAACTTTCGGGCTGCGGGCATTGCCCAACCCCCAACAGTGAAGCCGATTCCGGACCTTTTCCATTAACAAATCAAGTGATAGGCCTAATCATATTTGACCCCACCAGCGGTGACAACTTTTGCCCCCTCCCCCAAGTTGGGAAAAAGTTTCTGCACCTATGCCTCGCATGCTTGAAGAACACGCCGATAAGATATTGTACCAGATTTCAGGGTTCTTTGAAAGAAAAAAAGACCTTACTCACTCAGGAAGACCCAAACTGTTCTTTAAGGTTTCTTTCAAGGACTTTCAGCACTCCTGCGGAATTCATCTATAGCAAACTCACCGATCTTAAATTATTATGTTTTGAAATGTTGCTGGTTTTAGAACTGATAATTTAATATATGCCTGATCGCTTCAAAAGAAACCAGGGTCGAGCCATCTGTTAAGCAGAAGTTCATAAAAATATCAGAGAAAGTTCATACTAAGGCTCTTTTCATAATCGTCTCATTCTGCGGGCTTCCGGGAAACCATACTAGCTTGCTTGTCTCTGAGGGGGAATCCAAGGCAAAAATTAAACAACAACATTGAACCGGACTCGCCTGCACATTGATCTGTGTCCGTTTCCAACGTCATCGGAAACTTCCCGGGCGAGACGCAGTTGCCAGCGTCTGCAGTTTTCGATCAGAACGAGGTCACGATGTTGGAGTAAACGTCGCGCCGGGATTCACTGGAAATGGCCACTTCAACCTTTGCTTCTTTTCCAGCAAGCTATTGAGGACCTACGCATTGGTTGCAAATTATTTCCTTGAACTGGTAGTTTACAGATTTGGCTAATGAGTATGATAACCATTGTGATAAAATTATTTGTAAAAAATCAGGAAGCTACCTGCTTGGGTGTTTTCTTAACCCGCGCACCGGTGGGCCTCCGAGCCACCTTCGCCCTGGTGGGGGGTGTTTGAACACCCTCCTTCGAAATCGGCTCCTATGCGGAATAGCGGAAAAACGCGAAAGCTGGTGGATAGCTCATACAAGTTAACACGCGCATTGACGGGGTCTGAGCCACCTTCGCATTGACGGGGGCGGGTACCCGCCCCTAAGATCTCGAGAACCACGGTAGGTAGCGAAAAACGGTAAACGGCGTTGGGCTGCCCATCCACTTCTCCATCGAAAATATTTGAACCATTTTTTGTCAGGTCACATTTAAGGTCACGAGAGGTCAAAACATGCCCGTCATAGGGATAACATGTAAATTCAGTTTTTCGGCCATGAAATCTGAACAAGTAAAGATAGAGCAAAACGACTTGAACTATATGAATCCTCTTAGCAAGCCGAATCGAATGATATATAATGTGACCTTGCTAGGTCAAATCAAGGATTTGACCTGACCTGAGGTCAGGTCAGGGTCAAATTATATAAAATGCATATCATTAGAACTGCAAAGCCCAGGCGAGTCTAATGCAGCTAAAATAAATGCTCTATCACCATCCGTTACTGAGTTATTCCGTAAAAACTATTTTCCCATGTATTTCCAATGGAGAGGTCATGCCTCGTACCTGACCTTAGGTCATCGATATCAAAAATACCGGAACATATTTTAGAGAACTCGGTGGGGCCATTATGTGATGTGAGTTTCAATCGGATAAGTTCACCCTGCTCCGACTTATGCTATCTTAAACTTTTTTGAGGTCGGGTCACTTGACCTGTACTGGTGACCTGACCTGAGATGACCTAACCTTAAAATTTTCACAGAAGTTGTAAAAATGATGAGGAAAAGGTATACAAGTACGGCGGCGCGTAGCGCCGCCGTTTTTCTACTGTCTCCGAAAACCGAGGGGCGGTACCCGCCCCCCGTCAATGCGCGTGTTAACAACGAAACTATATTAGGATTTTTTATCTCAGGTCAATATTGAGGTCATGACAGGTCAAAGAAAGTGGCATTTTGAGTAAAGTTTTCTGGCTCTAGAATCTGACAGATTTGAGTTCGAATAATTTTTAGGCACCATTCACTTCACCTCGTCACGGAAAATCGAATGATGTATAATATTACTATACTAGATTAAAACACAGAAATGGTCTGTCCTCAGGTCAGGTCGAGGTCACTTTTGACCTAGCATAGTCAATGCACATATCAATCGAATCGCAATAGCAATCCGAACGCGATGATATCAAAATAAAAGCTGCATCATTACTTCATGCAAAGTTATTGACCTAAGTCTGAAAACTGCTTAAGTAGCCCCAGATGACCTCTCAGAGGTCACAGGTCAAAAATGTTAACATGAACCTAAAAAGGGGCCAGGATGCTTCGATTTGGAGAATATGAAGGTATTCTAAGCTGTATCTACACAAATACAGCCGAATTTCTGTTTTCCCATGTATTTCCAATGGAGCGGTCATGGTCCGTACTTGACCTTAGGTCATGGATATGAAAAATTCCGGAACATTTTGTAGAACTCGGTGGAGCTATTATGTGTTATAAGTTTCAATCCGATAGATTCACCCATGTATTACTTATGCCACCTTGAACATTTTTGGAGGTGAGGTTACTTGACCTGGACTGGTGGCCTGACCTGAGAAGACCCAACGTTAAAACTTAGAAGAAAGTTGCGGAATTGATCAAGGATAAGGTGTGCCAATAGCGCCGCATGCCGTTGTTCGTGCCGCCGGAAAAACCCGAGGGGGTGTTCAAATACCCCCCACCGGGACGAGGGTTCATTCTCATGGTCCCAATCGTGGTTCAGAATGTGAGATCCACGGAATCCTAGTTCGATGCCTTTGTTCAATCCTAAGAGTTTTCCAAAGAAAATTCGAATGCAAATTTAAATTTTCTTGTTTTGCATAAATAAAACTATTTCGTCTGATATACTTCCAACGCCAAATATTTGGGGAACTGAACGCTGTGTATATTCCTCTCTTTCTTCATGTCACTCACAAAATTTTGGGAAAGGGATGATATATTTTTGGCTTGGGAGTCTATGGGTTCATATAAAAATTTCGCCGTTTTTTCAACAACTCCGAAACGACATCCTGAAATGCGATGGAAACACCCTTTTTTATCCTTTGATGATATATTTCCGAAGTTGTTGAAAAACGGCAGTATTCGTACATGAATCCATGAACTGCTATGCCAAAGTTGCCACGCCAAAGTTTGCTTTAAAAAGACATGAAAAGGCTGCCGAAAGACAAAGACAGAAGCTCCGTAGGAGCGCAAAAACTGGGATTACTGAATCGCTACAAAAGACCAAAACCGGTAGAAAAACATGGTATTTAAACCCCACCCTATTAGCCCTCTTCAATCAGTGCAGATTAAAGCTGCTGAAAAAGTGAAAATCCTGTGTTAATGAAAATTACTCTCCGGAAAATAAGGACACAAAAATGTGTCCTTTCAATTCAACCCTCTGGTGAGACTATTGAAATGGAAATGACACATAAGGAAATCTTAATAGCTGAAACTTGTTTAAACTGTTGCGAAATACTAAACATCCGAAACAATCTTAAAAATTATATACATTCCGCATACGTGTGACGTTAATTTCTTGCTCTGGATCTGTATCATGGCGGATGAGTAAAGCTTTCAGCTTTCTAAAATCACTGCCCTTGTATTTCATGTTCATAGAGCATTATTTATTGGAATCTCTTGGAGTCATTGCTCTCGTCCTCGCTGCGCCCTGTAATGATTTTTAATGATTTGCGAGGCGAAGGGGGAGGGCTGAAGTGCGTGACAGGGGGGGTGGAAAACACTAACCCCTTCAGTGGGGAATAACCAAAATGAACCTAAAAAGCATCACTATAGATATGTCTACTAAAAACTGAGGAAATATTAATACAAAAAAACACGCAAAACTAAGCGGCCCACAATCATCGTCACTAAAGTTAGAGGTCCCTTGTGGGCGCAGCCAGAATGTAAAGAATTGATTTGTTATCTTATTCTGAGGTTCGTGATGAAACAATCTGTTGTAAAGTAAATAATTTGTTGGTCAGGCTGGTATTGAGGTCATCAGCGACAAAACAAGGTTGCGCGGGGTACGTAAAATTATCATGTTGCTTGTTATATGTTTTGTGACTTTAGAAATATAATAAAAAGCTCAAATCATCGTTATAACTTCCCCGTACGATCAACCTATCCGAAAAATGGCCGTCGGCACACCTACCAAGTATTCTGTTGGCACACCTACCAAGTATTCTGTCGGCACACCTACCAAGTATTCTGTCGGCACACCTACCAAGTATTCTGTCGACACACCTACCAAGTATGATGTCGGCACACCAACCAAGTATTCTGTCGGCATACCTACCAAGTATTCTATCGGCACATCTACCAAGTATTCTGTCGGTATACCTACCAAGTATTCTGTCAGTACACCTACCAAGTATTCTGTCGGCACACCTACCAAGTATGCTGTTGGCACACCTACCAAGTATTATGTCGGCACACCTATCAAGCCAGTCGGTACACCTACCAAATGGCCGTCGGTACCTACTCACTCTTGACTCACCGTCAATGAGTCAGAATGTCAGACTTTGCTCTTTTCAGATTGAGCCAGCCTTGACTCACCAGCAAGTCTGCCCAGATGACCATCTTTTCAAATGTCAAGCAGGAGCGGAGGCAACCCCACCTGCTGCGCACGCCAGCTTCCTCTAATAGTCCCAGACGCCGGTTACAAGACCCTGACCGTAGCTCACCCAGCAGGGAATAGTGTCCGCTCAATTATGAAGAGCGCAGGCAGCTGTATTCTCCTGGCGATTCTTCATTCCTTTACCGAGCTATTCCCTCCACCCACATGTATAGCAGCTTTTATGGAACGGATGCTCCATTTATAAATAAACAGCGAGCTTCCAGTAAGTCTGCCTCGCCTAAATGTCTTCTCAGTGTCGTTCCCATGGGGTGATTGTGACATCGGCTCATTCGTGAGTGAATTTAAAGTTGAAATACAAGCTCTTCAACTGATACATGTCTGATTCAAATAAATATTTAGCCATTCACGTCAAAAATAGGACAATAGCATATTCGAGCCATGTGATCCAGAATTTTTAGCCTAATAACCGATGGGAAAATTGGGATAAAACCTTTTCAACAATGCCCATAATAATTCTGCTTGACATTTGGCATCGGTCTGGTTGGCGTATCAATTATAGAGTTATAGCTCTGCGTCTGATGTAAGTATGAACATGTACACACACATAAAGACATAAATCACGTGAAATTAGTCCCATGTGGTAGCACATTATATCATTCAGAAACATGCCCAGTACTTTGAGCAATGGTATACTTCATTTTTGTTAAATGTGCCATTGATGTTCATACTCCGTTTTCTGGAACAAGGGTGTCGCCACCGACAAAGAAGGGTCGTGATATCGGTGTAACGTGTTGTCCTCGTTGAGCAGAGAGATGTCCTTTCGTTCACGCTCACGATGCCGATATTAAGTTCTGTCGGAACCCGATCGAGATAGAAATATATTTCTAACCCCCTGGTCACACCGGTGCTTTGGCCATAGACAAGCACAACCATTTGATTAATGGGAAACTAACAGGAAGAAAATAGCAAATATATTAACAAGCTACATGCGAAACATTCGGTAGGATTCGGAACTATGACCTCACAGGGAAGAGACTAGTAAGCTTCGACGTTACGGCTCTCTTCACAAGAGTGCCAATCCAGGGTGCAATCAACGCGGTGGCAAGGGCACTAAGTGGGGCCCAGAATCTGAAGTTATCTTTGCATAAGGGTGATTACATTAGATTAGTATGTTTATGAATTAAGTTCGGTGCTTTATAGTTCGATGGTCATGAATACCAGCAAACGGAGGGTCTAGCAATGGACTCCCCCTGAGCCCCGTTCTGACGTGTTTATTTATAGAGACTCTGGTGGTTGATCATTTAAAAAACATCATCATGTATTTAAATCACTTCCACACATGCAATCGAGTTGGGTCCAACATAGTTGGACCTCCATATCCTTGTATCCTCGATATCCTCGAGATCTAAACAGGGAACTAAACGCACCCTCTAATTTAATTCACGGCTGAGGAAGAAAACAAAGGCAGACTTCCATTCTTAGACTCACGAATGTGGAATAACAGTGCAAAGCTGTGTTTTTCTGTTTACCGAGAGTCAACCAACAAAGTGACTTTCTTCGCTTTATGTCGGGCAAAGCTGCAAGGTGAAAACAGCAGTCATAATAGGGCTTTTTCGTAGGGCATATGGAATTTGTTCAGCTGAATTTCTAAAGGAAGAACTACAGTACATTAATGATAAATTTGCAAAGCAAGCTTACCAACCTGGGCTTCTTTTCCAATTAGAAAAGAAGACCGACTTTATATTTTCAAGGAATTAAAAGCAAAAGGGACCTGGGGGCACACAGGCAAAACCAAAAGATAGGGTATACCTATCTGTGCTAGATTCACGTGGAGTTAGATTCCTGTCGAATGGATAAGTTTGTGCTCAACAGGAGGATCGTCTGTGAAAGACAGAGTAAAGAAAAAGCAGAAGAGAGGAGATCTATATTGAAAAAGCGTAGTGTACAAAATTCCGTGTGGGGTTTGCCAAAACATTTATATAGAGGGAAACTTCATGGAGGTTAACACTCGAATTGACAGGGGGGGGCTAGGGCTGCCCATTTTACTGGCACCCCCAGGTTTGCAAAATAATCCACCAGATTCCCATTATTTGGCTAACATACTACTCAGAACTGGTTTTGGTTTCCTTCAGACTAAAAAAACTCACTATGAGCAGCGGGGTGAACACAGCCCCTACATCATACCAATACACAGTGATGCAGGAGACGGGAAGAAAACGGCATGGAACCTATAGCTCAAAAACCAATTACGATGGAACGATGATTTTTGCTTCAAATGAAGGGTTTCTATTGGGTGGTTTGAGCAAGCACGCGCAATGATGGTGTTCGATATCGGACTTTCGACCAATGACCATTTAGTAATGTCAGTAAAATATCTTTTGGCCAAACGGTTTGGATAAAAACGCAACATATCAGATTCCGATTCCAGATTTCGACAAATTACAATACAGTGATACCATAAAAATATCACTACACGTTGGTAATGCCATAGGCGGATCCAGGGGCAGGTGCCATCCATCCACGAACAGGCAAAGAAGGGAAGGTGCCTTCCCCGACCGACCCTCGGTGCCCCCTCAAAATGGTCACGGCGCTCCAGTGAAGGGTCGATGGTAACCCCCTGAAATATGTTGCTTCCAAAAACCCCATGCGAAAATCGGCGCATCGCAATGGGATTTGGCGCCAATCTGATGGGATTTTCCGGCCAAAAGTGGTGCCGCTTGGTCTGGATGGCAACCCCAACCCCAGCCGGGTGCTCCCCCCGATCGGCGATCCTGGATCCGCCTATGGGTAATGGTCCTCTTTAATCAAGAACTTATAATGATAGAACATCGATATTTAATGAACTAAAAAAATTGTTGAATGGTTCACAACATAAAACATAAATGCGTTTTGAATTCAGGTTTCCGTCAAATCACGCTTTGGTCACGCATGAAATTACTGCAATTTTTCTTCGCTGACATTCATTTTCAGTTCCATCACAGAGACTATTGAGGGTATTTGATGGCTCTGATGCTCAGCACAATTGATTCAAATGACTACAAAGCCGGCAAATCTGACCAAAAGCAAAAAGCTGAGTAAAACTTGTGATTTGTACGGAAACGTGTTTAATTTGGAGCATATCGACAACCGCAGCTAATGCCATGTTCCCTGCTATTACGTACACACATGTGTAAATTCACCAGCTTTTATCCTCTATGATATTTAAATGGCGAAAGCATCAGGCTGGCATGCAAAGACCAAAAACAAATTCACGATTTTAGTCCTCCGCTAATTATCAGTAGGCAAGGGCGTCGCCACTGGGGGAGGGGGGCACGCCCCCCACCTTTTGGTCAACAATTTCCTGATCTCGATCAAAATGGGAGAAAACCAGACATTCTTATAACCAGCTGCTGCAGAAGGCAACGAGGATCCCAAATTCGAACAGTATTTGGTCCTAACGTGGAAATATTTTTGTCAGCGTCAGTTTGAAGTTTGGCTGCCCCCCCACTTTTTTGCCGGTGGCGAAGCTTATGTCAGTAGGTCTAAAACCGTCATAACTTGCTTTCGGTCACCGGATGCCAATCTGATAATTCCACCATTTCAAGACTATAGAGAACACACCCTCAATTATTCGCTATAACTTTCAAGCTGATCCTGTTAGTATTTTTGCCGGCTTTAGAAAAGGTGATTTGGTGGAATTTATTTAAAAACACCGTATTAAAATGGTCGCACTACGATGTTCGGACCAGCTATCTATCTATAAAAGATAACGTTTGATAAGGCCATGGCACCGCACGGATTGGAATTCCTTATGTCTGGACATTTTACTAACGGATTAGTCGGAGCTGGAGGCTGCTGAAAACGTTAACTACATGGTTGAGCTTTTCATGCAGGTTTGGAACGACCTTGTCGATAAACACTGCCCTGAACGTCTGATGAAGACTGGCAGTGCTCATTGTCCATGGATCCAGGATGTACCAGGCCTGAGGGAAGCAATGTCGGAAAGAACAGCAGCACGAGACCAGTGGTACGCATGTCGCTCCCGCTTGAATGCAGACTATAGAGATTCGGATCCACCTGCCGAGCTCGTCCAATACCGTCAACTGCGCAATAAAGTGAAAAGCCTGCTGTCTCGTGGTCACCGAGATTTCAACTGCAGGCAGCTACTCTCAAAGAATCCTAAAGGTTTCTGGGCCACAATGCACAAATTCTACAAAGGAAGCGGCATTGATGACAGCGATCAGCTAACCATAGATCCTGACATCTTGAATGAACATTTTGCCAACGTAGGAGCCCGCATTGCTGCCAGCCTCCTCACTAATGACACCAATCTAACATCAGTGGTCAGACCAACAAGAGTGTGTGCTGCAAAATTCCACCTGGTGCCAGCTACGATTCCTGAAGTATCTGCAGCAGTACGAGACATGACAAATTCTAACGCAGTCGGTATTGATGGCATACCTTTGATGGCGGTACGCAAGTGTTTACCATTGCTTGCTCCGGTGCTACTGCGTATCATAAACAAGTCCCTATCATCTGGAATCTTCCCAAACTTGTGGAAAACAGCATGCGTTGTCCCTACATAAGTCTGGTGACCCTTCTTCACCTGGAAACTATAGACCTATCTCTCTGCTCAGTGTGCTGTCAAAGATCACCGAAAAAATTGTCTGCAAGCAGCTTATGAAGTATCTCAGCTCAACCTCTATCCTGGCTGATACGCAGTATGCCTACCGACCTCACCATTCAACAGAAGATGCCATGCTCGTTTTTATCAATCACGTCCATAAAAGCATGGATGATGGCCTTGTCACCTCAGTAACAGCCATCGATCTCAGCAAGGCCTTCGACAGCGTCAACCACGATCTTCTGCTGGAGAAACTGGGGTGGTATGGAATATCCCCACACTGGTTTGGAAGCTACCTGGATCAGAGAAGGCAGAAAGTAAGAGGGGGCTCTGGTACACTACCAGTGACCCACGGGGTGCCACAGGGCTCATTGGTTGGGCCACTGTTGTTCAGCCTGTTCACCAATGACCTGTCGAACTTTGTACCATATGGCAAGCTGATATCATACGCCGATGACACCCAGATCATTGATGAATGCACACCGACACCCCCATGCTTAGCTGAACTGAAGAGGCGAGCTTAAGAAACGCTACATGCCCTCCAAACCTGGTTCGGAAGAAATTCACTGAAAATGAACGCGTCAAAAACTGATTTCATCCTCATTGGAACCAAAGCCACTCTAAAACAGACAGCTGACTTCCGGATACAAATATCTGAGTCTCTCCTACCTCCATCTAAAACCATCAAATTGTTGGGTGTTGTGATCGACCGAACGCTGTCTTGGGAACATCACATTTCAAAGGTCGTTCAAAAATGTTTTGGCTCCTTGGTGGCTCTTAGCAGATTTCGTCATCACTTCACACCCGAAGCCCTGCATCTAATCATCCAGGCCCATGTCCTTCCACTTGTCGGATACTGCCTCCCGGCTTGGGGAGGGGTAACCAAGACCCAGTTGGGAAGGGTGCAAAAGGCCATCAACTTTGGAGCTCGAATTATCACCGGCACTCGAAAAAGGCAACACATCACACCAGCTCTCAGGAGCCTTGGCTGGCATAATATCGAAACCAGTATTGCCGAACGCGATTGCCTTAAAATATTTAAGGTAGCTCACGTCGACCACTCTCCAGCAGCCCTAAAGGCAATGCTACCACCAAGGGAAAGTGTCTCCGCAAGGGTGACTAGAAACTCAAACACCCGGCTCCAACTGCCTCGATGTCGACTGGAGAGTACGAAGCGAGCCTTTCCGTACAGGGCTATTGCCCACTGGAACACGCTTCCCAGGGATGTTACTCGGATCCAAAGGCTGAACACAATAAAGAAGTATTTCCACAGAAAACTAGACGATGAATAATAACTTGGACGGTATGCTTAGTTATAGCGTGTATTTTATGTGTGCTGCTTGTCACCTGTGTGTCAAAGGCGTTACGACACCTGATGTACGAATGTGTGGTATCTGTGAATACCTATATATAACGGGAATTTGTAACGATACCTGAAAAACCAAATAATTGGATGGGACTCGTGCTATAAATACAGAATACAGAATACAGCTAGAGCCGTATGTGCCGAATGTGCCGTATGTGACCAGGTCACATAAGCCTGAACAGTATCAATGGTATATTTTACTATCGATGGCTGGGTATGGTATTTGGGATTCTTGTTCGGAATCATGCCATTGTTTTTTTAGTAAGTTGCAGTCTGTAGTGACATGGAAAAATTTGCATGTTTCAGCAGCCGTGAAATCGACGTGGCATGGTAAATGAAGCAAGTAAGCAAGGTTTCCCGTATTCCAATAAGTTCTTAAACGTATTATATCCATTTGATATCATTTCTAAAAATTCACTTTTAAGGGTTTCATCCTGTTGTTTAGGCCCGCTGCATCACTATGAAATACTCAAAACTAGACCATGAAACCTATAAACTATCAAATTTTTCTAGCAAAAAGGCTATCGATTTTATAAACAAGCTCATTTATTGCGCTTCATAGAGTACGAATGAAGCTTCCCGTGTAACACAGAGCCAAGTCACAGTCAATCGTAGGAAGCATTAATCACCTATAGCCAAAGAAGCTGACGTGCCCTAAAACACCACCTCCACCAATAAGAAGCATTGATGATTCTCCCTTCACAGCACCTCTAAGCCGCCGACGCCACCGGCGCCGCCGGCCTAGATTCTCGGTTAAGATCTCAAGTGTTTAATGCGGTGAAAACCTTTGAACTTCAACTACCAGTAGTTTTTGTTGTTCAGTGTTTTTTTGTGAAGTTGGGATGCACCTTCTGGAACTTCTCCACGCCCTGCAGCAGTTTTTCTGAGCTGGTCTTCTCTCGTTAGAATCGTGCTGTACTTTGTGATGGTGCCGCAGACCTCTCAGTCAGGTCGTTGATCACTTTGACATACCGCACAAACTCCTCCGTTTCCTAGTACTGCTGGGCCTCGCCCCACCACTTAAAATCCATGCAATCGATTTTGAAGATGGTGAAGAGCATGAATGAGTTGGAGCCGCAAAAGTCGGTCAGATCGGTCTTGGAATTGAGCTTCTCGAGGGAATACTGTAAAGGGGGTTGTGAGCGAGGATGCTGGTTGGCTCGGCGGTGTATCAGCTGTGCCTGCCCGACACTTGCCCTGAGCACTACTCCCTCGAGAAGCCCAGCTTCAAAGAGCTCACCTCCAAGACCGAGCTGGTCGACCTGTGCGACCCTAAATCGTTCCTGCTCTTCGTCATCCTTGGCAATCGACCACAAGGAACTGGCGAGGGATTCCAAACTGTAGGGCGAGGACCACCAGTACAAGAAAACCGAGGAGCATGTGCGGAATTTCAAAGTGACCAGCGACCTGACCGAGAGGTGCTGCTGCCATCACAAAGAACAGCAATATTATTACCAGGAAAGACAGGCTCAGAAGAAAAAAACTGCTGAAGGGTATGGAGATGTTCTGGAAGGTATATGCCAACTGCACCAAGAGGACACTGACAAGCAAAAACTGCTGGTTGTTGAAATTTAAAGGTTTGCACCGTACTAAGCTCTTGAGGCCTAAACTGAGAATCTAGGCCGGCAGTGCCGGTGGCGTCGGCGGCTCGAAGGTATTGTGAAAGGGGAATCAACGCTTCTTGTGAATGACTGTGACTTGGTACTGTGTTACACTTGAAGCTTCTTGTCGCATTCGTACTCAATGAAGCACAATAAATGAGGTGTGTATAGAAACCGTTATCTTTTTGCTAGACGTATTTGATAGCTTATATGTTCCATGGTATATATTGGTGTATTAACCCTCGCCCCACCGGGGGGCCATCGATGGCACCCCCTAAGGTTTTTCCGGGATAGCAGAAAAACGACGAGGCGCAGCACCGCGGTTGAGGGCTCTACCTCTCACTGCATCATTTTCCCATCATCCCTGAAATTTTTTACCCCGGGTCACCCAAGGTCAGGTCACCAGACGAGGTCAACCAAGGTCACCTCACTTCACCTTTAGAGCTCTGTAAGAGCTACATTTCAAAGTCGATCGATTTGAAACTTCCTACACTTCATGACCCCTCCAGGGTCTACAAGGTGTATATCCGGGATTTTTCGATTTCGTGCCCTGAGGTCAGGTCACGAGGCGACCTCTCCCATTGGAAAAGCATGGGGAAAAGCTATTTCATGATATAAAAGCCACAAAAATGATTGCAAATACTCAGACTGCTCAGAACAACGTTTTTGGACACCCTTTCACGGATCCCAGGGGTCATATTTGCCCTTTGACTTTTCCAAGGTCATCCAAGGTCACCAGAGGTCAAAAACAGTATTTTGACAATAACTTTTGACCTAATTGAGCTAGAGCGGTGAAACAAACACCATCGTGTTTGTCTTGTCACTGGCTTTCATTTGATATACGGCAAGGTTACTTTTTGACCTTTCGTGACCTCAGGTCATATTAGGTCACGAGGTGACCTCTGGCGGTCAAACCACTGTCGGGAGGTCTTTACGTTCCACATAGCGGAAAAAGTACTGGCAATTTGCTATCAAATGTACTTTACCAGGCCTCAATAGCTCTAATGACATAAGAGTTATGCCCAGTTTGCTTAATCATTGCATATTTGAGTGAAAATAGCCGATCTTGACCTAATTTGACCTCTGGAGGTCATACCATTGACCTGAGCACTAAAACATGCGAAGTAATTTCTTACTGAATTCACGCGAGCTTTCTATTGCACTTTGCAGATTTGCGCTAACGCCCATATTTTCGGAGTTAGAGGGGGGGGCCATCGATGGCCCCCCGTGGGGCGAAGGTGGCGCCGGACCCCCGGTGGGGCGCGGGTTAATGCAATATAGGGGATATGTTCACCCCGCTGTGCATGGTCAGTTTTTTAGTCACGAAGAAAACAAAACCAGTTCTGAGTAGCTTTTAGGCCAAATAATGGGAATCTGGTGGACTATTTTGGAAACCTGCGGGTGCAAGTAAAATGGGTAGCCCTAGGGGGGGCGGGTACCCGTCCCCCTAAGATCTTAAGAAACACGCTAGATAGCGATAAATGGTAAACGGTGTTGGGTAGTCCATCCACTTCTCTATCGAAAATATTCGGACCATTTTGTTGTCAGGTCAC
This sequence comes from Lepas anatifera, assembly GCA_034440635.1. Taxonomy (NCBI): domain Eukaryota; kingdom Metazoa; phylum Arthropoda; class Thecostraca; family Lepadidae; genus Lepas; species Lepas anatifera. The sequence continues at coordinate 553,235 of JAOTON010001851.1, read as the reverse complement.
ATCTGGGGTCATAAGAGGTCAACACATGCCGTCATGGGGATAACATGTATATGGAGGTTTTCGGTTATTACACGTGGACAAGTAAAGATAGAGAAAAACAATTTAGACCATTGCAATCCTTGCAGCAAACCAAATCGAATTAATAGAATATGACCTTGCTAGGTCAAATTAGGTCAAATATGAGTGAGTTGACCTGGCATGAGGTCAGGTTAAGGTCAAATTAGATCAAAATGCATATTGTTAGAACTGCAAAGACAAGACAAGTCTAATGCAGTTAAAATAAACGCACTTTCGCCATCCATTACTAAGTTATTCAGGTAAAAACAGTTTCCCCGATGTATTTCCAATAGTGGGGCATGGCTCCTACTTCACCTTACGTCATCGAGATAAAAAACACCGGAACACAATTTAGATAACTCAATGAGCCCATTATGTAATATGAATTTCAATCGGATAAGTTCACCCTGTTCTGACTTATGCTATCTTAAAAATTATTGGGGTTAGCTTACTTGACCTGTACTGGTTACCTGACTGGAGATAACCTAAACTTGAAGTTTTGACAGAAGTTGTAAAAATGATGAGAGAAAAGGTATGCTAAGTACGGCGGCTCTACGCGTTGCCGTTTTAATTCTTTCTTTAACACGCGCATTGACGGGGGTCTGAGCCACCTTCGCATTGACGGGGGGCGGGTACCCGCCCCCCCCTTAGATCTCGAGAACCACGGTAGGTAGCGAAAAACGGTAAACGGCGTTGGGCTGCCCATCCACTTCTCCATCGAAAACATTTGGACCATTTTTTTGTCAGGTCACATTTAAGGTCACGAGAGGTCAAAACATGCCCGTCATAGGGATAACATGTAAATTCAGTTTTTCGGCCATGAAATCTGAACAAGTAAAGATAGAGCAAAACGACTTCAACTATATGAATCCTCTTAGCAAGCCGAATCGAATGATATATAATTTGACCTTGCTAGGTCAAATCAAGGATTTGACCTGACCTGAGGTCAGGTCAGGGTCAAATTATATAAAATGCATATCATTAGAACCGCAAAGCCCAGGCAAGTCTAATGCAGCTAAAATAAATGCTCTATCACCATCCGTTACTGAGTTATTCCGTAAAAACCATTTTTCCCATGTATTTCCAATGGAGAGGTCATGCCTCGTACCTGACCTTAGGTCATCGATATCAAAAATACCGGAACATATTTTAGAGAACTCGGTGGGGCCATTATGTGATGTGAGTTTCAATCGGATAAGTTCACCCTGCTCCGACTTATGCTATCTTAAACTTTTTTTAAGGTCGGGTCACTTGACCTGTACTGGTGACCTGACCTGAGATGACCTAACCTTAAAATTTGCACAGAAGTTGTAAAAATGATGAGGGAAAAGGTATACCAAGTACGGCGGCGCTACGCGCCGCCGTTTTTCTACTGTCTCCGAAAAACCCGAGGGGGGCGGGTACCCGCCCCCGTCAATGCGCGTGTTAACCCGAGGGGGCGGGTGCCCACCGCCCCCGTCAATGCGCGTGATGGGGCAAAAGAGCAGAGACAAGATCACGTATATCATAGTGAATCGAATGCAATAGTAGAAGATGTAGATGGCGTGGGGTACCTTCCCAACTGGAAGAAAATGTATATTTTATGTTGACACCTAGTATAGTCATATGACACAGCATTCGATTCACCGTAACAAGAGGAAGCAAATGATGCCTAAAAAAGTTTCTAACCCAAACCTGTCAGACACTAGAACCCAGAAACTGTTTTCTAACATGCCACCTTCTTTGACCTGTCATAGCCCCAATATTGACCTGGCCCAAAAAGTGACTGATGTAGTTTCTTCATGAATGTGTATGGACTATCCACCAGCCATCGTGTTTTTCGCTATCTCATATGGGAGCCGAGTTCGAGAGGGGGTGTTTGAACACCCCCCCTTCAGGGCGAAGGTGGCTCTGAGCCCCACCGGGGCGGGTGTTTAGTGTAATTTCTCATAATGAATCACAAAATGTAGTTGGTCTTATCAATCAATCTTATCAATTACTGCTTCATAAGCTACAAAACTCCTATCAAATCTCAGGTGCCGCCCTCAGTTGGCTCTCTTCTTACCTGACAAATCGAGAGCAACGCGTAGTTATTAATGGAAAATTTTCTGAGTGGACACATGTGCGCTCTGGAACGCCGGAGGGTGGAATGATCTCACCAATCATGTTTGCTCTCTTGATCAATGATCTTTCGGACAAAATTAAAACGAACTGTCTTCTTTTCGCCGACGACGTGAAATTGTATCATAAAATTGTGACACCTGAGGACTCAGAGCTACTTCAAGCTGACTTGATACGTTTGGCTGATTGGTCTCATCTTTGGAAGCTGCAGCTTAATCCGTCCAAATGAAAATCATTTGCAATTTTTCTGAAGAAGAAACCGATGCTGAACATCTACAAAATTAAAAAATACGCCCTAGAAAAAAGTATCTTCCATTCGGGACCTTGGTGTTTGGCTGGATTCCAAATTAAGATTCGCAGAACATGTAGATAAAATCGTAAGTCGAGCAAACAGGATGTTAGGTTTGATGATTCGGTAGCTCCAGACTGGCCATTCGGTGGGAGGAGTGAGAGGGAGCTCGAAATTGAAACCAAAGCCAATTTTGACGGCATATTTTTCCAATATTCGTTCAATTCTTAAGTTTGAGGGTATTATTTGGGGTGGCGCTGCCAAAACGCATCTGGAATGACTGGACAAAATTCAGCATACATTTCTTATCTGGCTAGCATCCGTTTCTACTCAACGCTCGGTAAATCTAGGATACGATGAACTTCTAGCCCTTTTCAAAATCTCAAGTTCAGCCAAGAGAAGACTTCAATATGACATCACTTTTGCACACAAAATTCTAACGCCCCAAATCGATTCCGCCTTTCTGCTTAGTAGCTTCCCGCTTCACGTGCCGGGTAGAAGAACGCGTGCAATGGAAGGCACTTTGCTGAGCGTACCACTGTACACAAAGGAGACTGTGAGGCGGGGTGTGTACTATCGGCTGCCCAAAGATTTTAATGATTTTATGCTCGCCTGCCCATTTGCTGATCCATTTAGAATATCATCAGGTCAGTTCAAATCTCATGTTCGGAAATATGTTAGGTAGTAGGAACCTACCATTTATCTTATTTCATTGTATTTCATTGTTGCCCTTTACATATGTATTTTTAATGTTTTAGAGTTTTGTTTTATATATTTTTATCCAGTGGCGGATCCAGGGGGGCAAAAAGGCAATTGCCCCCCCAAACGGAAAAGCTCGGGGCAAAACTATGTTTTTGCCCCCCAAAGCGATCGACCTCCTTTTTCCCCGACTCCTTTTTAGCTTGTAAGCAAGATTTTGGTGCTTCAACTCTCAACTTCAAACAGAATTAGTGAAGTTCAGTGTAAATATTGGGGCTTGGATAGGAAAAAAGTATCTTGAGTCTATATTTTTCACCCAGTGTCGTTTTTTTTTTTGCTTTTCGTCTCCAGTTTCCAAAATCCTACCGAAAAGGCATATTGGAACGCAATTTTGCACTGCGCGACGTTTTTTTTTTTTTTTTTTTTTGCTTTTCGACTTTGGTTTGCCCCTCCCAAACCACCCGGCTAGATCCGCCACTGTTTTTATCTTGTACTTACTTTTTGTCTTGAATTGTTCCTTAACATGTGTCTTGTATGTAATTTTAGGGAATCTGATGATGTTATCCCTGACTTGAGGTTTTACTGGGGGCAAGCCCCCGTCGCTCATATGAGATGAATAAATAAATAAATCCTTCATCTTACTAATATACTACGAGCCTGAAGATTTTGCTATTTTGCCCTGAAACTGCTTTTGGAGCCCTGCTGCCTCTGTAGAACCATTTCCTGAATAGACAGTCACAGATAGACGTTGAAGGGAAATTCGTGCATACATATTTTCAACACAAAACACAACTAATATATTGGCTTCTTCATCTTTGCAGGGCCTCTCTAAAATCGCCCGGAACGGGAGGGATTTTACTCATATCACCAGAAAAAGGAAGAAATGGGATATGACAATTTTTTTGTTTCGGGAATGGAATGTAAAGTATGGCAAATGACCAGGATCCGCCAATCATATGGAGTTATCACACTAAGCACGAGCAGTCAATTAAAATTTCCCCCAAACCCGATAGAAAAAACGCACCGACACCCTGCCTAGAAATGCAAGGGTAGGACAGTCTTTAGGGCGTACATACAACCTTTCAACATATTTAACCAACTTTCCCTTATTCAAGCCCTCCAAATAGAAATGGAAGTTCTCAAGAGCTCTGTCATCTGCCCCATCCCCATACCCGACAAAACTAGAAAAGGCCCGGCTTCGGAAGAATAGTTGCAAACGTCCGACCCCTGGTAGGGGATGTAAAGTCATTCTATAGGTGAAAATCAATATTGTTTTCTTTTTTCCAACTCAAACTAGACCAAAATGTCCAGAAACATGAAAATTGGGGAAGTTTTGTTCTTTCAGTTCTCCTCTACTTTTGGGAGAATGAATCGCCGATACGTCAGTCATTTTCAGGCCAGAGCAATAGCGAAGTCACCAAAGGTTACCAAAGGTCACGGTTTTCGAATTCTTTTAAATTGTTAAGAACATTTAGAACTTATAGCTTCTGAATCCTTAGTTGACTCCAAGTTTTGACGGCAACAACATACAGCCATAAGTTTGATATAAAGGCAAGCATGATCTAAGGATTTGAATAGTACGCAGAACTACCTTAACCCTTTCGTTCCTAGTGGTCGAGATCTCGACCACCAAAAAGACTTCAGGGCTAAGCTCGCCACAGATTTCCAAATTCGGCAGAGTTCTCCAAACTCCGTTGTCAGATGAAAGATGGACCAGGCTATCATCCAAGCTGCAAAATTTTGTTCTGTCATGTTTAGGGGGGAGTGGGGGGCATATCAAATCTGGACATATCTAACGACAGCCTTTGTGGGAAATGACTACATTTGTTTCTCTCCGGCTATCAGACAAAGGTCATAATTATTGATTCATTTTTACTTGATGTGGTAGCCAGAGAGTCAGGCAGAACAACAGTATTCATTGTTTTGCTAGGGCTTCAATTTGTCGTGACTTAGAAACGAAACAATTTTGGTGGTCGAGTATTCGACAACTAGGAGGATATCCGTCAACTAAGTTCAGTCATAACTTAGTTTGGACATTCGGCAAATTTAGAGCCAAATGTGAGCAGGTAAACATTTTGACATAGGCAAACGTAGGGGGGGCAAAAGGGGCAGGCAGTGGTGGATACAAGGGGGGCTAGGGGCTAAACCCCCCTTCTCCCGAAATTTCAGAGTACCTATGGTAAATACATAGCCGGGGGCCGATAAGAGGCACTGGCAGGAGAGGTTCAAAACCCCCAAGCCCCTCCAGAAATGAAATCCTGGAACCGTCACTGGAGGCAGGTGATCCGTCTCTCCCTCCGTCGAAGTTCTGCCCACCTGAAACGTCATCGGTGCACTTATGAAAATTCGCCTTCCACCCCAACCCTCTTCCAAGGACGGGAGTACATGCTCCTCTGCGATAATATTTGGGCCGTGATGATACCTCCCCTTCCTAGGTTCAGGGGCGTCGCCACAGATATGTCCCGAGGGGAGCAGACTACGATTTTGCTATGATTTTGCTATGATTTTGCTATGGGGAGAGGGGAGGGGTGGGAAGCGAACCCAAAAATAAAAGATCGAAGGGCATTTGAGAGGCTGCAAACCAAGACTTTGCGTAAGCATCTTAGGGGGGCAAATCTTACAAACTGCAAATAATGTAAAAATATGGCTCGAGGCCCACAACTTGGGGGATGTCCCTTCCTGGCTTCCAATCTGAGGAGAGCCGTCCCCTCTCCCCGGCAATCAAGTCTGCGATGTGGAAGAACCGCTTTGAGTCGTACATGCAATTCCGGCACTTCCAGGACAACACAAAGCTAGACATGAGTGACCGCTACTCCAAGCATGTCCTCGGGCTGATCGCATCCATAAGAAATTGCTGGAACACTTCGTCCAACAACATCACCCTACCTGTAAGATTCAGGTACGAAGTTTTCTGCTTGAACCAGGTCAATGGATACATTGTGGCGTTTGATCTCTGCCAGAGATGCAAAGGAATATATGATGTAGATCTCGTCGCCGAGTTCGGGAAGAATGCTACCACAGTGCTTGTGTCGCTCAACAGGCTGCCGAAGGGGAAGAAACTAATTTCATACCACCTCACCTTCGACAGCAGCTTCACTCTGCTTGATCTGCTGTGCGAACTGAAGATACGAGGATTCGAAATCAAGGGGACGATACGATGGGACCGGTTTCCGAAGGGATGGAAGCTCACCTTAGTGGAAACTATAAGGGAGGCAGAACGTGCTCATTCACAGCAGCTTTGACTACATCTAGAAACAGTTGTGCTGTGGAAATGGTAAGCTGGAAGGACAACAACGTATCGATCATCTCATCTGATCTACTGCTTTCGGTTAAGGTTCGGTCGCCTCTGTTGACCGATACTCAAAACAGAACCAAGGGTGAACCCACTGCAAAGGCTAAATTATGTTAAAATTACGAGACAATGGGAGGCACAGAACAGCAGGATAAGCATGTCAACAGCTACCGCGCTTCAGCCAGAGGAAAGAAGTGGTGTTTTCCGACATGGGGGGAACCTGGAGGTCAGGACCCCTTCCTCAACAGGCTGGTACATACATCATTTACAGCAGTAATGATGAGTTAGGTACTGTTTGGTTTGCGAAGCTTCGTATTCATTCTATGTGTGCTCGTGACTTAGGCTGAAAAACCATATATTATGGATACCTCAATTACGCCTCCTCTACTCTACTCCTTGATTTCGGGTTTCTCATAGGTTTTGTACCCTACCCCATCCCCCATAGGTTTGTATTGTTGTGCCAGCGTTAACCCATCCAGGAACCCCCTGGGTCGAGAAGAGATCTCCAGCCTTGGTTTCCGATCTTTGTGGTGGTAGTTCCCAATGAACTTCTACCTGGGTCAGCTTGCAGAGGCACCCAAGGGTGTAAGAGACCTGCCACGAGCAAGCCTGGGGAAACAGAGTGCGCTTTTTGCACCCATTGGAATACAGACATGGCTCTGTGATCCCGATTTTGTGAGTTTAGTCCATAGTGGATGGAAGTTGCTGCGATATTTATTTCCAAAGTTGAAAATTTGGTCCGTTCCAAAGCATACTGGTCTTGCCCTGTTTTAAATTGAGTAGCTGACAGGTGCAAATCAAGTTTGGTCAGTCCTGTCGTCAGCACGTCCGCACAGTACCGTTAGAGAAGACCAGCACATGCAATCAATCGCATGTGGGCATACAAACCTAACTGACGGATATCCTCCTAGTGGTCGAGATCTCGACCACCTCAAAATTTCAAATTTTGGGAGGGAAGGGGGTCGGAGGTAAAAATGGGGGATGACACTGTTAATGACTGACCCAAGCAAATATTTCTGTAAAAGGAATTCGAAATCCTAGCAAAAAAATTAATTCAGGAACGAAAGAGTTAAGTATTTTGATCTACTATGTGGCCTAACAAGGTTATCCCGCAAGTTATTTGAATCCTTGGGTTAAGAAAAACAAATCAGTGCCTTTGGCTATGCCCTATTGAGCAAACGGTTCAAGGAATGGGTTCAATGATTTACGCGCTATCAATGATTTTTTTAGATGGGGCTAGATTTAACCCATTTCGACCCCATGTGGTGGATATAGGCTAAACTTAATGAAACAGGAGAATATGGTAGGGCACTTTAAGCGCTGTTCCGATTCTTCTGTGTCATTATTGAATCCCGAGAGGGGACCTGGTCGAACCCACAGGCGGTGGTGGGTACGGGAAGCACCCAGACAGTGTTGGGCTAGTCTTATAATTGGCTTTCAAGAGTCCTAAAGCGAATGCGCTCCTGTGCTTCTAAATGTATTGTTTCTTTTTTGCTCTAACTATTGGAAATGAGAAGATGACAAAAGTACCCTCCCCTCAGAGGGAATACTGGTTTTGTTCAAATATTTACTTTATTTCGTTTACGGCCGCAGCACATTGTATCAAGAGTGAACATGCTTTAGTTCCTTCTACAAGGTATAAAAAGTTTAGATACCCACTTTTTGTGTAACTGGCTTTTTCCGTCTCTGGAAAAGTAGTGGTGTGTTCAGAGAAAATCAATAACCCATTTAGGCACCGTCAATGAATTTATTGCATCTTACACCGAGCGGTGGTGTGCCATTAACACACCCTTCATTTCTATAGCGCTGTGAAACTGATTCTGAGGAGGTATGCCACTGAAACACCCTTCATTTCTACAGCGCAGTCAAACCGAGGGTCTGAGGCGGCGTGCCATCGAAACGTTCTTCAGTTCTACAGCGCAGTGAAACTGATTCTGAGGAGGTATACCCTTGAAACGTTCTTCATTTCTACAGCGCAGTGAAACTGATTCTGAGGAGGTATACCCTTGAAACGTTCTTCAGTTCTACAGCGCAGTGAACCTGATTCTGAGGGCCTGAGGTCACACGTCTAACAACCATATGGCTGGAATTACTATGACACTGCATTGATATTTCCCCTAGTTGCGTCCTGTTAAGTGATTGTATTGCATAAAACTAAGCCACATGATACAATGAAAGGCCCATGATTGATGTTTTGACTGAAGTATCTGAAATATATGCACATTTCCATTTTCCTTCGCATTGGCTGCAACACTTCAGCGAAGGCAGCACAATATCCAAGCTGACTTCGCTGATTTCATTGCGGCTTTGTAAATTCCAAGCCTGATAAATCACCTACCTGTGGGCGATCCACAGAAAACATATACCTAAATATTGACGCACACCCTTATCTGCAGCTCGTACCACTGATTAAGTATCGTATCACAAATATGTCACCGGGCAATCAGACCGACATTTTGAACTCTCGCCGCGAATTTGCACGGTGAGACCGAAAGCAAAGGAAAACGGTTTGCTGGCTTCTGTGTTCGATATATAAGATGCCACGCCGTTACGCGATCTACACTGAGAGAAATTTGTATTCCTATGTGCTCTATCTAATCCGGAATCACAGTCTGCTCGAGCATAAAATGATGCCATTAAACATTATTAAAGGAACATTTGAGCATGCTTGCTCTCATTGGATCCTCTTCCCAGCATAATTCCAGCAGGAAGTGTTTTTGTAGGCCTTGACAGCTTAAAATGATTCTCGGCTTCTAAACATGGTGGGAAGAAGCTTAATATGATACCAATATGGTATTACAAGTGGGATCTTTTTTACCCCACAAAGCATCATTTTACCATAGGTGCTCGACCTATTCTAGCCACGAAATTCAAAGAGCTATTAATATCCTTATCAAAGTTTCATTTTATACTTGGAATCAATATATTCTGTCACCAGAAATAACCAAGAATATGGGAGCTTTAGCAGCAGAATCATTCGAAACCTCAGTGTATTTTGATCCCACATCAAAGCGTATCCGGAGATTGCATGCGCGTGCTCGAACCGCGATTGAGAAAACTTACTCGTCGTCTCGCGCCATCTTCAGTGTTCCTGCCATTGCACGCAGAGCTGGCCACAAAGCTTTGGCGTCGTGATCCGAGTGAAATTTGAGGGGAATAGCTGACCCTTTTTCACTTTACGCTGACACGTGCTTCTACATCGATCCAACTCAGGTTTTACGCTGAGGGGCCTGAAGAAGCCACGCTGCATTTGACATGGTTTACGGGAGAAGCCACATCGACCGACCTAGCGGTGATAACGGATCAAGAGGAGAAGCTTAAGCTGAGTCTGATGACCGACAGACTCAGCTGAGACCTAGCGAGAGTGAAGAAGCATACTGGGGCTGCGAAGGTTCAGGCATTCATTGTACTGGTGGCCAAAACCAGGAGTCCATGTGTGTCAGCTAGATGACGGCAACATGGACTGAAGCCCGAAGTTTGGCCGCGCAGAACAGCCCTTGCTATGCAAAGTTGATGAAGTAGTGAGAAGCATCTGTTACTGTTGGATACAGTCACCCACGTGTTCTAAAGATCGTTTTAAGCTCACTTTGAGCACATATTAGGGGCGCTTAAAATATATTGGAAGGATTTTCACAGGAGCCTCTGAACGCACGTCCATCGCTGGACAGAGGTAAGTCTCATTTTGCACAATATCGTGCACAGAATGATATTTTTTCAGCCATGACGGGATACTTTGAAGCAAACATGTCTACAATCATATCTATATATCCAAAGTAAACGAGGGCTGCTATCTCTGACGACAGCGGCATTGTATTGTATTAGTTCCGAACACTTCCACACATACGGTGGCTTTTCAAGCGTCGTCGTAATGGACGTGAAGTGATGAAGACTATGAAAGGAGATGGTAAGGATTAGGAAGGATGAGGTTAAAGGAAGGTGGGATACTACCTGGAGGGGTCGCTGCTGCCCAAGGCGCATGCGCTCGCTGCCTCCAGATAGTTTAAGGATAAGGAGGAGGATAAGGATAGGATTGTTCCACACACGCACACACACATAAAATGAAAACACACAAATAAACTGAAGAAGATGAAGATGAAATCGGCGGTGTTCGGCATCGTATTAGTTTTGATTTTGTAGACGTCACTGTCTGTTTCCAGTTCAGCATTTTATTTTGTTGAACTTCATCTTCGTACTTGTAATGACTCCGCATCCCGGGTTCCTTTATTAAATAGTTTCGGTCAATTCCAACTTGTATTCAAATCATGTAGGAAAATTGATCCCACTGCCCTTCGCTATGCTGCTGTCATCGATTTCCATGTTTCCTATTCGAAATTTCTGTCACTTACTCCTGGATTTGTAATGACTTGTATTAGTCATGATAATTATCGAGTTGTAATGAGGCAATTCTTGCACTTGTCTTTTGAAGTATATGCAGTAACAATGCAGACCTTACAACTTCTTCTCATGTCCGTTATATATGTATTTGGTTTATTTGCCAACCATCCAAATTAGGAGTAACTCTGACTAAGGATTGTCACGCGCCTCGGACGAAAAATCAAGTAGCTTCAGACGAACTTGCCTGCTGTGAAAAATTTCAAGATTTCGAAATCGTCACAAAATGTCGAATCTTTTTTGTATTCATTTGTCACAAAGTGTTGCTTGCACCATTATGCGATTATTGCGATGTTATAAGAAATAGATAAATCTTTCGATTGCATATACTCATGACCAATAAAAGCTCAATGCTGCTGAAAGAACACTACTTCTTAGGAGCGTCAGAAACACGTCCAACCCCTTTAAAAGACAATAACTAACATGTGCTTGAAGTGTAAGCCTGGACCGCTCCTGGGCGATATGGGAGAGGACTGTTCATTAAAGTCATTTCATGTGTGTCCGAAAAATGGTGAACGTGATTGTTGTTTAATGTTTGTGTCCTAATACAAAGTTATGATTATGTTATCTTTTCTTGAGGCTGAAGTAGACTACTATAAATAAATTGGATTACCCTCATTATCATTAGACAAAGTTAATGTAATAGCAGGACCACAACAGCACGATAAGTAACATCTTTACAGAAAGTTTCAATTCAAGAAAAAAACACGAAGACTAACGAGGAACATCTAGTGAACCCAATGAAACCCCAGGCACGACTCAAAGTATGCCACACAGACTACAATTATACCAGCATCAGTTTTGCTACTAGACTAATTTTATGCCAAATGCAGACTCAAAAGAGGCGGTTTCGTTTGAGGCTTGCATCGAATTCAGTTGTCGTGTTGAGTGGAGGGGCATGTTTTTCTAAACCATGTCTCGTGGAGAGCTGGAATATAATAATTCCATGACGATTTTGCTGATGGAATACATTGATGCCGTGGAGTTCTTCTATACTGAGCGAAGAATCATTTGAAACCAGGCATCAGACATTTTATTCCCGAGCTTACAGTGATCATTCTATGAGCATTAGAAAACACCACGTGCTAGACTCAATCCAGTCCAAGAGATTACATTGAGTCTGCAAAGGGGAATACAATGAGCCTGATTCTGCCTGATTCCAACCGAGTTTGGCACCAGAATCCAGACTCGCTTTCAGCACTGACTCAATTAAGCCAAAAGGACTAAATTTTTCTCTCCGTGTATGACGGAGTCGGGGTTTTATAAGAGAGGAGGAAACACCATAAGGAGTTCCCGACTCCAGTTTTGAGCCTTTTCAGTGAGAGTATTTTAAAGACAACACCTGTCAAAAAGGTTTAATGTTCATGTCCTCCCTATGACGAGCAAGGCTGCTTTTTACATTCTAATCTGTTGTTATTTCGTTATCTAGAGTAAATGTAGCTGGGTTGGCCCGTATCCCTTGCCTGGCTAATGTATTCTTGAGTTCTTTGTTTGGCAGTCATTCCTCCTGCGACCCCCTCGGTCATTGGAAAGGAAACGTACACGTCTACTAGGTCACTGATGACTTATTTAGGTCTTTGGGGAATTTGCATAGCCTACTATGCTTTATTTGTTTTCACTGCGCTTTTGATGTATATTTCCTTGTATAGTTTATGTATGGTTAAAAGTATAAAGCAAACGCTAAATCCCGTAGTCGTGATGCGTTGAGTAATGTTTTTATACTACGGCATATTGATGAACACCAATACAGGGCTTCTGTCTTCAGGAGAAGAAAGCGCCTGGGCCGTGATAGGGTTTAACTACTCAGCTGTTGTCTAGATTTGATAAATTTGCAGTTTTTCATTTTCCTTCCAACGTCGTTAACAAGCTCGCCTCTCAATACGAATACCATCCGTCCAAAGGCAAATGAAAAAAAAGCACAAGGTATGTATGTACATATTGGGTGGGTAGGATTTTGGTTCATCTAGGTCAGGAATAAGCGTCCCTTACCTTGCTCTTCATATTTTCCAGATAAGGCTGGTAGTTGTTGCAAAAATCTCGACTGATTTCAATACAGAGGCTGGGTCGGATCCTCCAGGGGTCCGCTTGGTCCGGTCAGCCTGCCACTCTCCGGCAGCCTGGAGCGTCTGCCCTGCGGCTGTGACCTCTTCCTCACCCCTCGCCCCGCCGCCGCCCCCGACACCCTGGTGTCGCCGGTCGTCACCGGTGTTAAATAGCAGGTGCACTCGCGCCGCCGCCGTCGTCGCGTCGGCACCGACGATGTACCGTGACGCCGCGCCGTCGGCGTGCAGACACTGGCGCACGCTGCACACTCGAAAACCAACGCCCCCTGCCCCCGTGCAAATTTCAAACATTCATGGCGCTCGCTACATAAGTAGTTTCCCACATGAACTTGGTATAGGACACTCGACCTTCCCGACAAGGCACGGTCCAGTTCTATGCACTCAGTAGTGAGTACCTTACTGAAACTCGCCCTTTGTATGAAGGAGAGAGTGCATTGAAAAGTACTCTCTCGGCACGAATATCAAAACCTGGATGATCCACGCGCGACCCGAGCGTGCCATACTGCGACACTTGCAGTACCCGGGGTGATATTTTTGATGACGTCAGTGTGTTGTGACGTCAGCGGTCCACAGCCGTCGAGGCAGTGGTTGCCTGGAGGCGGCGAGGCGCCTGTCCCCGGTAATACCAGCGGACACGCTGTGGTCCGCAATGATCGAAGGTAGCACGGAAGCACATTAGGACACTGACACTGGGTCAGTGCGCTCCGTACACGGATTAATCCACCCATTTAATCAGGGGTGTGAACGATGCCGACATGCACGATGAATGGCTTCATTGACAGAATGTCAATGAATAACTTCGCAGCTTTCAGTGATTTTTTCACTTCCTTCTTTGAAGCGTTACTAGACGCTAGTGGTTGAGTTTGTTAACAATACGACGCGACGACCAAATGTAAGGAAGGTACAAACAGAAGAACACACACCAACTCTGAGACTAATTGGAAATGAGGCCCATATATTTCTAACACTTGAAAAGTGTAAGGCTGTGTTAATGCTGCACTGTGATGTAGCGGCGCGCTGGTAGTGCTTTGGACTTCCGCACCACTGACGCAGGTTTAACGCGCGCAGTGGAGAGGGGTCTGGGGTCAACGCGCAGTGGAGGGGGTCCTAAAGTGACCCCCCGAGATCTCTGAAACCGCGAGGGTTACAAAGAAGGCCCATTGGAGGATGCGTGGGGGTGATAGTGATCTACATTGTGGCCAAGTCTGTTGGGGAGAGGAGAGGATGCGCTGTATCTGAAAGAGCGTGTCATTGTTCTGGACAGACATCTATCAATAAATTTGAGGAAAAAACATTGTGGACAAGTTCCATTGACCTAGGTTAATATCTTCAAGGTCTAACGAGGTCGTAAAGGTTAAATCTGGGCCGTGCTGGTGACCTATTGGGAAATGCCGTGATTAAGCGGAAAACCAAGAATACACCAAAAGTGGACTAAGGCCATAGAAGAAAGGTAGCACACAATGTTTTCTGAAATTCTGGGGTCAATGTTATTCAAATTTAATGACCTACGACGTAACAATCTGACATATTCCCAACAATGTAGAATTTAACTGGCACTATAGCAGCCTTTGAGCGGGATTTAAGGGTTTGTTCTTGAAAAAAGATATTTGACCTTGACCTGTGACCTTGACCTTCAGTAGCCGTAACAATGGAGTCATAGCATAGCATACGTCATACTGAATAATGACATCTGACCGGAATACTGAGGCCAATGGCCTTGACCTGTGATCTATGACCTTGACATTGACCCGCATGTGGCTTGAACTTGACTTATAACCTGATTATATGACGTTATGCGGTCACCACTCGGTCTACAGTTCAGGCGCAACTGGTGCGACCGTGCGAATGCGACGGTCTCAAAATATAGGTATGTATTTGAAACCTTATAAGCCAACAAATTATCCACCGATTTTCCAAATTTCTTCACCTATCGTTACGCTTATTAATTTTCTCGAATATGGCAAAGTGGCGGTTTCCGGCAGCAAGCAGTTCTCCGGCCACCTTGGAAAAAATAGGTGTGGGCACCTTAGGACCCCCTTCCGCTGCGCGTGTTAAATCCTGGGCGAGGATACTGAGTACGGACTTTTTGATCCCTGATATACCCTTCAGTAAGGTGAGAGTTGGCAGCGGCATGTGACTTTAACAGTTGGTGTTTCATATACCCCCGAGATTTGTCTTCATTGTAACGCTGCTCTATGGTGTCCTTCCCATTTTTTAGTGAAATATATCTTCTTTGCTTTCCCAAGCTCTTATTTTTGGAAGCATTTCTTATTTAAAAAATCCCTAAAGCATTGAAGTAGACTGAACACAAGTATATTTTTTCTGTCCTGTAAAAATGCATAATTGACACTTTATCAAGAATGTTGTCTGGAATAGATAGGTAATGCACAATATGCAAGCAGATCTGTAAACGAATGGATTTGGTTAAATGCAGAATTACCGAGTCAAGACACTTGAGAATATCGTTTGGCGTCCATACCGACTGAAATACTATGCATAATGAATACCCGAACATTATCGGGCTCCACCAGTAGTCCTGATCAGACCATAAATTTTTGACGTATTTTCCGACACCGTCACCGAGCAAGAAATATATCTGACAGTGCTGATTCTGACATGATTGATTGCTGTAGAGAATAAAACAATCCTCTCAAGAATTCAAGACTGCTCAGTATCTGTTTGTAAACGGTGAAGATCCTGATATTACCCTGTGTGGAATACAGATGGGTGGACATTATTTCGACATGATCCCTGCCAGGTTCAAGGTGATCTCAGCGATCCCGGTTTGAGTCTGGTGGCTAGGCGCACGGGGCTGTTTGTGCATGTACAGCGAATGCTATGAACTTCTCGCTCTCGCGCTCTCTCTCTCTCTCTCTCTCTCTCTCTCTCTCTCTCTCTCTCTCTCTCTCTCTATCGCTCTCGCTCTCTCTCTCTATCGCTCTCGCTCTCTCTCTCTTTCTTTTCTCTCTCTTTCTCTTTCTCTCTCTCTCTCTCTCTCTCTCTCTCTCTCTTTCGAGCACTTTGGCACAGAAATTTTGGTCACCAATCTCAGGTCACCTCACCTTTTCCCATGAATGCTGAATGGACCTAGGCAGAAGTCCTCGTGCCTGTCTGTTTCTGCCGCTTTTCATTTGGGAGATGACTCCCCGCCGCCGTTACTGGCAACGAGTCGCCAATTGAACAGCCGATCCACGGAACAGAGCGAATGCCAGCTCCCCATTAATCCCGGTGCTCCCCATGCCCCTCGGACTGCTCGCCCAGCTCCGTTTGTTTGAATTCAAGCTGGCATCAAGACATTGAATTCCCTGGATGTTGTATTTACCTATCCTTTCTCCCACTATTCCCTCCAGATCACGCATGTCCGATAACGCCGCGAGCGTGATAGCATTAATGAGTGACTTGTCTCTTGAGCCGTAGGTCCTGGCTTCAAGTCCCGGCAGAGCCTCTGAATAAGTCTATCTGACCCCCCAAAACTTTCCCAACAGAGTGAGAGTTGGCGACACCGTATACCCTTGGTAGTTTGAGCATCTTTAAACCAGAAAAGTTTGTATTATTACCTCATTTTCCCCTCACCCTCCGGCATTTACTTTGCTGGGAATTGGTGTCCTTTTGATTTTAAGTATTTACATAGTTATTCCTTATCCATTATTACCTGTTCCCAACTATTTTTAAAGATAACGTAATATCACTTTGATTGAACAGTAAAGCAGCTATGACTCCGCCTAGTTCTCTCACAGGAATTATCCATTGATACCAACGTGGTAGTCATTCAATTGTCTTTACATCTATGGCTCAGCTATTTTCTTTAAACTATCTCGGCCTCCATAAGCTATAGAATTTGAGGGCATGTTAACTGTATCAACTTACCCCGCCAGAGCACAGTGACGCAGTAGGCCCAAGAAACGGGATAAAACATCTGGCCCGAAAACAAATTATGATAGAACGATGATTTTGGGTTTAAAGGGAATGTGGCACCTTGGTCAAATCCTGGAATTTAGAGTAATTAGGGGTACTTTTAGCCGAAAATCATGGAAGCATCCATTATTTCTCTGAAAAATTACAATACGCTCAATATTTTTATTTTTAAAATCCTCCTCAAGGGAACGAAATAAATATCTGCCTGTGGATGATGTCATGATCTGGCAACCATTTCCATATTCAATACGCTTCAAGGGCTTCGATTGGCTGATACTCACCGTGACGTCAGCATATGTCGTCACACCAACAGCTAGGATAACTGGGGCCTGCTGCTAATGGTACATGAGGGGTATATTTCAGGTAGGTTTTAGTTTTTTTCTACGGAAATCTCGAGTTCCAAGACAAAGGTATATTGAGTACCGGGTTTTCCGACTTGCTTTAAAACTTGGCTATCTCAGTTAAAATCACGTTATGAAGGTGCCACATTCCCTTTAAATGAAATATTTCTGTCGAGTGGTTCAGACATGCACGCGCAGTGCTGGCTTTCGAGTTGTCTCTTTCCAAATGACCAGTTGGCGATGCCAGTAAAATATCACGGTTATGCATTGCTGATGATCACTTTTAATTAAGAGCTTATAATGATAAAATATTGTTTTTTTCTGCAAGGAAAGGCTTGTGGTCGAATGGTTCGAACAAACACACCAAATATTGGTTTCCGATTTCGTTTTTCCGACAAATTATACTTTGCAATGCCATTAAAATGTTACAGTAACACGTTGGCGCTGGTGGTTTTTACCAAGTGCTTATGATGATGGCGCCAGTAGCCAGTAGCGAGAACGAGAGATGGATTCGGGGCTTCCATCGCCCCTACCCCAATGTCACAGCGCCTATAGTACATTTATCGCCGTTGCAATTACGGAGAAATGTCCCCGAGGCTACTTGCTGATTGTTTCTGGAGCTCTTCCGAGACAATGAAGGAGAAAATTGAGCCCACTTTTCCCAATGAAAGCCTTTTAGTTGAATAGAAGGTTTTTTTACTGAACAGTTGTTTATTCAAACCATACAAAAACTTTTGAATTGTTTTTCTTTACAACGTTTTTATTTTTATCTAATGACTTGTGTTTTGCTTACTTTGGGGCAGCGGTTGTTGATACTGACAAATAGGAAGGGCAAATACTGATGTTCATATATATATATATATATATATATATATATATATATATATATATATATATATATATATATAAGGCTTTGGAGAAATAATACATGCTTTGCCCAATGACACAAAAATATTGATATGACATTTAGAACAAACAACTAAGAAACTCTCAAAATGTAAATATGCTCTGACATTCAACACCACATGCATAAAAGAAAATATACTGCCGAAGTATACAGATATAAAAGTTGACCCGGCAATAAGAGCAAAAACATTCACCAAAAACTACAGAAAGCAGATTGTGCAGCATGAAATTGAAGCAAAAGGAGAAAAACTCAAAGTTCTTAGTGATAGAATTCAACAATTAAGAACAAGTCTTTCTAGATGTTCTCTTGATCAGCGTCTCCTACAAACCATCCATGCTAAACTTGCTGAAATATCTAGCAAAAGTGACCATGCCCTTAAGGTTAAAACTATCAAGAAATTGGCAAGACTCTATGGAGGTGACCTTGTGCTTCCTGAGTCCAGTGATGGGTATCTCAACTTGTCCTCTGTACAGCTGACAGAAAGTCAAAAGGAATTACTTAACTTAGGCTTAAACTGCCACATTCAAACAAAGTATGACCCTTTGGAGAAAAAGGCAAACATGGAGATGCTCTACCAGGACATTCTACGTGTGGAAGAAGACAAAAAGGCACTCGTGCATGAAAACCTCAAGGCTTTATTGGCAGTAGAGGGAAGAAAGATCAGGGATTCCAGGCGAAGTACACTATTAACGGATGAACTTCGTCAAGCCGCTCGAGAACTACGTGAAAATGACACCATCATAATAAGAAGAGCAGACAAATCTTCTTATTTTTAATTCTAAATAGGGATGAATACCTACAGAAGATGGATTCAATTCTCTCGGATAAAAGTAAGTTTACTAGGGCGAGCAGGAACAACACAAAGGAATTGCAGGCTAAGGTCAACAAATTGATTCGCAGCGCAAACGCTGTTATCGGAGGGGTCCACTTTGAACCTATCGTTGGTGACTACGCACCAGGCTATGCGTACGGGAATGTCAAAACCCATAAAGCAGGAAATCCCCTTCGCCCTATCCTATCGCAGGTATCCACGCTCACCTACCACCTGGCAAAACGACTAAACCGGCTAATCACACCATACTTACCAGACAAATACTGCCTGAAATCCTCAGATGACTTTGTTGACATCATCCATGCAAGCCAACCTGACGGTTTAATGGCATCCCTAGACGTGGAAAGCCTATTTACCAACGTCCCTATACCAGAAACAATTGACATCATTCTGAACTGCGTCTATAACCACTCGGCCCTCCCACCACCTTGCCTGACATCCCAACTCCTCAAGAAAATGCTCCTGGCCTGCACATCAGAAGCGCTCTTTCACTGCCCGTCTGGACATCGCTATCGTCAAACAGATGGGGTTGCTATGGGGTCCCCCTCTGGGGCCTCTCTTTGCAAACATGTATATGTGCAAGGTAGAAAACCAAGTGCTCGAAAACATCATTCCAAAACCAACACAATATTGCCGATATGTTGATGATCTGTACCTCCAGGTTAAGGATGCTGAGCATCTAGAAGTATTGAAAGCGACAATGGAAGAGCAATCGGTGTTAACACGCGCATTGACGGGGGTCTGAGCCACCTTCGCATTGACGGGGGGCGGGTACCCGCCCCCCTAAGATCTCGAGAACCACGGTAGGTAGCGAAAAACGGTAAACGGCGTTGGGCTGCCCATCCACTTCGCCATCGAAAACATTTGTACCATTTTTTTGTCAGGTCACATTTAAGGTCACGAGAGGTCAAAACATGCCCGCCATAGGGGTAACATGTAAAATTCAGTTTTTCGGCCATTACATCTGAACAAGTAAAGATAGAGCAAAACGACTTGAACTATATGAATCCTCTTAGCAAGCCGAATCGAATGATATATAATTTGACCTTGCTAGGTCAAATCAAGGATTTGACCTGACCTGAGGTCATGTCAGGGTCAAATTATATAAATTGCATATCATTAGAACCGCAAAGCCCAGGCGAGTCTAATGCAGCTAAAATAAATGCTCTATCACCATCCGTTACTGAGTTATTCCGTAAAAACCATTTTTCCCATGTATTTCCAATGGAGAGGTCATGCCTCGTACCTGACCTTAAGTCATCGATATCAAAAATACCGGAACATATGTTAGAGAACTCGGTGGGGCCATTATGTGATATGAGTTTCAGTAAATAAAGTTCACTACCGACATCAGCACTGAGCAGCGCATCGCGTTTTTGGACATCGACATAGACGCAAGTGACGGCACATTCAAGACAAAGGTACACCGTAAACCCACCAACACAGGACGTTGCGTGAATGGACTAAGTGAATGTCCTGAGAGATACAGGATTGGCGTGATAAGATCCTACATCAGAAGAGCAGTCAATTATTGCAACACATGGGAGTCAGTCCATGAAGAGCTTCAACATTCAAAGCAGATGCTTGCAAATAACAACTTCTCCAACAGTGACATCGACAGAGAAATCACATCCCAACTTGCCAAATACGCTAAGCAAGAGCAGAGAACTGAGCAAAATACATTAAAGCTCTACTACCAGAACCAGATGTCTCCTTCATATAAGGTAGACGAACGTGTCTTAAAGAACATTATAAACAACAACCTGATGCCTACGGACAAAGATAACAAGATCAAGCTCATTGTCTACTACAAGAGCAAAAGAACAAAAAACCTTTTCATGAAAAACAACATGACCTCCAGTACCGAACCATTCCAACGCACCTGTATAGTGTACAAGTTTACTTGCCCACATGACGACTGTCAGCGTCATCCCTGTCACTACATAGGTGCAACAACGACCACCCTATCAAGGAGATGCACAATGCACAAGAACACCGGGGGCCCACACGAACATATGGCACAACAACATGAAATTGAACTGACGAGACAAGACTTACAGGAGAACACGGTCATCATGAAATCATGTAGAGATCATCGAAAGTTGTGGATATTCGAGGCACTCCTGACCATCAAGAAACGTCCTTTCATAAATAAGCAGGTCAATTCCTATCGCAGAACTAAACTATTTGGCAGTGACTTCTAATTCTGATAGTAAGAATGGGGGAGAGTGTCTACTCGGTAGTTATCGACATATAATTTGTTCAGCCGTACTAATCAATGTGGCATTAATCTATTCATGTGTAGGGGTCTCACAGCAGTGAAGTGCTCCACTCTTTTTCTGCTCGAGGAACTAACAGAATTATTCAAAACCATGAAACACTAGTCAGTTAACTTAAAAATTTTGTCCGATCGAATCTTCAAATTATATATATATATATTAATATTTACACATAATGATAACTTAGGCAGTGTTTCCATCATCATTTTCACAATTTATTGCTCTTAAAGTGCTCTGAAGATGACGTACGATGCGTTGAAACTAGTTAGCTGCAGCAATATTGTGAAATATGTCTGGCTTTGGAGAAATAATACATGCTTTGCCCAACGGCACAAAAATATTGATACGACATTTAGAACAAACAACTAAGAAACTCTCAAAATGTAAATATGCTCTGGCATTCAACACCACATGCATAAAAGAATATATATATATATATATATATATATATATATATATATATATATATATATATATATATATATATATATAACTTACGTTTAAACCTTTCAATATACCATGATATGATATTCTGGTACGTAACATACCAATTCAGCGCATTGAGCAGGCAGTTCCTCTCTCGTTTTACCCCACAATCCCCTTCATTTCGGGCAAAACTCCATATCGCACGATAGAAATTCGTTGGCGTTGGCAACACTCATTTCTCGTAACTCTTATGATTTTTCTGAAACCTTGGCCCAAACAGTCACCTCGTCCACCCCTGCCCCTGTGCGTGTAATGAACTCAACACGCGAGAAATCAGTTACTGGAATCAGCAGACATCTAATGGGCAATCTGTGTGTTATTGAACAGGAACCTGACTAATTGATGTGCCAGGTAAGACGGGCGCAGACGTGAGTGCTAGTCTGACAGACGTGGCGGCGCTGATAAGCATCGGTGTTTTGTCTGTTTCCATGGCAACGGTATTTGTTTGACCACTGCCCCTGTCATTGCGGTAGATACCAAGCCTTGCATCTCACTCGTTGGCGAGAAACAGCTGTCCATGGAGGCTGAAGAAGGTTCCTTTGCTTCCCGTTGCCAAAGAACAATCCTTTTAATTCGCTTATTTGAGTTAACCCTTAGTTGCATGTCTAAGCAGAGCCGAGACGTCAGTGTGGCATGGTCTAATTTATCATTTATGTAGAGAATTAGCCTTTCTACCTTGGAGAAACATTTTCCTCCCGTGCAAGCTCGTCGGAAGGAATTCACTTGTCTTATAACGCAGGTTCCGCTGGAGGGGGCCGAGTTTGCCCCCTTATGGTTTTCCCTGAATGACGCTGAAACAAGGAGACGCAGAACAGCGTACCGAACTTACAGTATCTAATCGGTGATTCTGACCAATTATTTTAGGTTAGGATACCAGATAAAGAAGCTTTTAGCCTCAGTAACAGGCGAGCTCCACTCCTCCCTCCAGTGGTGACACCCCTGTTGTGCAGTGGCGGATCCAGGGGGGAAAGGCATTTGCCCCCCCCAAACGGAAAGGCTCGGGGAAAAACTATGTTTTGTCCCCCCCAAGCGGTTGACCTCCTTTATGCCCCGACAGCTTTTTAGTTTATAAGCAAGATTTTGGCGCTTCATTGTAGCACAATTTGTAACTGCGTGACATTTTTTCGACTGTGGTTTGCCTCTCCCAAACTGACTGGCTAGATGTGCCACTGCTGGTGTGTAGTTTTAACACGCGCATTGACGGGGTTCTGGGCCACCTTCGCTTTGACGGGGGGGTACCCGCCCCCCTAAGGTCTCGGGAACCACGCTAGGTAACGAAAAACGGTAAACGGCGTTGGGTAGCCCATCTACTTCTCCATCGAAAATATTTGAACTACTTTTTGTCAGGTCACACTTAAGGTCACTAGAGGTTAAAACGTGCCGTCATTGGGATAACATGTAAATGAAGGTTTTCGGCCATTACATCTGAACAAGTGAAGGTAGAGTAAAACAATTACGACCATTGGAATCCTTGCAGCAAGCCAAATCGAATGATATATGATAGCACCTTGCTGGGTAAAATCAAGGATTTGACCTTACCTAAAGTCATTTCAAGGTCAAATTTTTTAAAATGCATATCATTAGAACTGCAAAAACAACTCAAATCTAATGCAACCAAAATACACGCTCTATCACCATCCATGAATAAGTTATTCAGTTAAAACCATTTTCCTATGTTTTTCCAATGGAGAAGTCATGGCTCGTACCTGACCTTAGATCACCTACTGGTCTCATTGATTTGAGACGAACATGTTTATGGTACAGCGAGTTCACCAGTAGAATTCGCAACATCTCCGATCAAGCATTATTCAAAGACCGATTGTCTTGAAAACTTGAAGCACTTCCCCTAGAGTGTGTTAATGAAAAATGAAATACAATAGCTCGAAAACTTCATAACACTGCATACGCACCCGAATTAGTCGAAAACAGTTGTGGCAACAAATTACACAGCATATAAAACATAAATAAACACAGATATATACAAACTGTACATAACAATATATATATATACACATATATATATATTAGTATATATATATATATATATATATATATATATATATATATATATATATATATATATATATATATATATATATATATATATATATATATATATTAGTATATATATATATAACCATTAGTTTGTTCATACTCTGAGATATGTATATGTATATATATATATATATATATATATATATATATATATATGTTTATATATTGTTATGTACAGTTTGTATATATCTGTGTTTATTTATGTTTTATATACTGTGTAATTTGTTGCCACAACTGTTTTCGACTAATTCGGGTGCGTATGCAGTGTTACGAAGTTTTTGAGCTATTGTGTTTCATTAACACACTCTAGGGGAAGTGCTTCAAGTTTTCAAGACAATGGGTCTTTGAATAATGCTTGATCGGAGATGTTGCGAATTCTACTGGTGAACTCGCTGTACCATAAACATGTTCATCTCAAATCAATAAGACCTGTGTGTGTGTGTGTGTGTGTGTGTGTGTGTGTGTGTGTGTGTGTGTGTGTGTGTGTGTGTGTGTGTGTGTGTGTGTGTGTGTGTGTGTGTGTGTGTGTGTGTGTGTGTGTGTGTGTGTGTGTGTGTGTGTGTGTGTGTGTGTGTGTGTGTGTGTGTGTGTGTGTGTGTGTGTGTGTGTGTGTGTGTGTGTGTGTGTGTGTGTGTGTGTGTGTGTGTGTGTGTGTGTGTGTGTGTGTGTGTGCGTGTGCGTGTGCGTGTGCGTGTGTGTGTGTGTGTGTGTGTGTAGCAGAATTATATACAACATTTGCTAGATATGACTGGAAAGCAGGTTTTTGTAGCATATTATGCAGAGATTCAATAGTTCTTATTAGTTTCCTTTCACTCCGTTACAGATCCTTTAACACGCACATTGACGGGGTAGGGGCGGGTACCCAACCCCTCGGGTTTTAGGGATTTCCTAACCGGGTCAAAATGTAATCCTTCTTGCACACTGTGATTTTACAGGTTAACAGGTAGGTTTCGCTTGGCTTAAAGAGGAAGGTGGTTAGGCGCTTTCAGCGCCGATTAAATTTTCCGTATCCGCACCAGTTTCCGAGTTTGTAGAGGAAGGGGGCCCGATGAGACCCTGTCGTGAAAATGTTTCACTCGGCTGTGATTAAGTTTTAGTGGTAAGACCTCGTCGCGCCATTATATGATGAAAAAGATGTTGGTTCCTCTTTCTTCTGTATTGCCTCGCGTTGTGTAAAGGCAGGTTATAGCAGCGATGAATATAAGTCCAACAGGTATTAAAGCAGTCGGTCTTCACTCGGAATGGCAGCGCCAATTAATATAGGTAGAGGTGTCGAATAAAATAAGCGTCGCTACAGATCACTCACTCTCTGTCAAACTATCTTCTACAAGCGTGATTAACGGTGACCTAGCCTAATCCAGCGTGACCTGGCGTGGTCTGATGCTGTCTGACGCGATGCCGACCGTTGCCGGCGCCTGACTGCAGAGGTCCGCTGGTGAAGACGGTTCTAAGCGCACTCCTCCGAGACAACAGCGGGTAGCCAGTTACATATGTCCATCTCACCGAAACAACAGGGCAGTGGACGCCCACCACACACGCCAATGAAATGACTGGATTTGTGAAAAAAGATAGACGTCACAGCAACGTCAGAAACTGATGAAAGCTTTTATCAGGCAACTGTAGAAGCACCGGGTTACAGAAGTCATACGCATGACATCACCTGCCTGGGCCGTCGCTCGCTGTGCCAGAGCACTGGACACCGGATGCAAAGTCATCAAAACGGGGCGCGGCCGACGTCTCGGGCCAGCTCTGGGCCGTGGCAGCAGGGGTGGCTCGCCACACCATGCATTTATGACTACATGCTATGAATATTGAAGTAGAGTAGTAAGTTAGAACTATAACAGTAAAATATGGTATAAAAATTAGCATAATTAGGTGTCATTATTAATTTTTGTTACATCACATCGCGAGGTCCTTAAATGAGATTTTGGTTTTTAATCATCCAAAATCTTCGTTTGTACGATTACACAACAATATGGTTCACTCGTCATTCGGGTACTTGCTCGAACATACACACGTCACATATATCACTTTCCATCATACGCTAGATCCATGAACGTGTCTCTGGAATCACTATTTGCACTGATGTCCATGATTGGTGCTTGAACCGAAGGTGATGCTTTTGGAGAGGATCGAAAGGTTTCCAGACGTCTCCGCCTGAGGTTACATTTTCGTAACCTGGTTGAGAGAGTGGTTAGTAGGAGTATGAATATTAGTATCTGTTGAATCATCATTCTTGAAGATGAATTTCTATACTGAAAATCAACTTAAACTAACATCTTTATACGACAAGTAGACGCGTTTGACATGTTGTCAAACCTAAACTCATGCTATAATAAAATCATGTTCGCTGCAACCATCAAGGTCCTGATACGTCACCTTACGGTAACCAAATGGTTCTTTATCATAACCATTTTTGTCCAGATTACATACACTTTACTCTCCGGTAAAGTAGACTAACTGATTGCACAAAACTGATTGTGATGTCAGTAACATGACTTGATTCTCTTACGTTATTTCTACTCATTTCACTTTCCAGTGAAGTACACTTTGCTATCTCCATAACACAATTCTTACTTTAACAACATGGCGACTATATTGTTTAACAGATCCTTCTTTTGTTCAGCACTTAGTGAAGAACTGCTTGTCTCCACGTTTTCCTTCTTATCCTTACTTGCAATATTTACATTATTTACATCTGTACAATCCAGATCCGATATTTCGGAATCTGAGGTAAAATCCTCTGCAAGGATTTTATCAGGGGGACAATCACTGTCAGAATCTGATTCACGGTCACGCTTGACTGGTACAATTTCATCCATACCTACTTCTTCATCCGAATCCACTGTTTCACATGCCCGTTTAGATTCAGGCAAAGGAGATTCTAAAGTGCGTTTTGCACAAGCTGTTTTCTCTTCTTTAACCCTTGCCCCGGTGGCGGGTACGAGCCACCTTCGCCCTGGTGGGGGGCTAAAAAAGACCCCCACGATCTCAAAAACTAAGAGAGCTAGAAAAAAGCGCAAAGCGGCAATCGAAAGCTCTTCGAAAATGATATCGAAAATACTTCGGTCATTTTTCTTGTCAGGTCAATATCAAGGTCACCAGAGGTCAAAATAGGTCAAAATCACTAATATGAGATGTACTAAGAAAACCTCCTATATCTCAGAAACTATAATAGCTAGAAACATTTTCTTAACACCATTCGAAAGCTCTTGAGATGTGCTTTCATTACAGTGGCATTCATTTTCGTGTCAGGTCAAAGCCTAGGGAGCTACAGGTCACTAAATATTGGGCATATTCTTGGGAATCTCCATAGCCACCCATGCATAAGGGCGTTTACTTTTTCGCTAATAGCTTCCAAACCAAACAAGATACAGCCATAGTTTATGCACCATTGCAATCCTCTCGTCAATACGAATCGAACGATATATAATATTGCTATGCCAGGTCAAATTTAAGAATTTGACCTGACCCAGGTCAACGGTCTGACCCATCTTGACCTGGTATAGTCATGATGTATATCATTTCACTTCCAGTGACTATACAAACACTTTGGTGACAAAATAAAAGCTCTATCTTAGTTTATTCAAAATTTATAGGGAAAAACACCAAAAAATGCTTATTTGACCTAAGATGACCTTTTAAAGGTCACAAGTCAAAAATTTTGATATCAGCTTCAGAAATGGGCTAAGAGCAGGTCGCAACCGATGTTTGAAGTTGATTCCATCCATACTTACTGAGAAAAGCTCATTTCGTGATTTTCCCCATGCATTGTCAATGGGGAGGTCATGCTCTGCACATGACCTTAGGTCACCAATATCAAAAATCCCGGAACAAATGTTGTAGCTCCTGGTGGGCCCAGGATGTGGTATGAGTTTCAACTTGATCGATTAACTCTTCTTTTAGTTATGCCGTCCTAAGTATTTTTTGAGGTGAGGTCACTTCACCTGACCTGGTGACCTGACCTGATATGACCTTGAGCCAAAATTTTCAGGAAAGATGTAAAAATGATGAAGGAACAGCTAGACCAAGTTTGGCAGCGCTGCGCGCCGCCGTTTTTTGGTCACTTCGGAAAAACCCGAGGGGGTCTAAAAGACCCCCACCCGGGCGAAAGTTAATTTGTTTTGCCAATTTAGCCAACGGAATGTTGTCTTCTTCGTCTGAGGAAGAGTTATTCATTCGCTTTGCCAGCCTAGATACCGGAATGTCATCCTCGTTATCGGATGAAATGTTCGTTTTTGGTGAGCCAGAACATGGGTTAAGTTGAGGGTCAGATGATTTTAGCTCCGAATGTTCTACTGACACAGATGAATCATCTTCATCTTCATAGTAAGCAAATTTTGAAGCACGCACAGGCTGAGTTCTCAATGGGATCCTTGACTTCATTTTTTCTTCATGTTTTCTATTGATATGGGTCGGATCATTGGAAACCTTACACCAAGGGGTGTTAGGATCTGCGAGTCTCAGATTTTGAGCGTTAACTGTTTTTGTTTCTCCTTCAAGCTGATGCTTAATGACGAAAGTGACGTCACTAAGTACTTTCACCACACGGTAGTAGGGTTTCCAATGGGAGGTTAATTTTGTAGTGGAGCCAGGAGCAGTGGAGGGATCGCGGAAATATACCATATCACCGACTTTAAATTTCACGGGTTTTGACTTTCTATCGTAATACATCTTGTTCTTTTCATGCCCTAGAGCCAAATTATGACGTACTTCATGATAAGCACGGCTGAGATTTTCAAGCATGGCGGGAAGGTACTCTTCACCTAGATATTTGTACTTCGGTGATAGTAATGTGTCCATGGGAAGTACGGGATCGCGGCCATGTAAAATGTAAAATGGGCTGTGTTTCGTGGTTTCATTTTTAGCGGTCCGATATGCTGAAAGTACTGATGAAAGTTTGGTATCCCAATCACGTTGATTTCTACTCACTAATTTAGCTAGCATGTCGTTTTGCACACGGTGATACTTTTCACACCGTCCGTTTGACTGAGGATGGTACACTGAGGTTCTGATGTGTTTGATGTTGAAAAAGGCCGAAATTTGGTCAATGACTACATTGCAAAACTCTGTGCCATTATCTGACACTATGACACGAGGGCAGGAGTGTCTGGGAATGATGTGCTCTATGAGAACCTGAGCTACAGTTTCTGCACTTTTGGAGTCAGTTGCAAATGATTCAGGCCAGCCAGAAAACAAATCGACAATGTTGATTATGAAACGGTTTCCGTTGTAACTTTCAGGGAATGGTCCACATGTATCAATTGCAATCATTTCAAATGGGTATTTTGGAATCTGCATGTCCTGAAGGGGTGGTCTTTGTTTCTTGAGCTTTCTCATGTTACATGCCACACAGATTTTGAGATGGTTTACTACATCACGGTACATTCCTGACCAATAGTAACGAGACCTAAGTTTGTCATATGTTTTATCTATGCCCAAATGTCCACCAAAATATCCAGAGTGAATTTCCTCTACTAATGGTTTCTGAAGAAACTTGGGTATACAAATCTGAAGTCCAGGATGAGGGTTGCATTTTGATGTATCTGAAATACGATACAGAATGTTGTCCAAAACCACATAATGTTTGAATGCGTCCTGATAATTCGGATCTTCTGGATTTTGCAGGATCTGCATGATCCTTTGAATATCCTCGCCTTCACTTTGAAGAGTTTCGAGGTCTGGGTGCTTTTCTAAGAACTCTTTGAACTTCTCCTTGTGATCGGCTTTCTCATCAGTCGGGCAAGGTTCGGCTGTTGGATCCAGTTGCACTGGAGGTGCATGATCAGAATCAATAATGTTGACCTCGTTCAGAGGTTCTAGCCTGGAAAGGCTATCAGCCACTATGTTTTGACGACCAGTGACGTACTTAATATCGCAGCCATATTCATCCAGAATGATGGCCCAACTCTGAATGCGTGGATTTCGCATCTCAGCAGTAAACAAATGCTTTAGGGGCTTGTGATCCGTCATGATAGTGAATTTTGAGCCAAATAGATAAGGACGTAACTTCTGAACAGCATACACAATGGCATACGCTTCTTTCTCGATGATTGGCCAATTTTGCTGAGTTTTACTAAGCTGATGGGACAGATATTGGATTACACGCTCACCTTGTTCATCCGTTTCTTGAACGAGGGCAGCCCCAATTGAGTGATTTGAGCTGTCCGTGTACAATCTGTACGGCTTGTTTGTGTCAGGATAAGCCAAAATGGGGGCTTCAGTGAGGACAATTCTCAAAGATTCGAACGCTTCTTGACATTCATCTGTCCAAATGAAACGAGCATGTTTCTTTGTGAGTTCAGTGAGGGGTTTTGCAATTTTTGCAAAGTTTGGAATGAAACGTCGGTAGTATGAGCACATGCCAATGAAAGAACGCACACCCTTCACGGTAGTTGGAGGTGATAGATTTCGTATGACTTCGACTTTTGACGGGTCAGGCTGAATGCCACTGGCCGACACAATGTGGCCCAAGTACTTGACTTCTTGTTTCAGAAAGTCACACTTTGACATTTTCAATTTTAGGCCAGCCTGGCGAAGCCTGCTGAAGACTTCTTCAATGTGCTCTAGGTGCTCTTCAAATGTCTTTGAGAAGATTATGACGTCATCTAGGTATGCCAAAGCGTACTTATGCTGAATTCCGTGCAGAACCTTGTTCATTAGCTCAGAGAACAGTCCTGGAGCGTTTGTGAGACCAAATGGAAGACAATTAAATTCAAAGAGTCCTAGGAAGCATATAAATGCGGTTCTATCTATAGAATCTTAGTCAGCCATAGCAATTTGCCAATATCCACTTTTGAGGTCAAGAGAGGTGAAGTATTTCGATCCTTCAAGGGATGCCAAGATGTCATCGATGCGTGGAAGCGGATAGCTGTTTTTGACAGTCACCTGATTGAGTTTTCGGTAATCTACACAGTAACGTTTTCCTCCATCTTTCTTCTCGACAATGACGATTGGACTAGCCCACGGGCTCTGACTGGGTTGGATCACACCTGCTTTCAGAAGCTCATTGAGGTGATCCTCTACCATCTGACGTTGACTGAATGGGAGGCGATAGGGCCGTTGTTTGATAGGAGGGTGATTTCCTGTGTCAATTTTCATTTTCACAAGGTCCGTTCGACCGAGATCGGTTTCACTTTTCGCAAAAAGATCCGAGTTTTGTTCGATAAGTAGTTCGATCAGCTGTTTCTGGCTCTCAGGCACGTGAGAGAGATCAGCTGTTTGGATTTTCATCGCAGGATCCAGATCAGGATGTGAACTTTCTTGGGGTTGTTCATTGGGTGTACTTTCCTGAATGCTATTGATCTCTGACGTCTCTACTACTTCGGCAAGTCCAATGACCTGGCGAGGCGGAAGAGTATAGTCACGAGTGGTCGTGTTGACGATCACTGCTGGTAAGTGACCTTTTTGGTTTGGGCGGCTCACTGAGTTTAGTACCAAGAGTCCTGGTTCCTCACAGAAATATGGGGTGTTGTTCAGTGGCTGCACTGTACAGTCCTGATCGATGAGTTGGACTCTATTGATGTACGCAGGTACTTCAACATATGACTGCGCTGGGATGGTAGTTTTCTCAGGCAGCCTCACCAATGAGGTGATGGACTGACAGTTTAGGCGTTGTGGTCTCAGTGGGATGACATTGTTGTGGATGTTCATGGTTTTCTTTCCAAAATCAAGTTTTACACCAAACTCACTGAGAAAGTCATTTCCCAAGATGCATGAGTGTCTGAGACCTTTCACAATTTGAAACTTGAATTTTCTGCAAAATTTTGAGACTTCTACTGGCAGTTGTGCTGTTCCAAAATTTTTTAACTTGTGACCAGTTACTGACTCGAGAGGGGCACAATTTGTTGTGAAGTCAGAGACATGCTTTGAACAGATTTTGTCAAAGAATTCTTTTGAAACGATCGAAATGTCGGCTCCAGTGTCGACAAGGGTATAGGCTTTTCGATTTCCAAGATATGTCCAGCACATAGGAGTGTCCTGTTTGATGTAGATTCTAGCAATATTGTCCCTAGGACCATCGGGATCAGGGGTTTCCAACTGTTCGGTCCTGGTAACAGAAGGACATCTTAGTTTTCCGACTGTTGTTGGGCAGCTAAGTTAGCTTGTTTCGCCCTGCACACTCGCTGAGTGTGTCCAACTTTTGGCAGAACGCACAGATCGGACGACCGTCTGGTGTCCATTGATATCTTTGAGGGGGCTGGTTTGGCTCTGTCCCCGGCTGAAAAGCTTGTTGGTGCTGAGATGGGGCTCTTGGAGGCTGACTCTGTGGTCGCCTCTGCCACTGGTTGGGGCGTTGTTGCCTTTGGAATGGGCGTTGGTTCTGGGGTTGCGCCTGGTATTGGCGTCTTTGCTGGGGATGCGTCTGGTTTGATGGCTGATACGTAGGGTTGGTTTTCTGATTTTTCACAACATTTTTGGTCAGTTTATCTAGTTTTGATCCAACATCTGACAAACATTTTTCCAATTTCTCTATCCTGTCGTTTTGGGAGTCGTTACGAACCACATCAATCTCCATGGGCTCCTCAGTATCGAGTTTTCCTCTGCAAAGTTCTGTAAAGTCGAAAGTCCTGTCGGTTTGCTGCTCTTCACTAGCAAATTTTACTGCATCCTGAAGGGTTGAGAACTTTTTCCGAATGAGGGCTCGGGCGAGGTGATCATCGGATACGCCTTTTTGGAACACTTCTACAAGTGTTCTTTGTGAGTCTGCACTGTTTGGGTCATCAAAGACCTCACTTGCAACGTCTTGGAGACGTTCTGAGAAGTTTTGCATCAGCTCACCCTTCTTTTGTCTGATTTTTTGAAGTTTTTCCCTCGCACAGTACGGGTCTTTAAGATCACTGTATCTGTCTCTCAACTGTCTCCTTAGTTCCAGCCACGTGATGTTAGGATTTTGAGTGATCAGTCTGCAGGCAAATTTTCCTGCGGGTCCGCTCAATGTTCTAGTAGCCAGAATTTTCATCCGCTTATCATCGGCTGTGCAGGCTATCGAATCCATATCTCTTGCCCAGTCATGAAATTTGTTGGAACTTTCCCCAGAAAATGTTCGAACGTGCTGTGTGAGACCTTGGACTCGAATTTCCATCGAAATATCTTTCATTGTTTCAACAAGAGTTTGTTCGGCCATGATTCAAATTATGCAAAATTTCAACACAATATAACAACAGCTTATGAAGATTCAACAGTTAAGGATGGATAAGGAATCACCTTACTTGTAGCTGATAAGATGATGTCAGAAGACTGAAGGCGAAGATGCCAGTTTCCGTTGTTCACCGGTGGATGAACCGGAGATGCTGTCCACACAGTACTAAAAATGTAGAATGCTACGATGAAGAAGATGAAGAATGCTGTAATGAAGCACTCTTAACCTGAAAAAGAAATTGGCTGGAGCAGTAGAACGATGTTCCTGATGTCGGATGAAATGTTGGATGACCACGAAGAACTAGATGAATGATGAGTTGAAGTCCTTGAAGCCTGAAAAAAATTTGAAGTGCCTTGCAGCCTGAAAAAAATATCTTTAAGAGTTGAATCTTGAATAAGAAGTGAAGTGACAACTTGAAAAACGAAGAACTTGGGATGGCTGTCGCAGAAAACGGTGATGACCTCTAGTTGAGATGAATCCTGGAACTGATAAACTCGACGATAGAATTGAAGATCTCGATGAACCAGCTCGTAAAGTTGACAGAGAAGTGTTTAAAGATGTTTCCCGGCGTAGCTGGAAAACTGAAGTCCTTGAAGTACTTGTTGGCGAATTTTCGATTTTTCTCGGTGTCCAATTTTATCACGGGTCACGGTGCCAATTTTTCGTGAAAATGTTTCACTCGGCTGTGATTAAGTTTTAGTGGTAAGACCTCGTCGCGCCATTATATGATGAAAAAGATGTTGGTTCCTCTTTCTTCTGTATTGCCTCGCGTTGTGTAAAGGCAGGTTATAGCAGCGATGAATATAAGTCCAACAGGTATTAAAGCAGTCGGTCTTCACTCGGAATGGCAGCGCCAATTAATATAGGTAGAGGTGTCGAATAAAATAAGCGTCGCTACAGATCACTCACTCTCTGTCAAACTATCTTCTACAAGCGTGATTAACGGTGACCTAGCCTAATCCAGCGTGACCTGGCGTGGTCTGATGCTGTCTGACGCGATGCTGACCGTTGCCGGCGCCTGACTGCAGAGGTCCGCTGGTGAAGACGGTTCTAAGCGCACTCCTCCGAGACAACAGCGGGTAGCCAGTTACATATGTCCATCTCACCGAAACAACAGGGCAGTGGACGCCCACCACACACGCCAATGAAATGACTGGATTTGTGAAAAAAGATAGACGTCACAGCAACGTCAGAAACTGATGAAAGCTTTTATCAGGCAACTGTAGAAGCACCGGGTTACAGAAGTCATACGCATGACATCACCTGCCTGGGCCGTCGCTCGCTGTGCCAGAGCACTGGACACCGGATGCAAAGTCATCAAAACGGGGCGCGGCCGACGTCTCGGGCCAGCTCTGGGCCGTGGCAGCAGGGGTGGCTCGCCACACCATGCATTTATGACTACATGCTATGAATATTGAAGTAGAGTAGTAAGTTAGAACTATAACAGTAAAATATGGTATAAAAATTAGCATAATTAGGTGTCATTATTAATTTTTGTTACAGACCCCGGGTAGTAGTGGGTACAAGAAGAGCCCAGGTGGTACTGAGTTTTTTATACATTTTGTCAAAGTTGTTCTAGTACGGCTGTTGGAGTCAGAGTCTCACTAAGGTCCTCAAGGGACCTGTCACGGAGACCCCGACCCCGCCCCCCGAAGGAGCAACTCCAACAACGAAGGATTCATTTAGAAGCCAAAGTTTAACGTCCCACAAAGCACAGGGAGGGCCGCCCCGCCCAGGTCACCCTCTCACCAGTCAGTTACCAGCCGACCTACGTCGGGTAAACTATTGAGCGCCGGAGCGTCTCAGGGGAACCGATCCCAAGCCTGGATATGCATTGCCACCGCATGTTTCTGAGCAGCGGGCTGGAGCCCAACCCTCCACCAACTGATCTACCGAGGCGGCAAAAACGAGCTACCGGGAGTTAAGAACGAACGTGACATTTCTCGTCCGTACGCATCCTGGTCCTCTATTGGGCGCGACATGGTTGTGTTTGGACGCCCGGGATACGACCCGACACGGGAGGCACAAGCTTTACAGCCGAACGAACAGCTACGAAACAGCAGCGAACAAGGCACTCGCAACACTTACAGCAAGGAGCGAATGCGAGTGCTCAGAGTCAGAGACGATCAGCTTAGATAGCTGATAACACTGAAAAACAGAACGAATGTGCTGCGTCCGCTGCCAGTCGGAGCCGATTCGGCATTTTGAGACCAGCAGCCAGCGGACGGTCAAGGTCACAACAAACCTGGAAATACCAAACAGGAAGAGTGGGAAAGATGGTGCATAAAAGGAAAATTCCACCCCATACCTCGGAGATATTTTCCTGGTTAAGTGTCTTTGATTGACAATTTCTTATCAGTGGCGTTATCAACCAATGCGTAGGTGTTGATAAGCACCGATTGGTGCATCCGACATGCCAAAGCAACGGACGTTTTGCCACTATTTGGACCAGGTGGGCCTTAACCTTTGTTTTTCATTGTCCATAAATGACCCTCATAGTCATTCGTCAACAACTTGTAGCAGTTATGAAAAACTGGTTTGTACTCTGAATAGTCAAATGATTCAATAACCTTTCATATAGGCACTCACTGCCTAGGTTATAAAAAAGACGTAAGAAATAGCAAAATGATAACCCATCTTTCACTCAGAGACTAAGATCAGTTCCAGAATGTTAACTCATCTAATAGTACTTTTAGGCTAGAACAGATCTGAGGAGCGGCAGAGGGCATTTTCTCCCCCTCAGGTCCCTAGAAGCCCCTACCTGTGGACGCTTGGTGATACTTTCGAGCCCGAAAGTGCTCTGGAAATGGTAGCGACAGAGGGTCCAAATTTAACACGCGCATTGACGGGGGCGGGTACCCGGCCCCTCTGGTTTTCCGGATATAGCATACAAACGGCGGCGCGTAGCGCTACCGTACTTGACATACCTTTCCCTCATAATTTCTACAACTTTTTTAATTTTGAGGTTAGGCCATCTCAGGTCAGGTCACCAGTACGGGGCAAGTGACCTGACCTAAAAAAAGTTTGGGACAGCATAAGTCAGAACAGGGCGAACTTATCCGATTGAAACTCATATCACATAATGTTCCCACGAGTTCTCTAAAATATGTTCCGGTATTTTTGATATCGATGACCTAAGGTCAGATACGAGTCATGACCTTTCTATTGGAAATACATGAGAAAATGGTTTTAGCTGAATAACTTAGTAACGGATGGAGATAGAGTGTTTATTTTAACTGCATTATATTTGCCTTGTCTTTGCGATTTTAACACGCGAATTGATGGGGGTCTGAGCCACCTTCGCTTTGACGAGGGGGGGCGGGTACCCGCCCCCTAAAATCTCAAGAACCATGGTAGGTAGCGAAAAACGGTAAACGGCGTTGGGTAGCCCATCCACTTCTCCATCGAAAATATTTGAACCATTTTTTGTCAGGTCACATTTAAGGTCACGAGAGGTCAAAACATGCGGTCATAGGGATAATGTTTAAATGAAGTTTTTCGGCCATAACATCTGAACAAGTAAAGATAGGGCAAAACGACTTAAACCGTATGAATCCACGCAGCAAGCCGAATCGAATGATATATAATTTGACCTTGCTAGGTCAAATCAAAGATTTGACCTGACCTGAGGTCAGGTCAAGGTCAAATTATATGAAATTCATGTCATTAGAACTGCAAAGCCAAAGCGAGTCTAATGCAGCTAAAATCAATGCTCTATGACCATCTGTTACTGAGTTATTAAGTAAAAACCATTTTTCTCATATATTTCCAATGGAGAGGCCATGCCTCGTACCTGACCTTAGGTCATTGATATCAAAAATACCGGAAAATATTTTAGAGAACTCTGTGGGCCCATTATGTGATATGAGTTTCAATCAGAAAAGTTCATCCTGCTCCGACTTATGCTATCTTAAACTTTTTTTGAGGTCAGGTCACTTGAGCTGTGCTGGTGACCTGACCTGAGATGACCTAACCTTAAAATTTTCACAGAAGTTGTAAAAATGATGAGGAAAAAGGTATGCCAAGTACGGTGCCGCTACGCGCCGCCGTTTTTCTGCTGTCTCCGAAAAACCCGAGGGGGGGCGGGTACCCGCCCCCTGTCAATGCGCGTGTTAATGATATACATGTTATCTAATTTGGTCTTGATCTGAACTCAGGTCAGATCAAATCCTCGATTTAGCCTAGCAAGGTAATATTATATATTATTAGGTTTGGCTTGCTGCGACGATTCATATAGTTAAAATTGTTTTGCTCTATCTTTAATTGTTCAGATGTAATGACCAAAAACCTTCATTTAAATGTTATCCCAATGACGGCATGTTTTGACCTCTAGTGACCTTAAATGTGACTTGATAAAAACATGGTTCAAATAATTTCGATGGAGAAGTGGATGTGCTACCCAACACCTTTTACCGTTTTTCGCTACCTAGCGTGGTTCTCGAGATCTTAGGGGGCGTGTACCCGTCCCCCTGTCAAAGTGAAGGTGGCTCAGACCCCCGTCAATGCGCGTGTTGAAGGGCTCAATGGACTTTTAACACATTTATTTCTGACAAGCCCTGTAGGGTTAGTGCTGAAATTTATCATTTCACCCGTACCCCACCGGGGCCTGGTACCACTTGCGCTCCACCGGGGGCCATCGACGGGCCCCACCAACTCCGAAAATATGAGCATGAGCATAAATCTGCAAAGTGTTTTGGAAAGATCGTGTGAGTTCATTATCGGTTTAGTTTTTAACGCTCAGGTCAATTATTTGATCTTCAGAGGTCAAGTTGACTACTTATACTAAAATATTTGTAATGCCTAATAAACCTTAGCCTAGCTCTCATACCATTAGAGCTATCGAAGTCTGATCAAATACATTTGATAGAAAAATGTCGGGGCTTTTTCCGCAATGCAGAATATAATGATCTTCCGCTAGTGGTTTTATCTCCGGAAGGCACCTTTTGACCTAGCATGACCTGAGGTCACGGAACATAAATGACAGCAAACTTAGAATAGGAAATGCCGTATGCTGCATATCAAATGAAAGCCAGTGACCAGACATACACGATGACATTTAATTGAGTGCTTTAGCTTGATTAGGTCAACAGTTATCGTCAAATTACTACTTTTGACCCCTGCTTTGGTTGTTTACTGTTTTGTTGGTGACCTGTGATGACCTCAGATAAGTCAAAGGGCAAATATTTTTCTGCCAAGACAGACATTTACATGCCCTTCAGGCATTGACAATATGCGAATTGCCTCATTATTTTCCTTTGCATCCGCATGCCATTGTTTTTTACAATGCACCACTTATCTCGATATCGAAGATATCACCCAGTATCTCGCTGGCGGATCCAAGGGGAAAAAGGAGCTGTGGCCCCCACCAAAGCCTGAAATAGTATCTTTTGGTCCCCCAAAGGAAACATTTTGTCAGTTTTTCTTTAAAAATACTATCTTCTCGCGATTCTTTCTCGATTTGCCCCCTCCCTCTCAAATGATGTTGTTTTGGCCCTCTCCAAAACTTACCACTGGATCAATCAATACAGTATCTGATGTTTGCTAATCAATGCAGCAGAATGCTTAAAAAGCGTTTATATTTCACTGTATAGTTCTGACACTGGAATCACAATCAAATTTTGAATTTTTACATAACTGAAAGATATCATGATTTTTCACCAATTATTGTCAATAGGTACTAGTTTTGTGGCAATCAAACGACAGGGCCAAAAGTTATGGAGAACCAAAAACAGTAAAAACATATTTTTTAAGCTCCTACCCACAGCTTTCAAAATATGACATTTTCAAAGTTTGTTTCCAAAATTTGAAGATGGAGATAAGCGTGAAATGAATCGATCCCACATGTTTTCTTTTTATTGAAATCTTAAAATTGGACCAATAGATTTTGGGACAGTAGAGGGGCAGAATCCCCCGGTGAATCCCCCGAACAGAGATAGACGGGAGCCAGACAGGGCTAGGGCTAAGTTCAGCAATTGTGCAAGATTCGGGGGCGACACACACACACACACACACACACACACACACACACACACACACACACACACACACACACACACACACACACACACACACACACACACACACACACACACACACACACACACACACACACACACACACACACACCACACCCGTTCCATATCTGTTTTGACTCAAGTCATTACACGATGGGTTACCACAATGTCCTCATCCATTCTGGCAAGCGTGGCGTTCACCCATCGTGGAGAGTGGCGTTTAACAGCGAAGCTAATAAATAGAGCTCATTTTTTGTCACTTAAATGCATGGAAACATATTGCACAGTTTTGGAGCTCCTCTCGTTTCTGGTGCTGAGCTATACTAATTTGCTCTTGGGACCGTATTTTCTTGATAAGACTGCCATGACTGCCATTTGGCTTCATGTCAGTCACACGGATGGCGCATTCACCTCCACAGGCTTCGTCGTTCGACCACGGCTTCAGTGTCCTTAATTCATAGCTTCGAGCATTTAGCGCTGCTTGCTCCGGCTCGCGTTTGTGGTTGGGTATGATTAAACAACTTTCACCGAAAAAGGCATGAAGTTTTCGAGTTCAAATTGAGAGTCTGGAGCTACATTTATGGTACAACTCGAGCCAGTGTTTTTGGAATATCCGCCCATATCAATGCGAGAGTGAACATAATCCCAGCAAGTGCTGCATCTACTTTTGTAAGCAACTCACCATGGCTTTTCCCCAAAATTTGCGCATTCAGTGATGACAAATGGTTGGTTCACTGCTAGATCACATCCAGACTGCACTGAATCGCGATGTTGTCATACGTGTCGGAATAAAGCGGAATGCCTAGAGGGGCCTGGTCCGCACTTTTCGTCTGAACATTTAGGGTAAGGGCGGGTAACCCCCTGTCTTAACCAAACGGTCACCGACGGTCGGCGACGGTCGGCGTCAGTTGCAGAGCGGTAATTCTGGAGTTTTGGCCAGCAGAGTAAAGGTTCAACGTTGGTTGCAATCTGGCAACTCAAGTTGTGACGAACTGTTGTTTACTATAAATCAAAACTTGGCTGGCAGCAAGAACTATTACAAGAACGGTTTAGGAGAAAAGGCAATCATTTCCGGTGTTCATGGATTTTTCAGCATTAATTTTAAATTAATTGAATATTCTGAAACATTATTATTATATTTATTGACTAAAAATAACAACAAATAAAACGGATACGGCCTTCTGATGCAGACCATCGGCGTCAAAAGTTGAACATTGTTCAACTTTTGCTGCGGCGCGTTGCAACGTCGTGCGACGCGTTGCGGCAGTGTGTTTCGTGTGCTAACCGAAAATCCCGGTCGTTGCGGCAGATCGACGGCGTGCGACGAGTTTGTCTCGGTTAGGACACCGGGTAAGAGTACACAGGAGATAAGAGTACGCAGCAGCAGTTTTGGTTACTTACCAACCACTGGGATGGTGGATACCCTGGTGTAAAAAGCAAGGTCAGTGCTTAGGCTGCACACCAAAATTCAATGTGCTCCTGTTTTTCCCGCGGGAGTATAGAGCAAAATAAGTCTCTGGGCACCCTTGAAGTAATATTTGTTAACTGGGTAAACTGCTTCTAATGCATGCTTCTAATCAAACGTATCGTATTACGGTCTGTCGTCAGTGCAAAAGCTGAGCCGGGGGTGTGCTCCAGGACCGGAGCTCACGCTAAAACGCCAGCCAACATGTTTATGAAGACTGAAGACTTTCTTCCCAAGGGAGCATGTCCGGCAAGAGTACGCATGCTTAACCTTCGCCCGGGTGGGGAGTCTTTTTAGACCCCCCTCGGGTTTTTCCGAAGTGACCAAAAAACGGCGGCGTGCAGCGCCGCAAAACTTGTTCTAGCTGTTCCCTAATCATTTTACATCTTGCCTGAAAATTTTAGCTCAAGGTCATATCAGGTCAGGTCACCAGCCCAGGTGAAGTGACCCCACCTCAAAAATGCTTAGGACTGCATAACTAAAAGGCGGGTTAATTGATCAAGTTAAAACTCATACCAAATGTTGGGCCCACCAGGAGCTACAACATATGTTCCGGGATTTTGAAATTGGTGACCTAAGGTCATGTGCAGAGCATGACGTCCCCATTGTAAATACATGGGGAAAATCACGAAATGAGCTTTTCTCAGTAGGTATGGATGGAATCAACATCAAACATCGGTTACGGCTTGCTCTTACCTCATTTCTGAAGTTGATGGCAAAAAATTTGGCTTGTGACCTTTGAAAGGTCACCTTAGGTCAAATAAGCATTTTTTGTGTTTTACTCTATAAGTTTTGAATAAAGAAAGATAGAACTTTTATTTTACCACTTCAGTGTTTTTATAGTCACTGCAAGTCAGATGATATACATCATGACTATACCAGGTCAAGTTGGGTCAGACCGTTGACCTGGCATAGCAATATTATATATTATTCGATTTGTATTGACCAGACCATTGCAATGGTGCATCAAATATGGCTGTATCTTGCTTGGTTTGGAATTTATTAGCGAAAAAGGAAACGCCCTTATGCATGGGTGGCTATGGACATTCCCAAGAACATTCCCAATATTCAGTGACCTGTACTCCCCAGGGTTTGACCTGACAAGAAAATGAATGGATTTGAGATGAAAGAACAGCTCAAGAGCTTTGGAATGGTGTTAGAAAAATGTTTCTAGCTATCATAGTTTCTGAGATATATGAGGTTTTCTTAGTACACCTCATATTAGCAATTTTGACCTATTTTGACCTCTGGTGACCTTGATATTGACCTGACGAGAAAAATGACCGAAGTATTCTCGATATCATCTTCGAAGAGCTGTCAATTGCCGTTTTGCGCTTTTTTCTAGCTCTCTTAGTTTTTGAGATCGTGGGGAGTCTTTTTAGCCCCCCCCCCACCAGGGTGAAGGTGGCTCTACCCGCCACCGGGGCAAGGGTTAAGAGATAGGAAAATTTAATTTTCGCTCGGGACAGAGTCCGTAATTCATATTTGGAAAACCACACGTTGCAACATAGTTGCACCAACTTTGCAACATGTATATTCGAAACAATATAAAATCATACAATCGCGTAGTTTGGCGACAAAAAATCGCAACATGGCATAGGCACCTTAAGCACAGCTGGGCATCAATACGTACTCCAGCCTCCTCTGTTGCGTACTCTTACTGATCTACTCCGGCAAGAGCCGCCCCGGCCGCGCCGGTAGCTCATTTGGTAGAGCGTTGGGCTCCGGCCCGCCGCTCAGAAGCATGCAGTGGCAGTGCATGTCCAGGCTTGGGATCGGTTCCCCTGAGACGCTCCGGCGCTCAATAGTTTGCCCGACGTAGGTCGGCTGGCAACCGACTGGTGAGAGGGTGACCTGAGCGGGGCGGCCGTCACTGTTCTTTTTTGGGACGTTAAACTTTGGCTTCTAAATTATCCCTTCATTGTGGGAGTTGCTCGTTCGGGTGGTGGGGTTGGGGTCTCCGTGACAAGTCCATCGAGGACTTTAGTGAGACTCCGACTCCAGCAGCCGTACTGGGAACAAGTTTGACAAAATTTATAACAAAAAGAGTACGCACGTGACTTTTTATTTTTGATGGGCTCGTGGCGAGTTCCTATCGGAGACATCGAGTTAAAACACGCACCATGCATAGACAATTTTTAAGGCTAAACAACCACATACAAATTTTAGCTGTTAGACTTGTAGGAGAAAATGAAAACCCTTAAAAAGTTAGGTGCGTACTTTTTCACGGACTTCCCCAACAGATGTCAGTGAAATTCCGAAAAAAATGTCTTAACGAACTTCTAAAAACTATTTGAGCAGTAAATATGGAAGGTGATAAGGAGTCCGGATCCCAGGGGTTCTCGCTTTTAGCAAGGAATTTTCATCACCAGCACTGCGGGAGGTTGAAGACTGGCAGGATCCTTTACTTTTTGTCGGTAGCGACGCTTATGATGGTTCATATTTGCATCACCCAGTTATCGCGCTGATGGCTGATTACGGCTGATGTCGTTATGAGTGTTCCAGCTCAGAAACTGAATTGATTTTGCAAAATAATCTTTATAGATTCATAAGACTTGAGATTCACGTTGTTGTGAAGACACCGTCATAGCATCGTTATGGACCTTGCTCACCTCCGCCTTTGCGGATCTCTTCAGCTCCTCGCCGCACAATGCTACTGTCACCTTAGTCGGTCTCTGTCTGGCCTGTATGAGGTCATTCCAGTCAGCATTGTGTCAGTACTTTTGCGCTTGTTGGCGCAGATGTCTGCCACGATTGGCCGCGCGCCCTGTCGAGCGCTGAGAGCGACGTCAGAGGGTGGCTGAAGGAGCGCTGGGCGGCCGCGGGGACGTGAGAGAGCCCGCCGGCCGCACCGCCTGTCGCCCCATACGCCCGTAATATACTTACGGGGCAACAGGCAAAAAATGGCAGAATGTGTGCCAACAACCGTTTGTGACGTATGTGCAGAAGAGTTGTGAATCATTAAAGAAGGGGGTACGTATTTGCATGGCGGATATCATGCATATCCCATCAATATTGAAGATCTAGCTTTTTGCACCTTTACCCTCTCCGGTTAGCTGCCATGGAATAAGTCAGTTATGATAAAGCCAAGGAACACCAGCAGGATAGCACTCCCTCGAGAACACCCACATATGCACCAGAGGTGGAGAAAAATAGCTGAGCCAACGGTCCGTACAAAGCCTTACCCGAGGTAGGACCCTTTCACCATGTCTGCAGCTTCTAAGAGGACAAATGTGCTTAAGGTACAAAAAATGTAGCCTTGGTTTCGCATAATCCTTTTACCACGGTACCATTTTTGGATTATACCCATATATTTATCATTCTTTTTAAACGCATGTCCATCACTACCGCACACCTGCAATGTAAAATAAGTGATATTATCATATTCTTGGTACTAGGGTAAGGGCGGGTAAGAGTAGCAGGAGATAAGAGTACGCAGCAGCTGTTTTGGTTACTTAGCAACAACTGAGATGGTGGATACCCTGGTCTAAAAAGCAAGGTCAGTGCCTAGGCTGCACACCAAAATTCAACGAACTCCTGTTCTTCCCGCGGGATTACAGAGCAAAATAAGCTTGTGGGCACCGATGAAGTAATATTTCTTAACTGAGTAAACTTGTAGACCAT
Source organism: Lepas anatifera (assembly GCA_034440635.1). Classification (NCBI taxonomy): domain Eukaryota; kingdom Metazoa; phylum Arthropoda; class Thecostraca; family Lepadidae; genus Lepas; species Lepas anatifera. Next base: position 509,283 of record JAOTON010001851.1, on the reverse strand, counting down.
GCTTCTATTATCAAAACTATTGTATTACTGTCTGTCCTCAGCAAGAAAGCTGAGCTAGGAGTGTGCTCCAAGGCCGCAGCTCACGCTAAAATGCCAGCCAACATGTTTATGAAGACTTTCTTCCGAAGGGAGCATGTCCGGCAAGAGTACGCAGTAAACCATTGGGCAAGGTGCGCATGCTTAAGAGATGGAAAATTTAACACGCGCATTGACGGGGGTCTGAGCCACCTTCGCATTGACGGGGGCGGGTACCCGCCCCCTAAGATCTCGAGAACCACGGTAGGTAGCGAAAAACGGTAAACGGTGTTGGGCTGCCCATCCACTTCTCCATCGAAAACATTTGAACCATTTTTTGTCAGGTCACATTTAAGGTCACGAGGGTCAAAACATGCCCATCATAGGGATAACATGTTAAATTAAGTTTTCGGGCATTACATCTGAACAAGTAAAGATAGAGCAAAACGACTGAACTATATGAATCTGCGTAGCAAGCCGAATCGAATGATATATAATTTGACCTTGCTAGGTCAAATCAAGGATTGACCACCTGAGGTCAGGTCAGGGTCAAATTATATAAAATGCATATCATTGGAACCGCAAAGCCCAGGCGAGTCTAATGCAGCTAAAATAAATGCCTATCACCATCCGTTACTGAGTTATTCCGTAAAAACCATTTTTCCCATGTATTTCCAATGGAGAGGTCATGCCTAGTACCTGACCTTAGGTCATCGATATCAAAAATACCGGAAGATATGTTAGGGAACTCGGTAGGGCCATTATGTGACATGAATTTCAATCGGATAAGTTCACCCTGCTCCGACTTATGCTATCTTAAACTTTTTGAGGTCGGGTCACTTGACTTGTACTGGTGACCTGACCTGAGATAACCTAACCTTAAAATTTTCACAGAAGTTGTAAAAATGATGAGGAAAAGGTATACCAAGTACGGCGGCGCTACGCGCCGCCGTTTTTCTGCTATCTTTGAAAAACCCGAGAGGGGCGGGTACCCGCCCCCGTCAATGCGCGTGTTAATTTCGCTCGGGACAGAGTCTGCAATTCATATTTGGAAAACCAAACCCTGCAACATAGTTCTTGTATATTTAGAACGATATACAATCATACAATCGCCTTGTTTGGCACAAAAAAAAACTCGCAACATGGCCTATGCACCTAAAGCACAGCGGGGCATCAATGCGTACTCTTCCGACCCACTCCGGCAAAAGTACGCATGTGACTTTACTTTGATGGGCTCGTGGCGATTTTCTTCAGAGACATCGAGTTGAAACATGGACCATACATAGACAATTCTTCAGGCTAAACAACCACATACAAATTTAGCTGTTAGACTAATAGGAGAAAAGTGAAAGCCTTTAGAAAGTTAAGTGCGTACTCTCACGGACTTCCCCTATATCACCCGTAATACGTCCTTTTGGGGCGAAAATCGAGCGGACGTTTCTGCTTCAAAAGGAGAAATGAAGGTTGGCTGAAAATTTCCGAGATAGTTCATGATGTTTGTGTACCATAAACATGACGATATCGCAAAGAAGTTCATCTGCCATGATTTCGTCCCTTACATGTAACCAGTTAACATGAAACACGGGTAAAATATGACGGAAAGCATGCCCAGCAAAATGTATTTTGGACATTTTGTTGCGGTATTTATTTTATCAAAAACTCCAAAAATATTACGAGCCAAAACGATGAATTCTGATAAAATAAATCCCATGATACATTACATAAAAAAATTGTTTGGTTTATTTTGCGTCATTTCCAACCTTGTTTCATGTTAATTGGCCGCAAGTTAGGGATGAATATATGGCATCTGAATTTTTGTGGGATATCGTCGTGTTGATGTTAGCCAAACACCATTAAACATTTCAGCAGATTTCCGCCAACCCTCATTTCTCATTTTGAAACAGAATCTTCCGCTTGGTTATCGCCCAAAAGGATGTCTCATTGGTTATTATATCATCATTACCTAGATCATTATTATCCGTATTGTTTAATAGCTGGGTACGTGTTGAGTACGACACCTGTACGGTGTGATTATGACATGTGCTGTCGTAACTCGTCCAAAAATAGTGAGCATAGAGATGAACTATTACCTACTGATGTTAGTAGTAGTGGGAATCAACTTTTGCAATATCTAAATACAACAGCACCTCCTGGCTGATGATCAGCATGGGTTCAGATCTGGGCGTTCAACAGCTACAGCCCTTACACCATAAGTGATGAAATTATAAAAGCAATGGACCGTTCGGAAATTACTCTGCTCACCTTGATTGATTTAAGTCGATTTTTCGATGTGATTGACCACACACCACTTTTGACAAAATTAGAACTCTTACCGATCTCTCCTGGCTGGTTTAAAAGCTATCTCGATGCCCATGTACAAAAAGTGAAAATCGGATAAAAAATTTCGGAACCCCTACCAATTGATATAGGCACTTTTCAAGGCACTTGTTTAGGCCCGATACTTGCAAACATCATGGGCAACGACCTATCTTGTCACGTTCCAGATTACTTTAACGGGTTTAGGATCCATTGTATTAGGTATGCAGATGATATCCAAATTGGTATCTCTGGGCCACGTGGACAAATACCCGACATGCTAGGAAGCTTGGAAAAAGTCTTAGATATACTGACCACCTGGTTCCAACAGAATGGCATAAAGATCAATGCTGGCAAGACAGAGGTGATTCTCTGTGGAGACCGCAGGCAACTGAGGTCCATACCGCAGCCGTTACGGGTCAAGTTCATGGGTAAGAAATTGTAAGCAAAAATTTTGTTAGGAATTTAGGTGTTTACAAGGACTGCCACTTATCATGGTCAACTTATCATGGTCACAGCATGTAAAATTTGTGTCAGACAGATGTTTTGGAATTCTCATAGCCCTGTATCATGCCAGACACTTTCTACCTGTGGAGGTATAAGCTCCCACGCATTATTGATTCATTAGTGTTCTCTCATATCCGTTACTGTATTCAGGTTTATGGCAGCACAAATTCCGAATCCAAAGATAGAATCCAGAAAGTTTTCAATTTTGCTGCACGAGTTATATCCGGAAGAAGAAAATTTTATCATGTTTCGGATGTTATTAAGGATTTGAAGTGGCTTGACGCCCCGGGAGTACTTTGATTATTTTGATTTATGTCTGATGCATAGGTTGATCTCTTCCGGTGAGCCCATGTCACTTGCCTCTTGCTTGCGCTTTAATAGGGACTAATTGGAACGCGAAACAAGACAGTCAGGACATTTGGCATTGTCAAGACCACGAAACAACCATGGCAAAAGAAATTAAAAAATCATTTACCGTGGATCTCAGCTCTTCAACACATCATGCATGACACTCGGATCTCCTCACGAAATGAGCTACGGAATGTTTAAAAAAGCTATAAGGCAAATATTGCATGGGAGTAGTCGTTCTTTTAAAGTGCAATGTGCCGTGTTTACTTTTAGACATTCTAGTTTTTATATTTTTACCTGCATTTATGTCATTGCTTTTATTGTAATGTGTATTGACGAGGTGTAGTAGCACTGATTTTCGATGTTTGTGATGACAAGGACCTCTGAATAGCCCAACATGTGTGGAATGGTCTGCTTTTGTCAATACATACATAATAATTACTATTAGTAGTATTAGTTCTATTAGTATTAGTAGTAATAGTTCATCTCTATAGTTCTCAAGGCCGTCAAAACAAATTTAAATAATTAAACAGGTCTTCAACCAAAAACCCCACCGGGTCAAACTATAGACCTCCTTGGCATGGCAGCCATCCCGACCGCCATTGCAGCAAAACATCTCAACCCATTACTAAAAACCCCATGCTTAACAGACAACGTGCGCCCCACACAAATTCAAATCCCCACACACTCCTTTAGAGGCCGGACCGAACGCCTAATAAAAACTATAAAGTAAGAGTCATGGTGGTGAGCTTCCGAGTGATAGCAAGCAAGCGAGCGCGGTCATAAAGGGCAATAATTTCAGGCTTTCTGTTATATATTCATTTGCAAATATGCATATTCTTATCATGGATAATTTATGTTTCCTCGCTGGCACTGAGCCAATTTTAATCAAATTAATGCCCGAAGACTCTTCTTTTTCGACATTGTTGCAAAGACATGACATTTATCGACCCGAGTCAAGTTATAGGATCCGCACGCGAAAACGCTCTATTGATGCTGAATGGGATTTTAGGGCACGTCAGTCGCTGAGGATATATATGCCAAATCCCACGCTCAGCGTGGGATTTGGCTCTTCCAGCCCAGGCAACACTTCCATGCTCAAGTATAGATCGTACATTTGCGGAGTAGGCTACCAGGAGGGATTATTTATTGGTCAAGGCCATTGCGTGCAAACAATGCAAGTATTTAATTGGTGGTTTTTGCCTTCAAATTGTGGAATTGTCCCACTCAGTGCTGCCTGTGCCGTCTGGAGATTTTTCATTGACAAGGCAAAGGCGTCATGTTTTGAGCCATTAGGCTCTCGATTTTACGATTCCCCGCAGCCGACTCGGAGTACAAAACAAATGATTGCACCCGAGGCAGTTGGGAATTCCCACTGCGTTGAGGCGTTCCCCCCATGGGCTGGCGTTCTCTCTTTCCAGCGCCCCTAGGCTTTGAGACGTTATTGGTAGAGTGATGATCACTGGGCGGGGTTTGGTACAACCTTCAGCGACCATTCTGACCCTGGGTGATATAAAGACACTGGTTCTTCAATCTGACTAGAAAACGTCCATCTAAGCCACGACAAAACAGTGACATCATGAGGATTGTAAGTACTTGATTTGTCTTGCAACTTAGCTTTAGCTTGCTTTAGGCATAGCTTCGGTTTTGGATTTGATACCGTACCAATAAAAAGAAAAGAGGGCAGTCATTAATTGATTTGAAAAATCATTGATTGCCTAGGAATTTCGGAAATTATGAATGCCCACGCAGTGCTTAAAATAACGTGTGGAAAAACATGATATATTTGATCTGATGATCATCTTCGATACGTGATATGCAGACTCTTCATATATCCTGTCCTTTTTATATAGTGTGTCGGACGTTTATTAGTTTATAAGATTCACAAAAGTTACATTCATGTCTACTCGTTTAGGTATTTTCGCAGCTAATCCATGGATGCTACTCAAGTGCTTTATATGTTAGCTACTGTTAGAAGTAAATATCTACAAAAAAGACTTGTCATCTGGTTTCCACGAGCTAAGCCCCGTGATATTAAAAATATCATTGCACTGGCAACGATATTTGTTATAAAGGCTTACTAACACAGGCTTAGTTTTTCACAAAGAAATTCGAAGGTGGTGTGGCTAGCACGCCATTTTTTGCGCGGCTGACCCCGGAACCAGTGAGCTCTATGTAAGGAGCAACTGGATCCCTTGAAATCCTTTTCAATAGGTAAAAGGCCGGCGACATCAAATGACCCTGTCAGGTCATGCATCGATAAGCCCCAAGTACCCACTATTATTGCCACAAACTGCAAGGTTTCGACAGTTCCTTCTGTTCAAAGAATCTTCTGAATTATGAATGACTCGTTACAACCGTTATGACCCCGACTTTCTCCCAAAATTGGCTCCAGGGAATGGACCACTTAAAAAGCTGTCAACTTCGATCTGCATTTTTTGACCAAACAGGTGTGGGGAGTGGTGTGTTGGGGTTCTCCTTGAGCTGGTAGATCCTTGCTGAAATGTTTCTGCGGGTCGTAATCGGCGGTTTCAGAGTCTGCACGGTGTGCGACTGTGGCCTATGTGAAAATTTGTTGTCCCACTTTTTTGTGTTTCAAACATTTATTTCATTTGAAAACCAAATAAAGTCGACTTCCGTGATGTATGTCTTCCACATTCCATGTGTATTTCTTTTTGGGGCAAGTTTCTTAACTAGACGGTGACTATAAAAACACCAATTTGGTCACCTTACGATGAAACATGTCAAAGTTACAATTTCCGTATCAAGGACAGTAGGAAAGCAGTGGTAATCAGAAGCTTCCTGGTATCTGTTATAAAAAACAATAGCAGATAGGTATTAATACAGGCTCATGGTCAACAATTTCACTCAAATGCTCATAAGAACTTACCACATCTTAAACAATCCCGCTGCGCTCTGAGAGTCCTCTAAACACAGTTCTCTGGTGGTTTTCAGGTTTTGACGATAAGCGCACTGCTGGCCCTTGGGGTGGCCCATCCGGTGAACAGGGAGGCGCTGGAGTCAGAACAGTCTGGTGCAGCCTTCTCTTCTCAAGCAGCGCAGCCTGGGGAAGGGACAAAGCCCAGAAAAGTGCCCTCTCACACCCGTAACAGGTATAAAAAGCAAAACTATGTAATTTCCTCCAATATTAGTAATGAAAAAGGCACTGTATAGTACAGCTAACAAAGCAAACTCCTTCAATCTTAATTGGCGCTCTGGCATGAAGTGATTTTCAGACCATTCAGTGACACAATATCTATATATTTTATACCGTTGTGACTGCCTATATATATTTCTGTGACCAGACATGAAGCCTGCTTGAGCCGAAATTTCCTCGAAATTCCCCCCCTCTCCCTGTAGGTCTTCGCCAAAGTCAGTACTTAATTCGACATGCTAAGAACGGAAGCTATATGTATGAAAATTAGATTTGCTTTGCTCAATCCAAAACCATCCCAGTTCTAATAGAAATGTGTTTTAGGCACCCCTTCGTTCGAGCAGCCGCATACCCGGTCAGCGCCTTCGCCAGCAGCTCCAGCGCCTTCCACCAGCAGCAGCTGGGTCATCCTGCGTTTGGTTATCCGGTGAATCCCAGCGCTATCCACCAGCAGCAGCCGGCTCCTCTTGGTTTTGGTTGCCCAGTGAACCCCAGCGCTATTTACCAGCAGCAGCCGGGTCATCTTGGTTTTGGTTACCCGGTGAATCCCAGTACCATCTACCAGCAGCAGCCGGCTCATCTTGGTTTTGGTTACCCAGTGAACCCCAGCGCTATTTACCAGCAGCAGCCGGGTCATCTTGGTTTTGGTTACCCGGTGAATCCCAGTACCATTTACCAGCAGCAGCCGGGTCATCTTGGGTTTTGGTTACCCGGTGAATCCCAGTACCATCTACCAGCAGCAGCCGAGCCTGCTCCAGCATGGGAACGGTCAACCCCACGAATACCTGCCCTCACCCGGTGGGCTGCCGGTTGTCGTGAATTACGCAACTGTTGCACCGCCTGCATCCGTAGTACACCACAGGGTCTCAACATGGGTCACCTCACCTGACACGAGACCAGGGATCGGGAACTCTGCATCTAGTGCACAGACTGCAGTCAGTGCACCCCATTTGGTCTCAACATGGGTCACCACAGGCACGGTGGAGGATGTCTTGAACCCTGCTGGTGCGACAGAGGATGTCTCAGACTCTGCTGGTGCGGCAGAGGATGTCTCAGACTCTGCTGGTGAGGTAGAGGATGTCTCAGACTCTTCTGGTGCGGCAGAGGATGTCTCAGACTCTGCTGGTGCGCCAGAGGATGTCTCAGAATCTGCTGGTACGATAGAGGATGTCTCAAACTCTGCTGGTCCTGGTGACCAAGGGCCACTGAGCTCCACTACATTCTCCGTAGCAACAGAATCAGCTGCTGCGACCGCATCCTCTGTCTGAAAGCTGAGAATCTTCCAGAGTATCCATCAAGACCACTGGATCGTCCGCCACTGCATCTCCATCAAACGGATGCCTGCTACCAGCGCTTCCGCCTAGGATACCGGATTTGTCGGCGGAACACCCCAACAGGGTGAGAGTTGGCGGCGCCGTGTAGCCCTGGCAGTTGATGAGTGGTTAAATGCCGACAACAACAAGCCGCAATCGCGGTGGAGGCGACAGGGTAGCAACAGTACTGAAATAACAATAAACGGTACAATCGCAAAAGTTGTGTAACTTGCCTCGCCAACTTTTAAAGTGTAATGGCGGTCTGGAGATGATGGTCATTAACACGGCATGTACCAAGCCATTAATGCCCCATTTGTTGTGAAGAGTGGGGGTTAACTTGAGGTAAAGTGTACCATACCTGGTTCCTTACGACAAGACAGGCTGATCATTTTGAAGAGGCGTCGATGCCGGTGATTTTGAGGACGAGAAAGTCAGTAAATGTTTTTGATAAATTTGCATCACACACGATTTTAGGAAAACTCGTAAAACCTGTTACGAGCCAAAGGAAACTGATCATTTCCTTCTTAGCAATCTTCCTTCGCACATATCCATGGCTGGAGATCTCTTTTCGATCCAGGGAGGGGATCCTGGGTGGGTTAACACTGGTATGGCAATACAAACCCTATGCAACGCCTATGGGGAACCCAAAATCCAGAGGGTCCTCACCTCCCACCCCCCAGATTTCCACCCATGTTCATATCACTGAGACTAAACCAGTATGCTGGCTAAAATCACATTCAAGCACATGTGTATTTTTATATTTCCATGAAAAATTTGCAGTGATTGTTTTTGAAGTGTTTGCTCGAGACAAAATAGTCCGGTCCAGTACCGCAGACTTGGTTGCTAGTGCTCAGTAGGAAGCACATACCTATTTATCATAGCACATCCGGGGAATACCAAGCAAATATGCACGTTTTAAGCCTTATTTGTACTTGTTTTCAAAAGGATATGTCGTGTCGCATGCAAGGCATAGAGCTGACAGAGGCACAGGCTGGAAACAGGTTAATGCACTTCTCTTTGCCAGTTCGAGGCCACCAATCTCGAGAGGAACGCAGATGCAATTTAGGCTGGTTGGAGTACAGTCAGCACATTTGAAAATCAGACTCGGCGAATTTATTAATTTGTTTAATCATCAGCAGTTGATGGGTAACAGAGTACGTCCCAGTAACAGTTCAAGTAGAGCAAATAAAAAACTCAACCGATAAGATACAGTATGATACAATTAAGACACCATGAGATACACTTCTAAAAGGGAGAACTCAGGGTATATAGAGTAGGTACATAACGGGCCAGCCAAACACAATGATAATCGGACCATACACTACACCACGCAAGGGTACTAGTCGCAGTCCAGATTTAGCTCCCTCCCGAATGTTGAAGTTCTGGCGAGAGGAAGCTCGCTAACAAACGGTCGTACCTTGGTCGTAAATGGAGCGTGACCGCACCCAAATGGGTCGGCTCGGGGAAGGCAGTCACAGACGCGTCGAGGGCGACAGGCGTCCGACAACAAAATCCGCGCTAGACCGTGCTTATCCTTCCAGATGGGACCTGTCGAAGGGTACCGGCCATAGCGCGAGCGCTTCGAGTCGGTACATGCAATGGGAAGCACCCGCGCAGTGGGACAAAGTCAGTCATAGCTGTTATAATGTTATGGATGAACATGATACATCACCGTCTACGGCTGGCCAGGCTTCCAATTTTGAAATATTCCGGAAAACCGGAGGAGACCATTGGCTGAGAGTGATGGGACGAAATGTTCGAAAACCAAATATGCCCAAATATGCTGCCAATATTGGGTTCGGTTAGAAAATTGATCTTGATCACGGTTCTCCACTAGGTGGCCCGTCTGGAGGGATCCAATCAGCAGGCCAAGTTTCCTGCTTACCTTACTGACAGTCTGACCGATGTGATCATTTAACAAGCGCATTGACGATCTTTGGCTCTTCCAGGAAATAGATACGGAGGGGACGAAATACGTCCCTAGCGAGGCACGTCATGCCAGGGACCCTAGCATGGCGCGTATAAACTAGTTACGTAGAAAGCCAATCGAGAGCCAAACCAGAGATTTGGTACCAATGTTTTAGCTTATAAATGTGCAATTTATGGTCGACCTTCTGGAACGCCGCTGAGTAGTCAGTTTATATGACGTTACTTTGAGTCTTCGGAGCGATGAAACCCCACGTTGTTTTCCGAAGGGAGGGTAAATGTGAGTTACAGAACTTTCGTAAAACAAAAATATGTTGATTGGGGACCAAAATGGCATGGACATGAGCTATAAGAATGTCACATGCACAGCATTTTTCCGAATAGTGGGGTGAGCGAAATCAACCGATAGTTTGAAGCCGATTTACTAGGTTCCTTATGGTGTCGTGGGATGATATTATCCTCTGCGCACTTGCTTGAGAAGATTCCTTTTGAAACATACTTGTTAAAGAGGATAGACAGAGAGAATGTTAAGTCCTGCCTACACTCATGGCCGGATCCAGGGGGGCAAGGGAGGGCAAAAGGGGAAGTGCCCCATCGATTCTTGGTGCCCCCTAAAATGGTCACGGCGCCCCCTGAAAGGTTAATGACGCCCCCTGAAATGTCGCTTCCGCGCCCCCCCCTCGCCCCTAGGATGCGACAGGATTTGGCTCTCACCTGATAGGCTTTGCCGGCCAAAAGTGGCGTCCCCTGGTCTGGATTGCGCCCCCCAAGATACCCCCCAATGGCAATCCTGGATCCGCTTATGCCTGCACTCCGAGAAGCAGTTTGCGATTTTCAAATGTGAAATTTTATTTTTAATCAAACTTGCCGTCTACACTGTTCAAAAAAGATTTGCCCCCAGTCTCATTACCCTCCTTTGCGTTTGCTTGCAAATTGCCCTTAGTCACCAATACAGCATTAAACTCTGGTCAATTGATGCAATCAGTCTGGTATGTAAGTATACGCACCCAACTTGGTTGGTAAGGCTGATTTTGAATCCGAAGACTGTTTTTTTGCGATTGGGATTTCTTAGATACCTACCCATCATAAGTTTTCGTTTTAAACAATGAACACCTCTGGTAGCTTTGACCATCTGGTCTGAATCGAAATATCATTAATTGAAGCATTACCAATAAATTAGACGTCATTGAAAGATCAGGGTGTGGGAAAAACACTGCGATCCATCTTAGCCCCTGCGAAATTTATGCGAACTTACTGCAAACTGGGAGCCATCTATAAAAAATGTATTTACCGAAACCAATTTTGTTTTGCCTCAGCTCGACCCGACCATGGAACATGGTCTATGCAGGTAGTTCGTTGGTAGGTTTGCTCCGTTTGTTCGTGTCGTGTTCGTTCAACTGAAACGTCATTCACTTGAGCGACTTTACCAAAAGACACTGGAGCGGAGTACTTTGCTAAATTGTCCGTGTCATCTGAGCCTTTGCGATTATTTCGATGATTTCTCACTGTCGCTTTTCCGGTGCTCTCTTCCTGCACTGCAATTGTACAGAGACACCCGATGATGCATCAACTTCGGACCCAGCAATTATGTAAACAGAAGACTATCACTGTCAAGGCTTTTTAACCTAATCAGAATTTGTCATCGCTATGGAGCTACTCTTGGAATTGCTGTGGAAATATATCGTAAGATAACTGCATAGGCAACTGTCAAAAATGGCATCTCTTGATGTAGCCCATTTGCCATGAATTCGATACCGGCAGTGTTTTTCGATGGAAGAAGTGAGTGCGTGGTCATGGTTGGGTGAACTCAACTATACTTGCACAAACTTGTAAGCGCTGCTCGATCGGGTCTGGTCTCATCGCTGCCTCTCACGTCCACATAAATGTATTTAGGAACCAACGGATGAGAGACATGTACAGCAGACACCATATATGTGGAGGGAAACGTCAGCTCAGACGATCCCAGGTAAAACAAGGCAAATCAAACTATCCCTAGATGATATTGACGCGTTGAAACATACGCAGTGGATACCTCCTTCGCTATTTCAACAAGGCATCTAGCGAGATCATTTGAAGTGCTTCAGAGCTTCCACCCGAGCTTTGTCGAAAAAAATTGTTGCTGCTGATTTACCTGTTTTTTTTGTACTTTGTTGATATATGTAGCATTCAACAAAACTTGAATATCGCATTGATCACACATTCAATCATTTTCTTTGAAGACATTATTCATCCTTCACACACGCACACGCACACGCACGCACACACACACACACGCACACACACACACACCCACACCCACACCCACACACACACACACACACACACACACACACACACACACACACACACACACACACACACACACACACACACACACACACACACACACACACACACACACACACACACACACACACACACACACACACACACACACACGCACGCACGCAAAAGCCCAGTGCACCGCTTGTGACATGCATTTGCACGGCATTCGACATCCGTATGGTCACTTCGTTCGTGTATGTACATACTACATACATGACATAGATATGCTTCGCTGTTCGGATGATGAGCAAGTGCGGGGCGAAAATGCGATTTCACAGGACCGGTCCGCTAGAGACCGGACGTTTCGTGGGGCCCAATACTATAGACCATCTCAGCCCATGCACCAAGCCCTTTGCAGCGACCGGCGTGCAATGCGTCAACACACACAGAACTTGCGGCTGGCAAAAAATATCGGTTGAGAAGGGAAATCACTCAGCTCGACAAGTTTACCATATTGTCCACGCATGTATGCTTGTTGGTGACGTTATCGCCGAGCGGGCGGGAAGCGTGCACGCAATAAGTAACCGCACTGATCCAGATTGACAACGTATCACAGGACATTTTTGCATTCAAACTGGGGACCATTTCCGGTCTCCAGCGGAACAATCCCTCCTATTGGTCCCCAACTCTTCCGATTTCCCCCCACTGGGGACCAGTGCCCTTCTAGTACAAAAACTTGAAGGCATATTTCCCGTTCGGCAAAGGCCTTTGTGCCCCTCACTTAAGACCGTTCTAGCTCTCCAAGAACGTTAAACACGCGGAGCAGTAAAAATGACGCGCCCCTTAAAACAGCAAGGGTGCTTTTTGGACTGTCGAGGTGTGCCCTGAGGGGCTAAGTGGGTCCTCTCCTCTCTCCCCAGTGGTCCCCAGTAAAAACTTATGAAAAATGCGCTGACGTACCGATCTGCTCCGCGTCAGATTGAGCAACAAAAACTCGCCGCCATTATTGGAGAAAGTCGCGTGCCAGACACGCGCACCTGCAAGTCGGGGGTAAAAATCCTCTGTCAGAGGTGATAGGTGTGTATCCTTGATCATTTCGCGTGTTTACGGATCCTGGGTGAACAAATTGTTGGAACAGCTGGAACCGGTCAATTGATCGGCCTGGCAATTCTAGGTAGGGGAGAGGGTGGTAAGACGGGCATAGTTGTGTTTGAGACTGTGTGTCTCACTTACTTTTCATATGACGGTGATGAAATTTCGCTTGTAGCTTCAGCAAACATTTATTTGTCCCTGCGCTTGAACCTACTAGGATCCGTGTGTATTCCTTTGAGCAGTAACGTTTACCGTCATTGAATGCTGCAAAAGTCCGTCTTACCCCAACAGGTAGGGTAAGACGGGCTTTTGAAAATAGCTCATCATATGCTAGCATTTGTTTTACAAAAACCATACCATATGGAGCAAAAATGAGGTCTGAAACATTTTGGAAAACATTGTTTCGATAACACAGCCGACAGACAGTTATTTTGCGGAAGCTTCATAAAATGATAATTTTTTCATTGGATTCAAACAATCAATAATTTACAGCTCCTAATCCCATTGCAGGACCTTCTGGGACTGATTCCTTTTAATCATGTGAAAACAGCAGCGATAAATATTATATACTTTATGGAAATATAATATTTCCTTTCGTGCTCGTCTTGTCCCATGTCAATATTCTAGAAAATGTATTTGTTGGCGATCATCATGCAAGGATAATATAAAACTTCAATCATCTAATACATGTTTACGCTCTCCCCTGACAGATTTTGCACATTTGACTTTCAAAATATGACCAAACACTGACAGAACGCTACAAACAAACTACTAACAATGGTAGATCTTATGCAAGTAATAGGATATCTATACCATTGCTGGTTTGGTCCACAGAGCCTGTGCCCGTCTTACCTACCATGACCGTCTTACCACCCTCTCCCATACACAAATTTCTCGGCCGTCTTAGGGCTAAGATAAGTGAATGCCAAGGTCAAGGACAATACCGACAAAGGTCATGGTTAACGGCCAATGCTCATTTCCCGCCCAACGGTTGCTATAGTGCTAGCAGGGGCGCAGCCAGGGGGAAGCACAGGGGGCACGTATCTCCACATCGGTGCCGGAGTGCCCTTTGATCGCAAGGCAGTGTACCCCGCTTGGGCTGTTCCGCTCGAAATTTAGTGCCCTACGCCCTTGAACCTATATGCAACTAGACTGCGTGTATTTCAATTCAATTCATAAAAATATTGGTATTTATTTAAATAAAAAATCTATTTTTCATAATTTTCAGCCTAGTCACACCCTCCCTATCCAAATCATCGGCCTGCTTACCGTTTTGTACCACAGCTTTGAACGATCGTTGAAAGTATGTAACTTTTTAGACCCGTTAAAAACAGACATCTTCCAAATTAACACGCGCTTTGACGGGGGGTGGGTACCCGCCCCTCCCCCCTAACATCTCGAAAACCACTCTAGATACCGGAACACGGTAAACGGCGTTGGGTAGCCCATCCACTTCTCCATCGAAAATATTTAAACCATTTTTGTCAGGTCAAATTTAAGGTCACTTAAGGTACAAAAATGCCGTCATAGGGGTAACATGTAAATTAAGGTTTCCGGTCATTACATCTGGACGTGTTAAGATAGAGCCAAACATATTGAACTCTATGAATCCTCGCAGCAAGCCGAATCAAATTGTATATAATATGAACTTATTAGGTCAAATCAAAGACTTGACCTGACCTTCAGTCAGGTCAAGGTCAAATTAGGTAAAATGCCTATCATTAGAACTGCAAAGACAAGGCATCTAATTCAGTTAAATTAAACGCTCTATCACCATCCGTTACTAAGTTATCCCTAAGGTTTTCCGGGATAGCAGAAAAACGACAGGCGCAGCACCGCAGTTGAGGGCTCACCCTCACTGCATCATTTTCCCATCATCCCTGAAATTTTTACCCCGGGTCACCCAAGGTCAGGTCACCAGACGAGGTCAACCAAGGTCACCTCACTTCACTTTAGAGCTCTGTAAGAGCTACATTTCAAAGTCGATCGATTTGAAACTTCCTACACTTCATGACCCCTCCAGGGTCTACAAGGTGCATATCCGGGATTTTTCGATTTCGTGTCCTGAGGTCAGGTCACGAGGCGACCTCTCCCATTGGAAAAGCATGGGAAAAGCTGTTTCATGATATAAAAGCCACAAAAATGATTGCAAATACTCAGATTGCTCAGAACAGCGTTTTTGGACACCCTTTCACGGATCCCAGGGGTCATATTTGCCCTTTGACTTTTCCAAGGTCATCCAAGGTCACCAGAGGTCAAAAACAGTATTTTGGCAATAACTTTTGACCTAATTAAGCTAGAGCGGTGAAACAAACACCATCGTGTTTGTCTTGTCACTGGCTTTCATTTGATATACAGCAAGGTCACTTTCGACCTTTCGTGACCTCAGGTCATATTAGGTCACGAGGTGACCTCTGGAGGTCAAACCACTGGCGGGAGGTCTTTACGTTCCACATAGCGGAAAAAGTACTGGCAATTTTCTATCACATGTACTTTACCAGGCCTCAATAGCTCTAATGACATAAGAGTTATGTCCAGTTTGCTCAATCATTGCATATTTGGCCCGCTGCTCAGAAACATGCAGTGGCAGTGCATGTCCAGGCTTGGGATCGGTTCCCCTGAGACGCTCCGGCGCTCAATAGTTTGCCCGACGTAGGTCGGCTGGCAACCGACTGGTGAGAGGGTGACCTGAGCGGGGCGGCCGTCCCTGTGCTTTGTGGGACGTTAAACTTTGGCTTCTAAATTAACCCTCCATTGAGGGAGTTGCTCGTTCGGGTGGTGGGGTCGGGGTCTCCGTGACAAGTCCCTTGAGGACTTCAGTGAGACCCGACTCCGGCAGCCGTACTGGGAACAAGTTGGACCAAATTTATAAAAAAATAAAAAAAAATATTTGAGTGAAAATAGCCGATCTTGACCTAATTTGACCTCTGGAGGTCAAACCATTGACCTGAGCACTAAAACATGCAAGTAATTTCTTACTGAATTCACGCAAGCTTTCTATTGCACTTTGCAGATTTGCGCTAACGCCCATATTTTCGGAGTTAGAGGGGGCCATCGATGGCCCCCGGTGGGGCGAAGGTGGCGCCGGACCCCCGGTGGGGCGCGGGTTAAGCTAAAATCATTTTTTCCATGTATTTCCAATGGAAAAGTGATGGCTCGTACCTGACCTTAGGTCATCGATATCAAAAATACCGGAACAAATTTTAGAGAACTCGGTGAGGCCATTATGTAATATGAGTTTCAATCAGACAAGTTCACCTTGTTCCGACATACGCTATCATAAACTTTTTTTGAGGTCAGGCCACTTGACCTGTACTGGTGACCTGACTCGAGATGACCTAACCTTAAAATTTTGACCAACGTAGAAATTATGAGGCAAAAGGTATGCCAAGTACGGTGGCGCTACGCGCCGCCGTTTATATGCTGTCTCCGGAAAACCCGAGGGGGGTGGGTAACCACCCCCGTAAATGCGCGTGTTAAGGTCACTAAAAGTCAAGACATGCCGTCATAGGGATACATTTAAATGTAGGTTTTTGGGCCTCACATCCCCAGTTCCGATGCCCCCGGCGCTTTCCAGTCCTTCTTCACCGGTTCCAATCGTGGATGCTGCTGAGACTGATGGCGGAGGCCAGTCCCGGCGTCCATCCCCACGGCGGTCCCACCGTGTGCTGCGCCCATCGTCATATCTTTCTGATAACGTGCGCTAGTTGTGTTCTGGTGGGGGGCCAGGATGTTCTGCATCCCCCATGCGTGTGTTAGTTCCACTCAGTGATTACCGATATGTATATTTGTATCTGTTAAGTGTTCAGTTTCGCTCTGAGTGGGGCGGCAAGCTTTGCCGCCTGCTTACCTGTCTGTTGCCTTGCTTGAGGAAGGGCGTGTCGATAAGTGTTCTGGGCCATGTGGGGACGAAGGTTATAAGTTTCTCAAGAGGAAAGGAGATGTGACGGTTTTGGTCACCACTGGTGTTTCGAATCCGGTGTGCGCTGCCACTAGGTGTGACCTTGACGGCACAGCGCCGGCATTGTAGAGTCTGGACTGATAGTGAGAGTGTGTCACATCGGGCCCTGTGTTAGGGAACTGGAAACTGGGAACTGTGTTGGTTTCAGAATATAAGGAAAGCCGTGAACGCTGAGCTAAGTTTTAAAGAACGTTACAGTGGATAGGTAAAGATAAAGCAAAACAATTTACACCATTGGAATCCTCGTAATAAGCCGAATTGAATGATGTATAATATGACCCTTTTAGGTCAAATCAGATCAAATAAGGAATTTGACCTGACCTGGGGTCAGGTCGAGGTCACATTCAGTCAAATTCATATTATTAGAACAGCAAAGACTGGACAAATCTAATGCAGTTAAAATAAACCCTCAATCACCATCCATTACTAAGTTATTCAGTTAACATGCGCCCCCTGGGGGCGAAATTCACCCCTTCTGGTTTTCCCCAAATAACGCAAAAAAGAAGTGATGCAGAACCACTAAACTTAGCACTACCTTATCCATGATCAATCTTACGCATGTGAGAAATTTTTTTAGGTCAGGTCAAGTCAGGTCAAGGAGCTATTCAAGGTCAAGTGACCCGACCTCAAAAACCCAAAATCGCGAGTTTGAAGCAGTGCCTATGGAACATCTGTCAACCGATCAGTTTCAAACCTTCACCATATGATGAGGTCATTAGAGTCTACAAGTCTGCTATCTCGGAATTTTGATACTGTTGACCTAAGATAGGGTCAATTTTTTGGTCACCCCATTATAAGGTTATGGTGAAAAATATAAGGGGCTCTTTTTCAGTAAAAGCTGCATAGATAAACCTAAAAATCCTCAAAATGTGCATTCTTGCCACAATCTTGACCATAAAGTTGAGTTTTTGACCATCTGACCTACCTATCATACACTGAGAGAAAAATTGATTCCTTTTGGCTAAACTGAGTCGGTGCTGAAAGCGAGTCTGGATTCTGGTGTCAAACCCGGTTGGAATCAGGCAGAATCAGGCTCATTGTATTCCCTTCGCAGACTCAATGTAATCTCTTGGACTGGATTGAGTCTAGCACGTAGTGTTTTCTGAAGCTCATAGAATGATCACCGTAAGCTCGG
This sequence comes from Lepas anatifera, assembly GCA_034440635.1. Classification (NCBI taxonomy): domain Eukaryota; kingdom Metazoa; phylum Arthropoda; class Thecostraca; family Lepadidae; genus Lepas; species Lepas anatifera. Next base: position 491,251 of record JAOTON010001851.1, on the reverse strand, counting down.
GAATAAAATGTCTGATGCCTGGTTTCAAATGATTCTTCACTCGGTATAGAAAAACTCCACGGCATCAATGTATTCCATCAGAAAAATCGTCATGGAATCATTATATTCCAGCTCTCCACGAGATATGGCTTAGAAAAACATGCCCCTCCACTCAACACGACAACTGAACTCGATGCAAGCCTCAAACGAAACCGCCTCTTTTGAGTCTGCATTTGGCATAAAATTAGTCTAGTAGCAAAACTGGTACTGGTATAATTTTTAGTCTGTGTGGCATACTTTGAGTCGTGCCTAGAGTTTCATTGGGTTCACTAGATGTTCCTCGTTAGTCTTCGTGTTTTTTCTTAAATTGAAACTTTCTGTAAAGATGTTACTTATCGTGCTGTTGTGGCCTTCCTATTACATTAACTTTGTATGATGATAATGAGGGTAATCCAATTTGTTTGCCGCAGTCCACTTCAGCCTCGAGAAAAGATAACATAATCATAACTTTGTATTAGGACACAAACATTAAACAACAATCACGTTCACCATTTTTCGGACAAACATGAAATGCCTTTAATGAACAGTCCTCTCCCATATCGCCCAAGAGCGGTCCAGGCTTACACTTCAAGCACATGCCGCTGTCGTCAGAGATAGCAGCCCTCGTTTACTTTGGATATCTAGATATGATTGTAGACATGTTTGCTTCAAAGTATCACGTCATGGCTGAAAAATCTCATTCTGTGCACGATATTTTACAAAATGAGACTTACCTCTGTCCAGCGATGGACGTGTGTTCAGAGGCTCCTGTTAAAATCCTTCCAATCTTTTTAAGCGCCCCTAATCTGTGCTCAAAGTGAGCTTAAAACGATCTTTAGAACACGTGGGTGACCGTATCCAACAGTAACAGATGCTTCTCACTACTTCATCAACTTAGCATAGCAGGGGCTGTGCTGGGCGGCCAAAGTTGGGGCCTCAGTCCATGTTTCCGTCATCTAGCTGACACACATGGACTGCTGGTTTTGGCCACCAGTACCATGAATGCCTGAACCTTCGCAGCCCCAGTATGCTTCTTCACTCCGCTAGCTCTCAGCGAAGTCTGTCGGTCATCAGACTCAGCTTAAGCTTCTCCTCTTGGTCCGCTATCACCGCTAGGTCTGTCGATGTGGCTTCTCCCGTAAACTATGCCAAATGCAGGGTGGCCTCTTCAGGCCCCTCAGCGTAAAACCTGAGTTGGATCGATGTACAAGCACGTGACAACGTAAAGTGAAAAGGGTCAGCTATTCCCCTCAAATTTTGCTCGGATCACGACGCCAAAGCTTTGTGGCCAGCTCTGCGTGCAATGGCAGGAACACTGAAGATGGCGCGAGACGGCGAGTAAGTTTTCTCAATCGCGGGTCGGCACGCTATCTCCGGATACGCTTTGACGTGGGATCAAAATACACTGGGGTTTCGAATGATTCTGCAGCTAAAGCTCCCATATTCTTGGTTATTTCTGGTGACAGAATATATTGATTCCAAGTATAAAATGAAACTTTGATGAGGATATTAATAGCTCTTTGAATTTCGTGACTAGAATAGGTCGAGCACCTATGGTAAAATGATGTTTGTGGTGTAAAAAAGATCCCACTTGTAATACCATATTGGTATCATATTAAGCTTCTTCCCACCATGTTTAGAATCCGAGAATCATTTTAAGCTGTCAAGGCCTACAAAAACGCTTCCTGTGCTGGAATTATGCTGGAAAGAGAATCTAATGAGAGCAAGCATGCTCAAATGTTCCTTTAATAAGGTTTCATGGCATCATTTTATGCTCGAGCACACCGTGATTCCGGATTAGATAGAGCACATAGGAACAAAAATTTTTCTCAGTGTAGGTCATGTCAGGTCACAGGAACATACCAGGGCCTCGTCTAACATACAAACTAGTTGGGACTCGTTCCACCTGGTTTGGCCAGATCCCACCCAGTTCAGTTAAAAATCTCACCTAGCTTATACTGGCTTGGGTGAAAACTGTGTGTAATAAAAAACTGTTTAAGTTCAAGAACACTCTAGAAGATATGTACATCACATGCGACCTACTCACGTTCTGTATTTCTTAAGTTCCATCTGATGCATGTTTTATTTTGGACCATCATAAGCTGAGCTTAATCGGCGCCCCACCCGGGCATCGATGGCCCCCTCTAGATCCGGAAATACGGGGGTTAGCGCAAATGTGCAAGGCGCATTAGAAAGCTCATGTGAATTCAGTAAGATTTTAATTCGCATGTTTAAGCGCCAAGGTGAACGGTTTGACCTCCAGAGGTCAAGTTCGGTCACGATGGTCTATTTCCACTAAAATTTGCAATGCTTAAAAAGTCTTGGCAGGGCCAATAGCTATTAGATCTGACCGTTAGAGCTATTGAGATCTGGTAAAAATATTTTGATAGGAAAATTCCAGGGGTTTCTCCGCTATGTGGAATATAATGACCTCCGGCTAGTGATTTGACATCCAGAGATCACCTCGTGACCTGATTGACCTGACGCAGGGGAGTAGCAAGGTTTTCACTTAGTGGGGGGGGTGGCGCCCCGAAAAGGGCCCCTGCAACAGCGCCAAAAGGGCCCTGATGGGTAAAAAGAGCCCTGATTGTTACAGAATCGTGTCCTCAGGGGGACCTTCGGGCCGTCAGGGGGGGGCAGCTGTCCCTGCCGCCCCCTCCCCTTGGCTACGCCCCCGACTTGACGTCACGAAAGGCCAGATTGACTTTGCCGTATATCAAATAAAAGTTAGTGGCTAGATATATACGATGACGTTTGATTCAGCGCCTTAGCTTGGTTAGGTCAAAAGTTATCGTCAAAATGTTTTTTTTACCCCTGGTAACCTGTGATGACCTCAGATAGGTCAACGGACAAATATTGCCCCTGGGACTTGTGAAAATGTGTTCAAGGATCAATTTCTGGGCAATCTGAGCATTTGCAACCATTTTTGTGACTTTTAGATCATAAGATAGCATTTCCCATACTTTTTATATCGGAGAGGTCCCCTTGTGACCTGACCTCTGGTCACCAAATAAAAAATCCTGGACATAGTTTTTTTAGATCCTGAAAGGGTCATTAAGTGAAGAACGTTTAAATAGATCGGCTTAAAATTTAGCTATGATAGAGCTCAAAAGTTGAAGTGAGGTGACCTTGGTTCACCTCTCCTGGCGACCTGACCTAGTATGACACATAGTAAACAATTCAGAGATGATGGGAAATTATGGAGTGAGAGGTAGACCTGTCAACCACGGTGATGCGCCTCGTCGCTTTTCCGTTATTTTGAAGAAAAAAACCTTAGAGGGCGATCGATGCCCCTTGGTGGGGCAAGGGTGAAGAATGCTCGCTTACGTCGGCCTATTCCAACGTGTACGACGAAAACCCCGCGAATGCGCCGAATAATCACAAAGCCGGATACAGTCTGCAGCCAATAAATATGCTCGTCTCATCCAACCGAATACCATAAAAAACCCTCACGTCACTTGTCAACCTGGGAGCCCGCCTATCATGCCTGAGGTAGGGTTGGGTGACGCCAGTGTGAATTTGTATTCGTAATATTCTTTATTGATGGCAGGGGCGTAGCCAGGATTTCGCTCTGGGAGGGGCGGCGCCCCGAAAAGGGCGCCCTTCGACAGCGCCAAAAGGACCCTGATGGGTAAAAAGAGGCTTGTTACAGAATAGAGCGCTGAAGAGGGCTTAAGAGGGCCCTATCTGGTATAAAATGCCAAATTTGGCCACAGAGCATAGTGCGGGCGAGCCGCGCTTCGCGCGGCTCGGGTCCTCTGGGTCCTCAGGGGGCCCTTTCGGGCTCTCAGGGAGGGGCGACTGTCCCTGCCGCCCCCCCTTGGCTACGCCCCAGATTGATGGATAAGAGTTATATTTTATATAATTATGTGAAGAACGAAGAAAATGTCTGTTCAGATGGATGAGGGCTTGTTCTTTTTCCGAAAAGGTTGGTAAATATTTTGAGGTTTTTGTTGTTTTTGAATAGCCATTTAATCTGCACCTACAGGAGCATAGCGGCAATGAAATGAAACATGTGGGTTATTTTATAGAAGTATCAAAGGCGTCCCGACAAATCGTTCCTGTGACGACAGACTCCCTGTGGGGGGCTCTGGGGAGGAGAAAGCATGGAAAAATCACCCTGCATAAACCAAATTTTGTTCCGTTTCACGAAACTGGTATTGTGTTTCAGCGCAAAATGTTTCTTAACTATCATGCCGCTGCCTCCATTTAATCTTGGTGTATTGCGGTACATACAGTGTATATGGGGTCGATAAAGATTATCATGAACAAAAAGAACATTTTTTAACGTGAAAATAAATTAGAATTTTATTTGCATCCGTCTTGCACCGATTGCACTGCGCAACGTTTTTTTTTGCTGGTTGACGGGCTGTCTCCCAACTGAAGCTTAGTTCTAGAATTTCTGCCTTTTTATTGGGTAGGGTTGGTTGAGTTACATGAAATCCCACCTTGTGAAATCTCCTTAGACGAGGCACAGGAACATACAGTGATAATTTTGCAAATAACTTCTCACTGAATTGAGATAAAGGTCCCATTTTGCTTGCATTGTGCTTGTATTGTCACGGGGAGTCCATTGATATGCAACATGACCATACCAGGTCAGCATGTGACCTTGACCTAGCTCGTTGTGAGGCCATTTTCACCATTTGACCTAGGAAGGTCATATTATACATCATTCGATTTGCCACGATGAGAGAAATCCAATGATGTATAAATATTTGCAGAAGCTTAGCTGAGTAAGAAATATAGAGAGGTAAACGTACTCCACCCTGTTGTAATTCTTATAATTTATATTCGTCTCGTCAAGAGCTTTCTAACGCCGTCCGTAATTTTCCTTTAGCTTTCCTGGAAAATAAGATACGGGGTAGGAGCGAAAAGCGCCCCTCTCCCAGAGGGGCGTGTCACGCCTGGGACCCCAGCGGGGCGCGTGTTAAAACCATTTTTCCCATGTATTTCCAATGGAGAAGTCATGGCTCGTACTTGACCTTAGGTCATCGATAGCACAAATACCGGCACATATTTTAGAGAACTCTGTGGAGTCATTTTGTGATTTAACCTTTGCCCGGGTGGGGGGGTCTTTTTAGACCCCCCTCAGGTTTTTCCGAATCGACCAAAAAACGGCGGCGCGCTGCGCCGCTCAACTTGTTCTAGCTGTTCCTCCATCATTTTTACCTCTTTCCTGAAATTTTAGCTCAAGGTCATATCAGGTCAGGTCACCAGGCCAGGTGAAGTGACCTCACCTAAAAATGCTTAGGGCCGCATAACTAAAAGAAGGGTTAAAAGATCAAGTTGAAACTCATACCACATATTGGGCTCACCAGGAGCTACAACATTTGTTCCGGGATTTTTAATATTGGTGACCTAAGGTCATGTGCAGAGCATGACCTCCCCATTGTAAATACATGGGGAAAATCACGAAATGAGCTTTTCTCGGTAAGTATGGATGGAATCAACTTCAAACATCGGTTACGATTTGCTCTTAGCCCATTTCTGAAGTTGATGCCAAAAATTTTCGCTTGTGACCTTTTAAAGGTCACCTTAGGTCAAATAAGTATTTTTTGGTGTTTTACTCTATAAATTTTGAATAAACTGACATGGAACTTTTATTTTGTCACCGAAGTGTTTGTATAGTTACTGCAAGTCAAATGATATACATCATGACTATACCAAGTCAAATTGGGTCAGACCGTTGACCGGGGTCAGGTCAAATTCTTAAATTTGACCTGGCATAGCAATATTATATATCATACAATTCGTATTGACGAGAGGATTGCAATGATGCATCAACCATGGCTGTATCTTGTTTGGTTTGGAAGTTATTAGCGAAAAAGGAAACGCCCTTAAGCATGGGTGCCTATGGACATTCCCAAGAATATGTCCAATATTCAGTGACCTGTAGTTCCATAGGCTTTGACCCGATACGAAAATGAATGCTAATGTAGTGAAAGAGCAACTCAAGTGCTTTCGAATGGTGTTAGAAAAATGTTTCTAGCTACCATAGTTTCTGAGATATATGAGGTTTTCTTAGTACACCTCATATTAGCTATTTTGACCTATTTTGACCTCTGGTAACGTTGATATTGACCTGACAAGAAAAATTACCGAAGTATTTTCGATATCATTTTTGAAGAGCTTTCGATTGCCGTCTTGCGCTTTTTTCTAGCTCTCTTAGTTTTTGAGATCGTGGGGGTCTTTTTCAGCCCCCCACCATGGCGAAGGTGGCTCGTACCCGCCACCGGGGCAAGGGTTAAGTTTGAATTGTATAAGCTCATCCTGCTTTGAATTATGCTATCGTATACTTTTTTGAGGTCAGGACACTTGACCTCTACTGATGACCTGACCTGAGATGACCTAACCTTAAAATTTCGGCAAAAGTTGTAAGAAAGGTCAGGGAAAAGGTATGCCACGCAGCGCTACGCGCCGCCGTTTTTATGCTGCCTCGAAAAAACCCGAGGGGGCGGGTACCCACCCCCTGTCAATGCGCGTGTTAAATTTATCCCATGCAAGAGCTCAAAAACTCTACTCAAAATGTCACTTTCTTTGACCTGTCATGACCTCAATATTGTCCTGAGCCCAAAAATGACTGACATAATTTTGTTTTGAATTTGTATGAGCTATCTACCAGCCTTTGCGTTTTTTTTTTGCTATGCCGTATAGGAATCAAGTTTGAGGGGAGTGTTCAAACATCCCATCCCCCACACCAGAGTGAAGGTGGCTCGGAGGCCCACCGGGGCGTGGGGTAAACATGTGACCTGACAAAAAATGGTTCGAATATTTTCGATAGAGAAGTGGATGGGTTACCCAGTGGTGCCCCTCCCCCATCAGTGCCAAGGTGGCTCAGACCCCGTCAATTCGCGTGTTAACACGCGCATTGACGGGGCGGGTACCCGCCCCCTCGGGTTTTTCGGAGACAGCAGAAAAACGGCGGCGCGTAGCGCCGCCGTACTTGGTATACCTTTTCCCTCATAATTTTTACAACTTCTGTGAAAATTTTAAGGTTATGTCATTTCAGGTCAGGTCACCAGTACAGGTCAAGTGACCCGACCTCAAAAAAAGTTTAAGATAGCCTAAGTCGGAGCAGGGTGAACTTATCCGATTGAAACTCATATCACATAATGGCCCCACCGAGTTCTCTAAAATATGTTCCGGTATTTTTGATATCGATGACCTAAGGTCAGGTACGACGCATGACCTCTCCATTGGAAATACATGGGAAAAATGATTTTTACGGAATAACTCAGTAACGGATGGCGATAGAGCATTTATTTTAGCTGCATTAGACTCGCCTGGGCTTTGCAGTTCTAATGATATGCATTTTATATAATTTGACCCTGACCTGACCTCAGGTCAGGTCAAATCCTTCATTTGACCTAGCAAGGTCAAATTATATATCATTCGATTCGGCTTGCTATGAGGATTCATATAGTTCAAGTCGTTTTGCTCTATCTTTACTTGTTCAGACGTAATGCCCGAAAAACTGAATTTTACATGTTATCCCTATGACGGGCATGTTTTGACCTCTCGTGACCTTAAATGTGACCTGACAAAAAAATGGTCCAAATGTTTTCGATGGAGAACTGGATGGGCAGCCCAACACCGTTTACCGTTTTTCGCTACCTACCGTGGTTCTCGAGATCTTAGGGGGCGGGTACCCGCCCCCCGTCAATGCGAAGGTGGCTCAGACCCCCGTCAATGCGCGTGTTAATCGCTACATGCGGTTCTGGTTGCATCTAGCTTCAACGGCGTAGGGCACTAAATTTCGAGTGACACAGCCCAAACAGGGTAAACTACCCAGCGATCAAAGACCAATCCGTTACCAATTAAGGGGGAGGGAACGTTGCCCATGTGCCCCCGTCCTGGCTGTGCCCCTGAATCTAATGATGCCTAAAAATTAGGTGTAATTCAACGGTCAGCCCAGTTGCATCTCTTCAAAAATATTTTGGAGGTTTTCTGGAGGTATATGCAGTGCCAATCCAAGCTAAATGTCTTCAGAATATCTGGAATCAACCCACGCGGCTTCCGTAGCATTCTTTCGGTCCAAGGAGGCACGTGGTCGACGTTCGGTGGTCAGCGTCCCCGCTAAATTTGTTAATTATTTGTGTGTATTTGGTGCCTATATTCTTCCAGGATATCGTTTTCCAGTATGGCGGATTCAGCAAACGTAAGTCATCATCGCTTTTTCCTTTCTTTTGCGCGATAGTGTCTGATTTGTCAAGGTTCTAGACCACCTCGTCCCTAGCCTCTTTGTCTTTGTTCAGAGGGATGCGTTCCCGGTTTGGTATAATTATGTTTAGTTTTGGAACTCAGGATATGATCCATGGAATTAGAGCCGATTTTATTTGCATGTTAAAATCCCTGAATTTTCATTTTGCTTCTGCCAGAATATATCCATTGCCTGTTTAGTGGAGGATACTTGTCAGCCAGTCTGCAGAACGTGGCAGGTGATTCGGCTTGGGGCAGCCCAAAGGCTGCCCCAATCAGGGCAGAAATTAGGTTACTAGGGTAGACTCCTCCAACAGGAGGGGGTAATTTTTACGGGTACAAGTTTTATTTACTCAATTTTAAATGAGACACACAGAAATAAAATGCATTCTACCTGTCAACGACCCTCCATGCACCAAAGCAACAGAAGCTCACAGCAGCTGGCTTGCATTCATGGTGCACAATTTCAAGGATACCTTAATACAAAGCTATGGTAAGGTAAGGAGCGATGTCTCTTCGCCTTGGTTTGGCTATTTGCCCCTGCTTTCAAGCCATATTAATTTATACTATTAAAACTCAATTAGTAACTATATTCCAATTGGATCATTTTTCCACAGCTGAAACATGTTTTCCCTTTTTACATTCTCACATTTGTATGAAAGTATCACAAAATTTGGAATATTTCAAAAATACAAATGAAGAAGATCCCCTTATGCCTTTGTGACATCACACTAAGCCAGTCTGCAGAACGTGGCAGGCGACTGACGGCGCTGGGACAGCCAAAGCCTGCCCCAATTGGGGCAGAAATTTGGATGCTGGGGCAGACTCCTCCAACGGGGAGGGGGTATTTTTACCGATATATGTTTATCTACTCCATTTTAAACGAAACACCCAGAAATGAAAGAAAACTGTGCATCCAACTCGACGATGGCAACGCACTCACGACCCTCCACGCACAGCAGCAGCTATCTTGCATTCATGATACCGACTTCAAGAATACTTTTATTCAAAGGTATATTTACAAGCGAAGTATTTTCCCTTAAAGACGTCATTTGCCACTGCTTTCACGCCGTATAATCAATAGTTTAAAAAATATTTCAATTGATAACTAAATTCGATAAAGAATAATTTTTCCACAGCTAAAGCATTTTCCCCCTTCCATTTTCTCACATTTGCATGAAAGCATGACAAAATTTGGAATATTTTCACCCCTAGTTTTCACAAGACCCAAGGGAAGAAAGATTCCCGTACGCTTTGTGACGTCACATCACTGACTAGCATTTGTTCTTATGGGGAAGGGGCTGGTATGATTTTCTTTGAATGGTGGACCCTTTGAACAGTGGACCTTTGACATAGACCCGATTTGCCGGCCTTTGGCGATCAAAACATAGCAGAGGAAATGCAAAAAACTACATACGGGAAATTTTATTTCGAGTTCTAGGATTGTTTTTTGTAACTAAAACTAGGTTTAGATTACAAATTTAGAAAATAAATTTAAATTTAGCTTTAGAAAGGCGCCTGTTGCCTGATTTTTATTCACTTCCAGGAACTTTGACTTTACATCTATTAAAAATTTCCTTTGTTTGGTATCTTTTTAACCATATTTCTCTAGACGACAAACATGACGCTTTTGAGACAATTCAGCTTTTACAGCGCAACTTTAACTAATGATTGTTGTTCCTTTTCCTTATTTTTCTTCTTCCCTCAGTGATTACCCGCACCGACCGCTGCCCCAAGTACTGGTTCCTGCCCCAAGAGCCCCCATCTGCCCCGAGATCGACCAAAAGCTGCCCCAAATCGGTAGGTCTGCCCCGAGGCTGCCCCAACGAGATCTCGTCAAATCTGCCACGTTCTGCAGACTGGACACTAAGGACCGGCATTCGTTCTTCGGAGGGGGCTGGCAGGCCTTGGAGCTCGCATCATTTTCCAGCCTTTGGTGATCAGAATGGGAGGAAATGCAAAAAAACGACAGAAGGAAATTTTATTTCAAGTTCTAAGATAATTTTATGTAACCAAAATGAGGCTTGGATTACAAATTTAGAAAACAGTTCTAAATTTAGTTTTTGAAAGGTGCCCATTGCTTGATTTTCTCATTCACTTCCATGAATTTTATGTCAACTAATAATTTCCTTTATCTGGTATATTTTAAACCATATTTTGCTTGATAAATAAGAAGCTTTTGAAACAAATTAGTTATTCCAGAGTAAGTTTAACTAATGATTGTTGTTTATTTTATTTATTTTTCTTCTTTCCTCTGTGATTACCCAGACTGACTACTAACCCAAGTACTAGAATCTGCCTCAAGACCCCCTTGGCCCCAAGCTCGACCAAAAGCTGACCCAAATCAGTAGGTCTGCCCAGAGGCTGGCCCAACAAGATCTTGTCAAAATGCTGTTGCCGGGGCTGTTGAAAATGCTGGCGCTGTTTTGAAATATTGATGACACTGCACTCTTCTTAATGACATCTTTTTGTTTTGTTTTTTAGTCACTGAAAACAAGTTCACACCATTTAAATGCATCAGGCAAGCTACCCTGCGCTAAACGAGAAAACGAGTAAAACTCCTTTAAAAACATCCTCTTTTTATAAATTTTGTTCAAGTTGTTCCTAGTTAGGCTGCTGGAGTCTCACTAAAGTCATCAAGGGACTTGTCACGGAGACCCTGACCCCACCACCCGAACGAGCAACTCCCTCAATGGAGGGTTAATTTAGAAGCCAAAGTTTAACGTCCCACAAAGCACAGGGACGGCCGCCCCGCTCAGGTCACCCTCTCACCAGTCAGTTGCCAGCCGACCTGTACATCGGGTAAACTATTGAGCGCCGGAGCGTCTCAGGGGAACCGATCCCAAGCCTGGACATGCACTGCCACTGCATGCTTCTGAGCAGCGGGCCGGAGCCCAACGCTCTACCAACTGAGCTACCGGGGCGGCACTTGAAACGATGAAGTGTAGTTAAAGCGAGAAAGCGAAATAAGATGTCTAAATATTTGAACTTTATTTTTTTATGCACTGTATTATCTTTGTTTACAACTGTGGAAAGTGGTACAATCATTTCTGGAGTAGTGGGTGGTGGTGTGGTTAATTATATATTGAAGCCATTTTGATAATGATTTTGTATGCCAGGAACACCTGGTTGGGGAATTTGGTATTATATTCATGCACAGAATCAGTGGCAGATCCAGGGCTTCATTTGGGGGGGCAGGGGACTCGAGCATGACCCTCCAATGCCTCGGATCAGCCCCCGCCTATGCAGTAGCCATAGACACTGGTGTTTCGGGGAGCTTGAGGCCCCTAGCCCCCGGCTTGTAGGGGGAAGCAAAGAGGCACTTTCCGGCCCCCTTCTGATTGGGCCCTGGGACCCCTGAAAGGTTGATGGCGCCCCCTGAAACGTTGCTTCCCCTTCCACTGGAATGCAAGTATCAGGATCCCAATTATAGGATTAGCTCCCTTGATAAGTTGTGTCGTCCAAAACTGGCGCCCATTTGTCCGAACGGCGCCCCCTGACCGGGTGCCCCCCCCCCACCCCGGCTGGAAATCCCGGATTCGTTCATGGCTCGGGGGAGCGCAGTTCGCAGTTTGGTGGGGCATTATATTGATTTAGGGAGAAGGTGGGATAACCTGTAGCACATTCCCTGAATCCATCCATGGTTCATGGGCGGCCTTATCCTGCTGTCATGCTGCTTTTGCTATTTATTTACCTCAATTCTCCAATAGCAATTCTAGTTTGACATTTATATTTGTCAAACGAGCCTAGAACGAGACAAAATCAAGTAAACAATGAACTAAACGATAAAATGAAGCGAGAAAACGAAAAAGCGAAAAACGTTGTTAAAAAACGAAAAAAACGTTGTTCGAAGATAAAAACGAAAAACGCAAAAACGAGCCTTGTAGAGCCTTGTAGCTCTACCTTTTCTCAGCATTGTTGTTTCCTTTCTTTCGTTCGGTAGACAGTGTTACTGGGTGCTTCCTTGTTGAGTTATCGGTGGTTGGTTACTCACTGGTGGTTTCCTGTTTTGTAGTTTTGTTCGCAAGTGGGAATTTGTTTAAGTAATTTTGTGCTTTTTTCACCAATTGCTTATCTTTTTTGTCCCATGTCTGAATGTTTGTTTAGATATACAGACATGATGCTTACATACACACATAGATGTATACATGCATGCATGCCTGCATACATCTACACATCACACATACATACATACATACATAGATTCATACACACATTTACACATAGGTATCTACATACATTGCAAAGGTGTTTGGTTCAAATTAAGGATGATACCTTGTGTTTAGCGTGATATTGTGGTATGGTCTGTGCAATCTGCATAATGTGTTATGTAAACAAGCAGATATAACCACCTCATCAGATCTGCCTTCAAACAGAGCTGCCAGGTCTAGGGCAGCTCTTGCCAGTCTTGTGGGTAGGAGTGGAACACTGAGGCAGATATCTGCTGTGGTGGTATAGACTTGTGAACCACTGAGGAAATAAGAGAAAGGTGAGAAAGCAACAAGGGTCACAGCCGAAGTTATGTTTACAAACGTTTTTCTAAGTACAAGACAAATCGTCCTTAGACAAATAGAAACGTTTTTCAAAAATTAATAGATTTCACATTGCTGAACTGAGGAACTTAAGTCGAATAAGAACAACTTAACAAGAACGAGTTGATAAGTGGTCAATTGGCCTGTGTTTCCAAATAATTGGTGTAAAATTTAACAAATACAGATTGATAATATTTGGGGACATCCCTTCATCAGCATATTCATTAGACAGTAGATGACTGCACAATATTCTGTCATAGTGTCAGCCATGGCCTCAAACATTATAGGTCGCGTGAATATGTAATAATGGTGAATTTGTTCAATTGTGCATCTAGGATCAGGGATACATGCCAATTAACAACTTACAAACCTAACCTTTTTTCTCAAAAGTGTTGCGTTTGAAGGCAGTCCAAACACAAATATGCCAAATGAAAATACCTGTTCAGTGAAGGTAAACCTGTACAGTTGGTTTCATGAACAAGCATCAAGGCAATGATCTCATGGCTTCGGAAAAATTCAATGACATGTGTAAATGCTGAAAGAGGCATCGTTATCCTAACAATCTCACTCTTAACGAATGGCCCAGGGCCTGACAACAATTGTCCTGGTACCTGCAGAAAATATGCTAAGTTATTTTTGAAACGTGTTATTATTTAGGCATGTTTGCAATTCATCATGCGAAGAAATTACCTCATTAAAAAAACTGATACATTCCATACAACTTATGCATTCCATATATGAATTTATATTCCTTTTTTCTTTGTATAATTCGAGCTTTTCTTAAAATTCATTATTTTTTGTGGCCATTTTATTTTTGTGGAACTTGAAACAATTTAAACTTAATTCCTTCTTTCCTCTTCGAAGGTTTGGGTTCTCCTTAGCAGGTTGATCCCTATTTTTACGTTTCTGTTGGGTTAGATTAAAAGAAGTTGCATACATTTGTATGCGGGAAAATGTGTGCCCAATGTGGAAAGAAAATCTGTACCAGGAACAGTTTTTTCCTGATTTTGGCTGGATTTTAAAAGGCCCCAACCATTTTGTTGATTTTCCTATCATGTTTTGCACACTGGTACGCTTTTCCTACCAAAATGGCAAGGGCTGGCTTTGCCAAATGCATGTACTTTGCTCGTGCACCTTCGCGCCGATAATTGGTCCAGTGGCCAATGCTTTGCTTACTATGTGGCTAACGCGGTTTCAAGACTGGGCAGATTCTTTGAGTCCATAGTGATCGGATCCCAAATCTCCGTTAACAAATACTTTTGGCTACGTGATATGCCCGCATTACCTCCTTTAAAAAAACGTCCACGGTTATGGCAGTGTATGCAAACCGTCGGAGCGATAGTTGTTACGCTGATGGCAGGAGCGCTGGCAGTTTATGCAGCGAATTTGCGCCGCAGGTGGTGGGTGCGCTGGGGGCCCAAGTTGTGTCTTGAGTTAACGACGTCCGCTCGAGGGATGATGAATTTAATTGCAGTGGCACTTTGGTTCTGGTCGGACTTCAAACTATGAAACTAAGATAATGAGAATGTAAAGAGACTTGAGACTGTCACACTGTTCGGCTGAAAAGTCTATTTTCTGCCTCGAAAGCCCGTAACTGAGCGAGTAAACATCGCTCTAGACTGGCTGGATGCAGGCACAAGCTTAGTGTTTGCCGGTTCACACAGACGGATGAACGAATGATTTGAATGAACTTATCACGCAATTTATTGTTTTGCATTCTCGTTCAACGCTATGGTTCCGTAAAACATCAACCAATAAGTCCCCGGTCCAAGCAGTGGTGGATCCAAGGGGGGCAAAAAAGGCATTTGTCCCCCCCTCAAACGGAAAAGCTCGGGGCAAAACTATGTTTTTGCCCCCCAAAGTGATCGACCTCCTTTTTTCCCCGACTCCTTTTTAGTTTATAAGAAAGTTTTTGGTGCTTCAACTTTCAACTTCAAACAGAACCAGTTAAGTTCAGAGTAAATATTGGGCCTCGGACTGGAAAAGTATCTCGAGCCTATATTTTTCATCACGTGACGTTTTTTTTGCTTTTCGCCTCAAATACCCAAAATTCTACTGGGAAGTGATAATGCAGCGCAGCTTTCACGGCGCGATTTTTTTACTTTGGTTTGCCCTTCCCAAACTGACCGGCTAGATCCGCCACTGGGTCCAAACGCTGTTAAACTAACTAATCATGACGCAGACCTTTTTAGCATATTCTGTGAATAGTCAGCAGTGACTAAAAAATGGCGTGAACAAAGAAGGAATAATCCTATTACCATTTTGACAAAATGGTCTAGTAAGCTTATGAATGTACAGAATGTGCGCCCCTTTACGGACTGATGCGTCGGCATTTAAGGTAGTGTCCCACTTTTATAATGGGTTTTGAACTGATATAGCAGTTTTGTAGAGCTTGTTTAGAAACCACTATCTGCATATTTAATTTCACCTAAAGCTCTCGGTATAAAATTTCCGCCAGCTTTAAAGTTCAAAGTAAAGGGGCCCATTGGCTTATTTCAAACCGTGAAGGAATACCTTCCATATGGTTGCAGTGATCTGATTTGTCGTATGCCCTACGTCTCGCCCACTCCCTGAAAATACCATGCTAGCGAGTAAACCAGCATGCAACTGCCTGTCGACCGGGAACTTAGGCAAAAAGTTGTCCAGAGCGTTATTGGGCCAAAATTAGTCCAATAACCGAAATACACATCATATCCTCCCTCCCCCGTACTTGCCTAAACAAGTTACAAATGTTTTTTGTCAAAATCCAGCTCTGAAATTGTTTCCTTACATCAGACACATGCATAATATTTCCACCACTGCATAAACTTGGCCGCTGTAGTGACATCTGACGTTCAGTTCTTGCACCAGTGCTTCTTCTTGTACTGCGTGCTATTTTCGCCGTACGGAAATGCTGTGAATGGAGCTTTGTAGCGAGTCTATGATCATCGTTTGGGATTTCACTGATTATTAACAGCGTTATTTTGATGACGTCACGTAGTGTTAGAAAAGAGGATATATTTCTGTTTTTAGCGTATAAATGTGGGGAAATGCTGTTTTCTGGTTTTCAGACCTCTTTTTCTTAAAATATTCTTTTTAGGATTTTCACAAAGTGGTCCACTCCCTTTAAACTCGGTCGATAGGACCTATCGACACCTGGTGTTACCTGGTTCACGACATGCGTCACCTCAGATGATGGGTTTAACAGCTTGTATTTACGACCTTTCAATTTACGCCCATGATAGCCGGGTGATGTCAGTTTCGACAACTTCGTCCATAGTTCTAACATGTTTGGGCTGGAGAAAGGTATAAATCAATCGTCCTTGAGACGCACAGCAAGTCTAAACTGCCGCCAGTGCGTACCGAGGTTTGAGAGCTATGCAGAAGTTAGCCTGTGGTGTGTGTGTTAGGTGTTTTAGTGTGCTTCAACGACCTGGCTTTATCGCGCCCATTGCAAGATAGCCGGAGTCCAATCCTACTAATATATAGCCGATGGAACCTAGTCAATGCTGGCGAGACATGGGGTATGTGTGCCCATTGCCGCTGCCTACTCACAAGACTTACAAGCGTGTAGCTGCCGCAAACTATTTACCTAAATAGTGGTGTGGTTCTGCCACTTTTACACTGACGTTGTGGAACGAATACAGTGACATGTGGACTGTTGAGCTTATAAAATGGTATCGTCACTCTACATTTATTGTTCGCATCTAACAGGGAACAGACCATGCAGGAACACGCGCGTCCCAAGGTTTTACCGTGTAGTTTGGTATCCGGGGCGTGAAAGTGTGCACCAACCCGTCGTAAGTTCAGCGTGAGCCCAAAATGCAAGAATGTCAACGACTTCAAAACCTAGCCAAAGTGCGGAGCCTTAGGCAGTTCTCTGTTTCTGTTGCAGACGTAGCTTGCCCGTCGCTTGCGTCTGTGCTGATAATCTGCGAGCTCGGGTGCGGTAGCCTGCTCTGTTTCGTAGCAGAGATCCAGAGTCACCGAGCGGCTGTCGTGATGGGCAAGGTGAGATTTCCTGCGGAAGGAACCGCAACAGCACCGGAAGATGATGGGACGCGCCAGAAACGGAACTCTTCTCACGCCAAGGCATCCAAAGAAGAGCGAAAGAAATGGCGGGAGATGAAGCTGTTGAAGCGGCTGGATAAGCAGCGTGAGCTGCAGGAGGCAGCTGCCGCTGAGAAGCAGGCGGAGGCGGCTTCTGGGCCGCAGTCGGCGGCACCGCTGCCGTTTCCGGCGGCGCCTCACGCTGGCCGAGGAGTCAGCCGCACGGTGGCGCTAGCTGTGCCCGGCTCCATCCTCGAGAACGCCCAGTCGCGTGAACTGCGCGCCTCGCTGGCCGGCCAGGTGGCGCGCGCGGCAGCCGTCTTCTGCGTGGACGAGGTGGTGGTGTTTAACGACCAGGGGGTGACGGCGCTGCGGCCGGGCGCGCCGGGCGCCGCGCTGCGGCCGCCAGACTGCTGCCAACAGCTGACGCGCATGCTGCAGTACATGGAGTGCCCGCAGTACCTGCGCAAGCTGCTGTTCCCCGTGCACGACGACCTGCGGTGCGCCGGCCTGTTGAACCCGCTCGATTGCCCGCACCACCTGCGCCGCAGCGAGGAGAGTCCCTTCCGCGAGGGTGTGGTCACCAACCTGCCGCCGGCCAAGGGAAAGTACTCCCTGGTGAACATTGGTTTGCAGCGGGAGGTGCGAGCCGACCGTCAGCTAACGCCCGGCGTGCGGGTCACCCTTCGGATGGACTTTGACGGCCGGCACGGACAGGTGGTGTCCCCGCGAACGCCGCGCGCAGAGACGGGCACCTACTGGGGATACAGCGTGCGCGTGGCACACTCTCTGGGCGAGGTGTTCACTCAGGCTCCGCACGCCGGAGGGTATGACCTGCTGCTGGGCACGTCGGACAAGGGCCGGCCGCTGGAGGAGCTGGCCCCGTCGGCCCTGCCGCCCTTCCAGCACCTGCTGGTGGTGTTTGGTGGCGTCCAGGGCCTGGAAGCCGCCCTGGAAAACGACGAGAAGTTAACGCTGGACGACCCGGCCGACCTATTTGACCTCTATATCAACTCGTGCCCGGGGCAAGGCTCCCGTACTATACGCACTGAGGAGGCCATCTTCATCACTTTGGCGGCTCTTCATCCCAAATTAGCGCTTTTTGAGAAGGCGAACAGCTCGGCAACAGCCCGAGAGTGAAGTGGTGGGAACTGCAGCTTTGTCTAGTGTTAAAATGCGGTGTTGAAAAATACCAATGTCAAAAAGGTGCAAACGTGTGGCTAATCTTATATCAAACAGCAGAACTTGGGCTGGATTTGTGTCCGTTATTTGTGGATTTGTGTCCCTGGGCCAGGGTTCATGTCCATGCCAACGCTATTCGGTGACTGAAAGAGGGGTAGATAATGTATGGTTCCTCGTCTTACGATGGAACGAGGAATATGCAGGTGCGGAGTCTAAAGTTTGGTGTTATCTTATTGCAGTTTGGCTATTCTGAATTTTTTCCGCTGTTTGTTTCAATGTGATGGTTTAGAAATGTGTGTGAATAAGGTATTACCACACTTTATTTTTTGCAAGTCCCGAGTATGTGTACGTTCAGATATGTAAAAACAGACCGCCATTCTTATCCAGTTAGGTCGAATTTTCGCATTGCTCCGTGATTTAGCGTTTCTCTCATTTCTTTGTGTGGGCAATACACGTTTCCATTGTAGGGAAATACTGGTCGGGAGCTAGATGTTTCCTCAGTGCTAAGTTTCCGGCTGGATCCAAGGGAGCGCTGTCACTTCGGGCTCCGTGGGGGCTATTTTACCAACCTTGCTCGTCACCAGTGTTTGGACGGTAGTTTCCGAGTGATAATCGGCGGGTGGAAATCGGCGGCATTTGAGGTCCAAGGGTGTCGCCACGCATTTTATAGGGAGGGGGCACAGTCCAATGAGTGTTTATGATGTTTTCTTATGTTTAGTCGGCCAAATAGACTGTCAAAGACAAGCTTCAACGCTGCATTATTGCACAAAATGCAGGTATGGGAAGAAACATTCGCTACTGGACTACTGACTATTGGCTACGGAGCCTAGTGCACAGTTTTTCGTTTTGAGAAATGATTATACAACGAAAGGCCTGGTTGTGAGAAGGAGCGTCGCTCGCTGCTTTGCCAAGCAAGGTAGTCATTATCGCCCCCTCTCCCGCTTTCCCAAAATAATGAACTACTATTTTAGCTGTGTTCAAATCGACCGATGATGTCTTTTTTGTCCTACTCTGCTTTCATCAAATAGTTTCGATGAGTTTGTCGCAATCCTAGGTACTAATAAAGCATCAACAGCATCACGCGACGCTCAGTGTATGGATAAAGTCCGCGAATAAAAAGTATGTACCAGCAGGACCAAAATTAGACTCGGGTACAAAAATAGATCATATCAGGGATATTTGGGTGTCACTGTTCTCGAGCCTTTGCAGCTGTTTTGTCCTTATCGTGAGTACATTTTCCACTCGGAGGCTGCTTATTTATAAGCATTTCGAACGGTGATTGTGGGAGACGCTACTCCATTCATTTCCTTCTACTCCGGTCATGGAGCGTTTTCAATTATGTTGTATAACTTTTTATAGTGCGCAATATTTGCGCTGTCTCCTAAAGAAATAAAACAACGAAAAAATCCTACCGCGTAGGGAAACCGTGGAAACTGATAATTAATTGTAAATAAACTTTTTATCGAATAAGATTTACAGTACATAAACTGCATGTATATTTCTCTGCCTTAATGATTATGGCGGGTGCATCGTAGGGAATACCATTCGATTTGTTTCATTCTGAAAGCACCGGGCAAAATTAAAGTGAATGTTCCATGGGGAGGTTTCAAAGAACGAGCCGTGGCGTCACCTTCCCGGAACTTTCCTCTGGAATGCTTCAAAGAACGCAGCCTCGTACTTGGGATGCGGTCCCATTTGAACTCCAATTTTGACGAACCCAGAATTTATTTTCCGCATATTTAATCCCAGTGCGGCGGACGCGGTCGGCCCTGAACTCGTGGCGTCCGAAACAACTGAATAATGACGCCCTGGGCTCCCACCATGGTCAATTCCAGCCACCCAAGGTCGCACCTAGGCGAGTGATTGGTACTTGTGGGTAGCTTCTGGGCAGTATATGAGCACAGTCTCGTGTTGTTTGCTGCCGGTACGTTGAGACGGCTCCCAAGCCTCCCGCTGCGCCAGCTGGGGCAATGTCTCGCTTGGCGCCTGGGAGTCATTGTGGCTTTTCTACTTCCCCATCTTTGGGCAAGATTGAACACGACTGGCTTAAAGAAATCCCCATAAAAACAGCAATAGGTGGATGTCGGGGGTGACGTGCCTAAACAGCGGTACGTTTGTGTGCGTTTTCACGTGAATTTTCCGATCCTGGTTGGGGTGCGGAATCGTGGATGACATCTATAACCATCTTTGTGATCTCTGGCGATACCACAGCCTTGGACCAACCCCACCGAGACGTTTAGATCACACTCGGTATCGCCCTAACGGACAAACCAGTGACCTCCGGATTTTGTGAGATGACGGATTGGTCAACGGATTTATTGATTAAGGTGACAGATTATGAACCATAGGCGGTGGAACGGAAGGGGGGCACCGTGCCCCCGTGAACGGACCACCATTTAGGTGCCCCCTTAAATCGGTGAAAAAGCAATGAAGCGGTGTCGGCCCAGGCTTTCGGAACGAAACGTATTAAATATATTGGCCTGTGAGTGTGAGGGTGAAGACCTATCTAATACTTAACACCCGTTTGTTATTTTATATACTTTTTTTTGTTTTATAAATGACGATGTAACAGCAGCTTGACGGAATTTCCGTCCTTTTTAGCGGAACGTTCCGCCGCGTCCCCCCGCTAGGGGGGGCGACATTCGCCCCCTCCTGGTCTTCCCCACATAACGCAAAAACGAAGAGACGCAAAACAACGAAACTCACAACACCTTATCCCTGATCAATTTTGCGTATCTGACCAAATGTTTTAGGCCAGGTCAAGGAGCTATTAACCCTATTTCGTCAGGCTCCGGCTACCCTATTTCCGGCAGGGGGGCAATATCGGCCCCTAAGATCTCGTAATCTAACCGGCCGATTTTGAAAACAAAGTGCTATAGATTCCCCGACACTAAACTAATTTTGAAAAAGAAAATTTCAAAATTTTGATTTTAAGGAGAAGGTCGTCAAAATATACAATTTTTGTGTATTTTTAGATTTTCCATAACCCTTGTCTCTGTTGTACGATTTTCACAAAACTAGTTCAGATTTACAAATAATTGACCCAAAATTGTCATATACTCGAGTTACGCAAAATTCGAAATTCAATGGCAGTTCCAGGACCAGGACTATGAGGGAAATATATACAAACTAAAAAGTTTTGTTACGTGGATTAGAAGCCGTGATATACTGCTTGGCATCTTTGACACATAAATAAATGAAAAAAGTGAAAAACTCATCAGGGGCGGATGCAGTAAGGTAAAACAGTGGGGTAAAATACATACCAACAATATGCGAGTGGTATGCATGAGTATATTAGTCCCTCGACTAGTTGAAATTTATTTCTGATAATTTTTACCCTCCCATGGCAGCTCTGGGAAAGGGGGTGACATAGGCGGATCAAGGACTGTCGTCGTGGGGGGGGGGTGGGGGTGATTGGAAACACATTTTTAATATACACCGATATTGAGTCGCGGCGGTGATACTGGCTGGGAATATGCATTTTGAAAATGTGTAGTGACTGGACACGCCTCTGGTAATCTAGAATTGGGTTATAACTATTTTGAATTTTCATATACCCAATTGTATTCGCCCTGGCACGGCTGTAAGCAGTCTTCTCACTTACTAACGTTTAGTCCTTCTTGATAACATTCCCCCATTTTGAACTGCTGTAACCGCCCCTGATGAATACAAATAGTGACAATTGTGAATGCACTATCATCTCACATAAAAATGATATAATAAAACCATATAACTGGTATCAGGATCAGCAGAGACGGCTTCCTTTACAAAGAACCCATCGCATACGATAATACTTGGTTTGTGGATAGAACCTCCCCAAAAACCCAGCCATAGCTCCGCCCCTGGTAAATATATAATATTGACAATTTCAGAAAACCTGCCTGTACTAGTTTTAGGAAAAGTCAGGAAGTTTCAAAGTTCTATCGCAAGCCGTTTCGGAGATATTCTTGAAAACCTGAGGGGGCAATATAGCCCCCCTGCCGGAAATAGGGTTAAAGGTCAAGCGACCCGACTTCAAAACCTAAGATAACGAGTTTGAAGCTGCGCTTAAGGAACATCAGCCAGCTGATCAGTTTGAAGCTTTTACAATATGATGAGGTCATTAGGGTCTACAAATCTGCAATCTCGGAATTTGTGATGTTGACCTAAGGTGGGGTCAATTTTTTGGTCACCCCATTATAAGTCTTGGGTGAAAAATAGGAAGGGCTCGTTTTCAGTAAATGCCGGATAGATAAAACTAAAAATCCACAAAACGTATTTTTACCATGATCTTGACTTTAAAGTTGATTTTGTGCTCATCTGACCTCTGAAAGGTCATATCAGGTCACTTAAGCATACCGTGATGTTTTGCCAATAACTTCTCAGTGAATTGTGATGAAGCTCCCATTTTGCTTGCATTGTGGTTATATTGTCACAGGGAGTCGATTGATATGCAACATGACCATACTTGGTCACTCAGTGACCCTGACCTAGCTCGAGGTTAGATCATTTTCACTATTTTACCTAGTAAGGTCATATTATACATCATTGGATTTGCCACGATGAGAGGAATCCAACGATGCATGAATATTTACTCTAGCTGAGTAAAAATCTAGAGAGGAAACGTACACTGCCCTGTTGTAAGTCTATGAAATCTTCTTTAACATGTGCTGACCTCAATATTGACCTGGCATAAAAATAATTATTATAAATTTTCTTCGTCTTGCCAAGGGCTTTCGAATGCCGTCCTTAATTTTTCTTTAGCTCTCCTGGGAAATGAGATAGGGGCGAAATACGCCCCCCCAGCGGGGCGTGTCATGTCAGGAACCCCAGCGGGGCGCGTGTTAATATTATATTTTCCTTTATTATTCTTACTGGCTCAAGATGACTGCAGTAGTCAGTGCGCCCTAAAATACCAAAGATGCTAATGATGATGATGGAATAAGGTCATGGTGGGTCTGTCTCCCACTGTTCGTGAAAATTCCTCCATTTCAGTCAAACTTGGGAAAAGTTTAAAGGTATCAAACAGCTAGAATCCGACGAGTTTGGTATTCTAGAAGTGATACTTCCTTACCAGCGGGAGGGGGTAAATCACTTGGCCCCATTACTTTTGACTGGTGGCGACACTTATGTATAATGTAAGCTCCTTGGCCTTTTTGTCTACTTATAGTTCTAAATTGTGGTCGTCAAGTTTATATTTTTCAACCGTATCCCGGCCAAACAACTTTAAGCTGTGGATATAATAATATATAGGGAAGCAGCAATTCCAACCGGCAGGCTCTGAATTTGGCAGGACATTCCTCTTAAACATTTTACTATTTCCGACAACGCAATCGTGGGGAAGCCGAATAAAAGCAAAGGACATAAGCCGCGGTAGCGGGGTAGGAAGAGCAAGAATAAGACACTGACCTTGCTTCCTTTTTCCCGCTTCAGCCTCACTACCTAACATTTATAGACTGGAATAACATGTGCATTATCAGCATTTAAATTGTTAAATGTTTGCTCTCGGCACTGAGAGCGAAGGCACCTGGTCGCTGTGAGATGGTGGTCGAAGATGACCGTAGCCCTAGACCTCACATGCATGATGTTTAAAGGGAATGTGGCACCTTTTTAACGTGATTTTAACTGAGATAGCCAAGTTGTAAAGCATGCCGCCGGAAAACCCAGCACTCTATATATGATTTGTCTTGAAACTCAAAATTCCCGTAGAGAAAAGCTAAAAACTACCTGAAATCTACCCTACATGTACCCTTAGCAGCAGGCACAGTTGGCAGCCGTTGGTGTGACGACATATGCTGATGTCACGGTCAGTGTCAGCCAATCGAAGCCCTTAACACGCGGACTGGAGGGGGCCTCGGAGGCCCCCACCTGTTTTTCCGAGGTGGCCAGAGAACCGCTCGGAGTCGAAACACGATACTTTGCCACATTAAATAGAATTTAATAGCGCGTCAAATGGTGAAGATATTTTGAAAATCGGTCGGCATTTTTTTTTACTTATAGGCTTTTAAAGTCAGACCTGCATTTTGAGATCGCCGTAATCGCGCGGTCGGACCAGTTAGCTTGCATTTGAGACCGAGTGGTGAAGTCCTAACACCATATAACAGGGATTATATGTCAAGGTCACCTCACATGAAGGTCAAGGTCAAAGGTCACATGTCAAGGTCATATCTGCACTTTCAAGGTCACTGACCACAGTGCTTCCGGTCAAATGATGTTACCCGGTCTAACGTACATTATGCTATGACGTCATCGATAAGGTACCCCAATACCAAGGTCAAGGTCAAAGGGCAAGGTCAAAGGTCATTTGCAAAGGTCAATCCTCATTTCCCGCCAAACAGTGGCTATAGTGTTAGTCAAAGTGTTTATTATAAGTAGTATACTATATTGTGACCTTACAGGTTAATGACCTTGAATGACCTTGACCCCAAAATGGAAGAGAGGGCTCTTTGAGACCTTCTCTATATGACCCTGGTCCACCTTTAACTGATTCCCGCCATTTTCCCGCATAATCACGGCATTTACCTGTCGGTCCCCAGCATGGCCAAGTTTTGACCTTTATGACCTCGTTTGACCTTGAATATATTGATTTAGGTCAATAAAAATTGGTCATGATGTAGATCACCATAAACCCCACCCACCTCTCAAATTTCGTTTTTCTATGCCTCTTAGTTTCCGAGATCTTAGGGGCCTACCAGGCCCCCGTAAAGTGCGCGTTTGTGCCAGACCCCCTCCAGTGCGGGTGTTAAAGCGTATTGAATATGGTAGTGGTTGCCAGATCATGACATCATCCACAGGCAGATATTTATTTATTTCCTTAGAGCAGCATTTTAGAAAATAAATTTATTGAGCCTATTGTACATTTTTAGAGAAAACATGGAAGCTTTCATGATTTTTGGCTAAAAGTTCCCCCAATTACACTAAATTCCAGGATTCGACCAAGGTGCCACATTCCCTTTAAGACTAAAATATTAGCATGAAAAAAATTCCCTCGATAATCGGAGGAAAAATCGTGGTTAGGTTAAAGCGGAATGTGGCACTTTGGTCGAATCCTGGAATTTAGTGTAATTAGGCGCATTTTTAGTAAAACAATTATGAAACCGCTCATGATTTCT
The DNA here is from genome assembly GCA_034440635.1 of Lepas anatifera. NCBI lineage: Eukaryota > Metazoa > Arthropoda > Thecostraca > Lepadidae > Lepas > Lepas anatifera. Next base: position 466,197 of record JAOTON010001851.1, on the reverse strand, counting down.
CTGAAAAATGTACAATAAGCTCAATATTTGGTTTTTAAAAATACTCCTCCAGAAAAAGAAATAAATATCAGCCTGTGGATGATGTCACGATCAGGCAACCACTACCATACTTGAAACGCTTCAAGGGCTACGATTGGCTGATGCCCATCGTGACGTCAGCATATGTCGTCACACCAGTAGCTCACAAAAATGGCCGCCGGCGACGGGGGCTGAGGGGGCTGGTGTCAGGTAGGTTTTAGCTTTTTTTCTACGGAAATATCGAGTTCCAAGACAAATGAAATATGGAGTACCGGGTTTTCCGACTCGCTTTACAACTTGGCTATCTCAGTTAAAATCACGTTGTGAAGGTGCCACATTCCCTTTAAGTTCGTCTTCATCGCCTTTAAGCAGTGTCTGGATTCAAAAGAGAGGCCTGAGCTATCCTACCCAAAACACCAGATTTTTAAAAGTGCATCGGACAACTGTGAACAATTGTGTAATGTCAATACAAACCTAGGAGGACCTTGATTCAATTAAATTATTCTATGAAACGCTGGTTCGGAAGAGGCGTAAAGTGAGGATCTTAATCATGAACCACATTCCGATAATCAGGTCGAAAAACAAAACTCGAAATTGCGTTCAAATTTTCATTTTCGAACTTCCGGTGTCTTGGCTCTGATGTGCGACTTCCTTGCCGCAGTCATTTTACGCTAGATCGTAAACCTTCGAGATCGAAACACGTCTAATATTTATGCAATTTGGTGCACTTGCGCCCGGTAAGAGATGATCAGTGAGATAACAGGTATATCTTGGCTATAAGCAAGGCCGTGTGTGCAGGTAATCTAAAGTGTTTTGGGGCAATTTCTATTTTAATGCTTGAGCTTTCGGAATTTTGGCACACAATTTCGGTTTCTTAAATTCATCTTATCTAACCGGTTTAATTTATTAATGGAGTTGTGTCTAGATATACTTAAAATGTGTCCAGCTGTCTTTCTAGGGGCACAAGAATGCAGAGATGAATGCACTTTTGGGCTGCCCCTTATTCGCCGAAGCAAACTTTTCCCCGGAACTATTTGTGCAAAGTTTTTCCGGAACTATTTTTCTACGAATTTAATGACAATAATTCATGCGCATTCAAGGAAAATTCTATCCCCACTCAGGGGTGTCCTTGCCCCTCTAAGATGGTTTAAAACGAAGGAAGTCAAAACGTTGGAAATTGACAAGGTATATACTGGCCGTCTCCTCGAATCCTGGATGTAAAGTAATATTCGAGGTCTGGCTATTCTTTGGCTAAGAATTTGTACTTTACCTTACCTGATTCTGATGACGGACTGTGCTTGAATATATAATCGTAAGTGTATTTTGCATTCAGGATTCGAGGAGACAAACCGGCATACACCTTGCCAACTTATACTCATGCTCCTCGCCTCAGCACTCCGAAACATATCAACGTTAAAAAAATTTGAAATATTTATTCTGTTCGACACCTATTGTTAGGCCTCCTGTTGTCAACACCTATTGATGGCTCTCACTCACAACGTTGGGTAAGCGTTTATCACTGGAGGACAATTGTATACCCATTTATTCAGAATCGAACTAGGTGAGTTTAGAAAATGAGATGTCTTGAATGAAGTGAATGAAAATGAAATGACCTCACGGTAGTGATTATTTGTGTGAAATTTACCGTTAAACGATGATCTAGGACATGTCCTGCTGATGAGATGGATCCAATTGATGATGCTCCACTCCCCTTGAATGAAAACGTTCCGCCGCGACTGTCATGAACCCATGACCCATCCGAACCCATGACCTCCGTATTTTATGAACGATCCCAATGATAAATTTGGCCATCCGTTTTCATATTTCGAGCAATGAACGTGGAACGTCAGCGGGTGCGGAAACCATCTTCAGCAGTTACTGTGGGTTATTGGCGTTAGATAAAGGCACTGACAGTAATTTAAGATGGAAGGTCTGGTAACCATCTTGACTTCTGTACTACGTAGAGGTGGGCACCGCTGCCATGTTTTAAACCGCTTCCGCTACTTCCATTACCTAGGATAGCTGAAACTGCTCCCGCTACCTGCGCTACTTTCTTCACGCTAACCGCTAATCCGGTACTTCGATATCGCTAATTTGTATTGTAAAGTGCTACCCAGAGATGTGTGTCGTTGTTTTGAAATAATTTCGGAGGAAACATTTTACCTATCTGAAAAGTTTTAAAAGAATATAGTATTCGTGTTGTAAGATATGCAAATTAGTCGCACAAACAAAACATTAATACTTTTTCTGATGGACAAAAAAAATACATGAATATCGGTCTCTTAATTGTTTTGCGTTGCGATCCCCGTAATAAGCCGTTTGTAATGGTAACGATTTTTAATTCATTGGATCCGCTATCCCATATCTCTGCGAATATAGAAACTACTACCACTTCGTCGAGATTCCGCATTTCGCGATTAGCGGACAAATAGCGGACCGCTCGTCTCTAGTACTACGTCTGCGGCCACAGCTGACCTCATATGGAGGAATAACTGATACGGATGCTGTCGAAAAATGACGAGGCGACGGCATGGCGAGGGTTGAGCCAATGAACATAGGATGGAGTTATTTACCTTTAATACAAAAAACTGTATTTGTTAACCCCTTGGGACCTGTGCGAATTAAGTGAATTGCCATCTTGCAGCCCACAATGTGTGCCTTGCCCGAATGTGTTTGTCGGGTCGAGATTAGGTGGGCATGGCAGAATGATCTCTCTGCGTCGAAAATTGCCAATGCAACGCCACTGGTAGTGTATGTCGTGCAGCAAGTCGCGTCCTATTGAAGAGGATGTGCACCATCGAACTGCGATTTGAAAGTTAACACATAGACAGAGCATTCCGCAACATTACTTTGGGTTGCACTTCGGTCGTCCCTAAACATCGGTTGATTATGCTGCTGAAGAGGAGTTTTCCCTATCCAGCGTCCGATAAATGGTCTAGGATACCCCACACAGGGCGGGAGAATGGCTGATGGCCTTTCTTCGTTAGAAGTGCTTATTTCTCGGCATGTGAGCTTGTTAACAAATTTTCTATTTTTCCTGTGCAAGATTGGTGTCTCATTTGGACTCCACCTGATGGCTTTGTTACGTCTCATGGGAGGGTATTTTATGTCCAGTCTCGCCTACTACCAAGCAAATGCCTTGAAGATCCGACGGTATGCTCAGGTGCTTTAACGGCCGTACTCCTTGAACGCCATTAAAGCGATTTGGCGTTTCATTACGTGCTCATGGGGCATCGGACGGATGTGAAAGCTGATTAGGGCACTGCCATGGAAACGTCAGTCAGGACTCTAAAAATAGTAAACCCTGTTGGTCATGCGCCATGGCGGGTTTTAGAAGTTCAAGTGGCGTGGTCGATGTTTGGTTTAAACGTGACGGGTGCTCTTTCTGGTCTCGTTCTGTCCTTACGTGAGGATGGTGCCGTAACACCCGCCCCAGTGGGCTTCCGATCCACCTTCACCCTCGGGGGAGGGGGAGGGTCGCACACCCACCCTTTCTCGAGGGAAGGGGGGTCGCACGCCCACCCTTTCTCGAGGGAGGGGGTCGCACAGCCACCCTTTCGGTCTTGGCTCCTATGCGGGACAGCAAAAAGAAAAAAACGAGAACGATGAAGAGTTCTGGTTCATTTCCGATAGGGAAGGTCTTGACCCGTCCCTTATTGTAGGTAATCGATATAAGAAAAATCATTTTACGATAACGTGTGGTAGTCGCTGGGTCTATTATGTTAGATGAATATTAGATAAATAAATTGACCATGTTTTCACTGGTGCTACTTGAACATTTTTTGGAGGTGAGGCCACGACCTGGCTTTGGTTTTGAGATGACCTAACCCTAAAATTGTTGGAAAGTTGAGAAATTATTGAGCACTATTGTAAGTACAGCGGCCCTTCGCGTCGCCGTTTTCTGGCGCCATCGGATAAACCCTAGGGTGGCTGTTCAAACACCCACTCCCTCTCCTCGTCTGGGCGAGGCTTGAGTAGGCTGACAGGATCTTACGAACAAAAGATAGTTTTTTACCACAATATGTTTTTTGTCGAAACGAAGTGTGGTGGAATAATGTTTTTATTGAAGATGAATGTGTACAAATGTGTCAAGAAATACTGTCAATATGTTTTATTATAACTATGTTAAATGCTCGGCAAATAAATAAATACGAAACAGAAATGCCTTCAAACTGACAGCAACAACTCAGCTGGGAGACCGCTGCCCCGCTGAACTTGTTGAATTTCATGGGACATAAGTCAGAGGAGTGCTTTAGCTAAGTGTAGCTGGACGAAGGCGGGCTTATTGGACTCCTCCCGGCCGTGCCATTATGTGCATAATGCACTGCTGTGGCGGGCGCCATCAGTTCCGTTTAAAATGACTGGTATCGCCGCTCTGGGCGGGGAGGCCGGTGAACTCGCTGACGGATGATGCCGCCGCGCTGGAGGCCAATTTTAGAGGCATTGCTGCGTCTGCGTCGCCGGAGCCGCTGTTCCGCTCCTCTACCTCCCCATTCGCTTGTGACACCGGTGCGCACTTAACACGTGCACTGGAGGGGGGCTTCGGAGGCCCCCACCTATTTTTCCAAGGTAGCCCGAGAACCGCTGGAAGCCAAAAAAACGACACTGGGTCACATTTGAGAGAATTTAACGGCGCGTCGATGGGTGAAATAATTGTGAAAATCGGTAGAAAATGTTTTGACTCTCAAGGTTGGCTGTTTGACTGTTTGGCTTTCAAGGTCAGACTTGCATTTTGAGATCGCCAGAATCGCGCGGTTGGACCAGTTTGCTTGCATTGGAGACCGAGTGGTGACGACGTAACACCATATAACCGGCATGATATGCCAAGGTCACCTCACATTAAGGCCAAGGTCATATCAGCTCTTTCAAGGTCATTGATCCCAGTGCTTCTGGTCTAAATGGTCTGATGTATATTATGCTATGCAGCCATAGTTAACGCAACAATGTAAAGGTCAAGTTAAAAGGTCATGGGTAAAGGTCAATCCTCATTTTCCGCCAAACAGTTGCCATAGTGCTAGTTATAGTCTACATTATAGAAAGTATATCATCTTGTGACCTCATAGGTCAATCACCTTGAATGACCTTGACCTCAAAATTGTAGGAAATATTCTTTACGACCTCCCCTCTATGACACTGGTCTGTCTTTAGCTGATTCTCATCTTTTTCCCCGCATAATAATGGCATTTCTCCAATAGGTCCCTAGCATGGCCAATATTAAACCTTTATGATGATGATGATGATGATGATTGGGGTTTTAGGGCACATCAGCTTCTTTGGCTATGTGTGCCCGGTATTAAACCTTTATGAGCTCGTTTAACCTTGAAGATATTGCCATAGTTCAATGAGAATGGGCTATGATATAGATCACTACAGCCCCACCTCCTCCCCCAACAGGCGTTTTTCTACGCCTGTTAGTTTCCGAGATGTTATGGGGGGAGGAGGGGGGGCGGCTACCAGGCCCCGTCCAGTGCACGTTAGTGCCCGGCCCCTCTCCAGTGTAGGCGTTAACCAAGTTGGCAAATCTGAATACAACCCATACAAAAAAGTAGTTCTTTCGTGCACTTCAGCTATAATAAAGGAAGTATTCATCGATATTTTCTGTCATTTTCATCGATCAGACCACAAGTTTTTTAATGATGACACTGCCTTTCGGTGCGGAAATATGGCGCGCCCAGACTGGATCATGGTGTTGAAGTTGTTGGCTGAATGCTCTCTGTTGAACAGACACCGGGCGCCCGCTCCGGCTATCGTTGTGTCAGGCTGAGGGGCGGAGTCTTTCGAGCAGTAGCCTGACTGGTGTCTTCCCATGGGGCGCCAATTCAGACTCCCGCTGCTCCCTTCACAGCGACCGCAGATGTCGTAGCTCAGCACGGGACTGAAACGTGCACCCTGAAGACGCTGCATCTAGACAAGTAGGATGGCCATTGTCAGTCTCTGTGACGTGCCCATTTGGCAGGGCGAGGGGTGCCATTTGCCAGATGATAGGAGACAGCTGAGTTAGCATATGCCTGCCTGTGACTCAAATGGCTGCTGCACTGATAACGCCAGCAAAATAGCCTGTAGTTAGTAAAATGTACAAAATATTACAGTATACAAAATTATACAAAAATATGGTCAGTATACAAGAAGTTTGGTAGGGCGTTAAAAAGCATGTGCTGAAGGCTGACCTGTAAGTGGGATCGAATAATCCATCGATGCCGGTGCCCTGGATGAGCTCCGGGGCACAATTTATCGGGAAATGAACAACGTCCTTAATTGATTACGGTTGGTAGCTTCAGTAGTCCCTGTGCCCTGGAGATTAAATGGCACATTTACGTAAGAGGTTCTTAAGCTACTTTTGAGCTACCGACGAATTTCAGAATGATTTTGCAGTTCGTAGGGGCGTCTGTCCGAGAGCGGCTTCGTCGCTTGACTCAAGATTGGGATTGCGCGGGTCATTGATTGCATGGGGGACAATTGTTTTCTCTTTGATGTGGACTAGTTAGCTACACTTGCCAGCAGTATGAATGATTTTTCAGTTGTAGGTAGACTCCAACAGGGAAATACGATTTGATGTTTTTTTCTGACGCGTTTCAGGTTCTGCTTGTGGTTACGGTGCCGTGTTTTCATGTTGCTGCCGTGCTCTCATTCAGACAGCGGCTTTTTTTTGCTGGGTGGATAGAGGTTGAAACAACGGGGGAGCTAGGGAAGGCATTTTGATGATTGGTTTATTTATTATTTAAAGTAAAATATGAATTGTCCTTGCTTTCTTCCTCTGTACTCATTTTCGAGAGAGAGACCAAAAATCATCTGCTGGTGAGTCCAGAACCATGATAACATTTCTTCGTCATAATTCGTTTTCTTCAGACGAATCGAGACGCTGAATAGAACGCTGAAAAACGCTAGACACGCCGGCATTTTCGACAAAAAATGCTTGAATCGACAAAAATAAAAAAAAAAAATAATATATATATATATATATATATATATATATATATATATATATATATCTCCTCTGCCTATATGTGTGCTCGGAGGTGCTATTATATGTGTGTGTCAAAAAGTACGTTTCCTGGTTGAAATGATGGCTCTGGTGGAACTGACCTATGTGTCCTGCTGCAGTCTATTTCTAAAATTTAGCAACTTACGTCAGCTTCGCTTATTTGTAACCTCACCCCAGCCTCCACGAAATCCCTCCTCTCCTAGCCTGTGCAGCTGGTACAGTACTTTCCATTGCACACCTAGTCTAACGCTCTCGCCCCGCCCGCCCCGCCCCGCCGATGTATGTGCAACGCTGCCGTGCCGAGTCGAGTTTATGTCGTGGAGTGTTCGCCCGTGAAATGACAGGCGTGTATTTGGTTTGCAAATGACGGAACACTCCCGCGCTCAGATCTGCTGTCTCATTGGTCTTTCAAAGCAGTTGGATGCGTTTGAAGTTCTTTCCTTGTTAGATGGAGATATTTCCTAGGTTCTCACCAAAGATATACTGAAGCCAGAGGGCGTTGTGAACTCAGTGAGATGAGCCACGCTCTCGTTCTCTTTCACGAGGTATCCTAACAGTACATCATATTGTGACTCTAGCCCAGTTTAGTCATTTTTACCAACTTTAAAACCAGTCCTGTATCTTGTAACCTTCCGGTGTGTAGTGACGAACTCACCTGATAGTCGTTCGCCGGCTTGAAATATATTAAATACAAAAAGTGTGGTCTTAAATGGTATCGTGAACATCAAACGAGTAGGTATCAGGTTACTTCGTTTGAAATATGTGAGGACATATGGAGGTAACTGGTTTTGAAAACCTTCATAACTGGTTTTGAACTGAGATGATAAATATATTTCCTAAAAACCACTTGATCGACATTTCTTGTGTCCCAAAACTTAAACGTTCCCGGAGAATAGGAGTACATATTGAACCCCTATTGACGCCCCCCCGGATGGTCACGTGGTATGAGACCTCACCTTGGGAATTTAACGTCATATGTCAAGTCAGTCCCGATGTGCGTGAGTGTCATTTTGGCTCCTAATAAGCCTTTGTTATAGCTAAAACGTCCCTATTACTGGACCCCACCTCTCCGTCAGCAGGCTACTGATGTGGTGATGGCGTCTGGCGACACTGACGTGGCGAAGCTGAAGGAGGCGCAACAGAATGGCCACGCTGACAAGCCGGAGACAGCGGCTGAAATGACGTCCAAAGACTACTACTTTGACTCTTACGCCCACTTCGGCATCCACGAGGTAGGTCGCTTGAACGATGATGGTGGTACGGGAGCACCGCAGATTCGGTGGTCTGCAATTGGCTAGCATAGCTGTGATGCTGACTTTAAGTTTTCATATTGTAACAGCTCAACCGATCCGGTCTATGTAGTTTTTGTATTGTGTGACTTCGCCAACCGCTTTGTGAGATCGCCTGTCCCTTCTGCGAGCGTCCAGCTGACATGTCCGCGTCTGCCGTCTGTCTGTAGGAGATGCTGAAGGACGAGGTGCGCACCCTGACCTACCGCAACTCCATGTACCACAACCGGCACCTGTTCCGGGACAAGGTGGTGCTGGACGTGGGCTGCGGCACCGGCGTGCTCAGCATGTTCGCCGCCAAGGCTGGCGCCTCCAAGGTCATCGGCGTCGACTGCTCCAACATCGTCGACCACGCCCGCTCCATCGTCAAGGCTAACAAACTCGACCACGGTAGGTGACGGGATGCTGTTTGGGTCGCATCGTTATCTGTGGTATGTGGGTGGTGACCGCATTATGAAAGGAGCTTGTGCCTTGGGCCCAGCTATTCTGACTCTTATGGTTGTGAGGTCAAGGCCGTCCAGTTTTTTTATTTCTCATCTGGCACAGCGTGTCCATTGCGATATTTGCGTCAAATGCATGTATAAACGTATCTTAGTAGAAATGATAGAATCTCAGTCAAAATGTGAGTAGAAAAGGCGCTCCGTGTTGGGAGGCGGTGTTTTGGTGATGGTGGACGATTGCGTGCTCTTTGCTGCAGTCGTGGAAATCATCAAAGGCAAAGTGGAGGAGATCACATTGCCTGTGGAGAAGGTGGACATCATCATCTCCGAGTGGATGGGCTACTGTCTGTTCTACGAGTCGATGCTGGACACGGTGCTGTACGCGCGCGACAAGTGGCTGGCGGAGGACGGCATGATGTTCCCCGACCGCGCCACCCTCTTCATCACAGCCATCGAGGTGAGAGCTCCGCCCTGCATCTCTGCCATTGGTCATGTTCGCTTAGGCTGCACATTAGTGTTGCGACTGATTTCGCTGACTCAGTTTGACTTGCTTATAAAATTGAAGGTTGAAGGCAATTGATGGAAGATTGAGGAGTCATCGTGATGTCTCCGTGTGAGGTACGATGAGGAAGATAGTCTACTACTGTCCAAAATTCACGTCGTTTTCGACCTTCGTTTGTGTACATCGGTCTTGGGCCTCAGGAAGTGAGTCCGTTTGTCTCTTCGTTCACGTCCTTTGCCTTGGGCAGTGTTGTATGGCATTCTCTGCCTTGTGTGATAACAGACCTAGCTAAAACCCTTTTTGGGCAACTGTTGCCTAACTTTAACTGGCAAACTAACTTTCCGCAGGACCAGCAGTACAAGGACAGCAAGATCAACTGGTGGGACGACGTGTACGGGTTCGACATGAGTTGCATCAGGGAGGTGGCCGTCAGTGAGCCGCTGGTCGATGTGGTCGACCCCAAACAGGTGGGGCTCCTCTGCTGGAGCGTGGAGCGCTAGGATAGCTCACGCTGTGGGAGCTAGGGGCTTAGATCTTGGAGGTTCTATCCCTTGTGCTTTAAACATTGACTTTGCATTGTTGCCCGAGTATCTTCTGCTCAGGGAACCTACCACGAATCACAAAGACACGTGTTAAAGGAGACATTGGGATATCTACTATCTAACGACAACACCACCGTTTTCCTGTTCGGCCGCCAGGTGGTGACAAACGCCTGCCTGATGAAGGAGGTCGACCTGGCCACCATCAAGCGAGAGGAGATCGCCTTCTCAGCGCCCTTCTCGCTGCGCGTGCGCCGCAGTGACTACATCCATGCCTTCGTCACCTACTTCAACATCGAGTTCACCCACTGCCACAAACGTGTGGGATTCAGCACATGTGAGTGTGGGCAGGTGGAGATTTTCGTACGCTGCGGGTTTTTCGTGTGAAGTCGCCTTTCCATGACTAACCAAAAGCAAGGGCTGTGTTTGCATCGCAGGTCTAGTGACGTGCTCAGCCGACAGTGGACCCAAAATGTGCCATGAAGAAATACATATGTCCTGGTATAAATTTGGACATGGGATGGGTAGAGAGCGTCGCGAGATCAGCAGGGCAAATGCAGTGCTCACCAGATCCGGCGCGCACACCTTCGGAAAGTCGATTTGAGGGGAGAAATTTACCTTACGAGCGCTGCGAGTCGGAAATTTAAAGATATGATGGAGTTATGGTAGATATCAGATATCAGTCGCATAGAGTTCACCGAAGACTTAGGTTTTTCTCTCAGAGCTCATCGTTTACGAGTCAGTAGCGCTCATGAGTGTTTTTAATGCACTACTTTCGCGCCTTCCCGCTCCATCCTTTACGAGCCTAACGCCCGCGCCAGCCGTTTGATGTTAAACTGGAGCCGGCGGGGTCGAATTTCGCTCTCAACTCATCCGTTTTCTTCGCAAAATGTTGAGTTATCATACGAGTGAAAGTATGACCGGGGGTTGTGAGATATGCCTGACTCCTGACAACGGGCTGTCCATACATTTCGTAACGCATATTTTGATCTTTTTGTCCCTCCCCGTCCGCCGTAACGCCTATTGACGCTCTTCTGTAACTCTTGATAACGCTTTGGCTGGCCCCCATCCCTCTTCCCCTTGCGTTGCGTAGACGGCTCCCTACCTCAGTTCAGATCCCAGTATAATGGCGTCTCATTCCCTTTAACATCAAATATGAATGACCTTTATGAATGTTCTCTCGCCAAAACTGGCGGCCAATAGTTAAGCTCAGTTTTTGGGGAAAATAAATACAAACTGGCAGGATCCTCCCAGTATGCACGCTCATAGATCCAAACATACCTATTTGCAATAAGAAATTCCCTCTTATGTGTAAAACAGGTCGAACATGTTCGCGTTCTATTTCAAAATCGAGAATCATGTTATGGTGACAAGTTGGTAACGTTTAAAATAGAGGCTACCTGTGATAGCTTTTGTATTTAGTTATTGCTCGTCACTTGTCTGTTTCTCTCTTGAAGCACGTGGCGGTCGAAAAGGGGTTGCACAGAATCATGTTATTTTTATTTTTCAGCGATAATGGGATTTGTGATTATTTCTTGACTCTTACTTTGATCTCCCAAACACACCCTACATTGGTTACACCTTTGCTCTTTGTGTAACGTATACCGTCTCAGACAATATGTATTCGCCTCCCGCCCTTCTACGGTATCATTGTCCGTGCTTGGAAGGGATTATTGCACTTTTATAACGGGCTTTGAGCCGAGATTACCCGGTGGAATAGCATGCTATGCCGAGCATGATGGAAAACTTCCGGTATGACTTTTGTGTCCCAGAACTCACAATAGCCTGTATTAAGTGTGGAGCGAACCCTTCCTTCCTCTGTGTGCCATCGTCCCTAAGTCGACGCCGCTGCCTCCGGCCGTTCGGGATATAGGGGGCGGAGTGTGTGGAGAGCACTGCCCTCTGGAAGAAGTGCGCTTATGAAGCGTTATGTCTACGTAAAGAGGTAGTTCTGAGATAAGTCAGACATGGTACTGGGGGCGTTTTGATATGTTCCACGTGACTGATAGCTGTGTTCAAATCCTGTAAAGATGTCCCATTATTTTTGAACGACGCCAGAGCCATGACGGCACCCTCCCGCCCCGCCCGCAGCGCCGGAGTCGCGCTACACACACTGGAAACAGACGGTGTTCTACACACCGGAGGTGCTCACCTGTAAAATGGGAGAGACCATCGACGGCACCTTCTCCATGAAACCCAACCAGCGCAACAACGTGAGTTGGCTCCGCCAGCCTGTCAGCCGCTCCGAATGGCTTCTCTTTCCTTCTCTTCAGGAGGCTGTTGTTCAGGATCTGTGTCTTGTTTATATCTGACTGTTGGTAATGCTGTGAACATGGTGCGGTTGTATCAATCATTGGTTTGGTCATCCACCATATGAAGGATCATTTAGTAACGCCCAATTGTGCCTGGAAGTTAAAATATAAATTTTTTATAAAATGTCGATGTAACTGATCTCTTATCGCTGACTAGGAGTTTTAATACATCTTTGTTCCATGCTATTTGATGGTCTTTGTAGAGCCAAAAGGCGATAATCCACAATTATTTTGTAATCCATTTGGAAACAGTGAAATTGCTGACGTCTTTTGGTCGTTTCTTCTTTGCTTCTGCGGTTTTGTATGACGGCCGGGGGGCGTAGTTCGTGTTTTAACGCTCCGCTCTGCTGCCCAGCGTGACCTGGACTTCCACGTCGAGTTCAGCTTCCACGGCGAGCTCAGTACCGTCAAGGACAGCCGCAGCTATAAAATGCGTTAATCATACGTAAGTGTTCACTGCTCCGTTGTTGAAAAGCATGATGAAAAGTGTCGCGTAATTGTTTCTGTCTGCAGCTGGTTTTCAGTTAATGCCCGTGTGATTTTTACTGTACTTTGGGCAAGCTTAATGAATGGTGCTTACTTGCCAGTTTTTCATAACGTTTTTTTATAGTTATTTTGTGACACATTTTAAATCCTGATCCCCAGGGGAATAATTAAACTCCATGATAAGACGGCCAGTGAGGCGTATTTTTCTTGAAAATGGTCGAGGGTGTACAATTACTCTCCTAATGAGACGCGTGTGCGACAACAAGCTGGCTCCTTCAGAAAGTGCCCAGGGAAGCTCCCGCCTTTGTATTGTCATTAAATATTATTCTGCAGCAATTCTGCACGTTCCCGTGTTGCAGCCGACGGCCGTTTCGCTCTTGTGACGCCGTTCCCTGCGTACAGCCGATAGGTTAGAATCATCGCTCCGCACCGGTCTACCGCCCAGCTGGTCCGCGCCGTGCGGCACCTTTCGCGCCATTTTTGTCGTCGTCGTCCCCGCGCGCCGAGCCGGGCCGCGGACCCGCTGCGCGCGTCTCCATTCCATCGTCGAGCTGTGATTCGGCCGGACTCGCGTGCCTCGCGAGCCTGTCTGAGCGCACCTCTCTCCTGCTCTCACTCAGTCATCTCACCCAATAAACGCCCCACCCTGAGTTAATCGCTAGTTTCTGTGGTGGAAGTCGTGACGTAAGTTGCGCTTGTTGTAGAAACAGCACTGCAAGTAGACTGAGGCGAAGCGCTGCGTAGGATACTGCCGCTTGCTGTGTGAAAGCTCCTGTTATAAAGTGTGTTAAAATATGGTGTCCTCCTCTCGCGGGGTTGTGCAATGTACTCGTAGAGAACAAAAACAAGACAATGATAAAGTAGGTATGTATTGGCTAGGCTGGCTCTCCAGTAACACTACTGCCCCATGGGCCGATGCGCCTCAACCATGACAGAGCGCGGCTGGCTGCACTGCTGCGAAACTCAGCGCCTGCCGCCAGCTCCCGGAGTTGCGGCGACCCCGCTTCGCAGGCATATCCCGCCACACAGAGCTCGCGAACACCACTGGGCTCCCACCCGCGTGGTCCCGTCTAGATACAGCGGAGTAGTTTAGGAACGTCCAGCTACAATATATCGTTATGCGTTGAAAGAAGTTAGGGCTACAAATATCCGCCATCTGGTTTATGTGGTCTACAGGAGCTTCCCGCTCCTTCACAACTGCGCAATCAACACACCGGGGGTCGCACTGGACATAAGAGCACGCTTCATCAACGAACACATATAACTAAATTGGCAAAGCGGACCACGAAACGCACGTGCACATACCCTCACACTAGCGCTGGATCGAGCGGTTTCATACACACGCAGCTTCAAAACAACATACAATTTTCGTCCTCGCGTCATGCTGGCAATATTCTGCCCGGTGAGTTCAGCTCTTTCCCAGAAAGACCAGAGAGTGGTGGCTGTCTTCTGAAGGAATAGGTCTTCTCACTCGTTACTGTACATACTTGTAGGCTGGTCAGCAGTAACTTGTCTGCGACACATGATTGCCGTGAATAGCATTACAACCACTATATTTATCGCCAAATTTTTGGGTTTTCCACTCGAGGCCGATTGCTCTAGGTTCATTTAAATAAAGTTGTTTTTTATTCAGCACACATTTTCTGACGATACGGCTGTTGCTCTTAGAAAGCGAATTCGTTTTTGCTGTACAGTATAGTGATGCCGAGATGCGCGTGTAAAATTCGCCGGGGAGTCCCGCGACTGATAACTCTTGTTGCGCCTGTGGACAAAACATTTCATATCAGGGCTGGCAACGGCCACACGGATGGAGCTAGCACACATATAGGTACTAGACCACCAAAGGCTCATTTCACATCACATTCAGCAAGTATATAGCGGTCAATTGATGCCTGTACACTCACCGAAACACCTATCACAGACTGCGTCGCTTTTTCGCTCAGACCTCGGCGCCCTGTATCCTGCTCTCCCATTGGTCGATCAGGGTGCTCCTCCGCCTCCTATTGGCGGAGGTTGTGGTGGCCTGAAACCGTGGAGGCGAGTTTGTGAGTAACCCTATGTCTCAGAAAAATGATCAATTTTCTTGACGTTTCGGTGTGGCAGCTGTTTATGTGTTGAGCAGCACATTTTCGTCCACTGGCAATGTTTAATTCGTGCTCAAACTAGTCACATTGAAAATGAGTGGCCACTTATGCAAGACTTGTCTACAGGCTCATGCTACCGCCATGCCTCAGCTCAGAGACGTATAAGCCAAAAAACTCAGTGAAGAAGATGCGGATGCAATATATCTGCCACAGCTTAGCCACCTATACTGACTTGCCAGCAGTGACGGCAGCGCCTACCTCGGTGGGTTGGTCGTCAAGCAGGTTGGGGTTGGAGCGGGTGCGACAGAGGGCTGCGGGGGCGGGCTGGTCGGTCTCCTCAGTCGTCTCAGCTCCACCCAAGGCGGCCAGCAGGTCCGGCTGCGACTTGGCCAACATCCGGGTCCGGTGCCGGCTGTCGGAGCAAACACGACGCGTTGTGGTAGGGGCGCTGATAATGCCTCCGGGCTTTCTCATGTGGGCGCAAGTGGGAAAAGACAAGATGTCGGGTAACGTTGAAATGTGATTAAGACCACTAATGTCTAACGTTTAAAACATATGGCCTTACCGCGCCGTCAAGAAAGGTTAAAGGTGAAGCATACAAGTGCAAGTAAGCTAGCTTCTTAAAGAAGAACGTTTGTTTGGTAAGGCTGCAATGCCTCGGTATTTATTGCTTTAGATTCAGGAGCGAACCACCGCCTTCCGCCCGGTGGTGGTGGTGCCGGCACCCACCGCAGCTCCTCCTCCCTCTCCTTCATGGCCTGCAGCTCCAGCTGAATCTTGGCTTCGGCGCTGAGCACGCGTCTGCTGGGCACCTGCACCGCTGGCCTCCGCTCCGTCTGTCGACAGAGGGCGCGTGAGAGCTACGGAGGTGGGGGCGCTGCTCGGCGCGACCGTCACTGCGTGTGAATGCGAACGTTCTTTCTATAAAAGACCGAGATTTGGAATTTGCCACGGGACAAATGAAGTGGAATACATCCAACTCGTAGTACATCACCTGGGGTTGGTCATCATCATCATATCATCATCATCATCATCATCATCATCGTCCTCGTCAATCATCTTCGTAGTAGGATAGGGCGCGCCAACTACCGAGGCTGAGTATTTCTCAATTCTTAAACTAGGCTCGGACTGTTTAACGATCAAGACAGGTTTAACTTTCAATACTTTAATTCCCTCCGAGCGCGGCTAAGGCCCTCCCCTTCTCACCGTGATGCTGGCCAGCTCCGGTCGGCTGGCCGGCGCCAGACTAAGCGCTGGTCCCCGCCGGGGCCGGGGCGGCGGGCTGGTCTCCCTCAGAGCCGGCGGCGAGAACGCCCCCGCCGGCCTCAGTTTGCCGCGGGAGGAGATGAACTTCTGCATCATGCCTCGGCCGGCGGCGCCGCTCACCACCACCGGCTTGAAGACGGGTCGCGGCGCCGGCCTCTGTGCGCTGTGTGACCGCCGGTCGGGGCAGTGACGGCTGGGGCCGGAGGACTGCCGGCCGGCTGGGGGACTCCCGGTCCGCAGCCTCCTGGCTCTGACTGGCGCGCTGCTTCTTGTCGTTGATAAGCTCTACACTGTGCTTGGTCATATCCTCGAGCCGTGTGACCTGTGGAGGAATCCCAGTTGTGGTCAGTTTGCTCTCTTTCGGCCATGCCGTTTTGGAGTCTAAGATGCTTGATTCAGAAGTTACGTGCCACCGCTTTTTTGTAAAGCTCCAAACACGTAATTCTATGACTAAGGCTGCAAACTCCTGCATGTTTTTTTATTCGAACAACTTATGAGTTTTGAGATGTTATGAGGCAACTGTGAGTGTTCTGCCTATCAACATTAGCCTGTTGGAAGGAACGGCACATGAGTTGTATTCCAAATTCCTCCCCCTAAAGTGAGGTGAGCCATTTTCGCATGGGACCAAGTCTGGGGATCCAGAGCTTGCATGTGGGCGCTGGGCCTCTGCCATTTAATCACTATTCAAGTTGAAATTTCTTCCATTACCTCGTTTTCGCCTGCCGCACCATTGTGCACTGACGTCTCAATCGAGTATGGGGCAGCTGGGGGTCTCGCACCCCCTGTCGTCGGGGCCCACACCCCCCTACCGGCGGAGCCCACCTTCTCATCGACTGTTTCCTCGCTGGTGGTGATGTCCTTGCCCTCATCCCTGAGCTCGATCTCGCGCCGCGTCGCCTCCTGAATCTCGTCCTGCACTCTCCCGGTAGCCAGTCTTAGCGCTGCCTCTCGGGGATCAGACGAACTAGCCGGTATAGATGGCGACGCTTTCGGCCGCTGCTGCATGAAAAAAACGGCACTCAAATACATGTAACATAGACTTGCAGGGGCGTGGATGTTTGCAAATGATTAAGGGTGCACAGATTTAAGAAAATGGCATTAAACGCGATATTGGAAGAAATTGTTCCATATAAACTGTCTTGTAGACTTCCCAGAGGTCTGTTGAACTGCGCTAAACCAAATACAAGTCACTACATACAACGAAAAACGCGAAAACTAGAAGGATATTTGGCACCACTTCCACGTTTCAGGAGGGGTGGGGGTGGGCACCCCCAAGGAGATACAAATCCATGCCCTGTAAATTTTCAAGTACTGTATACATATCAGGCGTTGCAAGAAAGTTGCTCTAATTTCGCGTTCCCGGGCTATTTCCCGGGAATTTATGTAGTGCGCCAAGTATTCTTTATGGACTTAACTAAAATAACATTTGTTAAGATTGGTATATTGATCAATGTCTTGAAATTAAAAGAGCGAATGGCACACACAATTGAATGGTGGAGTGTGCATATGTTGAGAGAGTAAATACGTGTGCCTCAAAATTGTCGATGATTCTACCAATACCCACGGACTAGTAAGAAGTAAATATGTGCACCTGAAGATTGTCGATGATTCGACCAGCACACACGTGCAATAGTCGGAGCTCTGAATTTGCAGTATTTTTTAGATTTTCCATATAAGCCTGAACTTTAACACGAACATTGTTACAACTTGGCCATTTGCTCCTTTCCAAGTGTACTCACGGCGGGTTTGTCGCTGAAGACGTTGGCCATGGCTACTTTAGAGGAGAACATGGCCTGTTCCCGTCGCCGTTCGTCTTCTCGCTCCTTCGCCAGTCGAATCTCACGCTCAATCGGAGTCTCAGCCGACCTGTGGTCAAGACGGCGCTTTGGAAAATGCTACTTCATAAAAAACGGGGTAGTGAAGGAACAGAGACCACATGCATGAACGTAAGAATGGGCGCAGAAGTTCGATGATCTATTTTGCACAATGACCTGGGAACGCTTTGAATGATGGCTCTGTTTCTGCTCGTGGCTTCTCTTGTTTCAATTCATAAAGAATGCACTTCTGTGAACAACGATCCTGTCTCCACGTTCCGAGAGGATTGCGTCGTTTTCTAAATCATTATCGAAGACGTTGATCTGCGACCGATTGGGCTACATTCAGCAGCACGACTCTCGTCATGGCAACAAATTGAGGGGGCCTGACAATCTTCAGCCTTTCGCTGACAAGGAACTTAAACCTACAACCAAAAAAAGTCCTCGGATTTGGACTCATTGCCGCCTTCTGAACTGGGTGATTATACAATTCTTCTATTTATTCACAATTTGGCTGGAAATGGGGAATTTTTGGGTGAAAAGAAGGGGTTGCCGTTCCTCCTATTCCGACATGTGTGTTCAGTATTGTCAGGACAGCAGGATTTTGCATATCTCGTACAGTCGTGAGCAGTCGTGTTTGATAGCTCAAGTCAAGTGCCAATATTAATAGCTGCCATTTTTACTGTTCGGTTCCACGTCACGATGGCGGGCGCTTGTGTCTCCTACTTTGTATTGCGATCGAAGACTATGAACGTCTCTGCTATAAGAGAGCGACAGCCTTGGGGATTTTGAACGAGTTGGCTGGGCCTCTAATTGCCGTCTTACTTTCACTGGGGTTGTTCACCTCTAGAAGTGTGCGACCTTGCGAGGGATTTGGCATCGCGGGATTAAACAATGGCGTCCTTGCTGATCCGTGACCGGTTTTTGCGTAGAATTAGTGAGTTCGTGAATCCAGGACCGCTAGGCTTCAACATGTGGACGCCAGTGCACAATTTTTCGTGTTTTTTTACAAGGGGGGTTATTCCTACTGCTGTATAATTTGTATGGTTGTATTTATTTCCAGAATTAATTGTGCACAGTACTAAGTCCATTCGATTATCATCGAACCTTTCAGTAAAACTTGTAGTTGAGGATGAAATCCGCCATCATTTACCTGTTTGAAAATATTTTGGAGTAGCGTTTTACTTGCGTAAGGCCAAATCAAATCTGATTTTCCACAAGCTTGGCATCAATAAATATATTTAAGGTGTCTTGCTCTCGAGTCCCATCTACTGACTACACAGAATATAATGTCTGGTTGGCTGCGGCTTAAAAAAGGCGTTATGCTATTCGTAATAGGCTAAGGCAGCAAGCACCAATCCTGTTGGCGTCTGTTCAGGTAAAAACAAACCATTAGCTCATTTTCATGGCTTTGGTGGCGTGACCCGAAATAAAAGATAACCGTGACCTCAACCTACAACTTTTTGGGACAGCTGCCTTAGCATCTAAAAAGTTTATCGGATCCTCCACTGTCTGCATCCGTCCATTGTTAAAAGAGAGACAAAGCAGCTGCTGCACCGGCTTTCAGAGCATTAACCCTAAAGCCGGTCCGAGAAGAGCCAAGGGCTATAACGCTTGTATATTTTTGCAAGGCATTTTGTAGAAATGAAGTGCATTGCTTTACTGCTACATGCATAAGCTGACCAAAATAAGATGGTTTAAAAGCAGCAGGCTTAGAAAAGCGACAAAAATGACAATTAGCGGCTGAGCCAATTTGTTAAAAAACCCCAGCAAGGCGCAAACAAAACACGAAACCCCCAGATTTCCATTTCCGTGACACAAAGGTTAAGAAAACCTGTGTACCAAGAGTGCAAAAATAATTTCCTATTAGCATAAAGCAAGTGGGCTCCTTTGAAAGTTTTGGAGAAGTCCAGAATTTTCGCAGGATGTGCGACGACCTTCTGCTCTTAGTAATGAAAGACATTCCGGACTGAGATTCCGGGAAACATATATGACCAGAAACACAACTTTCGTTTGCTGCTCTCCACCCAAGGGTCTCGGATATCCTGAGCGGGTAGAGACCACTACAAGCGTGGGATGCATATCAGGATGCATATCCACGGCTTGGTGCATATCAGAAATGTATGACTGGAGAAGGAGAGACTCGGCGCTATCAGCTTTGTAGCTGTCGTTTTTGCTAAACAGTAACTAATACTAGCCTTTTCAAGTGAATTTTGCAGATGATATATGGTTGAAATATAATACAGTATTAACACTTGACAATTTCTTGTTAAGATGGGCGCGAAATGGCCAAGAAGCTGAAAGCGCCCTCAAACCCCAATACACAGTTTTAAAAGCAGTCCCCAGGAAATGTTCTGCTCTAGAGCTGAGGGTTCGTTCCTTGAAATTTGTTTTCGTAGTGAGGTCCCCAGTACATCTTCTGTTGTAGTATAACCGCCGAGGATATGTTATAAATATCTGTTTAATTATCTGTAGCCAGCAAAGTATCCACACATTAGTTTTTCTTATATTTCGAGATGATTAGTACATGTACTGTTGAGTTCAAGAAAAAAACATATTACATATAGCAAAGAGACGAAAGCTTATTTTTGTTTACATTGCCGCGTACAGCGGGAGGAAACTTATTTCTTTATTTTGGTTTGTTTTGTCCTGCTAACGGTGAAGTTACAAAAATAGACACTTAGAACGATGATGATCGATGCTCATTCCGGCGTATTTACAATTGGCTACCTTTTCACCTCTTTAGGCTGCATTAGCCTTCACTTGGTTTTAAATTATGGAGCTGCTTTCTTCATGATCTGGTTGTAAATTATGCAGCGGCATTTTTCATGTTCTCACTGTCACACAGACCAGCGTGCTACATGGCAGTGGTCGCTATGGCTGCTACGATCGGAATAGGACCCAATTCCGCACCCCCCACCCCTCCCCCGTCTTCGCCCCATATGACTCTTGAGAAGCGTAGGTAATGGGAAGCTGAGAACTACAATGGGAGGACCGCCCTGCTACCGGTTCTTACCTGGGGAAGGACCAGCGCTCGTCGTCGTCGGTCTCCTCGAACGGTTTGACTGTGATGCGGCGACGGGCCAGCAGCTCGGCTCCGGTCTCGGGACCGCCGCCGGAGCCGCCGGAGCCCAGGCCGGAGCTGCTGTGACCCGAGCTGAGGCTGTCCTCCGAGCGGGAGCGCTGATGTGACATGGGCCGCGGCGGCTCACACGAGAGGCCGCGCACCGGACTGTCGACGCCAGAGACGCAGTCAGAGGTGTGTCGTTGGGGCGACTGTTGCGTGCATTCTTGACGGCGTTCGCCTGTAGCTTTGCAGTAGAGGAAGATAAGGTAAGATGAGCCACGGGAAAGTTTACCTATCCCCAGATCTCAAGTTCTATGACGTCAGGCTACATGACGTGACACGTAACAGTCGAGAAGGGCATCGCGGCCTTTCTTTTGGGGCGCCGACGTGGAACGGACGCGGTAGGGTAAGCTAAAGAGACAAATATTCCATTTTGACGTGTTAAACCAAACTTTTTAGGATGTGTTTGAGTCATACTATCTCTGAACACATACTTCAACAGTGTATTGCTACTGCTGGTACCTTGGTTGTTATAACATACGGTGTCTGGATGAGGGCTGGGAGGCGGACGTTTGGCCTGACAACACGTCCCAGCCTTCCAAAATTGTGGAACGTGGAGGAAGATCATCCATGGGGTAAGATGAGCCATGGCTCGCTTTACTCCCCCTCCGCAATTCACTTGTTCCGTATCGTACAACTAACGCTCGAAAGGGGGTTGTCACTGGCGGGTTCCACTTGTGCTGTATTCCCGACTTCTTATCACATACTCAGGGCCTTTTTCAATCAGTTTCCAGCACGGTCAAAATTTGACGTTATGACCTTGTTTGACATAAAACATATTGACCTAGGCCAATGAAAGTTGGCTATAATGTAGATCACTATGACCTTCACAAATTCATAAACGAGTGTTTTTGTGACCCTCTTGTTTTTTTTATCTTACGGGGTATAACCTGCTGAACTTACCCAACTGTTGGTTAACTTGCCCCACCCATAGGGTAAGATAAGCAAAAAGCATTGAAGAAGTTGAAGACAGATATAGTGAAAACTATTATAGACAGAATTATATCTTCAATATCAGAATATGCACAATTGATCACTATACTGGCAGAAAACACAACACATAAGATTTCATCACAAACTTACACTTTGTGGCGCAAAAGCAGAATCCGGCTCAACTTACATTATCTTCCCTTAGATAATCTTCATTATAACCCAGCTGTAATGAAGATGCAGCAAAAATAACTGATCAAGCTTTGTTTTTACATTAGAACCTCAATTAAAGAGGAACCAAGTGCTTATTTAAGTTGTGCGTCACCGGCACTTTAGCCCTTCACAAGTGAACCATGTATAATTTATCAACGTCTCGAACTTGTGCGGGGTCAAGACAGCAACGAAAAGACCACATAAGTAGGTTCTATTGGCTTTTCTCAACTCTGTCCGATCATATGGCTGTTCCGCAGTTCAGCTTTTAGAACAATGTCTCTAGCTCGGGACACGCGGTGTTGTCGAAGGGCCCGTGATTAATCTCTAAGCCTATACTGGACTTCAGGATGAGGCATGTGACATTAATTCGGATAATAAGTGTACCTGTCTGTTACGGCATTGCCACCACGCCGTTATGAAACAATGAAATGAGAGATAAAATTCGTCAGCTTGCCCACAAATCCGGTTTTAAATCGTCGGTTCTACTGGGCAATCAACGCCATTGGTCAATTAGAAAATGTCCGCTTTCTGTTACAAAGTAATCGACTGATATTGATCAGTTGGTTACATAGCCTACTAAAGGTAATGTTGCCACTTAAAACTAACGTTCCATACCCGAGAGCTAGATAGATCGTCGTTCAAACGTGAAACATGGACGAATTTTAGTTAGAGCGTTACTGCCACAGAAAAGGCTATAGGATTTCCTTGATAGAAACAGTGGGCAATATCACGATATAAATGAATGGAAAAATTGAAACTCACTATTACCTCACATTGGAGCCTTAAATCTGTCTACTCACCAAAGTAATATTTTTTTAGATAATTTCACTGGAATATCTTTTCCATTGCGATGGCCTCGAATCGGCATTTTTTACCCCACGCACTTCTTAATTTATCGTCGTTACTTCTCAAACCAGACTAGTCATGACGACTAGAATACTTAACACCTCAAAAAGATAAGACAAATATACACTGTACCGGAGTAAAGATGCCGCACAGTTTCCATGCATCTCTGGTCGTTTCCCTCTCAGCCAGATATCTCTGATGGGGACACTTACCCTGGCAGCTCGTCGCTGAAGCTCTCCCTCTCCTCGCTGCCGTACCCGGAGAGTGACTCCTCCTGTGTGGTTCCCGCCTTCTCCGGCACCCGCTGGCCGCTGTCAGCACTCACATCCTGTCCGTCCAGCACCTTCTGCCGCAGCTGCTGGCTGCTGAGCGTCCTCTGGCGCAGCTGCCGCAGCTCCTCCTCCCGGCGTCTCAGCTCGCGGATCTCCTGGGCAATCATCGTCTCGGCGCCGTTGCTGATGTCGCTGATGTCCTCCACGTCAGCCAGCTCGTCGTCGGCGGGTTCGGAGGGTGTGGTGGTGCCGCAGGCCGAGTCCTGCCGCTCCTCCAGACTGAGGGCCTCCGCCGACGCCGAGTCCTCCGGCTCTTCAGAGGGGGCGAACATGTCGCGGTAGGATGGTGGTGTTGGAGCCGGGGAGGGACGGTGACCCGGCTGCTCGCCGAACATGTAGCAGCGGACAGGCGGGGCGACCGGCCGGCGTGGCGTCCAGTCCATGTCGAACTCCTCGAACTCCACCCCTTCTTCGGCCGGTTCGGCGGCTGGCGCGTCGTCGAAGCCGGGCGGCGGCGAGATGGCCTCCTGTGTCGCCATTTTGGATACGTCGTCACTGACGGCGAGGTCAGCTGAGACGTCACTGACGTCAGGTGTGGTGATGTGGGGGACAAGTTCAGCCTCAGGCGAAGCTGGCTGGGGTGACTCTCCCTCAGAAACTGGCGAAGGAGCACCCAGACTCTCCTGAAGGCGAGCCTCGAGGAAGTGTTTCGTTTGGCTCTTGTTCTCAATGATGGACAGATGGTCCACACCTGCCGAGACAAAGGAATGCCGTCAGCAAACTGTATCGTCATTTCACTCTCTGCGAGGCGGACCGAACAGTGTAAACTGACATGCGTTACACACTGGCCGTGGAATCGTCCTTTGTCTCGGCGTTTTCTCCGTCGCAGCGCGCCGCATTATGTTTTGGCCCTGTGGGAGGATTAGCCGTACTTGGCCATTGTGTTGGCGCGTGCAGAAACAGGTGAGTTGTGCAAACGAAAGCGAAAACTCCCGTATGAGAAAATCAGCCCCATTTTGTTTGTTAAAGGTTAGATATCTCAGCACAATGTGGTCAGCAAGAAAAATTAAATTGTTGCAAAAGTGGACATTGCATCCTGAGGTTTGCATGGAGCTAATCCCAAAGCAAGATATTTCCAATTTGATTGCGGAATAGGTTAAGCGAATAGCAGAAACCACTAGATGCACACTGTTTTGTACAATGCCACTTTTACCGTGATGAAAGAGTGGGAATATCGGATGGTGTTGTGTATAGCTTGGTGATTCGTTAAGTGTACAATTTGCATGTGTCTGTGAAGCCGGGATTAGACATTCACTTCAGCTGAGATCAGCTTTATGAAGAGGTGTATTTTTCCTTGTCTTGCACCGTAAATAAGAAGTTTTTTTCTTGTGTAGACATTGTTATGTTCTCGACTGTTTCACTACTTTGCTATTTAAGTAGGGAAAATCTAGGGATGCAGTTGCGCAGTGTTAACGCATTTACCACGCCACTGACCCGGGCTTAGATCCTGGGCGGGAGTACCAAATGAGGACTTCATCAGGATGGAAGTTGGCGACGCTGTGCAGTCTCAATAGTCGCTGCGCCGTCTACCTCCAAGGGTTTTTTCTTAGACAACGGAAAGCTGTTTTTACGTGGATGAGGGGATGCAACGACGCACTGGGTCGGCTCAGGCACCAGCATGGTGTGCGATGAGTAAGGCCTGGTCTTCAGTTTGAAGCCACTTCCCATAAACCCGGTATTAAGATTTCTTAGACAGACAGTACATGCTGATGGCTAATTTCGCGTCACAGTATTTGCCATATTTCTGCATTTTAGGGGTATAACCGAGCGCTTCGATCACAAAATACACCATCCGTATGCTAATTGAAACAGGTTCTCCCTGTGCCCTACCTTCTGCCACTGGACATTTAAAGCCGTCCTCGCGCGCCCGCGGCCTGCCTGGCTGGGATGCGCCGGAAAACAGAGGGCACTGCTCCACCGTGCGTCCGGTCACTGACTGGTGAGCCAGGCAGCCGCCGCGGCTCTGGAGAGGCCGCCGCCAGCCAACCGGAACGCCCGCCCGCCGCTCAGAGGGGCAGACAACACCACACCCGTCGGCCACACCGTCAACAAGGCCCTAAGCTCATAAGTCCTTTATCATGACATCTAAGCACTCGAAGACGAACTTGTGTTGCCCTTACAACGCTTACGGAGTATCGAGTGAACCCGAGCCTGCGGCGCTGCTCCTGCTGCCGGGGTACTGCGTCGTCCGCTGGCAGTATAGGATGACTGCCCGGTGATGCCCCTCTCACGTCGTCACGCTGTATAGTGTCGCCATCAGCGCAACCGCTTCAGAAACCACCGAGCAGAGCTCTCTGCTGATGAGGTCTCATGGTTTGGTACGGTTCGTGGTTCTGTATACCCTCCGAGTACCATTTCAAATGTTCCGTGACTTAGTTTTTCCTTTGAACTAGAGCCTCGTCGAGGCTATCCATTTTTTAGAATATAAAAATGGGTAAGTATAATGTTCTTCGGTAGATTAAGACGTATATATATATATATATATATATATATATATATATATATATATCCCCGCACCCATTTTGCTGGAAAGTAGTTTGCAGTATTTGCAAATAAAAATAAGATAAAATCAATGCAAAATATGCTCTCAAATGCGAACAAACCAACTACCTAAACCAAAAAAAGTGCTGATGACTCCATATTAGCGGGGATAAAGCAGTGGTATTTTTTGTGAACGGAATAAGATGTACAATGAAGACGTGTGAACAAGGTTGTGAAAATACCTGGGATAATTTTTGTATTGACGCCTGCAGCGGTCTGAATTTTATCATAACTTGCGCCGACTGAGAAGCGACTCCCTCTCTGATTTAGTGAGGGCTTGCACCGGTACCGGTTTGCTAGATGCGTGGTTTAGTGGAAGAACACCTACTTTGTAAGTCCTCGGCTCAAACGCGGCAGGCTCTAGAAATGAGAACATTCCTGTTCTAAAAGTCACTTCCAAAAGGCTGGGAGCGGGTGAAAGCTTCTGACCTTTGATACTAGCAGGTCGCTCTGCCAGAGAGGTTACCTTCACAGGGTATCAATTTGCACTGTTTCGGCTCCGTTTACGCCCCGAAACTATCATCACAACGAGTGGCCAATTTTCTCGGCCTCCATCATGGGCGTTGGCGGCGGCCCTGATGGGGTGTCCAGCTCCCCGGTTGTAGTGACCCGTTTTTTTGGGAGTGGGCGATCCGTCGGGTGCGCTGACACCTCTGGTCCCGCCCGCGCCGCTCCATCTGAGCCGGACTCCCAGTAACAGTGTCCATCCGTCTCACAGCTTGACACCCACCTGCCTGGCACACGCCGGCGACCGGACCCACCTCAATGGCTGAGATCTCCTCTCCTGCCCGCCGCACCGGGCTAATGTGCTGCTTCTGAACACGGCTCAAACAACTTAGTGTGCCCGATTCAGCTTCTAAAGTGTGAGCTGGTTTACAGTTTGATTTAAGTAGAGATGATCTAGAGAAGATATGAATCGGTGCGGAGGGAAATTAACACGCGCATTGACGGTGGGCGGGTACCCGCCCCTCGTGCTTTTTCGAGAAATTATAAAAACGGCGGCGCCTAGCGCCGCCGTACGTGGCATACCTCTTCCCTGATCATTTTTATAACTTTTGTCAAAATTTGAAGGTTAGGTCATCTCAGGTCAGGTCACCAGTACAAGTCAAGTGACGTGACCTCAAAAAGTTTAAGATAGCATAAGTCAGAGCAGGATAAAGGTTTTCAATTGAAAATTATATCACATAATGACCCCACCGAGTTCTCTAAAATATTTTCCAGTATTTTTTATATCGACGGCATAAGGTCATGCACGAGCCATCACCTCTCCATTGGAGATGCATGGGAAAAAATGGTTTTAACGGAATAATTTAGTAACGGATGGTGATAGAGCGTTTATTTTAACTGCATTAGATTTGCCCTATCTTTTCGGTTCTATTGATATGCATTTTAGCTAATTTAGCCTTGACCTGACCTCAGGGCAGTTCAAATCCTTGATTTGACCTAGCTAGGTCGTATTATACACATTCGATTCGGCTTACTGCGAGAATTCATATAGTTTAAATTGTTTTGATTAACTTGTTTAGATGTAATGTCCGAAAATCTTATTTACATGTTATCCCTGTGGCGGCATGTATTGACCTCTAGTGACTTCGAATGTGACCTTACAAAACATGGTTCGAATATTTTCAAAAGAGAAGTGGATGGGCTACCCAACGCTGTTTACCGTTTTTCGCTATCTAGCGTGGTTCTTGCGATCTGAGGGGGTACCCGCCCTCCCCTTCAAAGTGAAGGTGGCTCAGGCCCCCGTCAATGCGCGTGTTAAGTGTGATCTCTATTTATCCCCGGCGATATTTGTTCCATGACTTTTATTTTTCACTTGAAGCATATCGAGATCAATGATTAAAGTTAGGTAGGCTATACGTTTCCTCTAGATGGAGGAACGATGTAACGAAGAATGTATATAGCCGATGATCTGAAGGCTGTGTTGTTGTGTCCGTTTTTCCAAGTACTACTTGTTTTACTCACTACCGCTGAGGTGGAGGAAAGTAATGTCACGATGGAGGAGGTCGTGTATCGCGGTGGCACGGACTATGGGGAAACTGGCATCAAAACGAAATCTGCAAAGGGTTGGGAAATGAGCCTTGGTTCGTCATATTTCGGCGAATCCAAACAAGAAACGGGAACCCATTGTTGAAATCGCCAAGGTAACTGAGAAATGCTGCGGTCATAGCATGACTGAAATACCACTACCCTGAAATATATTTGGCGCCGCTAGAAGTGATCAATATTTCAGCAACGCCTGCCTGGCATCGGCTACCTACATACGTTCCGGTGTTTCCACCCCATATTTGGCTGCCTGTTCTTCAGCTATGACATTTGAGGCGGGGATCCATCAGGGACCGACTTTCTCGGACAATCCGTGCATGACAGTCTCTGGTGCGTGGAGCTGGGTTTGACCAGAGGCGACCGGCGCGCCGTCAGGGGGCCGGCCCGGTGACCTGACGTGCACTGGTGCGGAACACAACGCCAGCCAAACGCCTGCTCTCTGTCCATCTGCGCGCCGCAAACCCGGATGCCTTCAGGTTTCAAATATACTTGAAAATCGTAGGTCACTGAAGGAACTGATGCTATTCATGTTCCTTCTTGGTGTCTGGTTTGTGATCAATGTCATCTTCCGGCTGCAAATAAAATAAATTTTGAAAAAAAATTGGAAGAATTTATAATAGAGAATTTACTTTAAAACGGTGTTTTGTGTAACAAGAAGGTACCTGCATGCCCGCGCTTTGGTAATTCCATTAGACTGGGCTTATAATCCGTCTGCCCAACGCGCTTTGTAAAACATCTCCCTTGGTAGTGTCCTTCAGCCATGATATTTTCTAATCTTTGGAGAAATACATTCTGAAATTGCTCCTAAAAATGTGCTCGATCCCAGAAAATGCTTTCAGCTTATACCAGAAATATTAAACACCGTGATTTCATTATAGTTTGTACGCTACTTTACCGGGCGTATATTTTCATTGTACATTACACATGAGAGTGGAAGAAACACTAAAAATCGGTCTGAATGACTCTGGTGTCTTTTTTATTATCATTAGCTCTAGTTTATTTGTTGCCGCCTTTGTGATTCAGATGGGATTTGTGATTTTAGACTGATTTAGCCATCTTCCCAGCTCGTAAGATCATGGACGTTTTCCCCTCGTGCATGTTCTGATGCAAAGGTATTGTGTTGTAGCATGCTTCTTCATGAGAGTTTCACTAAGGGTCAAAGTGAGAGATCACTGCCATATTGTTATGGCGATGGGATGCTCCTACCTGGCGGTGGTATGTCCTCCGGCAGTGTTTCAATTGGAGGCGATATTACCGGTAGCTTTACATTGATGTCGGGCTCAGGAAATCACGTTGTGCAGGGCTTTGAACTGTGCGACGGCATTCCAACACTTCTCACGCTGCCCATGACATCGAAGTCGTAAACTCTATATCTGTGCCAAGCTTGCACAGTATCCGGTCCCGGACCTGCGCTCAAGCATCTAAAGTGCAATGCAATACACGGTAGGGTCATACCGTGCAGCGGCGGTATTTGCAAATCTAGCCACTTATTCCACTTTCTCCAGTGCTGGATTGACCCTGCATGACCAGAGTCGGTAGGATGAACATACTGATTGTGGACAAGCTCGCTAAACAGCGGAAGACCAGGCACCGACTAGTGCGCTGAACGGTTGGCCGCACCGCATTATGAAGAAAGCGTCGACCGAGAAGTCTAACGTATCAATACAGGCTAGCTTATTTATCGTCCAAAGATAACTGCACGTGCGTATTGGGGCATAGTGAAGTAGCTCAACCAGATATTTCGGAGTCCATGGCCCTAATATTTCAGCTGGTGCTCCTGTCTTTCTACTTTTTATATGATGTATTTATCTTGTTTCTGTATTTTCTCATTTTTTTGCGATTACAGGAACAGCGCAGGCAATGTGGGTCCTGGATTTTGGTCGGATCCCATGGCCCGTTATAAAGCGGTGGGACTGCGTGAGTGGGGGTTAGACACGCTCAGGGCGTCTCAAACACGCTGAAAAAGCCTCATTGGAGATACCGCCTGGGCGCGGCCCGCCGAAAACAGGGGCGTAAATCACAGGATGGGCGTGTGTCGCGCCGCACTCGTGTTTCTGCCTGTGTATCCGCGTGTTCGTGTATTGTGTGGCTGTAGACGGGCTGCAATTAAGGGAGAAAGTCCGGTCCACCCTCCACCGCCTTCCTCCTTCCAACACTAAATTACCAGCCATGTGTTATCGAGGTGAAGCGCTCGGAATATGTCTTGCAAGATAGAAAGCTGTAAGTGGTCATTTCATGGCACCTAACGGCTCTGGCCTCGAATGCGTGTGGAGATTGGGAACGTCTGTTCTGAGCCCGGGCTGCTAGGTGACTGCATCCGACTTCACTAGACCAAGAAAGCATCTAAGAAACTGCCTGGGAAGACCTCATTGCTGCAGCGGAAGGTATCCGCCTGACAAGAGCTAGTATGCTTTCGAGATCCGGCACGGAAATGCTGCTTTCCCGGTTGAAGAGGCGAAATAGCTGTGGATGTAGCTGTAAAAATACATTCATGGCTCCTGCTGCAAAAATTGAAGCGGTATTTATGCTTTTAGTCACAGAAGGAATGGAGGGGTAGAATACCAGCTGACTTACCGTGGGTGACTAGAGAATGCACTTTTATCCACATGAATGCAAGGAAAAGAGCCTCTCAGATTTCACTGGAAACGCTGCTGTAAATGCTGCTCAGAATAAGGAAACTGTAGGGAAAGTAGTGTAATTTAATATAATAATGTAACGAAAATAGTACTTTCCCTTATTATTCCCTCAATCCATATCCCCATTCAGATTCACTTTCGTCCGGTGGGGTTTGTATACTCTCTCCCCCTCGCTCGATCTCGGTTCCTATGCGGGAATTGAAAAGGCGAAGGATGGTAGATAGCTTATGTGAAATGACAAACTATTTCGGTCATTTTTTGGCTCGGGCTAATATTGAGGTCAGGACGGATCAAAGAATGTGGCAGACTGGGTAACGTTATTTGGCTCTAGCGTTTGATTGGATCACAACGGATCCAATGGATTGGACTGGAGTTGGTCAATTTTTTGGTGTTATGCAACTCCCCTTGTCACGGTGAATCAAGTTATATATGATGTGTCCAAACTAGGTCAATATGTAAAAATGTTCTGGCCTAAGGTCAAGTCAAGACTGCTATCTGGCATGCATATCAATCGACTCAAAATGATAATCCTAGCGCAATCATTTCAAAATTTAAGATATGTCGCTATTTCTTGCAAAGGAATTGACCCATGTCGGGAAACTTGCTTAAGTAATCCCAGATGACATCTCAGGGATCACAAGTCCGAACTTCCAATATGACCCTTGAGAGTGGCTAAGATACTATGATTTGGAGGAAACGAAAGTATTCTCAGCCGTCTCTACAGAAATAGAGCTGTTTTTTTCAATTCCCGTTTTCCCATGTATTTCCAATGGAGAGGAAATGACCTGTACTTGGCCTTAAGTCATTGATAAAAAATCATGTTACCACAGTTTATCGTGCTTGGTGGGTATATAATTTTATTTATTTTTTATGTGATATGAATAACATATCAATAGATCTCACCTGTTTTCTTTGGTGCCGCTTGAAGCATTTTTGGAGAAGAGAGCAGTTTGTGGCCTGGTGACCTGACCTGAGATGGTCGGAACTTGTATTTTTTCAGAAATGTTATGCAATTTATCAAGAATAAGGTACCACGTACTGAATGACGTTCGTATTTCGATGTTTGCGACTTTTGTACTGCAACCCTCCTCCGCTCTCAACGGGGTTCTGAAAACAACCCAAAAGCATCAGCCTCACTAACAGCAATAGGTATCATTTCCAAATCGATGGTCTGTGCAGTGGGTGATCAGCTTTTGTGTGTGGTTAAACGTCTGGTGTAAATTTTGAATGATTCCATTTTACGGCCATACGGACGGTTTTCAATGCACCGCTGCGCCCGAAGACAGCTTTGTATGCAAACCGGGCTTTGGTTCCTACACCATTGCGAAGAAGGTGGTGAGCTTAAATGTTTCATGGAAAGATCATGCTTGTGCTAAGACCAACAAAAATAAAGGTACATTGAATCAAAGAAAAAATATGCGGAGGACATCCGAGTTTATACAAATTAGAAAATACATATTGTATATGTCCTCCGATGGCCCATATACATTGAATTTTAGAAAGAAGCCAGGGAAACTTAGCGCCACATTACGACTTGGCTGGGGTTTTTGTGCTCCGAGAACAGCGACCATATGGCACCGCCACTGCGCACCTTGTTAGTGGGATAGCGGACTCGGCAGAGCCGTCGTCGGCGTCAAATCGACAGTCGCTCTTCTATGTAATGGAGCCTGTCTATGAATCGAACTGGGTCCAATTGCGTGGAAGTCAAACCGTGCATTCGTATTTCTATGGAGAACTTTGCTTTTTTGCTGCATTCTTACATAGCTCCTCCGGAGCGGGAGTCAGAAGTGTGAGAGTGATAGTTAATCCATCTTTGGATCGCTAAAATAGGCCCAACAATGGGCCACTAGCTTTAGGCTTTACAATTCATCCTGCATTGGTGGTAATCCATATTGTATTGGTGGTGACCTAGCTATTTTTTCCAAAGAGAGGCACCAAGGTAAGAACGCACTTATTTTAAGTATAAAACCTCACGATCTCCCAGCCGGATTCACAGCTAGCTATTTACCTATTACCTATCTCCCAAACTGATCAAGAGCCGAGCAGGGGCGGATCCGGCCGGTGTAGGGCATGTTTGTGCTATCTGGGATATTCCCGAGCCGGTGCGGCGAGGCGTGTGTCCCGAGCCGGTGCAAAAAAACGTGTACAGTGCATGGCTTTCAGATCGTGGTCTGCATTATGTATGGAAAAAACTCAACTATTCTGAAAATTTCAAGCTACTATTCTTATTTAGAAAGACACCGGTGGACCCATAAGTATACTGTGTACAAATATCCATAAATATACAGCCATGAATGGTAAATATACTGTGAATCACTGTACCTGCGGTGCTGACAGTTACAGCTGGCATCGCACTACGCTGAGAGTGTCGCGTGAAGAGATGACGTGTGGTGGGGGAACCAGAGCGTAACCTCACGCGACAGTGTCTTCACGGCACCACGTCCTGGCGTGGCGTGAGCGCACCACAAACTACCCGTGGCCACTGTACTAACCCCACCGCGCACCAGCCCCGCACGAGCCGTACCACACTGAGTCCGCTCTCAGCTGGTCTCCCGTCTCTGACGCTGCAGACGCCTCGCTCCTGTCCGCGCACCACTTCCTGCGGGACTGGTGAGGCAGGCGCGGGAGCCGACCGTCACCTGTTGCACTGCTGGCGCCGCCGCCGCCAACCGGGAACTGGCCCGCACCTCCACGCCGGGCCAAAGACCACCTCGGCGGCGTCACGGTGTCACGACGCTCGCGTCACGCCGCGTGCGCCCGACCCCGCGTGACGGCTGGGAGAGGAACGTTACCGGCTGCACATAGTGCGCGCTCGTCCGCAATTGGTGACGCAACGTTACAGTCTCTGGGCTCATACATAGGCATCAGCAAATGTGGCCATAGCGCTGGGCCGGTTAGAGGTTTGTGACAGGTTTTCACCCTCGGCGTGGTTCGTCACGGAGTTTGTGACTGCTTGATCAGTTGGTGCGTCATCAAGTTTGAACTTAGCCGCTGTCTCACGGAACGATCTGCCGTGACTTCCCGTCATCGGAGTCGTTACGACACACAGAGCTGTCACTAGCCACGTCTGAAGGTAATCACTTCCGGAGTAAAGCTGCCGCTTACGCCTGTGACAGCTTGAGCAAGCCTATATGCGAGCTGTTATAAAACGGCACTGTTCAGACAGCGGATTGATGTGAACACATGAAATGTCCATGCTCACGATTTGACGACGATAAAGGATCGGATGAGGGAAATGAATAAATTATTTGTGTTTCATAAGTGGAACTATTCAGTGATGTCTTACCACTGAAACTAAGAAGTCACATTAGGTTTTGTGTATGCATGATTACGCTAGCGATGCGTGGAAGATGTGAGGGTTTGGTTCAAATTCGATTCAATTGCAGTTCTGTTACACTTTTATCAAACTTTAAAATACAGGTCGGTGTCATACCGACTTTCCATTGCCGGTGGCACAGACTTTTCTTATAGAATGCAACATTGCACGACTGAAATACGTCGTCAACCGTGCCCACTTTGATTTTTTTATATCAATTTTTTTGTATTTTTTATCAAAGATTGATGAACTTGAACACTTCTCCGATGCAAAGACCTAATGGTCAGGCTCATTTGGTTCTTAGTTGTTTGCTTTCTTCAAAACAATTGCATCCTGTATGTCTGCTTGAAACTCTATCTTCCCTCCAGAGAATCAACTAAGCTTTCATGACAAGTGTTAGAGGCTTTGCCCCGTGTCAGAAGTGCCTGACGTTTCGACCATATATCGTCGACTCTCGTTATATATTCATTGAGCAATCAAATTACCGGCTTAAATACCGTATTTCTATTCAGGTCATGACTTTGATAAATTATCACCTGACAAGTAGTCCAGTCTGGCAAACGTATCACTTCTCCCTGGGCCGAAGTCCTGGGGTGCTCGGCGGGACGCAGAGCGGAGGGGGGGACGAAGCTCCAGCTCAGGAGGAGGTGGCGACTCTGTTATGCCAGCTCTCTCTTCGTCAGCCCCTCCTTACATCACCCAGCAGGCAGCCTTGCCCGAGTCGAGACGCGAGAGCCTGTTGTCGATTTGAGGACGCCGGATTATAGTGAGGATAGTAAACAAGACTTAAGTTTAGGTGGGTTGGCGGGTAAGCAGGCATGCTGTCAGTCACGCAAGCAGCAGGCAGGTATGAAGTCGTCCAGGTGGTAGGCAAGCGAACAGGGTGGTGCGTCAGTACCAGGCTAGACATAAGGACTGAGAGGCACGAGCAGGTGGAGGCAGATACAAACCAGGTGTTTAGATACATACCTACATGCGCTATTCATTCAAGAAAGAAAGCGGCAGAAAGAAAAAACAACGCCCGGTGAAATGAAGACACTGTAGAACGGTTTTCTGTCAGGTGCTTAGTCAAGCTGTGAGAAGGAAAAAAGTTTGAATTTTAGAACTGCGTTATGAATCATTTACAACTCTGCTTTGATGAGTGCTGCGCATGTCATTCATACAGTGGGCTGAAATTTTATATGAGTTGGTGTTACAAAATATGTGGAATCGGATTGTTGGCTGCATACATATGTCATTAAAAAATATCCAGGGTTTCAAGCAGAATCGGTTTTTTCTACAAGTTTTCTGCTTCGTGATTAAAGAGCAAAGCTTTAGGTTGGAGGCGTATTTTGTGTCACAGACACGTTCCGTGTTAACCTAGTTTTTAGGAGGATTAGGTATGTGTAATGATACCTGTGTGACTGGTTTGGTCAGTATTTTGACTTTTCGGATGGTAACATGATATCAGAATTCGCTGGGAGAGGATGTGACACGGCTCTACAAAGAAAGATACTAACCCGTGCTATAAGTGGTCAAAGGGAAGAAACGGAGGTTAGAAACTGTGAGTGTTCGAAACCTTGAACCCGTCCAGTTTGCCGGTGAATCGACGTCCCTGAACCCGTCTGACTTTTCACCAGCGGCAGAGCGCCGCCCGGGTCTGATACCACTTTAATGACAGCGTGACGCGACCTTCTCCACAAGAAAACTCACGAAACGCCATGTGATGGTGCTGTCTCTAATGTATGTACGTGATTGGTGAACTTCAGATTGGATTATCAATCTCATGTGTGCACCAATCAACTTATTCCTACAGTTGCGTGCAACGCATGCGAACATGAGCCATTATGGCCTGAGAAGACTTAACATTATTATTGGAAAGATGAAAACATTTTATGTTTTTCTTTCCGCACTTCACCCGTCTCTGTCATACAACAGAGATGCCTCCCTTATGTGTGTCTTCTTCCGGTTGGAAATTGTGAAGGCCTTGGCAAGGTTGGGCCGACGACCTTCCAGGCTGGACGATTATGTGACGTGACACAACCCCAGACAAAGTACGTACCATCAGATTCTACGGCGTGAGGGTCGTTCTCGTCACGTCTTTCAGACGGCCCTTGTTCGGTCTGCCGTGCCTGAGTGGTGTGGGAAAGAGCAGGCGTCCACGATCTATTTACGCCATGAATCACTGACGGCAATAGCTTCGATGGGATTGGTCTGGCAATCTGTGAGATCCGTGCCAAATTATGTCGATAGTGGTCTGTGGTATCGACTATATTCCGCCTGTGGTACTGAACTGGACTGTCTTCCACTGAGCAGCACTAGGTGAGAAGAAGTCCTCTCCAGCCACGTGCTTCGTAAGCTCACATTTGATGCAGTCTCAACAACGAAATTGAGGCGTTGCTCCTAAAGTTCGGCGTGACCAAGAAAATCCAGATCCAATCCCGTTCCATGTCCGTAATTTCCCTGGCAGACACAGGCCAATCCGTCGGCAAACCACGGTTATCGATCCAAGGCTGATCCCTATCCGAAAACTAAGACTAAATCTAGGGAGTTCTAGTCAGAATACGTATCCCGATCCAAGGCCTCCCGAATTGTCTAGTCAAACCAGTCCATTCCAGTCACCATCATTGGAATTTAAGACTGCGCTGACCGCTGGAATTCGACTAGGTATGCTAACAATCTGAAAATTGTCACGCTTAAATTTTTTAAAAGCCTGATGGCCAACTACCTGATCACACCAGCTTTACGTGTGGTTCACAATAATGATATCATAACTTTGAGTCTCTCAGAACTCCTACTGTGCCTTACCACTACTCCGTAACACTAATAGTTATCGCACTGCCGCCGAGACCGTCTCATCGTCGGTCAGTCTGTAGCGTTTCACTCGGCCAGGCACCAGGACGGCACCGGTGCTCCATTCACACATCAATCAGCTGAGTGCCGGCTGTGACGTCACAAGTTCCCGCCAGCCGGCGGCTCTGACGAGGAGGCCCGGGCAGCAGATGATGAGGGCCTGTGTCATCTAGCAGTGCGGTCCACTGAAGTTGTCAGCTGGCCGCAGCGTGGCCGCTGCAAGTGACGAGATGGGAGCTGGTGCTGATGAAACTTTCACGCCACAGATGGTGCAAATTGCTAGTTCACATAGCCATGCTGAAATCCCGGGCGCCCCTGGAGATGAAAGTAGCAGTGCGCTTAACAGCGCGCTGAATTAAGCTAACGGTTTTTGGTCTGACCTGGTGGGGTGTTCCCAGACACCAAGTAAAACATATTTCATCTGCTGCGAGTTCCAAATTTCTGGAAAAAATTGTACTTAACCCTCTCGATAAATTTTCTTAACTATCGGATAGAGCGTGAGACTGCTGTTGCAGACCGACTACCCCATAATTGATAACTATTTCTGACCCGTATTGATAACATCAGAGGTTCCCCTGGTTCTGATGATTATCATTATACAAGAAAGCCAAACACGGGCCCATAGCAGGCACTGATATCGGTGCCGTGGTGAAACCAATTACACAACGTGTGCTGAATACGCAGATAACCGGCCCCGAGCCACCTGTGCGGTCACGATGTCATTAACTCGCCGCCAGGCACAGCCGCGCTCTGCACACACAGCTCAGTGCAAATAGCTCTTATACGCTGGTGCCAACGAGGTGTGCCCCAGCCCGCGTCACACCAGCTAGGAGTGACCTCAATCGCGCCTGACCATGTCGGCAGGCAACGTGTGTCAATACTCAGTCAACCGGAAAATTGTGGAGTTCAGAGAGAGAGAGAGAGAGAGAGAGAGAGAGAGAACCGTGTCTTCCCGAATGAGCAAAGGTGAATGGCTCAGGACTGTCATTCATCTTTGTACGGCAGCCCAAAAAGCTCGTCATACCACGGGCATCATTGTCGGCCGGCAGCCAAAGCGTCTGATACGGAGGAGCCCCGGTGCGCGCCAGATCCGGCCGATAAGGCAGCGGCCCGCTGCTGCTGATCGGTCATCACCCTCAGCACCGCTGCCTGATAACGGACACCAACGTGCCGCTGTGGCCGTGCCCTGCAATTACAACACTCCCAGAGCACTCCAGTGAAATGCAGCCGCCTCTGGAAACTCATTCCATGACAACTATTTCTTATCCATCTTCTTCTTGCAATCATTGGATACTCTTGCGGCCTAGATGGTCTCGGAATATGTTTGGATCTGGATCGATGTGTTTACTACATGTGTAATGTTTGTATGGTGAAACCCTTCAGAGCATACCTACTACTTAAGCGAATCAGCCGATTTCTACAAAAATACAAAACATACTTGCCTAGGCATATATATATATATATATATATATATATATATATATATATATATATATATTTATATATATATATATATATATATATAGTGGTTCGTTGCAGCCCCAATCAGTACTCATAGATGGTGCCAGATGGCTCCAGCGTACTTCTCTCCCTAACACCTCAAAGATTGTCCGCCATTGGTGTGCATACTCTCTTCTATATTCTAAAACAAAACTGTAAAGCTGATGCATTGGAAGGTCATGACCTCAGAATGCACATTTTACTTTTCTTTTGCAATGAAATCTCCCGCCACCTCTGCTCTGTTTCGAAAGTACGGCTTGTTGTAACAACAAGTTCTTTGCACATGATGCTGTGCTTAGCATCCCTGAGGAGTCCTGAAAGTGAACCATGCCGGGTTGAGTTTCGCCAATATTTCCTTAAATCGTGACTGCAGCAGCTTCCTCGAAACATGAGCTCATGAAGAAAGGAAGACGATGCAGAAAAAGCCATTGCGAAATCCATGAGCACGCAACGGCAATAAACAGGTCTCCAGAGATGTTACTAGAGGAAAACTCCAAACCATTAAATCATGCCCGGAAAAGCTGAGAATCATCTCACGCGCCAAAATCGGTGAGGGACCTCCCGGACGTGGACGCTGGAATCGAGGTGTGGCCGCGTCGGCAGCGACACCTGACAGGCGTCGTCGGCGACGGCGGCCCCGACACGGCGCATGCGTAAATGGGACGGGCAGGTGCGTCGCCGGCGCCGCTCCGTTCTCAGCCGCGCCGATGACCACATTGTGGAGGCGGCCATCAGTCGGGTACAGGAACAAAGCCGACGGAGCACTCGTCACCCCGCGCCTGGGGCAGGTTCTCATGCCTGCCGACGGCCGTCACGTGGAAACAGCTCATGACAAATTAACAGCTGAGAATGTTGGAGGTGTTGGTACCCATCCTCACGTCCTCATTTTGATGATGACTTATTTGGGTGCTTTGATCACCTACATAGTAACATCATCGCATATGCATGTCAGGATAGAGATATGAAACTCCAAGGAATATTTTGGGAGCCACAAGGGATGCTGCAGAACGCCGATTGTCGGCGTTTTGTAGGTGGACGTTTTGAGAAGTAAAGTATTTGGGATTTTGCAATGGACACCCTTGTTTAGAGGTGCAACTAAATAATTGAGCGAATGTCTGCTGTTCAAAGTGAAGAGATGGCCTACCATGGAAGGACAGGCGGCAACGAATATTTGCGCGTCAACAGGAGTGCTCGAGGCGCACGGAACGCTGATTCTGGCATTTCACAGGAATGTGTCTGCCCATAGCCAAATGTGGTGCTCGAGGTGAGGTGAGGGATATCTATCTACATGTATGAATACCTCTATCCTATATCCTATATCTTATACATATTATCTATTCTAGATCTGGCCATGTACGATGACCGCCCATTTCTCATCCCCACCTCAGCATCCGTCCCTGATGCTTAGGTTTATACGTATGACAGAGACCCCACGCACCAGTTGAATCAGCAGTATGCTTATGGCACGCATGACGCTGTAAAGAGCCTTGCTTCTAGCTAAATTGTGGGCGGTGAGAGAGACGGAGGGGGGGCGGTGGATGTGAGTGAAAATCGAACACCTTGCAGGTAGAAGATGACCCCTCTAAAACAAAGTGTTTTTTAGTTTCGGCTTTCTTGTGATGTCCCACGCCTACTGCCGTCAAAATTTTGAACTTGTTTTCCAATTTTGACTGAAATAGTAAATCAGGATACAAAAGGGGGAAACACGACCCCCTTTCCCCTGCTCTCGATGCCCATGCCAGTATCCTATAGGTTAGTGACTGCCTAGTCGGCACTCTTCGGAAACCCGTTCAAAATAGAGCAGTAATAAACATGAGAAGACCCGTCAGCCGATAATAAACCAATGCTATATCCAAGCTGTCACCTCATCTCGAATCTTCACGGCGACCATACATCACGGTTAGAAACCGCAGTGGTGCCGGCTGCGTGCGGCGCCGCAGTCTGTCTGTTTCTCCCAGTGAGGTAGAAGGGACAGATGACGCCTCCGCCGGCAGCACCCCGGCACGCCAGCTGCCCACCCGCCACTTCAAGCGCCACACTCTGCCCAGGATTCTCATGGCGGCGCCGATTTCACTTGATTTGGCAGCTCGGACACGCTGGCCTGATATTTGGCAGCTCAGTATCGGCGGGCTGGAGGTCCGTTACTGTGGGTAGCGCCTGATCATGGTCAGCTTCCAGTGGGTCTCCGCTGAAGCACGGCTCTGTCCAGCTACTCAGTATGCGGCCGGGCGTAGTAAGGTCCGCAGCCTGATGTAACGGTGTGCTGACGTCTCAAGTTGGAACCCGGCAGTCACGCGAGTCTCAGCGCTCGGTATTGCCTTGCCCTCGAAGTATTTGGAGGCTTTACATATATATTGAAATGGAGTGAAGATAATTTTTCCTCTGAGTTGCTCAATATATCATGGCAAGCTTTAGGCTATGGAGCGAGTAACTAAATGAAAGTACGAATTCTTGTTTTGCTACCGTTCAAGCTTAGAGCGCCTAAGCTTGACTAAGCTTTTCGGCTAAGTTGCCAAAGTTTCTCATACCACAATGCACACACTGTTAAACTGCACAGTGCGCCTACTTTTTAGGCAGCTATTTTCTCGAAAAACAGTTTGGTTTGTGTGAAGATCTAGGGATTATACCATGCTGCAGAGGTTACGTAGGGTGGCCAGCCCTCAACCTATTCGAAGTGGTGATGGAGACTGGATCAGACGTATTGAGAACACCCGCCCAGGAATGGAACCCGAGGCAGCGACATGCATCTAGGGTCGGCGAGGGCGCATATGCGTCACTCCATCCCCGATCTCGAAGCCTAACCGAGGCCGACTTTCCTCGTGCTAATCCACTGAATAGCAAGGCTTCACTATAGCAGTGGAATTCAGAAAAAAACACTGCATGTCGTGGGGCGCCTGTCCAGACTTTATTTATGATAACCAGGCATTGTACGTGCAGATTCCGTCTGAAAATGTGCGAAAAATGCTAGAAGAGTTATGTCTCGGAATTCACAGCGCACAGCGCCATAGGGACCCGTTTTTCTTTTAGCAAAAAAGAATACAAAGGACAGACATGAAAACTTAGTGGCTTCCTTCTAAGGCAAATATTTAGGCTAATGTGCAAATAAAAGTGTTAAGCTCAGGTAAACATGATTGGCCTCTTTCGAAATGTCTTCAAATCCAAAGAGGTGGTGAGGGACTAAGAACATCTTCAGATATTTCGGGAGGAACAAGACCTAGACCCCAAGCCCCCCGTCATGTCCAAAATGTCAGTATGCACCGGGCTATTTAAGCTGCAAAGTGGTGGGCATTTGCCCACCAGTCCCCGTGCTATGTCCACCAGTGAACGGCCCAGTGCCCAAGTCACCAGTCATTGATGTCCGGAGTGCCCTTTGGGGAATTCGTGCCCTTTTCAGCCGAATGCCCACCAGTCCCAATTCCTAAAATATGCCCTGGTATGCACCTTTCAACAATTATGTTGATAAGTTTTGGAGTGCTGCGGTGAGGAGCATGATCAGGTCTGGCTAAACTATGGCTGAGAATTTGTGACATTATCTGCATGATTCTAATGAAGGGTTGTATCCGAATACACAACCTAAGTGTTTTTAACATCCGGATTCGAGGAGACAAGCCAGTCAACCCCTTATAAACTTTTGACAATTATGATACACTCATGAATGACCGTGGTCGTAACCTGATCGGCTGCAGTAACCATCGTGAA
Source organism: Lepas anatifera (assembly GCA_034440635.1). Classification (NCBI taxonomy): domain Eukaryota; kingdom Metazoa; phylum Arthropoda; class Thecostraca; family Lepadidae; genus Lepas; species Lepas anatifera. The sequence goes on along the minus strand of JAOTON010001851.1, from coordinate 424,444 downwards.
ATCTGGTTTCGTAGGCATTTAATAACGATTGATAGTATGTGCCAGAAAATAATATTAAAAACCATTTGGCACCTTGATGAGATTTCATACTGGTTAGATTGCAGGTGTACTTTTGTTGAAAACCATGAGTTCCGTCATATTTTTCTCTGAAAAATGCTCAAGATTTCTTGCTGCTTCATTTTCCTTACAAAGAGGTACGACAGTCTCCCTACAAGCGTGACATCATATCTAGCGCTTCTTGTTGCCATATGTAATGAGCTTTGTTACCATGGAGATCTCACACATGCTTGTATCTCTTTTTGTGACATGTGCCGTGAATGAATACGCCTTGTAGCCTTCTCTCGTTTTTGTTCTGCTCATGTTTTAGATGGTTGATGCCTGGATAAGATGCTTCCGACAATAATTCGGAGCTATAGTATTCTACCATGCTCTCAACATTTATTTGTGTTATCGAAGTTATGAAAAACAGCACCAAGGAGCAGCGGAAACGTGAAAACCACACCATAGGCGGATCGGGGGAGGGGGGGTGCGATCGACCCTCGGCGCCCGAAGGTCGATGGCGCCCCGAAATGTCACGCACCCCCAGGATGCGAAAGTCGGCGCCCACGATAGGATTTGGCGCCCACCTGATAGCTTTGCCGGTCATAAGTGGCGCCCCGGTCGGATGGCGCCCCCGGTCGGATGGCGCCCCGGGAAGGTGCCCCTCGATCGGCAATCCTGGATCGCCTATGAACCACACAGCAGTCGGCAATTTCGTCTCCTTTGTGTTTTACCACAGGTTTCGAGGCCGCCAAGGTTAAAAAATTGTCTTCTTGGCGTGTTGTTGGCTTTACGTAACATTACCAATAAGCACGTGACCACCTGTTGTCGACGGGCTTGAGAGCGGGTAAATTTTAATTATTTGTATCCGCAAACGCTAGGTTCCTATACAAATGAAATAGTAAATGTGTGTTTTGGGTATGGCAGGTACATACGTCACATAGCTATGTGAGTTTCAGATCGCACTGTGAAGTATCGCATTTCCTTTAAATCCATGCTGCAATTTTATTCAAATAATTCTGAACCATCAACAGCGCAATCGTCACGTGTACAGCAAGACTTCCCTGTGAGTAGCCAAATGTCTCAGAATCCCTGCATGAGTGGAGCTCAATGTGTGCACCTGCTCTGGCCTGCATGTGCCAGTTTTTACCGGTAGACCCATTGAAACTGTCCCTTTCACTGACATGATCAATACTAGTTTTTGTGGCGAACTCTCCGACATGTGTAATTTACACGGGACCCCGACTGCCTCTGCCCTGCGTAATCGCACATACGGGCACGCGCACAAAAACAACAGCTGGGGATTTCCACGGTGAATGGACTTCTAATGGCATAGCACTTGCAAAAACCTTCGAGGGGAATTCCTGTGGCTAGATGTGATGCCCAATCCATGCCGTATATGACCTGGTTATATGTTCTTAATGGGTTGGGGAAAGGTGGAGGAAAGCGTTTCCGCGTGGGTATGCTTTACCTTGTCTTTATACGGGATCAACTAATGGTCCGGACAAAGAGAAGCGTCATCAAGCGTCATCAGACAGCCAACCAGTCAATCTCCAGTCTCCTGCTGGCTAGAAACTATCTCCAGAGAAAAAGGCAGAGTTGGGCCCTTTGCTGTATTCGGCAGTTACTGACTACAAAATTGTTCTCCATCTAGCTGTAATCATTAAATTTGGGGAGCCCAGGCCTATTCAACCCCCCCATTTGGGGAACCCAGGCCTACTTTCTATTCAACCCGCCTCCCCTATCCGAGGTGTATGCAGACAAACACTAATATGCACCAACAGCAACCACGTTTAGATTCATTGGAACTTAATATAGTGATGATCGCCTAATGCCTACTGGACTGTAAAGCCAACCTTCTCTCATTTTTGAGAAAACAGTTCCAATTTAAACTTCGATTTTAAGGGATACTTTTCGTCCGACCACGATACCTTGGTGGAGTGCGCTGCTAATTTTACTGTACCGTGTCCATCAGCTGTGTGTCGGAACGGACACCCCCTTGATAGACAGCTCCTTGTTGGACGGCTTCAGCTCGAGGCTCGCCGGCGGGTGCTGCCATATGGCCAGGTGTCCGGCCCTAATGTCGCCAACCAGGCGGAACCACCGCCAACTGACGCCCGGGCTCCCCGCCGCCCCCGCCCCCGCCCCCGCCCCTGCCGCCGACGATGGAGGGCTCAGGCAGCGTGGCGGCGCGCGGTGGGGCTCAGCGCTCCACGGAAGGGGACTGAGCCGCGCCCGAGTCTGGGGCAGGATGTTGCACTGACGGGACCGGAAGCGAGCTGACAACGGTAGACGGGCGAGCAACAAAGAGCAAAGGGTCGGCTTAAGTAGAACTAACTTGGGAGGTGCAGAGTTGAGGCTATAATGACCAGAGCGGGTGCTTGATAAAAAGCCGTCGGGGTATATTAGCACACTTGTCTGCAACAGGTAGCCGTTGTTCGTCGTTGAATACCCACATGTGTGATTGCAAGAACCGCATGTGCAGTGCCTCATTTGCAGTGACCTGTGTGTAGCCTTAATCTTCTTGATGCACTTGTACGTAGAGGCTTAGGAACAAAGCTTGAAGAATCATGTTTGAAAACCTCACTAAGTGATCGTGGCTAATTTTCTATGTGAAAGGAACAAGGCCAAGGTGCGGCATCTTTATGTTCCATTGTGCTGCTTCACCTTGGCAACATCTAAAAAAATTAGAAGGTAAGGAAGATCTGGCCTCAGAAAATGTTCTCCTTGTAATCGCTTCAGAGTATTTTGGGCCGTAACAATCGTATGTTTCTGAAATGGCAGTTTCAGCGCATTTTTAGGACAGTGACAAAAATTGTTGAGTCGAAATTGTCCAGCCTTTCCTGTCACTAGGACGCCAATTTTCATCGTGGCAGAACCCACCTGGATGAGGGTGCCAGACCGAAGATCAGAGGCAGAGGTCCTGCCGCACTCCTCTTCGCCTGCGCGCAGCCGCGCACCCACCGGGCCAGACGGAAGCCCACCAACTCACTGGCGTCTGCCTCCCCGTCACACAGGCGGCGTCCGTGCCAGAGGCGGTACCGACGTCGCTGACGACGCACCTGGTGGTACACTCTCCAGCATGTGTTCCCCTGACAACTGACAAATACAGACGACTAAGCATGTGACGTGCCCGCGAGGCGAAACAAGACGACGCGAAATCTTCCCAGTGACTTCTGACAAATGCTTGTTGATACGGACGACCAGCCGCGCCGCATAAGAACGCTGCATCTGACCTCTGTCTGGTTATGGAAATGCAGAGGATGCGGGGACCCGTTATCTGAAAGTGCTGTTCCAGCGAGCCGAGTCGTGCCGACCCGGGAGAGCCGTACGCGACGGAACCAGGAGCGCTCAGGCACGGGACCATCACTTCCTGGCTTTCACCGCATGTTCGCTTCCTTGGAGAGCGACATGGTACATCAGAACTGTTTCGCACGATGTGTAATCGCCGAGGCTTTGATTGAGAGTGAAATCCATTTTCTGTTTTACCGTGACTTATCTCTGCGGCCCGGTCTTGCGTCACTTTTGACGAAGGTTTGATAAACCGTCACTTGCACGGTTCTCAACGCGAACCCAATATGTGGTCCTGAAGCTGGAAGCAACGGCATACTATGTGTAAGAGCCATGCATCTGTAAAACTTGTGTGAAAGTATTTATTTGTGCACGAGCAACGTCTGTGTTACAAAATAGACAGCAAAACTTTCAATGAGAGAAGATTAAAAGTGAAAACGGAGTTGCGACAAATCCTCAACCTCGAAACACTCTCACAATATCACTCGTGCATCTTTGCAGCTAAAACAATAGGTCGGGCACGATTCAACCTCTGAAATCCCGGGCTTCTGGATTGCTGCCGCACGAGCGCCGACAGTACGGCACCGGCGCCGACGTAGCTCGCGTGCCCAATCCCCTTAGCTGACGCGTGACACAAGTGAAGCCCGTTTGGAGCTGGTGTGGCGGAAATGACAGCCGCGTGCTGCCGGGCACGTGCTCCCGTGCAGACGTGTGCACACACTGGCGACACGCCTAAACAGAGCCAGGCTGTTTCCGGGGCAGGGATCATTGAGCAACATGGCGGCAAGCAACGGCGCGCGGATGAGCAGCCGACGGCGTGACAAAACTGACGTCATCGGACGGGTGGAAATGAGAGGACGAGCTCTCTGATGCGATTCACGCCAGTCACAAACAGCCCTGATTTAAGAAAAGTTTTAACCTGGTGTTATGTGTGTACAGGAAGTGCAGAACTCTCAGAGTACTTTGGTAAAAGTGCAGCCCATTATCAGTGTTATCCAACAACCTTATACTAAACCTTAACCTTTGTATTACAGCTAAGAATAAACAGTTTCTGGTTCTTGTAAAAAATTATAAGGGCTGCATGTAGGGTAATGTGTTGAAATGAAACAGCAAGACTGCACTGAAACAGTTGAACTGAACCCATTGGGACTGTGCTCATACCTAATGTTCATCAAACGAGAGAGCGATAAATGAAAAATTGATAAAATAAAGAAGATGAACATTAACTTATCAATGATAATGCATGCTAATAATTATGATAATAATAACAATAATAATAATGCTAATCATAATAATGATAATAATAACAATTATGATAATGATAGTAATAATATTGATAACAATAAAAATAATGGTAATAATAATAATGATAATAAAAATAATAGTTCATAATGATAATAAATGATAATGATAAATAATAAGACGATAATTTATCCTTGAGAGTTAGAAATAAAATTGATAATATTATGAACGTATTGACCAAGAAAAAATGAAATTACGCTTTTTTAGTTGTATTACAAAACCCGACAAGTTTCAGCTTCCACCATCTTCTTGGAGTTGGAGTTTTTGGATCTTCGGCTTTTGCCACTCCAAGAAGATGGCGGAAGCCGAAACTTGTCGGGTTTTGTAATACAACTAAAAAAGTATGACTTCATTTTTCCTGGTCAATACCTTCATTATATTATTAATTTAAGTTCTAACTATCAATTAAAAACCAGGAAATAAAGCGTTTTTTCCATTACATTAACAATATAATTTATCCCACACTTTTTGGGACAATCGAGAGATCTTTAACAAATTACTCCTATCGGTTATTATTTCAACGGAACTGTGATAAAGCTCGCGCCGAGACACCATGTCCGCATCTGCTCCGCCCTCAGCCTCACGTCCCCATTTCCAGATCCTGGAATGTAGACACCCACAACGCCGGCTGGAGTGGAAGGGTGGCACGCCCCGAGCTGTCACGAGCCAGAAAAGCGCGTGGTTTCACTGACCCTGTCCCGTCACGCCTGGAAGACGAAATGTTCTACTCTGCAAAGCAATCGCCAGTTGGTGGAGGATTTGCGTTGTTCAGCGAGGTTGAAACTTGAGTTCCTTGATGATTTGTCGCGCTGGTCAATCCGATTGTACCTCAAACATTCCTCTCTAAAAACAGAAGCCGTAGCTAATTAATTGGAGCTCAGATACATCATGGAGGAGAGTATTATAAAAGAAGCTTTAGTATAACACTCGTTATGAGCTTAGTGAAATCACCGAGCCATATGTATCATCGGCAACATAAACACCCAGAACTGGCCCAATTGTGTCATTTCTATAAAAACACCACAACAATGAGTTTGGCTTATTATGTGGGTGTCGTGATTACGGTATGGTATGATGGATTTTGATATTTCTTGCCCAAAAATAAAAATACCAGAGACATAAAATGCTGAAGGGTCAGTCACAGAGCGTTTCAACTCTTCTACCAGTACTCTACAAGTATAACCACAACAAATTCAAGAGCCTCTTGGAGTCTGCCAGTTGATTGCGTAAGCAGAGTCTTTGGTGTCTCGCCGGGCACTGCTTACTTTGTCCGCTACTCGGCAACTCGCTACTTGCGGTCTCTCCAAATGGTAGCGGAATGGTGGTAGCTGTTTTTCTTCAAAAAGTATCGAACAGAACAGCGGGTAGTGGACTCACAAGAGTTTAAAAGTGATATCCATACTAGGCTGTTAAGGGGGACCACCGCCCAAAAAAATAGGAGATGTAGACATGTGGCGGATCCAGGGGGGTACAAAAGGCATTTGCCCCCAAACGGAAAAGCTCGGGGCAAAACTATGTTTTTGCCCCCCCCAAAGCGATCGACCTCCTTTTTTCCCCGACTCCTTTTTAGTGTGAAAGCGAGATTTTGGTGCTTCAACTCTCAACTTCAAACAGAACCAGTTAAGTCCAGCAGAAATATGGGGCCTTGGATAGGAAAAAAGTATATTGAGCCGTTGTTTTTCACCCGGTGACGTTTTTTTTGCTTTTCGCCTCACCTAGCCAAAATTATATTGGGAAGCGATATTGTAGCGCTGTTGTGCACTGCGTGACGTTTTTTTCGACTTTGGTTTGCCCCTCCCAAACCGACTGGCTATATCTGCCACAGGATGTAGATAGAGAGAAATGCTTATACCCATCAGAAAAAACAAAAACAATTTGAAGGGGTGTTTTTGTTGTGTGTTTTTGTTTGCAGGTCGTACAAAAAAAAATTTTGTTCAGTAATATGCAATAAATTAGCGGTTTTCTTGAGATTAAAAATGAACGGTTTTTGTGTAGCGCCTTAGTAGAGTCCTATGAAAAATAGTGAAGCGGAGTAGCGGAGTAGCGGGAAGCAGCTTTGCGATTTTGAAAAAAATAGTACTAGTAGTGCTAGTGGTTTCAGCCAGCCAAGGCAGCGAAAGTGGTGGGAGTGGCTTAAAAATATAACCAGCGGTGCACACCTCTGCATTTTGTAATAAATAGCATACACATGTCGCAGTTAGGTATTTTGCCACGCAGTAGTTAACTCGTAACAGTGTTACGCGCAAAGCAATATCGCCGCTAATAAGACTCGACAGTCTTAAACATTAGCTTGTTACGTCAATTTCCCGCGTGCTGCCGCTGACGTCACACATGCTGAAACGGCAGCGACGGTTCCCAGCCGGTTAACGTAAACGGCAGCTACCTCCGAGTCGGCGCCGCCGCGGCGTGACCCGCGCGGAAACCTCCGCCGACGATGCCTCTTACTTCATGATTTCATGCCGGAGTGCGGTAACTAGTCACGGCCTCCCAGCGCTGGTTTAAACATGTCAGCTTACATAAGTGCGGCATTAGCGGTCAGCAGACCAAGGAATTCTCGGGGAGTGTGTGAGGGCGGCGTGGATTGTCGTGATCATCGACTTTTTGGATGGCTTTACGACTTGTATTGTGAGTTTAGAGTGGTATTTCTTGCGGTTAGTGGCAAACGTGTGTTGTGATGCTGCGCTTAGCGTTCAATCGGAGGAATTTTGCTGTTGCTGAAGCGGTTGTTTTCATGTCTTTGGGAAACTACTTTGGCCCAGTGGACGGTCATGATCCATCCCGCGTCCGGAGGTGTCTGTCCCGAGGGTGAAACCAGAGCAAATTCATCACTTCTGCTCTCTGAAGCCTCCCTGGAATAGCGCTTCTTATAGGTGATTATGACCCATTCAGTGCTTGATGTGGTGAGCCTCCGCGGCTGATGTGTTCTTAATGATGGCTTTATTGAAGTAGGTGAAATCCGCAGCGCGCCGTCATTAAAAAGGCGTATCCACATAAAGCGAGACATTTGTTGGACCTATTAGTGTTTCAAAGCATCAGCTCACTGATGCCGCTAATCAGGGTAATTTTTAGTGACAGGTTATGAAATGGATGGTGCAAATGAAATGGTCATTTGCGTTGTCAAATGAAGTGACGAAGAAGAAAAACTCTTTCTAATCGAGGCGTTGACTGCGTGCGTGGAGACTGAGGTATGATACCAAGAGTGTTTTCCGAGCACACGCTGACCAGTTTAAGCGTAAAATCATCAGGGGACAAGTTCTCACATGTTTACGTATGTAAAGCTTAATGATTCGTATAATGCAGTTGATACGGCTACAGTGAATCAGTGACTGAATATGAAATATCCATTACATATATACTGTTCAGAACGGAAGATACTAGGATGCGCGACCCTATATGGACATTTGGTACAAACTGATAGCGTTTTCGCACGCTTTCTGACCGGATCTAGTGTGAAAAATTCTCTATTTGTGCACTGGTATAGCCCACAGAGCGAGTTTGGAGTATGCTTTGCCACGAAAACAGGAACATGCACTTTTCGTCGGATGACTGTTCATTTTGTTGCCATTTTTACAGTTGTAATGGTTTGCTACCACCAGTTAAAATATACTTTAATATCAAATATTTTCTGAGCGGACCGTTGTACTTTTATCCGTTTTTAAGACATCTATGCTAAAGAATATACCTAGATCCAGGGTTTGCAGATTCGACGAGTGTCTGTCCGAGTTGGCAGTTTTTGCAAGACTCGGATACAATGAAATTCGGCAAATATATATATATATATATATATATATATATATATATATATATATATATATATATATATATATATATATATATATTACGGGATTTGTCACCGGCGGTCATGAGTTGCACAGCCATGACATGGGTGACATTAATAACGCACAGATCTAGAGGAGCTGTTAACTTCACACTCTCCCCCTTAGTGTTGTCACTGCTCCGACCCATCCAAATAAGGCCACACATCTTCCGTGGCCTCCTGGCAGCGTCATTCGTCAGCGTCGAAAGCGACTGTTTCTTTTTCTCACTACGTGGATAGCTATCGGGGCGCGGCTTCGGTTCCAAGTTATTCAAGGAAGTGGTTGTCAGTGGAAATGAATGACGGAGTAGTGTCATATTTTAAGCTATATCCCTATCAGCGTTTTTGTCTGTTTTGTGAGCGATGTCGCAAAAGAGCGAATCTTACAAACATTTTGAAGACTACTGATGCGTGGTTCGTATTTTAGTTAAGATGTATTGTGGGTCAAATACAAAATCGTAACTACCTGTAGAACAGCACTTTGCAGAAGGTGGGTCATGACCCGTTTGCGATCGAACACGAAGTCCTTTGAGTTTAAACCAGGAATCTTTAGCTCAGACAGCGTTAATGCCAACAGCCTCCCATTGAATTAAGACCGACTATTCCTGATGTCATACTTTCAACATAGTTTCCTAGACCTCAGTATATTGTAAATGCCGAAGACATTGTTGCGAAGCATGTGCGGCTGTTCAGGGGGTTTGGGGGTCAGCCTCCCCCTTGGATTTTGGGTTTCACATAGGGTTTGTATAGGGTCTGCGTTAGCGTGTCTGTAGTCAATCCACCCCGAACCTCCCTGCAATGAGAAGGGCTCTCCAGTCCAGCCCAAAAACGTATAGGTTTTGCTTGGTTTTTGCATGCCTATAGTATATGCATGGGTGAAGGCTCATCCGAGGCAATGATGGGGGAGCTAAGGCCCCTAGCCCCCAAATTCGCCACCGCACCGTTCAATCGCTAATGAAAATGTACATAAAGCGGTTGCACAACTCTCCTGCTGCTTCCGGAGTGGCCTTAACCAAACAAACAAAAACGGCGGAGCTATTCTCTGGCGTACTGTCCTCCTCCAATTGATCAATTATCAACACTATTTTTGCGTGTGGAGGGGGCGGGGGGTAAAAGGAAGGCATTCCCCCTCTTTTTTTGGTTTTGGAAGCATGGCTATAGTCCATTAGCCGATCCAGGATGGCCGATCGGAGGGGGCACCGGGGGACGCTATCCAGACCAGGGGGTGCCACTTTTGACCGGCAAAACCTATCTGGTGGGCGCAAAATCCTATCAGTGGGCGCCGATTTTCGCGTCCTGGGACGCGGTATGTGAAACGAAATTTCAGGGAGGCGCCATTGAGCTTTCAGGGGGGCGCCGAGGGTCGATCGGGGTGAGGGGCACCTGCCCCCCTATTGCCCCCTGAATCCGCGTATGTTGTAGTCCCATCCCTTGGATCCTCCCCTGATGCTGCCAATTGTCATCTCAGTAACCCGCTGCGCTAACTGCTGTCTGTGTGACTCTTCACTACACCTTCAGTGCCGCCACCTTTGTGAGTAACACCGCCATCTTCAGTGCTGCCACCTGGGAAAATGTGTTGGCTGGCCTCGGTGACGACTTCAGCTAGCACAGCGCCATCTGTGTCATAGTGCCACCTGAGCCGTAGCGCCATCTACAGCTTTGGTTGCACTCTCTGTCTATGCTTAGTGTCATAGTGAGAAGGGGCTCCTATGGTAAAATTATTATGAATGGTAATTGTAGTATTTGCTAGCTTCTTACCACTACGACAGATTCTATCATATAGGTACAGGGCTAAACTCAGTTGACAGACCGACTAAATGCGATTTTTTACGAAGGTATATCAATCAAAGACAGAGAAAAAACTGGAAGCTTTGCATCGAGCATTTTACTTTCATTCAGACAAAAAATGTCTGGAAATCAGCTTGAATTTGCTTTGGTTGCTCTGGGTTTGAGCCATTACGCATTCAATCTTGTTATTTTATCGAAAATAAGTTGTTTTAAACGGATATAACCTAATGCTAGGAATGAAGCCCCATCTTGCATTTCTGTGCGACACTCGAATCCCCCCCCCATATCTAATCAATTAAACCCGGAACAGAGTCTAAATTCTTTTCGGGGGGCTCAGACTATTCCAGTCTAACGGGATAATATCAAACTTTGAATTAACCGAGCCAGGTTTGTCGGTAAACAGTGGAGGGGTGGCCAACTAGGGAGGAGTGAGGGTACAACAGTACATATATACATGCCCATTAACGTTAAGGACCTGGGAAAACGAAACGCATTTGTTCTTTTCCTTCTTAAGCCAGCTTAAAGGCTGTTGCGGTGCACAGCTCTGGAATCTTACAGATGTTTTCTGTCAATGTGGGATGCCCTTGGGGAACCCAACGCGGTCAGGGTTGCGCCCCCGCGGATTTCCGGGGCTGACCGATCCTTTTACTTCCGACTTATTTCTTTTCGCAAAACCTCCCCTGAGACAAAACATAACCTAAAGAAAATAATGAGACCTACCTACATACCAATATCAAGGTGAGAATTTCTTAAGAACTAGATAGTCCTATTCCTTTTTAGAATAAACCTGCATTTTTCCAGCATTCCAGAAGTCAATTTAGCAATAATCGAACCCTGTTCTAGTGGCCTGTTCCAAGAAATTGAAGTTTTGAGCATTTCGTCGGCCATTGTGGTAAATACCTACCTATATATTTCGCTTGGGCTTAGACAGGGAAATAATGGGCTACATAATTATCTTCAAGTCCATATAGTCACATGTTTTAACACGTGCATTGAGGGGGTCTTAGCCACCTTTGTTTTGACGGGGGCGGGTACCCGGTGAAAGCCCCCTATCCCCTCACCATTTTATCTGTCTCTGCCTATAGCGATTAATTAATTAACGATTTATTAATTCAATACATTCGGATTAATCCATAACCAGTTCCCTCACAAGAAAGAAGGGTAAAATTTCCACTTAGCTGACTACACAGGGTCAACCAACGTCATGACCGTTTTCACTTGTCTGAACGATCGATTATCCTTCAAGGCTGTTCTGTTAGGTATTTTCGTGCCTTTTGGTGCAAAACGAAATTTGCATCTTTAGTTGATCTCATTACGTAGGAACTGAAAATTAAATATTTTGGTGCAAACTTTAGGCAGGCACTCTAGACAAGAATTGTACAGATAACTACATTTCGTTCGTGAACTCACTGGTATGCTCTGCGTAATAGGATTTTAGTGGTTTTACTTTTGACTTTGAATTGGCTTAACTTGTTTTGCAGGGGTCGAAAAACTAACCATTTTGGCATTCTAAATGGTGACAGCCCAAGATGGACAAGGTGACAAAAATTAGCTGATATGTTTGCTCCAGACGAATAACGGAACAAATAGCCAAAATTTGCACATGCAATTTAAAGTTGCAATGTTTTTCAACAACTAAGATGGTCCAGGAGTATCCCTTGGTATCCTAATAACTCAAAACGTGCCACATTTTGCAGCCTGGGCTGGTGACACATTTATGGTTTGGCATTTTAATGGTGACAACCTGAACACTTTTTTGGCCCCTGTTGTTTTGAATAATGTTGAATTGCATACCTGAAACATAAAAGCCGGAATAGCGGAATAGTGGGCCTGATACTTTTTCCACTTTTCCTTCACGTTTTCCACCTTTCACACCCCTCTTTTAATCCTAAAAATTCACGATTTCAGACATTCCTATTGATAAAATAAAATGAAATAAGAATAAGACTGTATAGGCAAGCAATATGGAAGACAATGATGAGCCCAAAGACGATGATTTTTTTGTTCCAGTGGGGAAGATTTCTTCTCAGTAGTAGGTTGAAGATTGGCTGGCCCCTTACTTCTCTGACGGTGGCGAGGCTTATGATCTTAAGTGCATATTATAGTATCTTAACACGATAAGTGCAAGAGGGAAAAGTCAATATGACTTTCACTTTTGCATCAAGCAGCTTGAAATCTGAGCTGATGAGATATATACATTTGGCATAGACTGGGAAAAATTGATCACGGATCTTTGGATGGCTTAAAAAGACATTTGACAAATCAGCGTAGAAAAAGAAAAGGGTCTTCAAAAACAAAGATCACTATTTTGGCCCATAGGGAATCACTCGGACGCCGAAACATCTGGAATATTTCTATCTAAAAAACTCATTGAAATTTGTAAAAGCAATAAAGTGCATGTCGGGGCACGGAGGGATTTTTCTAGCAGATTGCTGTCCCGAACACCACTTTGTCAGCAAATGAATTTTATCTCAGGAAAATAGGAAGAGCGGCCCAGCCCTCCACTACCTGACATTGCTTCTATCGCTGTGGATGTCGCCTTGCAAGCTGTTGTCATGTGTGAGCCAGTGAAAATGGTATTTCCAACAATACTAAGTGACCCAAAACAGGGGTTCGGACGGATTTTTGTTATAGCTCTGCAAGTACTACGCCAATAGCTTTAATTTGTACAACATCGTACATTCAACACTTGTGAACATTGTTGGGCCCCAATAGAGTCTGCAGAAAAAATATATGCGATTCGACATTGCCATAAGACAATTAAGACATGCACGTTGTTGCCAAATTCAGAGCTCTTCCATAACACAAATTAAACGCTTCTGAAATAAAATTCAGAACGAGTGAAAAAAAACCCAGAAGCATGCGACCTAAGAGAACCGCGATAGAGATAGTGAAACCCATCGAAGCCACATGAGACGTCCCAGGAAGTGCATAGTCGAGCTTGTAGAGAACTTGAGGGGTTGAGGGCCACCATATCCGAAGAATTTGGCACGCGAGCGGAAACAGCCCCCTAAACACCTTATGAAAAACTGTAAATATCTTCATTTCGGGCAGCGTGAAGGCCTGTGCGTTGAAAACGAGTCCAGTAACCCTCCTGTGATAAGAAAAATCAGCCTAGAAAGAATCAGAGCCATAGGTTATCGGGACGTTTTTTCCTTCGGTGAAAGTGCACGGAGCTTAAGTTAGGGCTGATAGAGTAGTTCACATGGTATGAAGATGCAAAGGCCTGTGATCATTATGTTATCATATTCTGACAATATACTTTAAATGTGAGTTGCAATTTATAGCGAACGTTTCACTCAAATATTACCTAAAAACTTGGCGTGGTGGCATTGGAAACTTCGGGTCGGTTTCTTCGTCAACATCTATGAGTATACTTAGGAAGTGATACCTTCATCCCATTATTTTGAAATTCACGCATTCTGTGTTTGTGTTGTGCGTGGTGTTCACGTCACTACCTACCAATGTACATTTACGAAAGACTACGCAAGTAAAGGGTTGATATTTAATGGTATTTGATGCAAAGACACATAGTATAGAAGCATAGACATATACATAGGGTAGCATACTACCCTATCAAGAGACAAGGCGAAAGTAAGAGAGAACTGATGTAGCTGCTAGCGATTGGGGGCGTAGTGTTTAGCCAGCCCGTTTTCCACGAGGTAGACCAGGGTTCAAGGCCCGGAGAATTCCCTGAGCAAGGAGCAATTTGACTCGTGAGAAACCCTTTCAGCTAGGAAAGAGTTGGCGATGCCATATAGTCTTGGCGGTTGGATCGTCGATCAGCCCAAGAACTATTATTTTCATTTTTATCATGGACGATGCTGCTGGATTTTGTTTCCTGCTCCAGTGTTGCTACCAAAGCAATTATAGCTTGGAATACTATTGCACCGCTGAGACGCAATTCAGTACTTTAACACGTGCATTGACGGGGGTGTTAGCCACCTTCGCTTTGACGGAAATGGTCGGGTACCCGCCCATCCCCCCCCGCCCCTCCTCCCTAAGATCTCAAGAACCACGCTAGAAAGCGAAAAACAGTAAGCGGCGTTTGGTAGCCCACCCACTTCTCGATCGAAAATATTTGATCTATTTTTTGTCAGGTTACATTTCAGATCACTAGAGGTCAAGACATGCCATCATAGGCATAACAAATGAAGGTTTTTGGTCATTACATCTAAATAAGTAAGAATAGAGCAAAACAATTTGGACCATTGGAATCCTCGCAGCAAGCCAAAAAATGTATAATATGACCTTGCTAGGTCAAATCAGGTAAAAAATGAGATTTTACCTGACCTGAGGTCAGGTCAAGGTCACATCAGGTCAAAATGCACATAAAATAAACGCTCCATCATCATCCATTACTAAGTTATTTAGTTAAAACCACTTTTCCTATGTACCTATTCCCAATGGAGAGGTCATTGCTCATACCTTACCTTAGGTCATCGATATAAAAAATACCGGAACATATTTTAGAGAACTCGGTGGGCCCATTATGTGATATGAGTTTCAATCGGATAAGTTCACCATGTTCTGACTCATGCTATCTTATACGTTTTTGAGGTCAGATCACTTGACCTGTACTGTGACCTGACCTGAAATGATCTAACCTTAAAATTGTGACAAAGGTAAAACTTATCAGAGCAAAGGTATGACGAGTATGGCGGCGCTACGCACCGCCGTTGTTGTGCTATCTCTAAAAAACGCGAGAGGGCGGGTACCCGCCCCCTGTCATTGCGCGTGTTAAAGATAGTTCAAAGCACTTCGCTGGCCAATCGAAAATAATGGTGGTAATATTGGGTTTATGTTGTTTCTTCACCGGGACTATACCAGGTCTATTATTCATGTTAGAAATGTGTCTATATGAAGGTTATATTTTACACTTTTGGGTCCATGGAATTAATTGTTAGCAGTGTATATGAATCTGAATCACGATGAAGCCCTCCTGGCTTCATCGTGATCGAGGGAACCTTGGCACATCCTGGCAGAGCCCTGTTCAGACTGTTTTCCCCAGAGGTTCAGGAGGTCCTGCTGTCCACCCTGAGGTCTGCCTGGAACTGCCACAGCGAGGCCGAGCTGCAGAATATGACCTGTAGAGAGGACAAGGAGAAGCGAGAGTTCACCATTGCCACCATCCTCAAGAATGGGGAGCAGGAACAAGTCAGACAACTGGATAGAGACCAGTGAAGCTCCCCACGCTCAAAATGGACGCTCCTCAGCTGTAAGACCTGATTTGCTAGAAGGGTGACAAGGCACCTCTGCTGGTCTGCAGTCTGACCAAGGAGGAGGTTATGGGATCCAGGGAGAAATACATGTATGTGTCCGGCTTCTGCCTTCACACCCAGGACAGCTGGGCAGGAAATGAGACGATTAATGCCTCTGAGTTGGTCTGTAACTGTTGATCTGTAACTGTAACTCTAACTGTGGCTTCGTAAGACTGATTCCTGAGAACAGAAGTCTAATGCCAACGCTGGACAGCAGGTCTCTTGCGAACTACTAATACATTTTCTTTATTCTAGTGTACGAATAAGCATAGTTTTAGAAATGTTAGTTTTGATAAGAAAAATGCTTTATTATTTGCAAGCTTGGATATATGCTTTGGAAAATGTTTCCAAATGCGTTAATCACAAAATTTCATTGGTCATTATAGCGGTTGGTGAACTATTAAAACACTTTGAACCAAGAATTGAGCATCGCTCAGTAAATGAGACCTGACGCCACTGACACTTAAAAGGTAAACAAGCTCAAGCGTTAATAGGCAAAACAAGCATTGAAACTAGAGCGTCAGGAATGGGGGCACTGGGATGAGAGCCTCACACAGTATCCAGCTGCCCCACCGCCCGCATGGGTAGCCCTATGCACGTGCGCCTGGGGCGGCGCCGGCGGCAGCGTCGAGCCCGTCGGCAGCGTTGCGGCAGCAAAACGACCGACGCATCTGCGGTGGGAGGAGGCCGGCGCCACCCGGAACCACGCGCCACAGCCGGCCCAGTTGGGAGTGGTGTGGCACGCTCTGGCACTGGCCACCTGCAGTCGGCGTGGGATGTAACGGACCGCGACAGCCGCTGCAACTGCCGGGATGGCCACACCGACCACACAGTGGACTGGCCGCGTAGATAAATGGCCAGAAATGGCCTTCCCACTGAGTTAGCGTGAGAGCCATGTGACACTTAACACTCAGCGGCTTCCGCAATGTGGCGCATCTGACTGGTGGTATCAAGTTAATGAAGAGGAAAATCTCCCACAGAATTCAGTCATCATGCAGCCTGATTTCCTCGAGTCACGAATTTTTCAAGTCATCGCAGTTGGTTTATTGGGCCCTGCCGAAGGGATCTGGTATCAGATTGAGAGCGGAGATCGTGTCTGTGTGCTGTGGCTGCATGACTAGGGAAAGGCGATGGAAAGTCTTGTTGCCGTGTGGGAGAGAAGTGTGCCAGTCTCGATGATGACTGGGTGCGGCCGTGCGGCATGTTCAAAGCGCGCTGAGACACCAGGTAACAACAGCGCCAGCGGCTCCCTCCGGCGACTATCTTCATCTGCATCGTACATCGGCAATTTATGCGTCTGGAATTCAGCTGCCGGTGGGCTTAGAAAGCTGAGAGCCTGTTTGGCCCCCGGGAGGTGCAGGCAGTAGTGGGGAGCGGTTACATGAGGAGCGGGGAAAAGAGCGGCGGTAGAGACGCGGGCTGAGTACCGTGAAACAGCGTGGCTGCAACGCTGGGGAGTTGTCAGCTACTTTCTCGCTGTTCGTCGCCTGGGGCGGCGATAACGACAGTCTCCGACGTGTTTACCACTGGCAGGCGGACAAACACAGGGTGTCCCGCAGGGTGGGTACTTTCACACACCGGGTGAGCTCGGAGGGAGAGCTCGTCACCTGGGTAGGTTGCAGAGTTCCTCCACTCACCACCCGCCCGACGCGCCACTCTCTGACAGTTTTCAATCCCAACCAGCGTCGGCAAGAAGCTTACACTGTAATTTACAAGTTTCTTGGCGGTTATGTTGTTTGTGGTTCATTTGCAATGGAAGATAAACACCTGGATTAAGCACAAAGCTTATCCTTGTTATGGTCACATGTGCGTATTTTGCTCATGTCAACAAAAATAGCGTACTTGAATGCAAGTTGACCCATAATCACCTGGGTAGGGGTCATCTCTGACCCCTATCCCGTGGGAGTTTAATAAAAATACCTGGCCCGCCCTACATTTGCAGAGGTGAAGGCACTTGACTAGAGTCTTATTGTGGCGTGGTTTGATGTTGCGGGAAGGTCGGGAAACCGGGAGAAATAATGCATCTAAAATACTGCACCATACTTGTTGGCTTCTTCGTTTCTCGTGAAATTTGTGACAAAATGAGGTACTCAGACAAAATGCAAACAAATTTGTCCAATGCAAGAAGCATAATAACTTTAATAAACCTATGATAAAACTGCCCATATATGACACCCATTATTGAGCTGAAGGAACACAAAAGCCCACTAGCCAAGCATAATGGCTGCCCGAAAGCCCCACTCGTGAGGAGAGTCTTATCAACAGGTTTATACATAAGACAAAAGGGGAGCCAAACTCAACCTGATGCTACAGAAAACTTTCAACGTCAGGACCAAAACTGTCAATTTGGGCTCTTCGTTGCCTCCCCAGCGGCTGGATATAAGAATGTCCGGTTTCTCTCATTTACGAGATCAGAAATTTTGCCAAAAGGGGCCAGGCCCCCCTGGCCCCCTTTCCGACGCGTATGGCCGTTTATATTACCTGTAGGTTTGACCCGATTTAATTCACTGCCTATGCTTTTAATCTATCTGTGACTTCTGTCGGTACACCAGAACTCAAGTGTCGTTCACGACAAGTGTCCTGCACGAAACGTGTATTCTGTGTGTCGAATAATCTTCCCCAGATGGTTTACTCGGATATTGCTACCCTCATCCTATAGTCCCCGAGGCGGTCCGGGCACCTGGACCGCCTCGGGGCGAACGTGCGAGCGAACAGCGGTATGGGCAGACGTCACCCAGCTAAGTTACGTGTTTAATGGGCAGACGTCATCCCGCTAGGACTTTGTTGCATCGGTTACATCCAAGAACTCACATTGTGTGTGATTACTTATAAATTCAATAATAGAGAGGAAAATATCATTTTGATCCCCTTAGTGATTACTAAAAGTTTCCGTAAAAGCGATACGACGTGGTACGGGATTGAAGTACTGCAGTGGAGCGAAAATTAGAATTGTACCAACACCAACCAGTGGGGAATAGACAACTGAGTGTGCTTGAGGTCTAGACATAATGTATCATTACAATTGAAAATAAGATGATCGTGGAACTTCAATGAAGTACGGTGAATTGCAAATAATAGT
Organism: Lepas anatifera; assembly: GCA_034440635.1. Taxonomy (NCBI): domain Eukaryota; kingdom Metazoa; phylum Arthropoda; class Thecostraca; family Lepadidae; genus Lepas; species Lepas anatifera. Next base: position 405,867 of record JAOTON010001851.1, on the reverse strand, counting down.
GATACCTGATCCTGCTGATGCTGCCCAGAATGTGATGGCCGTTTTAGATAGGTATCGATGTTTAGTTGGGGTGCCCGGTCCATATCAACTTTGATCAAAGGCTGAAATTTGAGCTGCGTTCTGAGACACTTTCCGCATCGCCAGTGGCTACCACCCGGTCAAGTATCCTTTCACATTGCCCCTGACTCAAGTACCGGCCACATTTCCCATGCCGCCAGGCATGCATGCATAATTGCAGACATGTAGACACAAACAGCATTTGCCTTCCGGGCTCCATATGGCCTTTACCAGGTGACGGCCGCTTAAACCGCAATCATCATCGTGCTGTTTGCCTTGTGTGATTACCGTCACTTCACAGGTCATTTCTCACGCTGGCGATGAAGTCAGTCTCCAAACAAAGCCGGCGTTACGACCGACGCTGCCATGACCTCTGCAACTCCACAGCGAGGTCGGAGACCTCTTGCTACCATTACAGAGATCACCGTGTGTTGAAACTCTGAAAACCAAGGAAGTGCCATGTCTGTGCTTTCAGAAATTACTGGCAGCTTCTTACGAGGTGCCAGCACATACACTTTCGGTTCTAGAGCAATTAATCTAATGATGTTAAATAACGCGGTTCCAGCTGCCAAACAATTAGCCGTACGGTTGGTTTATGCTAAGTAGAGGGCATGCGAGCTTTCACCTACAGAAGCCGTTATAATCTACGGCCGCCCTAGCTCCTGCTCCTGATTATTTATCTTTGCATTCTTCTGGTGACTATCATCTGTCATGTGGCTGTTTCCGTTCATCGTTAAAACATTCAACGGATGCCCGTTCGGAAGATCGCCGCGTCGACTGCCTGAAGGCATGTATCAACTGTGTGACTGGCAGCTACTGGAGTGGTCGTGGCACCCGAGCACCGCTCCGGAACGGATCGCCAGAACCGGAAAATTGCGGTCTATCATGGAGCCAGAAGTTTGAAGTGAGATATCACGATCAGTTTGCGGGACAGCCCACCCAGTAAACTGTCTGGTAGGGTGGTCACCGCCTGGAACGGGCTCACGCTGTGTGGGATGATATCTTTTGATGCATTTACAGACTGTTGACGGTAGATGGGAGCTGTTCAACGATGTGCAAACTGTGAATTGTTCTAACTGAATACTTTTCAGCGTGATGCCCAAGGGTGTTGAGTGACCCTGGGCAACGTATAAAAGCAGCTGCTATGATTATAAATTATATCATAGGTGTGCAGCGATAGGTGATACAGTTGCAATAGAGAAAATACAACATTAAGTTCTTGTAGGCAATCTAAAGAAGGAATTTGTTTTATCTCAGCGTGTCCTAGATAGGCCAGCCAGATATGAATTGAGCATTCCTCACAGGCACGTGCTACTTTATCCGAACGGAGCTGACAGATCACGCGGTCGTGCTGTCGGTAGCAATCTGCACCGGTGTTGGACACGGCGGCAGCGGGGCTACACGAGATAACGGAGCGTGCTGGCGACAGACGCCGGCGCGGTCCCGCTCCAGGGAGCACCTCAGGCGCCGGCCCAAACAATGGCCGCCAGGCTAAACGCTTCACGCGCCCCTGGCTGCGCTCATAAAACGTCGTTTTAGCGGCTGACCTGGTGTGATAGTCTCGTCAGAGGCACGGTCGCGTCATTAGTAGTCCGGACAGTTGGCGCCGAACAAAAGCCGGCGTGGATGGTTGACAGTGGATGTAAAAAACGGGGCTTTCGGCAGCGACGAATTTGTCCGTAATCCGACGCAAACCGTAATTTTGAAGCAGTCAGTAAGGACGGAAACATTATTCAAAAACTCATTTCTGCAGACAAGATCGAGACTGAAAACGACTAGAATAATGCTTCACACAGCAATCGCCGAATGATGGGTTTAACTCAAATTTTGATAATTGAAACCTGCGAAGCAATTAGATGGTAAAAGCAGGCCTATATTTCGGCAGCCATTTGTGTACCCAGCCCAGGTGATTCAAAATAACAAGAATTAGGATGATCGCTTTGATCCTCAATTCACATGTAGATAAATAGGTTTTAAATTGCACTTAAAGGTATTCCAGACGCACCCATAACCAGCTTTTCAGTCGCACCGTCCACTGGCCCCTGGGTTGAGTGGGGATTAACTCAGCTCTCACTCAGTCCACTTTTCCATTACTCGACCGTATGCGTGGAACATTGCTAACAAAGGCGCATCACACTGTAAGAGAACATGGTACGTCACACTACACGGAGACCAGTTCGCTGGCCCCCGACTTACTTGTGTCGGCTGGAGGGCTGTCGCTCAGCGCTGATGGAGCTCCTTGCTGTGGTGAGAAAACTACTGGAGCAGCAGCCACCTCCTGGTCTGGAACATCCATCTCCTGTCCTGCCGATGTTTCCTCCTTTGGTGTGCTGGTCGTCTCCGGGTCAGAGACACCCTGAAGACTGCTGACCTCGGCTGCCAGGACAGCGCTCTGCTCGTTCTCGAGCTCCTCGAACTTCCTCTCCACCTCACAGACTGTCAGGGTCTGGATGGAAGCCCCTGAATCGGCCTCGGCCGGGGCTGTCTGACTTGCACTGATGTGCACTTCAGCCATGCTGTGCTGATTAATTGGGGAAGGAATAGGTATTCCCAGGCTGATGTTGTTGACCGACATTACTTTGGACCGGAGTGCAGCTACTTGCGCCTCAATGTCGTCTTCCTGGTCACCTGGCCAATGGCTGCGGGACTCCTTGTAGTCAGCTGCAGGGACAGCGTCTTGTGGGACATTGCCAACATTCTTGTCCTCCTCTAGGGAGCTGGGAGCCGAGTGAAGTTCAGCCACGGAGGCACGGAACAGACCGGCGTCTGAGACAGACGTCATTGCGGTGTGGGCCGTGGCGTCACTGGATTCGTCAACTTTGACCTCTTCTTCTGGCGGGGTTATTATCACTTCGACAGAAGGACTTATTTCGACGGACGGCTTTTCTGGAGCACACACTTCTGGTATTTGAGGAGTTTCAGCTGCATCGGCTTCTTTGTTAGTTGACGCGGCCTGTTTGATGGTGTTATCCGATATGTGCACGTTTGCATATACTACGTCTTTGGACTGCTCAACTGGAGCTTCGACCTCACTTTTCTCAGTCACCACTGGGTCTATTGCTTCTTCGGTTCTTTCAGAAACACCAGACGTGTTCTTCTCGAGGATGCAGTCGTAATTATCTAGTGCAGTTACAGGACTGACGGGATTGTTTGAGTCGGCAAGTTGAGTTTCGCCATTCTCCTGCGGCTCACTGCTCTCTTCCACTGGCTCGACGCGGACACTGTCGTGGCTTATATCACCATTGTCGGAGTGGCTCTCAGGCGCAGCATTAGCTTCTTCAACCGAAACGATATCTTCACCTGTGCCTTCACTGCTATCTGCAACGTTCTGCACCTCGTCAATCTCTTCACTGACCGTGCCGTCACCGGACACCGTAACAATATCTGCAGTCTCAACCGTCGCCTCTTCTTCGCCTATAAAATGACTCTCTAATTTCTCCGCCGTCTGCAACACCTCCTGCGACCCAGCCGTCTGTGGCGTCTCGTCGTTCTCGCCCCTATTGTCAGCCGTCGCGTCGCTCAGCTGGTCGCCGAGGCGTGCGTCGTCGGCGTCGTCGCGCGCCGCTGTGTCGCACGTGCTCGGCTCAGTCGTCGGCGACGTCTGGTGCGGCGGCGGCGCCGCGTCGTGGACGGCAGGCGGTCGCGGATCGCTGACCACAGGCTCGGCTGGCGCGCTCTCAGCACTGGCTGCTGTAATTACGGCTGCAGCAGTCTGCAGGCTGCACTCACGGTCTGCCTCTGTTTTGGTCACAGGTTTGGTAGAATTGTCTTCCGACAGGTCACAATGTGCTTGGCAGTCTTCCACAGCACTGGTTTTTTTAATGACCAGGATCTTATCAGCTTCAGATGCAATGTCGAATGACATATCCGATGCCGGATTTAAAACACTTCCGACTACTTTTTCATTTCTATCGTATTCTGTGTTTGTATCCAACTTGTGCTCACCAGCTTTTACCGATATATCGACCGACTGTGTAGCTGTCTCACCATTCAGTTCTATAGCTTCAGTTGTCACTGGGGGCGCCGACACGTTCAAGGAAATCATGTCGCTCCGGTTTCTACTTGGCGCTGAACTTTGCTCTCCAATTGGCCACGTATCGTCCATGCATATCTGAATGACCTGTGACCCTCCCACTGTAACCTCGCAGTCGACGGCATTTGTCGGCATCATCGTCACCATGTTCACGTGCTCCTCTGGTGGCGTTGAAGCCGCTAGTTGTGCAGCTCTCCGTAGCACCACTGGCTTCTTGACAGGTGGCTTTGGCTTTGGTGGTAGAGCACCAGCACGCTCCTCACGAACACACTCGAACATTTCTCGACCAACACTTTGTACACGCTCTCTTTCCGCGGCTAAGTCTTTTTCTTCGCTCACGGTAGTGCTGTCGAGATTATTGTCACTCGTTTTGAGTTGTCCGTCATTTTCAGTGCTGTCGTCCTGAGAAGGGGCTTCAGATGTTGATTGTGCTGCTGGTTCAGAAACGGTGGAGCACACAGGAACCTCATAAGTAGGATAATGTACGTGCAGCTTCGACGCAAGAGAGACCATGGTTGGCTCAGGCGTAGCGAAGCTCTCAGAAGACGTCATAGCTGGGGAGCTGACCGTCAACTCAGCTGTGAACGAGCGGGCGGAGGTCTCTGCTCCAGAGGAAGCGGTGGGTTCCACCCTGTCGGAAACAGTGTGACAAAGAGGTTCACTTTCAGACAGGTCAGCTTGTCGCGACCTTTCAGATTGTTCCAGCGCCGGTGAGCACTCTAGGCCAGTGGTAGCGTGAGAGCGCTCGATAAAGGCACTTTTGGGAGACACTTCGGACGATTCAGAGCTGGAAAGGGTTTCGGAACTCTCAGTGACAGGTGTCTGAGTGGATAGAGCCGACGGCGAGTCCTGACCAGAAACAATTATCGGACTTATCTCAGCGGCACCCCTCATAGTGTTTTCAGATAGAGTCTCTGAAACGATATTTTGCCCCGGTATGTTTTCTTCCTCTGCTTCTGCGAAATTTCTCATCTCTGAAAGCTTATGAGCTGACAGTGAGTGATCGGCTTTTGTTTGTTCCTCCCAGCTTTCCTGCTCCGGTGCGTGCATTTTATCATCTGTGACTTTTTCGGTCAGTGCAGATTCACAAGGAAACTGGATAGCTGCAGAGCCGGTAGAACGGGTGTCGCTGGTTTTACCCTTATTGGTCGTGCTTCCATCGTCACTCATGAAGCTTTTCATTGGTGGCCTTTGCCCGATTTCCGATTTCATAGCGTCTGCTGACTCTGCTGCGATAGCAAACATCTCTTCCTCGACCGAAGTATTTGAACTCTTCTTGTAGTCTTTCAGGTCAAGTTTATCGACATATTTACTTTTCTTCTTTTTCATGATTGCATCTTGTTTCTTGATCTCCTCATTTCGCTTAAACTCTTCAAAAGCCTTTGCGATGTCAAGTCTGGAGTTACCAAACCCTGGAAGGGAAAATGAGCGGTCTGGTGTTTTTGGTGGAACTCTCTTCTTCTTTGGACCGTTTTTATCAGCCTGCATACTGCTAATTTTAGCCTCGAGTTTCTTTTTCAGGTCGGCCTGGAGACTTTTAGGAGTAATCACTTTGTGGTGACCCGTTTGAGCTGCTTTTGGGAAGCAGCAGCACCACTATGAGCTGGTACGTCAGTTGGAGCGGTCGTTTCAGCCGCTGGTGCTGTGTTGGAGGGAACAGACCCCTGTCCCGGCAAGGGTGGGGGAGGCGGAATCACCCCTGGTGTGACAATGACACGCTCCACTGGCTGTGTGACGTCACGTTTAGCACTTGGCACGCTGAGCGACGGCGTCAGTTTTGTTTTCTGGCTATCCGGTGCCTCTTGAGATCGACCCTTTTGCAACGCCTGTGCAACGGCTTTTCTGGCCATCTGAAAGGCCATGCTGTCTCCAGTTTTGTTTCGTTTCTTTTCTGAAGTGGCTGGGACTGTTTTGTCTTTGTCGTTGCAGGGATGAGGACCGTGGGACTTCTTCTGCAACATGTCATGCAACTGCGCCACAAAAGACGGCGGCAGTTTGGTTTCAACGTCCTTGACCTGCCTGTGTCCAGATTTCGATGCGGGGAGAGAATCTATTTCCGTTCGTTCGTCCGATTTTCCTGGAATTTCCATTTTCGGTTTGTCCTCAGCTGGACTCAGCACAGAAGAAAGGCTGGCTGTCGGGCTGTTGGAAGCCTTTTCAGCATTGCCAGCCGTCTTGGGCAGAGGTGGTGGTGGCGGTATCATTCGTTGGGTGTTGGCGACATCTGGTGACTTCTCGGCTGCCTCAGCTGCCACCTGGGCTGTGGTGGCGCCACCATCACCACCCTCGCTCGGCGAGGAGGCCTCCGAGTTGGGACTCATTTTCGACGGTGACGAAGACGAATCGGAGGCGGGCGACTGGTAAGAATCATAACCATGGTCGGAGCGAACCTCGACCTCCAGTCTCTCAAACTTTTTCTGCAGACCTGCTTCCTTCTCGGCATTGCACGGCTTGGGTGGAAGAGCGGGCCGAGCTTCTTCCACGCCGAGGTTTGCGTATATTGGCGGTTCGTCCGTCTCTTCTAGATCACCTTGGGGCCCGCAGCCATTTGCGTAGATAGGTTGGTCCTCTTCAGAACATTTCGCATATAACGCACCATTCTCATAAATAGGTGCGTCGCTTAGTTCATCATCGGTGTCGTCGTTTTCATAAAGGGTCTGCTGGTCCTCACCGATGCCTGCGTCCTCTCCAAGGGCAAAATCCCCCAGCGTTTCATAGATAGGGGCCTCAGATGGACTGCCCTTGGCGTTCGGTTTTGGAAATGGCACCACAGCGTCGCGCAGCACACTGCGACATCCTGCCACATCATAGCCTTGCATTTGCGCCACCACGCGGATGTACTGGGAAACAGCCGGGTCCAGCTGCCGGGTGTCGCCCGGCGCGTGGATAGATGGCACTAGTGGTCCGCCCCGCCGCTTGGCCGGTACCTCCGGGTCGTCGGCGGCGGCTGAGAGCAGAGGGTCCCACTGCGGCTGCAGGTCTAGGTCTGGCTCCATGGCGTCGTCACCGTCCTCCGGTGTACGCGGGTCGCCCTCTGCTTCGTCGGCTCCCTGCGAGAGAGAAAAATTACTTTAAAATGCCGGTTCGGCCGTTGATATGGGATAATCCAGTTTTTTTCCAAAGATAACTAGTCATACATATTGTTTTAAGAGTGTATGGTGCGTGTTAATTTTCAGATGTTGAGCGTACGGGTCATTTCAGGTTTCAAAATGTTAATAGAAAGAATAGCGTCATATCTAACTCACATTGTTATTGCACCTATAACGGGTCGGCACTATGAAATGGGAATTTATTTGACTCCTAATAAATCAAAAACTTGTCAATGAATTTCTATGAATTTTTTTCACGTGAATGATACCTATTGTTGTAAGATAAGCCGAGAAAAATCAAGCCTTTTGTCCTTTCTGTTCTTGAGATGTCGCCACCTAAAAACATGATGTCCGGGAAATGGTGGCGAAGTTCTTGGAGAAAAACCCGGACATGAAAACGTGTGGCATCGTGGCCCTCTTTAAAAGGCATCACGTGCCATAGACAACCATCTACCGTTTAATAGACCGGCTGGCAGACCGTGGAGACCTCAGCCACACCGGAAAAGGCAGAAGGGCTATAAATATGACAAGAGTTATGAAGAATAACTCCATCAAGGCCGCAAAGAACAAAATTAGCATCTCACAGCGTTTCATGGCAAGAACATTCGGAATTTCGAGGTCATACGCCCGCAAAATTCTTGTTGAAGCTGGAGTTAAGTATAGAAAAAGACATAAGTCACTCCTGGTAACAAAGAAACAGAAGACCGCTAAAAAAACCTGTATTCGAACTTTAAGTCGGAACACCTATAAAAAGTCGTGCCCCACAAAAGTGGTCATGGATGACGAATCCTACTTTAGGTTTACAGGCAGTAATATGCCCGAAAATGCAGGGTTTTACACAGAAGCTGGCGGCGACGTTCCTCCTCACATCAAATATCGCCCGGAGGGGAAGTACCCGAAGAAGGTTACGGCCTGGGTCGCTATAAGCCCGCAAGGGGTGTCAAAGCCTGTCATTATTTCCAGCAAGGAGAGTGTTGGTGGTGCAATGTATCGCGAGCGCTGCATCTGCAAAGGATTGTTGCCTTTTCCGGAAAAAAATTACCCACACCATGATATGATCTTCTGGCCTGACCTGGCAAGCGCCCACTACGCGAGGGAAACACTTTCCCTCTTGAGGAAGGAAGGGGTGCCAGTTGTGCCCCGTGAAGAAAATCCCCCATGTGCACCACAACTCCGACCCATCAAATATTTTTGGGGCACAATTAAACAGCAAGCGTATCATGGAGGGTGGCAAACAAAGAACGAGGAGCAGCTGATCATAAGAATCCAGCAGGTGATGAGAAACATCGACCCGGAGGTGCCGCTTAAAATGATGATGACGCTCCCGGAACGCGTGCGCCTGGCAACGCAGAGGGGCGTGGAGTCACTTATTCACTGAGCTCATGTGAAACATATTGAAATATAGTACAGTAGACTGAATGAAACTTGTTTGTCACCCAAGCAACATCTACATGAACTGAGATGGAAAAAATTCCCATTTCATAGTGCCCACCCTTTAGAAACGGTTTACGGTTTTATAGACTCTAATATAAGAGTAAGCACACAACTGCCATAAAAAGTTCCAAGTAATGTCGTGTAAAACGTTTCAATACTTGTATTCAAGTCATCTATACAATACAAAGCCAGTGGAAAAACACCCCGTCATGATCCAATCAAATAACATGAAATATGTTGTTAAAGATAATGAGTTGCAATGCCCGCATGAACGACTTTAAACACACAAATCAATTTGCACTTGCGCGTTATGAATTGTGAAATCTGACTCCTATTCCGGCCGCAGAGTTAATCACTGGACTATTTCTTCTTCAGATAAAGGCGCTTCTTCTAAACCTGTTTTCATCGTTGTTTACAGTGTATGCCTTTCTAGCTATGACCATTAATGCATTCAAGCCGTGATGGAACTAGCCCCGGTCTCCCCTGCACCATTAGGAGAGGTCCAGATCTGAGCGACAAGCTGTAATGGCGGCAATTCTACAGAAGTTAGAATATAAACTGGCACTATTACCAGAAGTGAGCTGGAAAAACATACCCGTTTTAAGACATCTGCAAATCATTTATGCATTTAAATATTGGGCCTTGGATCTGCAGGAATATTCTATTGATAAATGACGTGTAATTATGTAGGGTTCAATCGTTTACACTTTTACCGTGGTTAAAAGTTCAGATTATGTCCAGTCCCATACTAATGTATATTTTATATGCTTCTGAAAGTTCAAATGGAGTATTAGCAATTTCTCTCTCTCTCGCTCTCGCTCTCTCTCTCTCTCTCGCTCTCTCTCTCTCTCTCTCTCTCTCTCTCTCTCCGCGCTTTCAACCTTGTGACCTTATTTTGCCTCAATCGACTTCAAATGTCGACCCAGCGTTGTACTTTTTTCAATGCCTGCGGCGCCTGTGGTTATGTCCCATTCAACGTGCCTCACTTGCTGCACGAGATGTCAATTTTTACGGGAGACGTCACTTTTTGCCCCGCTGGGAATGGGCCACCTCATTACGTTGGGGGCATCATCTTGTAAAACTGTTTTGTCTCGACATGTATCTACGACCAAAAACGATAACAGTTCTCGGCAGTCCATGGCAGCAATAAGTCTGGAGAAAAACTGGGCTATGGGCGTGGTCATAAAATGTTCTATCGAATAACAACCTAAATGCTGGTATTTGTTTTAAATGATGAGCAAAGAAAATGAATTTTAAAGTTTTATTTCAAAACGTACTCATCACCTGTCTTGATTTCTGCTCTACCTTAATGAACAGACAGCTCCAGTTTTAGACGATAGCTGATTGTGTGGCGAGTCGGTTGATTACAGTGTTGTTGCTGTCCAGTCACGCGGATCCTCTCTTCGCTGCAGGTTCCCTCCCATTCTGGTGCATTCGGGCGCATAGAAATAGCCGAGTTTTCTATAATTGCTCAGCTAGAAACTAGGTTTTACGATTCAAGCTGGTCTAAATATTTGAAATTCCGATCCGGATTTAGCTGCTAGATATAACTACTGGAATGCAATTTTGATTACAGCTTGACTGCGATCCAAACTGCAAAAACTGGTCCGCACCAATTATGAATCCTTGCAAAATTCAACGGAAACGAAGTAAATATTTTGGGGAGGGATTATTAAAAAGTATTAAAAAACGACATATTTTGCGACAAAGTTAGTGATAAGCTACACATAAAGCTCCGAGAGGTTTTCGACGAAATAAGGATGCCAGTGTACGCTTTTTATGTTATCGTGGTGTTTTTCTGTGGTGAAGTAGAATGATCTACCGCATTTCCAGATCTTAATTTAACCCTTTTATGCGACCCCTGTAAAAATTCAGAATCTGTAGTCGGGGCAAAATTGGCCCCTACCCCCTTCAGATCTAAGCAAGCGCACGAGTTAGGAAAATACCCATGAGGCGGTATAGTGGCTACAGTGATCTATAGTCTAGACAATTTTCATTGACCTAAATAAATATATTCAAAGGCAAATCAGGTCATAAAATCAAACATGGTTCATGTTGGCATTCACTTGAGAAGTGCCGCAAAGAGAAGTGCCGGAGAGAAGTCACGAACACACTCCAAAAAAGGGCTAATATAATGAAGGAAATGTACCCAACTGTGTCCTTTGAAACCTTAGGATCAAGGTCATGCAAGGTCATTAACCTATGCCCCTTAACATGTGATATTATTCAAAGTGACACTGGAACTAAAATTATTGCAGTTCTTGAGCTAAAAATGAGGGCCTAGACTCAACCCCCAAACCTTGACCCTGACGTGTGACCTTGACTTGATTAATGAGTGACCTTGACTTTGACAACATAACATGTCATATTGGATGATGTTATCTGACCGGAGGCACTGGTGTCAATAACCTTGAAAATGCTGGTATGATCTTTACTGTCGTGTGAGTTGACCTAAACATATCATCCCAATTATATAGCGATCACTGTGGAACTGCCTGGTCTGAGATGAAATTGGACTGATGTAGCATAGATACTCGTCAACATGTTCTTTAAAAACAATCCCGGAGCCGCTCATGGGCCAGGTAAAAATTTCGTTCAAACCGTATTTTATGCCCAATCGATTGCTAGAAAAAGTGAAGAAGGGTAAAAGTGTCTCCTTGCGTTTTGTTCACCACAGCACGAGGGCAGGGGCGATACCCCCTACACCAAAAGGGTTATTGTGAACGGACATCTTCAACGTGCTAGAAAGGTAGAGACAACGCCTAAAGCCGTTGCCGCCTCCCTGCCGTGGCTGGAAGGAAATTTCGCAAAGGATTTGAATTCGGAATATACGCACGAATATAAGCATACATGTTCGGAATGCTTTTTGAAACGGTACCATGTTGGAAAAATATTGACGCAGCAGAGTAGTGCGTGGACCTGTTAGATGTTTGCGTCTTATAGGCAACGCTGCTTTATGAGCAATTCTTCTATTTTCGTGGATTCAGGTGGGTAGCCTTTCCCATGAACTGAAAGACACCATATATAAGTGGAAAGCGGGGGCTGGGGCGGATACGTCCAGCCAACCGGTACACAGAGAGGGGAGGGCGTTTCTCTCAGAATTGTGGTATTCGACGGGCTATTTTTTCCTCCCGCTTAGAAATGTGGACTAGAGGAAATATTGGTATGTTTATTTTAGGTTTCGTTAGAGCTTGTCCAGGCAGTCTGGTCTTCGGCTTCACCTCAGTTCCCTGCTCTACCCTGCGGTTTTTCAGGTCGGATATCACCCCTTACACCCACAGTAAACATATGTGTCGGTGCCCCTAAAAAATAAACTGTCTTACTGTAATAGTAATTTTTGGATGATATCAGTGCACCAACTGCCACAATTATATGAGGTCGCCAACTCTTTCCCTATTGAAATGGTTTCTTGGCGGCCAGGTTACTCCTTGTTCATGCTGCTTTACGGTGTCAAACATGTATGTACATACATATGTTAGCGTGATAATTGCGACCGAGGAGTGCCAATAAACAAAAAACTATAATAAATCACGAATTGAAATCGAACAAGAGTGTTGTATGGTTGTATGCAGATTCTGTGATTCCTCTCGATAAAAGTTTGTTGCCGACGAGGACTTGAATGGAATTAAGTGACGGTAAGGCGGTGGCTTATATGACTTGATAATTTTAAGTGATATCTAGACTGCATTCATCATCTTAAAGTAAAATTATCACCGTCTAGGGCCCATAAATGATACAAAAGGGTTAAAAGGCCAAATGGTTTTATTTATATGGATTAGTATTTCAGCAACTTGTATTCATCAAATGGAGCCAATTCTTTATTTTCGATTTCAAATTCAAATGTTTGCTGTATCAGATGATGAAAAGCTGTCCAAATACTATGTCATTAAATCCTTTTGGCCCTTCTACCATTAAAAAAAACATTATGGGCATTTGATGCTTAATTTACTTTATTAGGTTGCGCACGAGTAAATTCTGCATTTGAAATAGGAAGTTCTGCATGCCATTGGATACCTTCGTCAGGTATTTGAGGATTTCAGTGCCTGGCTTGCGAAGAGGCCGACAAACAGGAAAGACGCCTTCAGAATAGAAATTCTCGTCAGGCCTTGCTTCTATGACGTAGATTCCATGAGGACGTCCCTATTTGTAAGTGCATTTGTCTCATCCGCCGCGCCCTCGGTAGCGGCCCGCATGAATGGCGCAGCCCGCTGGAAAATGGCCGTGCGCCACGGGGTTCCGGCGACTGCTCAAAATCATAAGAACGGAACACTGCCACGGGAGGAAATGAGCGCATAGGTCGGTAGGTCACATCTGACAATGGATGTCTGGACGGTGAAGAATAGGCCTGTCAATTCCGTTTACTGTGGTTTTCACCCTACACTCTTATCTCAGTTCCATTTTTATGTATGGCTGAGTGATGAGAACACTTGCTGTGTGTGAGACTAGACAAATGACAGGCTTAAAGGAATATTTCATCGGAGCGGATACTGGCTTAAAAATTTGATTGCTTGCAGTCAAACTGGAATAAAGACCAAAACGGTAATTGTCAAGCTATTCACAATGTTAAGGCCCATGCCCAGCGTGTACGCATGCGAAATTTTTATGTCCGGGATATCCAAATACATGGTGAATAAACTGCTTGTCACGCGCCAATTTTCCGTTTACGACTTCCGCTTTGATCATCTATACGCATTGATACTGCCTTCCTAAACTCGGTGCGATCGAGTGGTGTGTATGATCGTTCTAAAACGGTAATATGCGCATGCTGCTTACGAAATGAACTTCTCAGTAGCACCAGCTTGTAGCTTTAGGTAGCTTGAAGTGTATGCACTAGCTTAGAATTTGATAAGACAATGATTTTGTTTTCACAGAATTGAAATTTAACGCGTGGTGACGGATTGTGGGTAGTGTCTTCTTAGTCAGCTGACCCTGGGTGTCACGTGCGAGCGGAAACTGACTGCGAAAATGCTGTGAACGGGTATTTAGACCTTTATGCGGGAGGAAGGCCTTTCGAGGCTCTCCGTCCTGTACCAGAAGTCTAGCGCGTTGCGGAAACCATGGGAATGCAAACACGTTGACTTGGCACCACACCTCTGAGAGTCAGGAAAATTTGTAGAGAAAGCACTCACACAACCCAGAAAGGGCTGGGAACAGGGGTATGCAAATGATGGGAACAAAAAATGTGTGAGGTCCTGCGTTTGTTTATGTTTCATGTCTGATTTATTCTGGCCAGAAAGGCATTAGGATCGCTATCAATTCTTGAATGGGAAAATTGACTAGTGAGTTCGAGAGTGAAACATTATAACAGTAACGTCAAAGCTTGGCGGCACATACACTGCACACCGGTTAACACGCACAGTGGAAACAACCCCGGCAATTCCACATGGTGGAACGTGGAACAAAATAGGTGACTTCTCTTTAATTTCAGATATAGCTGGGTTCAGGACTGCTGATGGGAGCGGTGATTTATTTGTTTTATTTTATTAAGCCATCTCACCAGGCACACTTGCCCAATTATAGGAAGTACTGGCGTGGGCGTTTTAGGATCCTCTCCACTGGTTTAGATAGGACATGGAAGGTGGTTTCCCGCCGTAGGGATGGAACCCACGTTAATCCATGCTGACCGATCTGAAGACGGACAATGAATCCATTTCGCCACCCAGTCCCTCTAGCCAGGGGCTCTATTTGGGTTCTGAGGGGCCGCCATTGGGGTCCAGAGAGAGCGTCATTGGGGCCTGGAAGGGATGCCTTGTAGGCCAGGAGTGCCAAGCCCTAAGGTGTGGCCCATCAGAGGGGCGCCAAATTGCGTCGTGAGGGCGCCATTACTCGCATCCTGGGGGTAGTGGGAATCGACCCTACAGAAGGGCTTGATGACGGTTCTGGGTGCGCTGGATGGGTCTATGAGAGGCAGGGGTGGATTCAGGATTTCTTTAAAGTGGGTGGAGTGGATGTTAGCCTCGCCCTCTCCCTTTGGGGCCCCATAATTTGTTATTTGATAGGCGTGAAGTCCTTGCAGACTGAAAATATTGTTAGATATATCTTTCTAACATCCCCAGAAAGCTAAACATTTTCTGCAATCAGTGCACGTAGGAGCTGGTGATGATGTGAACTCATTTCATCAAGTACAACTTTATTTTCATAAAATAAACAGTGAGTGTGACGGAGTGGGGGTTGCATGATATCCTAACACTGCATAGGGAAGAAGGAAACGCAAAGCAAAAAGTGGAAAGTGAGCCGCAAATCGCACACCAACTCTCTCCATTATAGGTAAGTACGCTCAGTAGTGGCGCACGGATGACCATTTTTACCAGCCAAAATCCTTTGTCGCTAAGATTGGATGGAACTTAAAAAACATGCAGCTACGAAAATGATGCGCAGCTGAGCGTTGGCGACAAATGTGTGGGTTCAAACGATTTTGGGGCTCAGCGGGGTTGGAACATTGGCCTCGCAGATCTCAGTGCCCGATGACCATCGACCCGAATGGACGGGATAACAAGCATGCTCTACCACTATCCCACAGACACCGGTGGCGCGCCGGATAACGCACCATCGCAAATTGGGGATGACGTCACATCTCAGGCATTACAGCCGCGATTAGAAACACCATCAATCAAAAGGACAGCTACGGATGCAGCAAGTCCATCTCTCCGGAACGCTGGTCCACAGGCCGCCACACTCTCAGCTGCACTGCCTTCTATGTCGTCGCAGCACAGTTTGCACCTCCCCCCTTCAAGCTAACACTTTATATTTTTCCTCTGCTAAAATTTTTTCGAGATCAAAGCAAATAAATTACGTGTATCCACAAGGCTTGAAAACACAAACATAAGCGCATTAATATATGAGAAGCTCAGTAAATCATTAAAATCAAACAAAAGTGATGCAATCACCATTGAACCCAGAACCATTGTTCTTCTTTTGTTTTTTTGTTGTAGATTTTAATAATTTCAATAATTAGCTTGCAAGATATACATTGGACAGCGACATAAATGTCTAAGCGCTTATTAGAAAATCCGAAAGCGTCTCACCGATTTATGACGGGCCGAAAAAGAGTGCGCACCACAGATGCAGCGTTGGAATAGATCCACCGACCCAAGTAAATCTAACTCTTCCTGGGATAGTGATCACAGACTTTCTCCACACCTTTCACGGGACACAGGGCAGCGATAGCAGCAGACTAAAGAGCAGCGACGCAGAATGGCGTGTTAATGTCGCCGGCGGCCACCAGAGTCGTCCGCTGCTGGCGCCCACGTGATGTGGCGGTCAGCAGCAGGACGTGCTGCCTCGGCTGTTGGAGCCAGCGCGCTGCATCACCGCAGAAACCGCCACTAACGGACTTTGGTCAGACATCTGCGGCGGCAGCAGGGATGAGAAGTGCTGCTGGATGCTTGGCACGTGGAACAGGATAAATGTGAGAGCTGGGCAGGGAGGCAGCGGGAAGCTGACGCGAAGCGGCTAAACATGCTGCAGGAAGCTTTTGTGTTATGCGGAAGAATAAAGGGAAGCTGTTATGCGCTTACTTTTTTCTTTTGCAGTTTGGAGAGGCCGTACTTCCAAACGAAGGACTTCTTGATCTTGAAGTTGGACATACCAGATGCCATTTTGGTCGGTTCTGTGCTGTGAAGTTCGGTCCACAGGTGTTTTGTTTCTACTTCGCGTTGAGATAGTCCTTCTTGGTCTGTAAAAAAATGGCCTTCATTATAAGCATATCACTCCACTTCTAGCAAGGCTTATCTAGTCTAGTCAACTATTCTATGTCATTTCTAGTTGCTCAATATGGTCCTTAGGAACGTAATACCACTTGTATGTTGGATTATATATGTCGTATAACTTTCGCGAGCAATCATTGTAATGGCTATCGTAGTCAGAATTGTTCACTGACGCATTAGTCAATGCACGTCCATAAGAAAACCCGATTTCGACCAGCTTTTGTCTACCGCTAATCGTCCGCAACTGACACGTGCCGCTATTTTTCTGCACATTCGTTACATCAATAAACATCAATCTTCATAAGTGCCCACAAACAGACACAAATGGATCTGATATGGCGGCACATATCCTTGTTTGCGACAGGAGGCCACGTCTGGTGAAATGACTGCGCTTGGTGTCATTGAGTGGGCGCAGGCGTTGCCGTCAATTTTTAACGTTCGCTTGTTTCCCAGGAGCGATCGAATGGTGCAACACGGAACCCTTTCGCCAAGTCTCGGAAACGAGTGCCACATTGCGCAGCGTGCGCCAGCCAAGCGCGTCTGCATGCAGCTGTCCCTTCTCAGCTTAGGCAAGTGGCCGGAAAGGCAGGCGTATTTCTCATAACGCTACATTTCGGGAAAGCAGTTCGTTCGGGAACTGCAGCCTCGCTTCGAGCCTAGCAGTGGTGAGATCAGAATAAGAAAACAAGTCTTAAGGGCTGCTATTTTTCTACAATTGTTTGTCGAAAAAATACCCAAGAGATATAACGCAAAGTAATGTTACAAGTGAGTCATAATTGTCGAGGTCAGTGACTAGACAGTTATAGCATATTTATTACTTTTTTGTCATGTATGGATTTATTCTGACAAAACATCTGGCATCAAAAGCTCTCGGTTTTTCAAGAGAGATTCTGGACCAGGGGATTAGTTTACCGGGCACATTCCTTCAGCTGATGTCATTTTTTTCAATCGTAATATTCCAACACATTCTTATGACTTCCTCGGGAGTGTAGTGCATTTTCTTCTGTTGTTTATCAAACAAGTTTGGCTCTTTCGATAGAGTGTTCAGGAAAAATATAATCGTTCGGGAAGCATATAATCGTTATAATAGGAAACATATAATCGTTCGTTGACCTCCAGTGACGTAACATGTAAGAAATGGGCATTGAGTGTTGGACAAATTCATGTATGGCATCGGTGACTCAGACCAAATGGGCATTCCAGGACAAAACGACCAAAAATATTTCAATTTGACACCACCATGTCTAGAAAAAATCTGAAACTTTGTCGCCGGGGTAGTTTTGGGCCAGAAACATGCCTGTGAGAATCTTAGCCCCCTCCGACCAACGGTGACCGACTTATAGCCCGAGGCATTTTCGGGAGGTCACCTTGTAGACTCATCTTTGATGCTTCATAACTCGAAAACGCATAGCCTGATTAATAAGTTTTGTATATCATTGAACTCATCTTGAACTATACTTTATTCTGAAAAAAGGAAAATTTCAAAATTTGAAAATTGTTTACTTTTAATTTGTTTGACCTTTTCTTTTTGTCCTAGCTTGACCTTTTCGCAATTGAAATTGCCATTTTAGACACCTCAAAAATTTTGATTCATAAAATATCTTTCGATAGAAAAAATAAAAACTGCGTTCTTTCTATAAGTTCCAAATATTTAGCACCTATGGTAGGTATGTAGACGGTTTTTGACCACTGCGACAGTACAGCCTTATGTTTAACACCGCAAACATAGTGATTGTTTTTGTAATCGGTTGCTGGCAATCATATTGCTTTGTCTTTACGAAATTTTAATCGTGCAAGTGTCAGAATTTATGACAATTAACACGCGCCCACCCGAGGGGGTGGGTAACCGGCCTCCTCAGGTCTCTACAGGTAGTAAACAAACACCTTAGCGCAGCGCCACCGTACTCCATCTATCTCTAACACAACATTTTACAACTTCTGGAAAAATAATTTAGGTCAACTGGGAGGTGGTAGGTACCGTAAATACTGAAGGCCAGCTGGCAACTGACTGGTGAGGGGGGTGACTTGAGGTAGACGGTCGTCGTTATGCCTTGTGGGACTTACTTTGGTTCATTGATTAACACTTCATCGTGGGAGTTGCTCGTTTGGGTGGTGGGGTCGGGGTCTCCGTAAAAAGTCCCTCGATGACTCTAGTGAGACACCTGCTCCTAAAACTGAACTGGAAACAACTTGGACAATATTTATAAAAATAAAATTGCAGCCATTAAAAGTGATAGAAAGTGATCCATTGTTTCGAGGAAGACGAGGGTAAATGAACTTATTAATAATGAACCTTTCAGCCTTCAACGAAAATTTACAAAGATGTCGCGAGTTTATCCATATTTAAAACAAGTGTAACTTATCCTATGAGCACTACTAATTCACACAATTACATCTTCCCCGAGATGGAAAAATAGTATCGATACAAGATGACCCAGTGCAGCACAGCATACTTTTGAGAGGATTCATGCAATGTAAACAAACGTGTCTGAAAGGCTTTCATTCCCAAAAAGTAATTTGAATCTGCTTTGAATCTGCTCACATATGCAAAAAAATGTCCTAAAATTGTAACACATTCAACTTGGTGACTTGAACAGGTTGCCTCATGATATTTTTACAAGGTGATCATTTCATAGCTGACACGGATCCCAGAATCCCAGATGAATAATTACACAGTGCACTGGGAGTGATGCCGCTAAACAGCCAGTTTTAATCACTACCAAATATGTTACATACAATCGTTTGGTCGTGTCACCTTTGAAGTTGCTAGAGGTCACAGTATTTGTTACAGGAACTAAGTGGAAGCCTAAATTTTGTGGCAAGGTGGTAGAGGAGAGCCATAGAAAGAAATGTTCAGCACCATTGGAGCACTCTTGTTGAGCCCAAACGGATTATGTATATTATAATATTGCCTAATCAAATGCCAAAATTAACCTGCTTTGACCTAGAGCCAGGCTTAGGTCTGTATGGTAAAAAGAATATTAATTAAACTGCAGTGGCTAGCCAGACATGACAACGTAAAAATAAAACCTCCATCGCAATTCTCGACAATTCTCAATTCTCCCAAGTTATCAAAATTTACCAATTGCCCCATGCATTTCTAATGGAAAGATCATGACCCTGACCCTGCTCCCGGTTATCGACATAGAAATCCTGCTAAGAAAAATTATCTTGCTCGGTGACCTTACTACATAATGTGAATCTAACCACGATAGGCTAAATTTGACATTATTGATGCACTTCCCAAAGTTTTTCGAGGTTAGGTCTCTTGACCTGGGTTGGTGGTTTGACCAGGTATGACCCAGACCTAAAATTTTGCCAGAAGCTGCAAAAATTTCGAGTTAGAGATACATGAAGTACGGTGGCGCTGCCCGAAGGTGTATTTTTTACTACCTGTGGAAACCTGAAGAGGCCGGTTGCCACCCCCTTGTGTAGGCGCGTGTTAATTCTCATATTTTGACCCTTGCACGATGAAAATTTCGTAAAGACAATGCAATATGATCGCAAGCAGCCTATTACAAAAGCAATCGCTTTGTTTGCGGTGTTAAACATAAGGCTGTACTACCGCAGTGGTCAAAAACCGTCTGCATACCTACCTTAGACGCTAAATATTTGGAACTTATAGCAAGAACGCATTTTTTTCATTTTTTCTATCGAAATATATTTTATGAATCAAAATTTTTGAGGTGTCTAAAAGGGCAATTCCAACTGCGAAAAGGTCAAGCTAGGTCAAAAAAGAAAAGGGCAAACAAATTAAAAGTAAACAATTAAATTTTGAAATTTTCTTTTTCCAAAATAAAGCATAGTTCAAGACGAGTTCAATGATATACAAAACTTGTTAATCAGGCTATGCGTTGTTGAGTTATGAAGCATCAAAGATGAGTCTACAGGGTGACCTCCCGAAAATGCCTCGGGCTATTACTCGGTCACCGTTGATCGGAGGGGGCTAAGATTCTCATAGGCGTGTTTCTGGCCCAAAACTACCCCGGAGACAAAGTTTCAGATTTTTTCTAGATATGGTGGTGTCAAGCCTTGGTCGATCTGTCCTGGAATGCCCCCAAAAAGCTGGCTTAAGCCTGAGCAGTAATGCGTGGCCACCAACCTCTGACAGCGGTACTATAAAGTTTGGTATCTAGTCGCACATAGGTAAGATCCCGTCAGAACGAAGATTTTACTGAGGTTTTTTAAACCGCAGAGTGTTTTGGGAATGACCTAGGACCCTAAAAAGATGACAAGAACAGATGACAGTAAAAGCGCTAAAAGACTTGCGCAGCCTTAAAAGCCAAAGTTCAGAAACTAAGACGTCTAAAACCTAAAAAGCTCAAAAAGGCTAAGTCAAGGTAAAGATAAAGAAAAAACGTGGGATGAGGTAAATGAAACGTTTCGGTCCTAGACCGTCGTGCGTCGTCGTTCGTTCTTAGGCTGTCGACGGTGGTCTAAAACCGAAAAGTTGCATTTACCTCTTCCCACTCTTTTTCTATATCTTTACCTTGACTTAGCTCTTTTAGGCTTTTTGGGGCTTAGACGTCTAAGTTTCTGGACTTTGGTTTTTTAGGCTGCAAGTCTTTTAGCGCTTTTACCGTCATCTGTTTTATCATCTTTTTAGGGTCCTAGGTCATTACCACAACACTCTGCGTTTATGGCAACCTATCTCCAGCAGGCCTTCCGAGAACTTATTGTTTTTTAAACCTTTGTAGTTTCTTTAGCATTATTAGACGCTTAAAGTTAGACTGACTTCAAAAATTATAATCAATTACAAGCCGTCATTCCCGAGACTGTACACACCCCTGATAGTTGCCGCGTTCGAATGACCATTGGGGCCGAGGTGCGAAATGGGAAGGCTAGAGTGGATTCAGATATTGGGACGTGGCTGAGACGTTATTTAGCTCATAGGTACCGACGGAATGTAAAACGTGCATAATTCACATTCACTTGATGCGATTAAATAATTTTGGGGTGGGATTTGACTGAGGAAGTGCTGGTTTTGTACCGGATTTCCTGAACCACAAACAAATAGATAAATGGAATTAAAATTGTACTCGGTGATAGTAGCGAAAAATCCTCAAAAACGAGCCTTCAATAAATTTGCATTAGCTCTTTGAATATCGGATTACTCCACGACTAAATATGAATACATATGCCTGTGTATCGTTCTCGTGGAGTTCTTCAAATGAGAGAAAGCTTTATTTTTCACCCCTGCTACTTGGCAGCCTTTGACGTATAGCACAAGACCCCAATCCACTAGGTTAGTAATGATGAGACCAAGTGGCGGATACAAGAGGGAAAAGCCCCCTCGAAATTTCAAAGTGCCTTTAGTAAATGCATAGCCGAGGGCTGTTCTGAGATAAAGGCGGGAGCGGCTTGAGCCCACTGGTCCCCCCCCAAATGAAGTCTTGGATCTGCCACTGATGAGACCTCGCCCCAGCAAGTGAGCACAGTCGCTGTGGTCTTCTTCTGTCAATAGCTACACATATTTCAATAACGATTGTAATTTTTCGAATGTTGGTGGTAAACAGCTTCATTTTCTAACACAATTAAAATAGCGAGTTATCCCGATTGCTTATTAACAAGGTAGAAAAAGCACGCAGGCCCACCATCATTTTCACCATTCCGAAATTCCGGACCCAAGGTCAGGCAGACGAGGTCAACAGGTCACCACCAGCTTGAGCAGAGCAATTAAGTGAAATAAACCCACACTCCCTAGGGTCCAAAGTGTCCGGATTTATGCCAGGCAGGTCCGAAAACCTCCATTGAAAACATGGGAAAAGCTGTCTTATGATATAAAACAAAGCTAAATCCCACTCAGAAAGCAACACCACGGATTCCAGGGATTTGCCCACCAAGGTCATCCAACACCAGGGTCAAAACAGTATTACAATAACGTTACCAATAACCCACAAACACACGTTTGTCGCACTGGCTTCATTATATCGGCAAGGTCACTTTACCTGGACCCCAGGTCATCTTAGGCCGAGTGACCGGAGGTCAAACACTGGCGGGAGGTCTTACGTACATACAAAAGGGCACATTCCATCAAATGTACTTACCAGATCTCAATAGCTCAATGGCATAAGAGTTATGCCCAGTTTGAAGCATTCATATTAAAAAAGCCGATCTACCAATGACCTCTGGAGGAAACCATACCAACACAAAACATGCAAAATTTCACAATCACCAGCTTCATCAATTCAGATTGCCAACGCCCATATTTTCGGTGAGGGGGCATCGATGGCCCCGTGGGAAGTGCCGACCCCGGTGGGGCGCGGTTAATGATCCGCTTCAATAAGACTATGTTACAACGTTAGCTTCTGCAGCAAACTCGCCTATATAGAGGCAAAACAGAGCGATCACGGACCAGACAGTTGGTTCCATGTAAACATATTCCATATTTCTCATGAAACTTAGAGGGACACAAGGTAAAGAGCAGTAGGGAGCAAGATTGGGTTTTCAGACATTCCCGCCTGAAAATATACCAAACGTGATGGTTTTCCGTTAGCAATCGATGGAGCTACCTGTATTCAATTATTTAGGTGGGGAGGGGAGACGTGTGTTTTGTGAATCGCATATGTTAAATGTACGTGTAATGCTATAACAAAACAACGAATAACCCATCTCCGAGTTCTCCAAAATTTACACATCAGCTGAATTAGTGTGTGAGGCTCAGACACAACACTTCTCCACAGTTTTAGGAGAGCAACTTTAAGAACGAGAGCATGCCGACTCAAATCCCTCAGTTCACACCATGATAAACTCTGGTCATAAACAAAGCCAGAGGATCCCCAAATAATTAGTGAAATTAAACATATTCACTTCTCTAACTCGACAAACCCCCTCGCAAACACAGAAACGGACTTTCTCTGGCATTACCGTACAATGAATAATCATTCTAACACCACGTGACTGGACCGTCGAGCACGTTTCCGACGTGGCAGTCTCTGGCCCGCGTGTCTGTCTCCGGAGAGATGTCTGGCCATCACGCAGAGGCATCCAGTCGTGACGGGCCAGATTGCCTCTGGACTGATGATTCTGACCGGTCCACGTGAAAGCCCCCGGCATCGATCTAACCACAGTAAAACTGAAAGTGACATATGAGCCTGCGTCGGTTTCTCCGGCAATAGTGGGGCTCATCTCGACGGAGGTGCCGGAGACAGCCGAGAACACGGTTGGACCGACTGCTGCGCGGGAGTAAAAACAGCTGAGCAGGTACGTAATGGCTGCCTCCGGGCGCGCTGGCGTGCGCCGGCTGATTGGTTGCAGGCAGTTAGTGGTGTATGGGACGGGACTTTACCGCTGCCGAACGGTTCAACTCACTCACAACGCCATGTGATGCTTCAAAGATACTGAAGGAAGAGAGTTGCCATCGTATGATATAAGTGTACCGGACAGAAGCCGTTTGGATGTTTCTTATTCATTTGTGCTTGTTTTATACATTCTTATTTCTTAAATGCATTTACTCAGGATTTTATGCACGTCCGTCATGCGTGCTATTTAGAAAAAAACTTGATCATACAGAAACGTTAAAATCAAACAAACATAAAACATTTGGGAGCTCTAAAAAAGTTTTACGGCAACCAAAACGCGCATTGTTTCCGATTTGTGTGTTCAAAACCATCATTAACTACTAATGCTCTTGCATGTTACTGGTCTTTTGTAATATTTAATGCAGCCAGAACCATTAATGGTGGCTTGAAACAAAGCTTTTGGTGCATTAACACGGAGCCTTTTTCCCACTTTAATGTGAAAGTGATGTGCAAAAGTAACTCAAAATAGCTTGCCAGTTCAGTGCATTGTCTTAAGATAAGAGTTTTATCTCAATGCGGGTTTCTCACGTTAGACCACTGAATTTAATCCTGCTAGTACCTATGCAAATATGTTCCACATTATCCATAAATCTCCCACCACCGTCATCACCCATTTCATTACGACTTCTTTTCAGCGCTCTCTAGACTGCCCTGACCGACATGCCGATATCGCTATTATGAAAAAACCTGGGGGCGACCCGCCCAAAACTGGAACGAGGGGTTACTACACCGTTTTTATCGGCCATCGTCTGGGGAGACGGGCACTGACGCGGCACACAGTGGACACTGTTCTGAGCAGACGGACGCCGCTGACGCACCACCCAGTGACGCGCACAGGGGCGCTGCGTAACCGCTCCCAGCCACCCAGGGAACTGCTTTCTCCGTGCCGCCCCGAGACGGCACGAGGGGCAGGGCGTGGGACCGGGCTCCCAGTATTGCTCCAGCTAAGGTCACCGGCCTCTGACATGTCGCCACTTGCCAGTGCTCCAGATGACTGTTCAGATCTGGGTCAAACACACGTAATAAACATGTCTTCACGCAGCATTGGTCCCAAAATCCAACAGGTTACTACAGGTAAAATAATTGGGTGTCGTTTATGACCACTTTTCAGACACCTGCGCAACATCTTTTTTCACTTCACTCACGCTCCGCGAGTGAGAGGGCTTAGTCGCCCCACAGAGGCAGGCACGAGCCCATTATTTTTTTATATATTTCTGAGAATTAACATCAACGAGGTGGTACTACACATGAGGTTACAAACACTGTCCTCGGGCCCAATCGCCAAGAGTTGCGCCTTATATAGCCTGGGGTCAACAGATGTTGCCACCAATCTGGCATTTACGTCACCCAGGCAGCTCGGTCATCCAGGCCCTTGACTCCAGTTCAAAACTCACGTATGAAGGGAGCATGGAAAAACGCTGGACCAGGACCCGGTTAGGTCAGCTTTTTAAACACTGAATCGGCATTACTATGCATTGCTGTAGCATGCGTGGCTGTAATGCAGCTGTTTAAGTGTCAGCAGGCGATCTCAGAGTGTATGCATCAATGGCGGATACAAGGGGGCTAGGGGGCTCAAGCCCCCCCTCCGAAATGTCAGAGTACCTATAGTAAATGCATAGCTGGAGGCTGATCCCAGGCAATGGTGAGGGGAGACTCGGGCCCCTAGCCCTGCTCCTCCCGAAATGAAGCTATGGATCTGTCGCTAGTATGCATGTATGCATGTGCTTGTGCATACGTTTGGCTATGCAGGCTGGATCCTGTTCCACATGGCCCAAATTTACGTACCTGACGCAGGTTGATTGGTAAGTAACTCGTCACGGGGTGGCTTGAGTCGGCTGAGCATTTGCCCGTTTTTTCTTTGTTCTGTTGTAAAGTGCTGACTTCTAGATCTTCCTGTTTATTGGGGAACTACACATTTCTGTTGTGAAATCCGTGGACTTCTAAGCGTAAACATTGTGAGCTACACTGAAATGCTCATCTCAAAAGTTGATCCCGAAACTGAATAGCAGATTTGTAAATAAACGTTACACCTGTATGTCTGTTGAAAGACCCATGTGGTGGCTTCAATCGGCCAAAATGAAATAAATTTTCTGGCATTGTTCTATCGTTTGATGTTGTTGGTATGGTTGATGTGAGTTAAGTATTTGATAATGTGTTAGGAATAAATCGCACCTCTGCGAAATCTAAAACCTGGAATTCAAACAAAATACGGATTTATTTATTAAGCTGGACGAATTTAAGAAGGCAAATGTGTACAATTCGTCGCCCACAGAAAAACCCTTGCGGTTTTGACGGTATTCTAGCAGGACTCCTGCATACATCTTCAAGAAGTTCCGTCTAATGTGACGGAAAAAATTATTATCTTCTATACCGGAGAAAAATTGTGCCACGCTCACTATCGTCCCGCTCTCGCTGCACTACAATCACTGCTTTCATCAGTCAGCGCTCTCCACAGAGTCAATACTGCTGAACAATCCTCTAGTCCTCAAGTCGAAAGGTCTGCTCCTGAATCCCACGAGTGCTGGTCATGGCGAGCGTGGCTTCGGCACTACGCCGGAAAGGCGGCCATACAGGAGTACTGCGGAGTCACCATCGTTCAAAAACCTGCTCTCCACACCACAGGTCGCCGAGAGGCGACCGCGACGGCTGAAACCTGGACAAAAAGAGGCGTCGTAGCCAGTCAGTACTGGGTCGCCGCTGGCGACGATACCGGCGGCAGATGGGAGTTCGACCACACACAAATGGTATCCCGGCGGCTGTGACGCGGCAGTGTCCCGTCCAACCACTCACCGTCAGCCAGCCAGTCCCAGTCGCGCCTTGCACAGACTGCACAAGTCTAAACTAAACCACTTTCACGTGCACGACACTAAGGTAGACCCCTAAACAGTGGAAACTCGGGCGGCAAATAACCCTTTCCCTTCCTCTCACGTCAGAGTCAATCCAGTCAGCTTACCGGACGTGACATAGGTATGCAGCTGAAAGTGGGCCTTCGACCAGCCAGCTGAAGTCAGGCTGGATCCAGCAGAAGGCATTTGGAGCTTCTTTATTTTGCTACAAATCAGCATCACAGTGGCGAGTTGATTAGACAGTCCAATGGGGGTTTGAATCAGGCACGCCTTCTGCTTTCACTCGCAGCGTATTGAACCGTTTATATTAGCTGCAGTGTGGGAGTGCGACATTCAAGTGCTACATCATAACGACTCCGGGGTCTGGCAGTGGAAGTCCCCACTTGCAGACTCAGCCGCGTTACGGCAATGTGATTTCACTGTAGTCAGGTGGCAGTCTCTAGCACCGCTGAAAAATCAACATTTGGAGTCCCCGCTTTTTACATTTCTCTCGTGATGCCCGTTTTCTTTGTTTGAAAGGATAACCAGTCAAAACTGAAGTTAGCCTATCTTCAATTCTAAGTCAACCAAAAACCTGTAAACTTGCAAGCAGAAATGTTGATCTCGTACAAATCAGGAAAGATGATAATTATCGGATGTAGTGACTAGGTAAAGTTTTGTAAAGCCTCCTGTGTGAATGGGTGACTAATTCTCCTTCCGACATCAATTACCGCAGGAGATCACGGGCATCAGGCGAGCGTTGCACCACAATGGAGAGAAGTTCCCATGCGAGGCCGGCCGAGGCACGTGCTCTGACGGCGCCGTTATCGGGCCAGATGCGACGGCCGAGGCCTGAGGTCACTGGGTTATGCACCAGATGTAGCCAGCTTGACGCGCTGCGATCGCTTCCAGCCCCACCACGGTGCGCTGGAATAGCTAACACAACCTGCTTGTCTCTCACATCGCTCCTCATTCATCCCGAACTTGATATGAGAGCAGTGTGCTTGATAATGTCAGGTTTATGAGCAGCTTTGTATGATCGCTACGTATTGTTCTGCCCTCAGATTTTCAGGCAGGCTGACAGATGAGTTGTCTGGTAGCCCAGTTTCAGCCTGGCTGGCCTGAGTCCGTGAGTGGGCAGCTTCATGGTCCCAATATGCGATTTGCCACATCAGAATGGGACCCACGAAAGACTGTGTGATTGACTCGTGAGCTGTGGTCGTGACGGATGAAAACGGTCGTGACTGCGCCGAGGGAAATCAGAACGGCTCTGGCAAGTGGTCAAAAGATGGAGGACGTAAACAATGGCTTAAGATAAGGAATTCAACACACTCAATCGAAGAAAGTGCCGCATGTCTTGGAGAACACATGTGAGGTACAGAAACTGTTCTCCACTGGTGGTTTCACGGACGGAAGAAAACTATCACCCCATAACTTCCAAATGTTTGCTTTGTTCTTTAAGCACAGTTTCAATCGAGATTGGTCTAGACAGAGGCTTATTATTTGAATATATGCCGATTAAGAAGACGTCAAGCACCTCAAAGTTTAATCATTTATCTAATTGTTTTCAATAGTCACCGAATACTTGTACTCCACTTGTAGTGTAGGTACACTTGTTGAGGTGAGGCAATCTGTATTTACGGCAGTTGGTAGAGTTAAGATGTAGGATGACAAGGGGAAACTGCGTCTATAGCCGCTGAATTCCGACATTGGACCACGACGCCTGTAATTGATAGCGGAGTTCTCGGACACATGGGCAGATTGCTTCATATGATGAGAATGATCACGGTGCTTCCATTTGTTCCTATCGGTTCATGTTCCTGTTGAATTGCATTTTTAGTAAGACGTATCTGGCCTATTTTCTCAGATTTTAGATAACCTTGGGCGTTTCTTGTTAAGTTTTCAGGGTGATGACTGGAATTCCTTAACTTCTGATGACTGGAATTCCTTAACTTCTCACGAAAAGCCGGGGTCGTATGCATAAATAGAGATACGTACCTAAAATTCACCCGCTCGACACCAGCTGCACTTACACACTTATCACACTTACCACGTAACTGCAGAGCTGAAGCGACCCACCAGCTGCTGGTTTTACATGGCCTCGTCACCTTGCGCCTTACAGTAGAGTGCTACCGGGGCACAGAGAACGCCTTATTCGGGGGCCTGCCGCGCGTGAGCCTGGGATACTTACCTATCTCAACAACCTGGATGGCCAATAACACAGAGCTAACCCGTATCTCTCTCTCTCTCTCTCTCTCTCTCTCTCTCTTCTAATGCCTCCCCGGTTATGTTATATCTATTTTGGAAAAAATGTCCTTCTGTCATGTCTTGCCGATGACAATTTCTTCCTCAGATTTGTATTGAATTATATTAATAATATTGGCATAATTAAGAGTCATTTCGAAACAATAATGAGTTATGACGTCTGGAAATCCTATAACACGTTTTTAATGTCCTCCAAGCATATTATGTAGTTTGCATCACTCCTTTCTCAGAAGAAGGCCAAATTAACTGCCTAATTCCGTTTCTCGCCAAGTTTCTGATGCCAACAATACTGCAGCATAACCAGCAAGCAGGTGATGGAAGGATGTATGTCGTGAATGGTGTTCTCTGATTGGTCTATTGTGTAAACATCAGTCGAAACCGCCGGCTACCAAACACGCAACAAACAAATGGCACGCTTTCGGAGACAGGCGTCCAAATGCGTGCTGGTGTCGCTGCTGTGTGTGAGCTGAAACTAGTTTCTCGTAGGCTCAGGATTGGACTGGATGTAAACATGGCGTAATTTATGGCAGTTTTACGACCTGCTCCTTCCGGCTTATTTCATTGCCTCCCCGCACCCACCAGCAAGTCCCGTCCCTATCACTGCGATTAAAATGCCTTCACAAAGTACGTACCCATACCATTTTATCGGCATTGTCAGACTTTCTCCTCTTCATCTACGAGTTATTTTCCATTGGTGGTCTTTACTGCGTTGTTATATCGAGCGAAAGATATATAGGCTTTTTCTTGGTTTACGGCCCAATGGGATGGCCTCGAACAGAGAAGAGCTCTTATATTAAAACTATGACAAGAGAGGAACAGATTCAGCGTTCCGGACAATGAACAATCAGAATAACATCACTTGTGACACTAGACAGAGTTTCTAACGGCCAGAATGTCTAATGGACCTAAGTGCTCGTATTGTATCCTTCCTCGGTCATTGATTACCTCCCAACTGCGTGCTGATTGAAATCACTGAAGCAAAATAATACGGGTAGCGAGTGCTGTTACACTTCGCTACATTTCGTCGACGAAGAGTGGGATACTCCCATAGTCGGCATTGTTAAAGGAAAGCGCGACAGCTGCCTATGCTATCCAGGAGCTGACCCACTCCGCGACCATGCCACACGTGGACAATGCCGCAGCTTGCCAATTCAATCTCGGCTATATCCGTCAGCAGGGCATTTCTATCGTTTGTCGTGCATATGCAGGAAATGGAACAGATCTGACTGTATCTCAGGACTTGGCATTGCGGGCAGGCGGGGCTATGACAACGGAATAGACGACGGGATAGACCAGCAGCTTCATGTGGAGCCAAATCACACATACAGGACCTGACCCCATAATTGACCAAGGTGTATTATTGATTAGCACCCGCCGCACGCCAAGAAAATGACTTCGGAAAGAAAAGGTGATGTTATAAGTTACGGGCATGTAATTGAATATTCCAGACAACTAAGGTACCAGCAGTGGAACTAGTGAATTTGTTGGTGATGGCAGGGAAGGCTTCATCACCTTGCATATGTGAAGTGGCATGGAATCGATTAGCTTTTTCCCCGCCTGTGCAGATTTATTTGTCGTTCACGTGGCAGCTGCCGCAGTCCCTGTCTTACCGCCATCACTTTCTGACGAAGTGTATTTGCCAATGGCACCTGTGTGTGTCTTCTTGCTCCTTAATACTTAGTCTTTTATTTACAACCTATTAATGCACTATAAGGGGCTTCAGGATTTTTGATCGGGGGCGGGGGCACATTGTCAAATCGGAACCATCATGGCAAGGGGCCAACACCTTTGGGCAGAGAAGTCTGTCAGATGAGTGGCAAATCCTATCGTGGGGTCGCCAGTACTTGCATCCTTGCCAGGAGGGGGAGGGGAGAGACTGATGGGAAGGGACCCTTCAAGAGGGAACCGTGACAATTTCAGGGGGTACCGAGTGTCAATGGGTGAAGTGTCCCCACTTGCCTCCTGGATCTGCGTATTCTATTGACACTGCCTTAGTCAGTGGTAGTGGGGTAGGCTCCAGAGCGAAAGCTGGGAGAATCGTGGAGCTTTTACTGAAGGAGACACGTTGCCAATGGTAACGGTGAGGGAGCTGGTAATCAAAAACTGAAGATGACAGGAAACGTGAAGCTTCTGCTAGCCGATTTTTTTATTTCTAATGGGAGGATGCATTAGAAAATGCCCGGCTCAGGGTCTCGGAGGGCATTGCCGTTGGATAGTCAGGACCTGCAATAGCCCAAGTAAAGTATGTTTTGTCGATTCCAAAAATAACGTTTGCAGTAATATATTTATGCCCAAGCTATGAAGCTTCTATATATTCACAGAATAATGTCGTGAATTTCTCGTGGAGCAAAAAACTCTATCGATTCAGCTGATTGCCGTAAACATTATGTTCTTGGAGTGATACTACTAGAACTGTATGGTCTATAAATAAATATTTTTAATGGTTTAAAAACAGTTGTTATATCAAGGGCGTCGCCAAAGATCTTTGACAGAGATAGCGATGGAAACCAATGTAGATTCTTTTTTGTTATGCGCTTCGGTCAGACCAAGAAACTAATGGTTTCTGTCTGATGGATGAAGCGTCGCTGTGCGAGCAAATTTGTCCCTTTTAACTGGGAGATTTTTTTCCATTTTCACTTAAAAAATTAATTCGGGTTACCTCTGGAAAGCCAGAAGTGGAGAAGGGAAGGAGCATTTCAAGGGCAAGGAGTCCCTGCTCCGCAGTTTTTCGGTGGTGACGTCTCTACTTCAATAACATCATGTCGTTAGCAATTTTGGGGTGCTGAACATCGACGACAGTATATCGAATTCGCAAAACATATCAAAGGCGCGAACACATGTGAACCAAGTGTGAATCTCAGCTGGACATGGGAAGCAGTTCTCCATCAGCACACTCACCAAGAAGAGTGAAAGACACCCTGGGGCGAGCCCGCCGGTCCGGTTGTGTTGACCAACACCAACATGTGACGCAGTACACTCAGGATGGATCACAAACGCCTAGCGAATCGGAAGGCTACACCAGCCGACCATGCGCGTGCCGCGCACCTAGAACCACTTCAGATAACGCACGAGTTTACAACTAGCAGGCTACGCCCGGGTATGCATCTGTACAACACGTCCTGCACTGGCGCTGAAGGCCTGGAGAGCACGAACAGGCGGTGGCCGGCTCCGGCGCAGTCCGAGGCGACGACTGCCGGCGCGGCCGCTGCTGCCCACAGTTTCTCTTTCACCGGCGCCGCGCCGGGCCCGACGCCGGCTGGCGACGGCGACGACGCACGTTTCACGTCCAGACGCACCCCAGAACCGGGTCACGACGGCGCTGACCGGTCCGCGCCGCACGACGCAGCCACCGGTGTCCGGCCGTTCTCCAAAGGTCGCACGTATGTCGGGAATGGCATCGCTGGGTGGGACGTCGCACAGGCGTCGTTGGCGTCAGATGATGTATGGTGGCACGTGTTGACCTTCCATTGTAATACTGCGGCAGAGTTTAGACGTAGTGCATCAGACGAACTGCCCTGTCCAGTCAGCAGCAATTTCACTTGCCATGCATTTTTACTTTTAAATACCGCACTGTATGTCATTTTGCAATTCTGACTTAGAGCTGACCGCGGACGTTAACATTTCTATAATTGCGTAATGCCAGCCTCAGCGTTAATCAAGTCGTGCTAGTTTTTACCGGAGAGAGGAAATGGCCATCTTCAAAACAGGTATACCAGAAATGAAAGACTATTCGGACGCAACGCCGACCGGTCGAATGCTGTGACTTACTTCTTTGTATCGACTTAGGGCAATGTTTAAAGTTATTACGATAAGTTGTAGTACATTGAATTGGCACAAACGTTTACCCGTTTTTATCAATTCGTTATTAATGTGCCTGCAGTTACTTTGGGGTTATTTGTTATCGCCTCCACCCTCTCACACATGCGACATGTTTCTTCTTTTGTATCTGGGGTGGCTTTGGGGGGTGGGCAGTAGGGTGCCTCATTTTGCACCGACCATGCAAATTCTTGGGTGGCGGTGGTTTTTCCCATTGTTTGAGACCTCCTGAATCCAATGGTACCAAAATCGTACAAATTCAAAAAATTATAGGGGTCGCGGATTGGATTTGAAATTCTGAATTTGTAAAAAAAGGTAAAAAAGCCTGTTTTGACGCCACAGAGATATAGCTCTTCTGTTCAGAGCCAAGAAACCGAAATCCACCGGTCGTTTGCCATAAATTCGGTTTATTTGGAACGTATTTGGTTGAATTTAGAAGCAAGATTACTCCTAATATTGAATTAACCATCATATTTTAGCAAAATGTAGGCATTTGCATGCCTATTTCGATGTGTATTTTAGTTTATACGCACTCTGTGTACGATCATAGTAAGTGAGTTACTTCGGTCACGTGAGGAGCATTTATAACATTTTGGTTGGTAAAAATGGCAAAGACCTTGTCAAGAATGGATGTTCATAAAGCTAAACAAATAAAGAATGTCTGATTCGCTCATTTGTTTTATCCCGAACATGAACTATACCATCCTTAGATTCTGCCTCAATAAGCCTCATTCCACCACACCATATAACTAAGTACCTTTCCAATATGTACGCTTTGATTAAAAATAAACGTTTATGAATAATTAAACAATAATAATGATTAATTAATTAATAATATTATTAATTAGTTAATAATAATTAGCAAAAAAGGCTCGCGGCTACAATATCACAATTTTCGGAAGATCAGGCTACTAATTGATAACCGAAGTAATCTGCCACGGATCTTTTTTCTTATTCCTGTGAGAATCTTTTATAGTTTTTGTTCAGCTCAATCACAGTTTAAGTTATGGAAACAGGTGAAAATGACCCTGGTCAGTCAACAAATACGGGAAAATTTCCGGCGACTTGATCCACAACCCGCGCCTATCCGTAGCTAGAGTTCCTCCTCAATTACAGGGGCCAAGTTTCCAACATCACGAAAAATTCTAAAGTATTTCTTTCACGTTGCTAATGATTGTGATGACAGACAAGAGACCTACGAGAATGCTGTAGAAAACGCCCTCCCATTCTGGCACATGGCTAGAATACACACCGTCAGTGAGCGGAGCTGCCGGTATAGACTAGAAAAACTACGGGAAGAGTGACAGAAACTCTTAATAAAGGCCGAAGCGAACCTTGTCAGAAGAATGTATAAAAATTTCAGTTCAGTGCCGTGGTAGTTGAACGGGTAAGTTCTTGGCGTGACGCTTCGCTATGCGCGTCGCAGACTCGGTCTCTACAGCTTCCTCGTCGGATTGCACATCGTACATTTATTCTTCAGCAGAGCTTGCTTAGTCGAGTGTTCATACTCAAGCGCGGCACCAGCCGAAGAACTTTCCGCTACTCTTCTTTATGCCGTCTGTCACGCGTTCTGCAGTCGTTCCTTTCCAGCGAGCTTTTGTCATTACCGCTCGTGGTCCCTTACCTGGCGCCACGCTGGTCAGCGTAGAACACGACGTCTTCTTCCTTGTAATTGGATGTTAGTACGTGGCTCTGTTGTAGTTCAACAATCACGTTTGGTGGTTATATGTCCCTCAGATTGTCCAACACTGACGAAAATTGTTCTACATTTTTCTGACATGGATGGCTCCGGCTTTTTGGAGTCTCCGCCACTCTTGCCACAGTTTTTCTAGTCTATGCCGGTAGCTCCGCTCACTGATGGTATGTATTCTAGCCATATGCCAGAACAGGAGGACTTTTTCTACAGCCTTTTCGTTGGCCTATTGTCTGTCATCACTATCATAAGCCATGTGGAAGAAATACTTCAGGACCTGTCCTGCTGTTCGAAGCTGGCTCCTGTAATTGAGGAGGAAGGCTGACCTACGTAATAGACATAACATAACATAACATCAACTATATTTTCCGACATAATTTGAAATTCACAGTATACAGGTGTGGTACGGCGCGGGTAGTGGATCGAATCGCCGGCTATTTGCCCGTATTTGACTGGCCAGCAATGGTGGATTCAAGGTGGGGCGGGGGGGGGGCTCAGGCCTCTCCCCCCAAATGTCCGAGTTCCTATAGTTTATAGGTCTTCTGTCTCCATAACTTAGCCTGTGATCAAGCCGAACTAAAATTATAAGAGTTTCTCACCGGAATAAGAGAAAAGATCCGTGGAAGATCACTTCGGTTATCAATTAGTAACATGATCTTCCGAAAAAAACTGTGTTATTGCAGGCCCGAGTCTGGCTACAATAGGACAGTTTTCCTGAACATTTGAAGATGCTGCATTTTACTTCATTATTGATAAACTTTTATTTTTAATCAAAGCGTACACATTGGAAAGGTACTTAGTAATATGGTGCGGTGGAATACGGCTTATTGAGGCAGAATCTAAGGATGGTATAGGTTATGGTCGGGATAAAACATGTGAGCGAATCTCGGACATTCTTTATTGGTTTAGCCTTATGAACATCCATTTTTTGACACAGTCTTTGCCATTTTTACCAACCAAAGTGTTATAAATGCTCCTCACGTGACCGAAGTAACTCAATTACTATGGATGGAACACAGAGTGCGTATTAACTAAAATACACATCGAAGTAGGCATGCAAATGCCTACATTTTGCTAAAATTTGATGGAACCATCAAATTTAAAAATCAGATTACTCTTAATATTAAGTTAACCTTAATTTAATATTAAGAGTAATCTGGCTTCTAAAATTAACCAAATACGTTCCAAATAAACCGGATTTATGGCAAACGACCGGTGGACTTCGGTTTCTTGGCTCTGAACAGAAGAGCTATATCTCTGTGGTATCAAAATAGGCTTTTTTACCATTTTTTACAAATTCAGAATTTCAAATCCAATCCGCGACCCCTAGAAATTTTTGAATTTGTATGATTTTGGTACCATTGGATTTAGGCTGTCTCAAACAATGGGAAAACCACCGCCACCCAACAATTTGCATGGTCGGTGCAAAATGAGGCACCCTAGTGGGCAGTGTAAGCAATGTTTGCCTATTTTCCTCCTACAAAAAGTGTAGCACTAAGGCACTAAAGCACTAGCACAACAAAACTATACTTATGCCACAAACCCACAAACCCCTGAAAAGAACCATGATCAGACATGCATGGCCAAATTCCCGCTGAGATTACCGTTCTTTTTAAATTTGAGACAAAGGCTTAAACAAAATACATTTTCGGTCTACCCATGGGTCATCTTCTGTTATTTGAACTATACTGCAAGGCAAAAAGAACACTACTAAGTACAGGGAAGCTGCTCCAAATTCCCATTAAGACACTAATGAGTGACATAAACAAAGATAGGAAGGAAACTTTCACGAGCATCTAAGGCTGAAAATGCGTACTAGCTCGCTGATTCGAATGTAATTTTGGTATGCCTATGAATATAGCGCTGCAAAGCCTTCAAATGTGTGCCCAAGTATTTCTGCACACCTTTTACAAACATTGAGACCTTACAGATATGGTGTGTATATAATGTATATCTTTCAAAACAAATACAACGCTAACCCATACGCGGCAGGACACTTTGCAGTGCTTAACACGGGTCTGAGGCTGGGGCGTAGCCAGGATTTCGCTCACGGGGGGGGGTGGTGCCCCAAAAAGGGCCACTGCAACAGCGCCAAAAGGGCCCTGATGTGTATAAAGGGTCCTTCTTGTTATAGAATAGAGTGCAAAGGGCTTAAGAGGGTCCTGTCTGGTATCAAATTTCAAATTTGGCCACAGAATATAGTCCGGGTGAGCCGTGCTTCGTGCAGCCCGTGTCCTCGGGGGCCATTCGGGCCCTCAGGGGGGGGACGGCTGTCCCTGCCGCCCCCTGGCTACGCCCCTGGTCTGAGCTATCTTCGCTTTGACGGAGGGGGCGGGTACCCACCCCTTCTCCCTAAGATCTCGAGAACCACTCTAGATAGCACAAAGAAGGTAAACGGCATTGGGTAGCCCATCCACTTCTCTATCGAAAATATCTGAAACATTTTTTTCTGGTCACATCTAAGGTCACTAGAGATCAAGACATGCCGTCATAGGGATAACATGTAAATGTAGGTTTTTGGTGAACAAGTCAAGGTATGCCAAAACCCTTTAGATCATTGGAATCCTCACAGCAAGCCGAATAGAATGATATCTAATATGACCTTGTTAGGTCAAATAGGGTATTTAACCTGACCTGAGGTCAGGTCAATGTCAAATTAGGTAAAGTTCATTTCATTAGAACTGGAAAGATACGGAGAATATAATGCCGTTAAAATAACCGTTCTATCACCATCCATTAGTAAGTTATTCCGATAAAAGTATTTTCCCATGTATTTCCAATTGAGAGCTCATGGCTCTTATCTCATAGTTGAGAGAACTCGGTTGGCCCATTATGTGATATGAGTTTCAATCGGATAAGTTCATCCTATTCTGACTTATGTCGTCTTAAACATTTTTAGGTCGGGTCACTTAACCTGTAGGGGAAAGTGGGGGATCACGGACACCGTGGGTAAGACGGACACCCCCCGTTTGGGATGAACTGACAGCACCGCGACCGGGAAAAGCGTGTGATACGCCTCCTTTTAGCGCGTGTGGGTCGCAGAGCAACGTTATGTCCGGTAAGCTCTTTAGGTTTTATGTAATTTTCATAATAGTAAAAACTGCAACTCATGTGCTTTTTTCACAATCGAATTCGTAAGGTCATGGCATGGATGTTTCTATACTGTATTGGTATTGCGTTATATGGCTCTTCAAGATGTTACATTTTGTTTACCGCACAACTGCGTAATCGCAATAGCGTCTGATTGATGTCCAAGTTTGTTTAGGAAGAGCAAACCCCGCACGAGAGTATATTTAATTTTATATAATATAAGCTTAAATAAATCAGTTTATCGAGGGTTTTGGGTTCCAGGGATACACTTGAGCGGAGGCTGACTTGGCTGAAGGGTTGGGGGGACACAGGGCCCGAAATGCTGGAGAACATATAATTAAATTTTGGGGTCATCCAGGGGCAGGTGTACCCCTCGACCCTCAGCGCCCCCTACAATTGTAACGGTGCCCCCTTGAGAGATCGATGGGCCCCTTAAGGGTCGCTTCCAATCCCTCCCCTCAGGAGCGGGGAGGGGCGCTCTTAGCCATGCAAAAGTATTTGGCGCCCAACTGTTAGGTTTTGTGTCCCAAAAGTGGCACCCCCTGGCAGGCCCGCACCTAGGATTTTTATTTGGGGGGGCTAACGAGAGGGGGCAGCAGGCCAGTGGAGGGGGCGGAATTTTGCCTCAGGGGGCGCACTTGTTCACCCAAAGGGCGGCCAATTTTTGCACCCTGGGGAGGGGGTGAGAGCCGTGATTTGTTTGCTCCACAGACCTATAGTATTTTTTAGGGGGCGGTGTGTTGGGTGCAGGGGCAGCAAAGTTAGTGTAGGGGGTGTCATGTTGGGTGCAGGGGCGGCGGTTAGCGTAGCACTACCTATAAAAATCAGGTGAAGGCTCATCCTTCACCTCGATGGCTGCCTTTGGCGCCCCACATGATGGGGGCGGCATTTTGGAGCCAAAGCGTTTGGGGGCCCGGGCCCCCTGCCCCCTGGCCCGGATGACGCCCCCTCCCCGGCAAGGTGCCCCGCCCCCTTGACCGGCGATCCTGGATCAACCTATGCACAGTTCCACGACAGCCCTTGATACTTTTATCCTCCGTCATTAAAAAATTCAGAAAAAGGCACCCCATTTGACCCTTTGACGGAAAAAGTAAGAAAATGCCCCTTCCCCGCGTCGGACGACAGTCGCCTAGTGGTTAGATGCAGGTGGAAATCTTCAAGGCCTAGTTCGATCACTTTGTTCATCTTATCCATCTTTCCCAATGGGGTGGCCATGTTACCCCATTAGGTGGAGCGAAATGGACTTTTGCTACTTTTTTCTAAACTTCACGCAAATTTTTATATGATAATTACAGACACATAGCTGCTTGCACCGTGGTAGATAAGTGTCTGATGTATCTCTACAGCAAACATGGGAACGAAACCAGCTCATTAAGTCATCGAAAACTCACACCATCGTTACGGTGTCCATGACCCCAAACTTTCCCCTACTGGTGACCTGACCTGAGATGACCTAACCTTAAAATTTTGACACAAGTTGTAAAATGATCAGGGGAAAGGCATGCCAAGTACGGCGGTGCTACGCGCCGCCGTTTTTTGTGCTGTCTCCAAAAAAGCCGAGGGAGCGGGTAAAACCTGCTCCCGTCAATGCACGTGTTAACACGCGCCACGCTGGGGTCCCTGGCATGACGCGCGCCGCTGGGGAGCGTATTTCGGCCCCCCTCCGTATTTCATTCCCCACGAAAGCTAAAGGAAAATTACGGGCGGCGTTCGAAAGCTCTTGTTAAGACGAGGAAGATTTATAAGGAGAATTTTTATGTCAGATCAATATTGAGGTCAGCATAAGTCAAAGAATGCTCCATAGACTTACAACAGAGCAGTGTACATTGCCCTCTCTAGATCTGCCCTCAGGGGAGCTAGAGAAAATCTGTATGCATAATTGGATTTCTGTCATGGCGGCGAATCGAATGATGTATAATATGACCTTGCTAGGTCAAACAGTAAAAATGGCCTGACCTCGAGCTAGGTCAGGGTCACAGAGTGACCTGGTATGGTCATGTTGCATATCAGTCGGCTCCCCGTGACAATATAAGCACAATGCAAGCAAAATGGGAGCTTTATCCCAATTCAGTGAGAAGTTATTGGCAAAACAATTACTCTATGCTCCCGTGACCACACATGACCTTTGAGAGGTCAGATACTAAAAAACTCAACTTTATGGTCAAGATCGTGGTACGAATAGACGGTTTGATGATTTTCAGCTTGTGATTTTAGGTTTTGAGGTCGGGTCACTTTATCTTGAATAGCTCCTTGACCTGACATGACCTTAACTCAAAATTTGGTTAGATGTGTAAGATTTATCAGGGGGTCATTCTACCATAAATCGACCGAAAATTTTGTAAAATAAAACCCTTCTATTTTTGATTCTCTCCAAAATTGGTGTCAAGGGGGTTTCAAAGGTGTAGAATCTAACCATGGCGTCAAAAAATTAGTTGAAAATTTGGTATGGCAGATATAGCCTTCAGCATTTTTCGGGGTCATCATGTAGGCATTGTTTTGAAAGTCTATAGTTCTGTCATTTTTTTAATAATTGTAACGATATTTTACATTTTTGTTCACCATTTATCATATTTCAATTTGGCTATCTTCGATTTTTATCTTTCTGCAAAATTGACGTCATGACCTCGTGACCTAGTTTTTTGAACGGTAACCTTGACCCACAGTACAGTGAAATTTATAAATTCGTGTAGAAGCATTTCTACCTTTGGAAATACTCTTTCAGTTAAAGTAATAAAAATATGGCTTTCGCACTAAATACACTACTTCTTACTTCCGAAACATAACACCAGGTGTCACTATAGAGCTGTACCATAGTAACTCACGGTATGGTTAATGCCAATAACGACGGAACGTCCGAATTTAAGAGGGTAGCCATGGACCAATTTCTTTCCCGTCAATGCCATAGGGGGTTTTAACCCTTACACGTATAGGGGGGTGTTGCAACCCCCTCAGGTTTTTCAAGAATTGAAAACGAGCTTCTTAACACGCGCATTGACGGGGGGGGACCGCCCCCTCGGATTTTCGGAGATAGTAGAAAAACGGCGGCGCGTAGCGCCGCCGTACTGTATACATTTTCCCTCATCATTTTTACAACTTCTGTGAAAATTTTAAGGTTAGGTCATCTCAGGTCAGGTCACCAGTACAGGTCAAGTGACCCGACCTCAAAAAAGTTTAAGATAGCATAAGTCGGAGGAGGGTGAACTCATCCGATTGAAACTCATATCACATAATGGCCCCACCGAGTTCTCTAAAATATGTTCCGGTATTTTTGATATCGATGACCTAAGGTCAGGTACGAGGCATGACCTCTCCATTGAAATACATGGTAAAAATGGTTTTTACGGAATAACTCAGTAACAGATGGTGATAGAGCATTTATTTTAGCTGCATTAGACTCGCCTAGGCTTTGCGGTTCTAATGATATGTATTTTATATAATTTGACCCTGACCTGACCTCAGGTCAGGTCAAATCCTTGATTTGACCTAGCAAGGTCAAATTATATATCATTCGATTCGGCTTGCTAAGAGGATTCATATAGTTTAAGTCGTTTTGCTCTATCTTTACTTGTTCAGATGTAATGGCCGAAAAACTGAATTTACATGTTATCCCTATGACGGGCATGTTTTGACCTCTCGTGACCTTAAATGTGACCTGACAAAAAAATGGTTGAAATGTTTTCGATGGAGAAGTGGATGGGCAGCCTAACGCCGTTTACCGTTTTTCGCTACCTACCGTGGTTCTCGAGATCTTAGGGGCGGGTACCCGCCCCCGTCAATGCGAAGGTGGCTCAGACCCCCGTCAATGCGCGTGTTAAGTTAGAGCCTTGAAATGTTGTATAGCCTCTGACGCATTCATTGGGGACATCTTGCAAAGAATTGTTCCTACCCTACAAGGTCACGGAGTTATGACCTCAAGAGTGGAGGCATGTTGGGGTCATTTGGGCTCCTGTACCCGTTTTCACGTGAGTGCTCCAGACTCTTATCGTTCTTTTGAATCATTTGCTCATGAACTGTCCCAGGATATTTTCTTCCAGCCTTCGAGGCTCATTTTTACCAGGTTAGACCTTCTATGACCTTTTTTAACATTCAGTGACCTTTATTTGACCTTGCGTGACCTCCGTGATAACTCTGTGTCAAATATCGACTACAGATGCGTGTTTGAATTCGGTATTTCTAAATGAGAATTATTTCTAAACACCGAATTATTTGACTTGCGTCCGATACGGGCTTAACCTTATTCGATCTGTGACCTTTTTACCTTGAAAGGGGGTAAGCAATAGCAATTGAAGTAGCAAACTTACTTGGATTAAATGATGCAGAATGGTTAATGAATAGTCAATTTGAATGATATGGACACTAAACTAGTTGGTTTACATATTACATGGGCATGACGTTTTTCAAAATTTGACCTTATTTGACCTTGAAGGGAGTGTAAGCAATAACAGATGATGAAGCAGGCACTTGGCGTAACTGATGCAAAATTTCTTATGAATAGTCAATTTGCATGAAAATGACACTGAACAAGACGTTTTTATTCCAAAACGGACTTGGCGTTTTTCAACCTTTGAACTAATTTGACCTTGATGAGGGTGTAAGCAGTGACAGATGATTAGAAACTCACTAAATTGGCATAAATGATTCAGAATGGCCTGTGCATAGTCCATTTAAATGATGTGGACTCTGAACTAGTTACTTTCACTTCTAAGGAGTGTTCTTGAGCTCTGAACCAGTCCCATGCAATGCAATGTACCACCAAATATCACCAATGATTTTTTTTGTGCCTAAAACTTCTTAATTATAAAAGAGCTAAAATAATGAGTATGCTGAGCAAAATTCACAACAAGATTACCATAGGTCAAGTTTAAACACGTTTGCAAATACCACAAGAGATTACCAAAGGCTATAAAAGCTAAACTGAGGTCATAGCATGGTTTAAAATTGAAGCTACGTCCGGGGGAACGCGACACAAAGCCTCAAATTCCAAAACTTTTCCTCAACCCTCGCCCCACCGGGAGGGGCCATCGATGGCCCCCTAAGGTTTTTCCGGGATAACAGAAAAACGACGTGGCGCAGCACTGCGGTTGAGGCTCTACCTCTTACCCCATTATTTTCCCATCATCCGTGAAATTTATTACCCCGGGTCACCCTAGGTCAGGTTACCAGGCGAGGTCAACCAAGGTCACCTCACTTTAACTTTTGAGCTCTACCATAGCTACATTTCTAAGCCGATCAATTTATAACTTTTGACACTTAATGACCCCTCCGGAGTCTACAAAATTTATCTTCGGGGTTCTTCGATTTGGTGACCTGAGGTCAGGTCACCAGGTAACCAAAAAACATGGGAAAAGCTGTCTTATGAGCTAAAAGTCACAAACATAATCGTAAATGCTCAATTTGCTCAGACAAGCGTTCTTGGACACCCTTTCATGGATCCCAGGGGCGATATTGCCCTTTGACCTATCTGAGATCATCAGAGGTCACCAGAGGTCAAAACAGCATTTTGACGAATTGTTTTTACCTAATTAAGCTACAACACTGAATCAAAGGTCATCGTGTATGTCTCGTCACCAGTTTTCATTTGATATACAACATGGTCACTTTCTTACCTTTCGAGACCTCCGGTCATATTAAGTCACGAGGTACCCTCTGGGGGTCAAACCACTGGCGGGAGGCCATTATTTTCCACATAGCAGAGAAAGCTCTGGCATTTTCCTATCAAATTATTTTTGCTAGATCTCAATAGCTCTAATGGCTATGCTCAGGTTTCTTAAGGATTACATGTTTTACAGGCAATAGCCTATCGTGACATAACTTGACCTCTGGAGGTCAAAAATAGACCTGAGCGCTTCAACGTGTCAGTAAAGTCTTGCTGAATTCACATGAGCTTTCTAATGCCTTTTGCAGCTTTGCGCTAAC
The DNA here is from genome assembly GCA_034440635.1 of Lepas anatifera. Taxonomy (NCBI): domain Eukaryota; kingdom Metazoa; phylum Arthropoda; class Thecostraca; family Lepadidae; genus Lepas; species Lepas anatifera. Next base: position 362,642 of record JAOTON010001851.1, on the reverse strand, counting down.
TTCCATTATTTCGGAGTTAGGGGGTCATTGATGCCCCCTCCCGTGGGGCGAATGTGGCGCCGGACCCCGGTGGGGCGCGGGTTAAATGCTTCTGGAAATGACATCATAGTTCGGTGATTCAGTGTGACGGGAACACATTCATTTTCAAAAGATGTGTAATGATCCAAACAACCATACATGGCATTTACAACAGCTAAGTTCATTCTCAAAGGGACAATAATGTGAATTTAAAATAGGGGAGGGTAACCCCGTATTCCTGTGCTTGTGTTAAAATGCTTCAACTCTAGGTTGACTGCTTGATTTTGATTCTTCAAATGTTTTTATTTCAAAGTTGCAAGTCAATTAGTACATGAGTTACGATAGCATAGCTCCACAGTGACACCTAGTGTTATATATATATATATATATATATATATATATATATATATATATATATATATATGAAGCTAAAAGTAGTATATGCATTTCGAAAACCATTTTTTCTTTATTTGATATGAAAGAATACTACCACATGTGAAAACGCTTTCAAGAGAATTTTTGAATTTCACTGTACTTCGGGTCAAGGTCACCGTTATAAAACTAGGTCATGAGGTCACTAAACATTTTTTGTTTAAATTTCAAAATTGAAGATAGCCAAAATGTTTCCCGTACAATTTACATCCTAAATCTATAAAAAAAATTTGTAGCAATCACTTGAAAACTTTTGGAGCTATAGGCATTCTAAACAATGCCTGTATAATGACCTTCAGAAATTTCCGGAGGCCATTTCTCTGAAACCAATTTTTAAATAATTTTTTGGATGCCATGGGTGGATTCTACGCCCTTGAGAGTCCCCATATACCAATTATGGAGGAAATTAAAAATGGAAGGGTTTTATGCCTTGGTCGATTTATGGTTGAATGACCCAGGGATAAGGTTCTATAAGTTTTGTTGTTCTGCGTGTCTTCGTTTTTGAGCTATCTGGGGAAAAACCACGAGGGGGCGAATTTCACCCCCCTCCCAGCGGGGCGCGTGTTAACATAGCACAATAGAACATCCAGCCCGTAGATGAATCCAGGCAGTAAACATCTAACCCATTGAGCTCAAAAGTTATATGCATTCGCACCTCCTCACGAGGCGTTGCAGTCAGTAACTATACCGGACAGGCTGCAGTGCGATTCGTCGTCGTGTAGTTGTGACAGGTAAAAATGCAAAATTATTTCAGCGACGTTTTTCCGTCTGAGTCATTCACGCGGCATGTTATTTCTTGGCGACCTTGTTCATGACATATGAGAACAGATGGATGGCGTGGATTTGGGGAGATTTCAGGCTTTTTTCAAAGTGGAGGCTCACTCTACATGCACTTTTCTGCTGTGGCGGCGTTTTCATTCTTTAGTGGGGTCACCCTACAGTCCACTTTCCCAATTACATGAGTAGTGACATGGGTTTATGGACCATCTCCACGGGATCGAATGCAGCACAAGCGGAGATATCTCGCCGTGGGGATTGAAAACCCCTTTAATCTGCGCTCTCCCAATCCGGAGACCCGCAGCGAAGCAACTAGGCTGCCAGACCCCATAAAGTGAGAATAGTTAGTCGATGTTGCAGTGCCTCACCCGCCGCCCAGGTTCTACCGGTCCATAGTCAGCCTCGGTACCGCCGGTGCGAAGCTGCTCAGCTGCAGCCAAGTTTTCATTGGCTCTCGGTGCCGCCCAGGGGCGTGGTCAAGTGACTTTTGAGCGCCACAGAGTGCATTTTCAAAATCAATTCTCATGTTGATCAAATCAGTCTAAGTGCATGCTGCTTTCGGTGTCCTCCGAGGCTCAATATTCTCACGAACTGCCCATACTGGCTATTTATCTTTGTAAACAGGGTTTGTGTCTGTGTGCAGCTTGGCTGGGGGACCAGCAAATCGTGAGTTGCCAATGTATTATTTAGCCTATCCCCTCAAACCGGAATGGAAATCCGAGTAAAATCAGTGATTATATGGTCAGGCACAGTTTTTCTTCAGAATCTTCAGGTAACAGCTGCTTTTAGAAATGATATTTCGTCATCATATGATCGCTAGCTGACTTCAAATTAACACGCGCATTGACGGGGGCGGGTACCCGCCCCCCCTCGGGTTTTTCGGAGATAGCAAAAAAACAGCGGCGGGTAGCGCCGCCGTACTTGACATACCTTTTCCCTCATCATTTTTACAACTTCTGTGAAAATTTTAAGGTTAGGTCATCTCAGGTCAGGTCACCAGTACACGTCAAGTGACCCGACCTCAAAAAAGTTAACACGCGCATTGATGGGGGCGGGTACCCGCCCCTCGGGTTTTTCGGAGATAGTAGAAAAACGGCGGCGCGTAGCGCCGCCGTACTTGGTATACATTTTCTTTCATCATTTTTACAACTTCGGTGAAAATTTTAAGGTTAGGTCATCTCAGATCAGGTCACCAGTACAGGTCAAGTGACCCGACCTCAAAAAAAGTTTAAGATAGCATAAGTCGGAGCAGGGTGAACTTATCCGATTGAAACTCCTATCACATAATGGCCCCACCGAGTTCTCTAAAATGTGTTCCGGTATTTTTGATATCGATGACCTAAGGCCAGGTACGACGCATGACCCCTCCATTGGAAATACATGGGAAAAATGGTTTTTACGGAATAACTCAGTAACGGATGGTGATAGAGCATTTATTTTAGCTGCATTAGACTCGCCTGGGCTTTGCAGTTCTAATGATATGCATTATATATAATTTGACCCTGACCTGACCTCAGGTCAGGTCAAATTCTTGATTTGACCTAGCAAGGTCAAATTATATATCATTCGATTCGGCTTCCTAAGAGAATTCATATAGTTCAAGTCGTTTTGCTCTATCTTTACTTGTTCAGATGTAATGGCCGAAAAACTGAATTTTACATGTTATCCCTATGACGGGCATGTTTTGACCTCTCGTGACCTTAAATGTGACCTGACAAAAAAATGGTTCAGATGTTTTCGATGGAGAAGTAGATGGGCAGCCCAACACCGTTTACCGTTTTTCGCTACCTACCGTGGTTCTCGAGATCTTAGGGGGCGGGTACCCGCCCCCCGTCAATGCGAAGGTGGCTCAGACCCCCGTCAATGCGCGTGTTAAGATAGCATAAGTCGGAGCAGGGTAAACTTATCCGATTGAAACTCATATCACATAATGGCCCCACCGAGTTCTCTAAAATATGTTCCGGTATTTTTTATATCGATGACCTAAGGTCAGGTACGAGGCATGACCTCTCCATTGGAAATACATTGGAAAAATGGTTTTTACGGAATAACTCACTAACGGATAGTGATAGAGAATTTATTTTAGCTGCATTAGACTTGCCTGGGCTTTGCAGTTCTAATGATATGCATTTTATATAATTTGACCCTGACCTCACTTCAGGTCAGGTCAAATTCTTGATTTGACCTAGCAATGTCAAATTATATATCATTCGATTCGGCTTGCTGAGAGCATTCATATATTTCAAGTCGTTTTGCTCTATATTTACTTGTTCAGATGTAATGGCCGAAAAACTGAATTTACATGTTATCCCTATGACGGCATGTTTTGACCTCTCGTGACCTTAAATGTGACCTGAAAAAAATGGTTGAAATGTTTTCGATGGAGAAGTGGATGGGCAGCCCAACGCCGTTTACCGTTTTTCGCTACCTACCGTGGTTCTCGAGATCTTAGGGGGCGGGTACCCGCCCCCGTCAATGCGAAGGTGGCTCAGACCCCCGTCAATGCGCGTGTTAAAGGTTTTCGTTCAGACGTACTCGCCACTTAGCCTGAGCGTACATATTTGCTGAGGCAACTAGTGGCTTATTTAGCTCCCTTCTACTGCACATAATTCTCAAAGCCCTTCAGTGCATATTTCAATATTCAGGTCCAACTCCAGAGGTCGATAGCTATTTCTGTGAAAGTGCCCTCGCATGGTTCTGTAGTGCTTAGGGTGGAAATATTTCCTAATGCAGTCCAAGCTTTGTCAATGTGTTGGCGTGGCAGCAGGAAGGTAGGGGTAGCTGGCACCATTGAAGCTGTTTGCAGCAAACAGCTGGTTATTGGCTGACACACTGCAGGCTATGAGGTTGTCAAAAGGTTTAGTGACGTGCGAAAGCTTCCGGTGCGGGAACTTGGCTAACAGACACCTCGAAGAAATAAACCGTTTTCCTGATGTTACTTAGCTAGTGAAATTAAACATTTCACTGCACAAAGGAAATGACCGTAAAATGACCGTAAGAGAGGTCCGTCCCAGGCCGATGGTAGCAGTGCTCGTTCTCGTTGATCCCTCTTTGTCCGAGTTGAAACACTGCAAAGGTCACTCCGCCTTCGGTCTTAGCCGGAATTTCAGGAAGGGCATTGATCTGTGGTGGATGTTAGATTGTCTTAGATACCCCTAGATTCAGACTTTACTGCTGAGGGGACGGGGGATCGTATTTCCCCGAATTCCATGGTGGCCTCTGCCGGGAACGGATCCAGCGACTTAGTTTGGGGACGGGCAAACTCATGTCGGCGAAAAAATACGTCGAGTGGTGGGGACGACAATCAGCAGGGTTACACCATTGTAGTGAATGGCATGGTATCTTCTGAGCAGGAAAAAAAAGTTTTAAAATATGTTCTTCTGACAGAGGCGTTCTCATCGTTTGCTTTATTATCAAACACTAATATTCTCCGGGGTTTGGGGCGGGGTGGGCTAGGGCATAAACAAGGTCTGACCTTCTTTATTTTGCTTTGAGGGGCCATGGCCGGATTTCTCCTCCCTTGGATCAGCCCTTGACCCCTCCAACAATAGTGGAGACAAAAGTCTCATATCGCTAAGGGCGGTCCTGTGCCAGCCGTGCCCTGAGATCATAAAGGAGGCCCCAGGGCGAGACAAGAGGCTCCCAGGCTGGAACAGGAGGCCAAGGAATTTTCAGTATTATCCGCAAACTTTCAGAGGAAGCCCATGTAAGGTTAAAATGCTCGGCCCCGAAATTCTGGAACCAAATATTGTGTCCAACTTTTCCATGGCTAGGTGACCTTCCATTATAAAAATCTCAAACAAATGTTCTAGTGAACATGCAATGTACCAATAAGAGGTTAGAAAATCCGCCAACTCGCCAACAAGGCTGGTTAAAAAATAGATCAAGTCGGTGAAAGAATAGGCAAGACTGTATTTACCTCAGCGTGAGAAGCTGGCACTCAGTCGGTCAATACGTTACACGCGCACTGACGGGGGGCGGGTACCCACCCCCCTCCAAAACGGCGGCGCGTAGCGCCGTCGTACTTGGCATACCTTTGTGCTGCTCAATTTTACAACTTTTACACAATTTTAAGGTTAGGTCATCTCAGGTCGGGTCACCAGTACAGGTCAAGTGCTCTGACCTCAAAAAAATATTTAAGACAGCATAAGTCAGAATAGGGTAAACTTATCCGATTGAAACTCATATCACATAATAGGCACACACAGTTCTCTAGCATATGTTCCGTTATTTTTTATATTGACGACCTAAAGTCAGATACGAGCCATGACCTCTCTATTTGAAATACATAAGAAAAATGGTTTTAACTGAATAACTTAGTAATGGATGGTGATAGAGCGTTTATTTAACATGTGCATTGACGGGGGTCTGAGCCACCTTCGATTTGACGGGGGAGGTGGGTACCCGCCCCCTAAGATCTTGAGAACCACGGTAGGTAGAGAAAAACGGTAAACGGCGGTGGGTAGCCCATCCACCTCTCCATTCGAAAATATTTGAACCATTTTTGTCAGGTCACATTTAAGGTCACAACATTATATTTTCCTTGTCTTTTCGGTTCTAATTATATGCATTTTACCTAATTTCCCTTGATCTGACCTCAGATCAGGTTAAATTCCCTATTTGACCTAATTTGACCTTAAAAGATCATATCATATCCCTTGCCCCGGTGGCGGGTACGAGCCACCTTCGCCCTGGTGGGGGAGGGGGCTAAAAAAAGACCCCCACGATCTCAAAAACTAAGAGAGCTAGAAAAAGCGCAAAACGGCAATCGAAAGCTCTTCAAAAATGATATCGAAAATACTCCGATCATTGTTCTTGTCAGGTCAACATCAAGGTCACCAGAGGTCAAAATAGGTCAAAATCGCTAATAAGAGGTGTACTAAGAAAACCTCATATATCTCAGAAACTATGATAGCTAGAAACATTTTTCTAACTCCATTCGAAAGGTCTTGAGCTGTTCTTTCATTACAAAGGTATTCATTTTCGTGTCAGGTCAAAGCCTAGGGAGCTACAGGTCACTGAATATTGGGCATATTCTTGGGAATGTCCATAGGCACCCATGCATAAGGGCGTTTCTTTTTTCGCTAATAACTTCCAAACCAAACAAGATGCAGCCATAGTTGATGAGCCATTCCAATCCTCTCGTCAATACAAATCGAATGATATATAACATTCCTATGCCAGCTCAAATCTAAGAATTTCACCTGACCCAGGTCAACGGTCTGACCCAACTTGACCTGGTATAATCATAATGTATATCATTTGACTTGCAGTGACTATACAAACACTTTGGTGACGAAATAAAAGTTATATATTAGTTTATTCACAATTTATAGAGTAAAACACCAAAAAATGTTTATGTGGCCTAAGGTGACCTACAACACACACGATGTCGCCTATCCGACATTTCATGCACTAGAAGTTTAAAATGCTAAAATGACAATTTGAAGCGGAGAGATAAGAAATTCTGATCGTGTAAGCAAGGAGGGTCCAAGGCAAAGCACAAGATCCCCGAGGGAATTAACTGATCAGTATGTATATTTTAATGGCTTGGACATCATTCTATTCCGTTAGTATACGCCATTCCCCTACCACATCCTTTCCATGTCGCCGCCACTCGGCCTCCAGGCAGCCAGAAGCCACTGTGCACGGCCGTCTAACCGTGATTGACCGACCTTTCATCTTAAGGCCTGTAAAAATTGGTTTGCGTGCTATAATACTCCACTAATTATCTTCCGGGTGACGTCGCCGTTCCTAGTTGTTATTGTTTATTATTATCATTAGTTGTGAAATCATAGGTCAAGACGCTCAACTCGCAGCATTTGCATTATGCCTAATTTGGTGGAATTGAGTCAGTGGGTAACCTCACAAGTAGCGTCGAGCAATGAAAAGGCGAATCCTAGGGAAATAAACTATTTTGTTGGTAGATGTTGATTTCTCAGGCCGAGATTTCCGCACTGACCGAAACAATACAGCGCACTAGAATTTTGATACGATGATGGGAGAGGACAATAATGAAGCATCTAGCAACGTCAATTAAATTATTTTGAGTGGCGACAGTTTTTTAACGTCATTTTTTTAGTATGTTCAAAATGTTTTAGATATAATTGTGACATATTTATAGTACGGTAACTCTCAGGGGAAACGGTAATTGAACCATCTCTGAATAAACCAGTATTGGATTGTTGGGTGGATTTTAATGAGCGGTACCATGCAGGGCTGTAAACTTATATCTCTTTGGGGCTGTCCGGGCACCCGGAATGAAATATCGGGTTAGTGTTAAAGTACACTTAAGGCTTTATTGTTCGTCATTTTCAGGATTCAAAAGGACTGTGTGATGGATAAAACAAAGATAGTATTATGCTATCTCCTTTCATATGGTGGCCATTACAATTTTCCTTCCTCAACTTTGGGCACCCCCAATGATGTTCGCAAATCCGCACCCCTGACGGAGTGTAATCACACCGAGTGCTGGACCACAGACATGCTTAATATCCGTCACATAATGAGGTGCTTTGAGTCTGTTCAGGTAATGATGACGTGAGAGTGACTTAAGATGTGCATGATTTTTTTCTCCCACGTGAGAACATCACAGCGCAGACTGACACCGGGTGCGGAAACACTTTTTATGATGATGATGTGTTAAATGACTTAAAGGGAATGGTCGAATCCTGGTATTTAGTGTAATTGGGCGTACTTTTAGTCAAAAATAATGAAACCACTCATGATTTCTCTGAAAAATGTACAATAAGCTCAATATTTGGTTTTTAACCCGCGCCCCACCGGGGGTCCGGCGCCACCTTCGCCCCACCGGGGGCCATCGATGGCCCCCCTCTAACTCCGAAGATATGGGTGTTAGCGCAAATCTGCGAAGTGCAATAGAAAGCTCGCGTGAATTCAGTAAGAAATTACTTCGCATGTTTTAGTGCTCAGGTCAATGGTTTGACCTCCAGAGGTCAAATTAAGTCAAGATCGGCTATTTTCACTCAAATATGCAATGATTTAGCAAACTGGTCATAACTCTTATGTCATTAGAGCTATTGAGGCCTGGTAAATATCATTTGATAGGAAATTGCCAGTACTTTTTCCGCTATGTGGAAGGTAAAGACCTCCCGCCAGTGGTTTGACCTCCAGAGGTCACCTCGTGACCTAATATGACCTGAGGTCACGAAAGGTCACAAAGTGACTTTGCCGTATATCAAATGAAAGCCAGTGACAAGACAAACACGATGGTGTTTGTTTCACCGCTCTAGCTTAATTAGGACAAAAGTTATTGTCAAAATACTGTTTTTGACAATTACAAAGAGGTAGAGCCCTCAACCGCGGTGCTGCGCCTCGTCGTTTTTCTGCTATCCCGGAAAAACCTTAGGGGGCCATTGATGGCCCCCCGGTGGGGCGAGGGTTAAAAATACTTCTCTAGAAAAAGAAATAAATATCAGCCTGTGGATGATGTCACGATCTGGCAACCACTACCATACTTGAAACGCTTCAAGGGCTTCGATTGGCTGATGCTCATCGTGACGTCAGCATATGTTGTCACACCAGTAGCTCACAGCAATGGCCGCCAGCGACGGGGGGCTGAGGGGGGCTGGTGTCAGGTAGGTTTTAGCTTTTTTCTACGGAAATATCGAGTTCCAAGACAAATGAAATATGGAGTACCGGGTTTTCCGACCTGCTTTACCACTTGGCTATCTCAGTTAAAATCACGTTGTGAAGGTGCCACATTCCCTTTAAGACGAAAGCATGCTATTTTGTGTGTCAAGCATGGAAATACCACATAGCCACCTGACCGTAGGTGCTGAACCACAGACATGTTTAATATACGTTAATAACGTGTTTTCTGCCTGCTTTGGGTGATACAGTTTATTTGGCTCTTACAATTTATTTTTTGGTCTTAAAAAATTATCAATGCTAAAAATCTACCTATCTGAGACGCAAAATCTTTTGGACATATTAAAACATATGCCACGTTTTAAACCAATCATTTAAGGAAGTTATACGTATTATAGGCGGCAGGCTTTTGACGAGTTGGCATTACTTAGTATGAGATGTTTAGTATGTTTTGCGATCATAGTTAGGTATTGCTACCCAGTGTTACGGTTGAGGTCACAGGTTAACCCTATTTCCGGCAGGGGGCTAATATTGCCCCCCTAAGGTTTTTCAAGAATATCTCCGAAACGGCTTGCGATAGAACTTTGAAACTTCCTGACTTTTCCTAAAACTAGTACAGGCAGGTTTTCTGAAATTGTCAATATTATATATTTACCAGGGGCGGAGCTATGGCTGGGTTTTTGGGGAGGTTCTATCCACAAACCAAGTATTATCGTATGCGATGGGTTCTTTGTAAAAGGAAGCTGTCTCTGCTGATCCTGATACCAGTTATATGGTTTTATTATATCATTTTTTATGTGAGATGATAGTGCATTCACAATTGTCACTATTTGTATTCATCAGGGGCGGTTACAGCAGTTCAAAATGGGGGGAATGTTATCAAGAAGGACTAAACGTTAGTAAGTGAGAAGACTGCTTACAGCCGTGCCAGGGCGAATACAATTGGGTATATGAAAATTCAAAATAGTTATAACCAAATTCTAGATTACCAGAGGCGTGTCCAGTCACTACACATTTTCAAAATGCATATTCCCAGCCAGCATCACCGCCGCGACTCAATATCGTTGTATATAAAAAATGTGTTTCCAATCACCCCCACCCGCCCCCCCCACGACGAGAGTCCTTGATCCGCCTATGTCACCCCCTTTCCCAGAGCTGCCATGGGAGGGTAAAAATTATCAGAAATAAATTTCAACTAGTCGAGGGACTAATATACTCATGCATACCACTCGCATATTGTTGGGATGTATTTTACCCCACTGTTTTACCTTACCGCATCCGCCCCTGATGAGTTTTTCACTTTTTTCATTTATTTATGTGTCAAAGATGCCAAGCAGTATATCACGGCTTCTAATCCGCGTAACAAAAACTTTTTAGGTTGTATATATTTCCCCTCATAGTCCTGGTCCTGGAACTGCCATTGAATTGCGAATTTTTGCGTAACTCGAGTATATGACAATTTTGGGTCAATTATTTGTAAATCTGAACTAGTTTTGTGAAAATCGTACAACAGAGACAAGGATTATGGAAAATCTAAAAAATACACAAAAATTGTATATTTTGCACGACTTTCTCCTTAAAAATCAAAATTTTGAAATTTTCTTTTTTTCAAAATAAAGTTCAGCGTCAGGGAATGTATAGCACTTTGAATTTTCAAAATCGGCCGGTTAGATTACGAGATCTTAGGGGGGCCGATATTGCCCCCCTGCCGGAAATAGGGGTAGCCGGGAGCCTGACGGAAATAGGGTTAAGGTCAAAGGCTATTGTTTAACGTCAGTCCCTCATTGCCCGTCCAACGGCTGCTATAGTGTCAGTAAAGTGTACATCATTTAGGATATACTATGTTTTGACGTCTTAGGAAAATGGCCTTGACCCCCAAAATTTTAAAGACATATTGAGTGACGTTCGCCCCGTGATGTTAGACCGCCTTGGGTTTATTCTCTGTCTTTTTCCGCATAATCACGGCATTTTCCAAAAATCATCCAGCTCGGCCCAGAATTAGCCCTTACGACCTACTTTGACCTTGAAGACATTGGCCTAGGTCAATGAAAGTTACCTATAATATAGACCATTTTACTCACCCTCTTGGCTTCCCCTCCACTGTGCATTGATGCCAGACGCCTCTCCACTGTGCGGTTAAATTCCTTTAAATGAACAGCTCTAACACAGTTTTGTTCGCTCCATTCATATAACTACAATCCTTATATTATGTAATTTTTGTTTATTCTTTGGTATGGCTTAGATTCATTGAAATACTAAAAAAAGACTTGTAATCGTTGGTTACAAGACTGTTGTTGGCTTATTCTTACTGTGCAAAATGACATTACATAGCATTACTATAGCATTACTGTGCAAAACTTAAAATAGTTTTGCTGTCAGAGCCAAGGGCAAGGTTGTGCAGATGTTTTGAAAATTGTGCGACGTGATTTAGAGCGTATGTAACTGTCAACAGAATGGACTAGTTTGGAGAACGCATGCTGAGAACGCATGCTGTACGGTTTCATGGCCAATCTTGTCACCCACCCCAAAGTGACGCTTATCCCAGTTTCTGATAAGTAACGTCAGATTGTTGTGTCTGACATCCCAGGTGCCAGAGCTGTCCCCCCGGCAGGATATATTTAGCAGCGGTGTCAGGAAGCACACGCGCGTGTGTTCGTTGGCACTGAGTCCAATAAACTGATGACAACATACATAACCACTGAGACAGCAAGCGCTGTGAGCCCAATGTGAATTAGGTGCGGCGTGGCGGTGATAGTGGCAGGTCTCCTTTCTTCTGGAGGGATCAAGCCAGAGGGCAGAGCACTAGTGTCGGACTAGGCCTCCTTAGAATAAGCAGCCCAAAGAAATGGCGGCAAGCGTTGCTGATTGGTGACGGGTGACTGGTAGCGAGGCTGTTTGGTTTCCATTATTGCGGTGGCAGTGTTAGACAGGTGCTGGATAGTTTGCTGGTTCCAGGGGGCTGCCTGCTGAGGTGACAGTCCTGATGCCAGTCGCGTAGGTACACGGTGTGTCAGTGTCTGACTGGCCCGCCTATGACTGTGAACGTGCAGAGAAGGTGCTTGATGTTTAAGATTATCTTTCTTTATCTGTTGTAATTGGGTTATTCCCATACCCTTAAATTTCCACAAAATTGTTGTACCTAAAGCGCCCCATACGAAAACACAATTTTGGGCCCAATTTCAGGTCCAAGGTGAAAGAGGCCACGAGATAGCCATCAAAAATTTGAGGTCAACGCAAACATTGATGCAGAAATAATTTTGTTTCTGAAAAGGGGCTGGCCGAAATCAATAAAATGGATATCACTGGATAGAAAACACAGCGGGCCATATAAGAAAAATAAAACTTTGACCTCAGGTCAGGTTTGGACCTCGTGACCTTATAACCTTGTCTTCAAATTAATACTTCTTATCAAACAAACGTTTGTTTTTGGAGGACCTATTTTCATTTTTCTCCTGGGTGGTCCTTAGGGTATAAGTCAACCATTGGTGGGTATTTTTAAGATCCGATTTAGCAATAGGTCATAGAGGTCATCAACCAGGGCAAAACTTTCATTGGAAGTACCTTTCGTGCAGATACGCTACAACATACCTGATATATGAATGTCAAATGAAATCTGATCACTTAAATCCCACAGATTTTGCGTCATTATTTGTGCCTTGGATCTGAAACGACCCTTGTAACCTGACTAAAAGGCCTAGATTGACCTTAATATCATTGAAAAGAAAAGTACGCAAATACGTCGTTACCAATTTCATTTCAAGGCTTGACAGGTTGATGATGCTTCGGAAATGTTGGCGAATTACGAAGTCACACCAAACTCGGGTGACCTTAACACCCGCCCCGGTGGGCCTCCGAGCTGCCTTCGCCCTAGTGAAGGAGTTTCAAACACCTTCCTCGAACTTGTCTCCTATGCGGGATAGGGAAAAAACGGGGCTGATGGATAGCCCATAAAAATTGACGAAGAAACTATATTCGCCACTTTTTGGCTCAGGTCAATTATGAGGTCATTACAGGTCAAAGAATGTGGCATGCTAGATAACAATTTCTGAGCTCTAGCGTCCAACAGAGTTGAGTTAGAATCATTTTTAGGCACCATTCGTCTCCTCTCGTTACAGCGAATCAAATGGTGTATAATATGACTATACAAGGTCAAAACAGAAAAAATGACTTGACCTAAGATCAGGTCAAGGTCACCATTTAGCCTAGCTTTGTAAATATTCATATCAATTGATTTTCAATAACAATCTAAATGTAATGGTATCAAAATAAAAGCTTCATCATCATTTCCTACAAAGATACTGACCCAAGCCTGAAATCTGCTTAAGTAGCCCCAGATGACCTCTCAAAGAGCACAGGTCAAACATTGCAACATGAACCTGGAAGGTGACCAGGATACTACAATTTGGAGAATATGAAGGTATTCGCAGCTTTATCTACACAAATACAGCCCAATTCCTGTTTTCTCCATGCATTTCCAATGTAGAGTACATGATCCGTACCTGACCATAAGTCATCGATATAAAAAATCCCGGAATGTATTTAGTAGCACTTGGTAGGCCCATTATATGCTATAAGTTTTAATCCGATAGACTCACCCATTTCTTACGTATGCCAACATTTTTGGAGACGAGGCCACTTGACCAGCCCTGGTGACTTGACCTGAGATGACCCAACCTTAAAGTTGTAGGGTAAGTTGCGGGATTGATCAAGGATAAGGTGTGCCAAGTATGGCGGCGCTTCGTGTCGCTGTTTTTTGTGCCGCCGGGAAAAAACCAGAGGGATTGTTCAAACACCCCCCACCGTGGCCAAGGTTAACCCGTGCCCCACCGGGGTCCGGCGCCACCTTCGCCCCACCGGGGGCCATCGATGGCCCCCCCTCTAACTCCGAAAGTATGGGCGTTAGCGCAAATCTGCAAAATGCATTAGAAAGCTCGCGTGAATTCAGTAAGAAATTACTTCACATGTTTTAGCACTCACGTTAATGGTTTGACCTCCAGAGGTCAAATTAGGTCAAGATCGGCTATTTTCACTCAAATATGCAGTGCTTAAGCAAACTGGGCATGACTCTTATGCCATTAGAGCTATTGAGATGTGGTCAAACACATCGGATAGGAAAATCTCAGACCTTTTCCCGCTATGTTGAACGTAATGACCTCCCGCCAATGATTTGACCTCCAGAGGTCACGTCGTGACCTAAGATGACCTGAGGTCACGAAAGGTCAGAAAGTGACCTTGCCGTATATCAAACGAAAGCCAGTGACGAGACATACACGATGGTGTTTGATTCAGCGCTCTAGCTTATGTAGGTCAAAAGTTATTGTCAAAATACTGTGACCTTGTGATGGTGACCTTGGTGACCTTGGATGACCTTGAAGAGGTCAAAGGGCAAATATGGCCCCTGGAATCCGTGAACGGGTGTCCAAGAACGCTTTTCTGACAAAGCCGAGCATTTTCAATCGTTTTTGTGACTTTTAGATCATAAGACAGCTTTTCCCATGCTTTGTCAATGGGAGAGGTCACCTCGTGACATGACCTCAGGTCACGAAATCGAAAAATCCCGGATATACACCTTGTAGACCCTGGAGGGTTCATGAAGTGTAGGAAGTTTCAAATCGATCGACTTCGAAATGTAGCTCTTACAGAGGTCTAAAGTTGAAGTAAGGTGACCTTGGTTGACCTCGCCTGGTGACCTGACCTTGGGTGACCCGGAGTAAAAAATTTCAGGGATGGTGGGAAAATGATGCAGCAAGAGGTGGAACCCTCAACCGCGGTGCTGCGCCTCGTCGTTTTTCTGCTATCCCGGAAAAAACCTTAGGCGGGGCATCGATGGCCCTGGTGGGGCGAGGGAACACGCGCATTGACGAGGGGGCGGGTACACGGGGTTGGGTACCCGCCCCCTCGGGTTGTTTGGAGACAGCAGAAAAACGTTGGCGCGTAGCGCCGCCGTACTTGGCGTACCTTTTCCCTCATCATTTTTACAACTTTTTTGAATATTTTTAGGTTAGGTCATCTCAGGTCAGGTCACCAGTACAGGTCAAATGACCAGACCTCAAAGTTTAAGATAGCATAAGTCAGAACTGGGTAAACTTATCCGATTGAAACTCATATCACATAATGGGCCAACTGAGTTCTCCAAAATGTGTTTCCGTATTTTTTATATCGGTGACCTGAGGTCGGGTACAAGCCATGACCTCTCCATTGGAAATACATGGGAAAAATGGTTTTTACTAAATAACTCAGTAACGGATGGTGATATAGCGTGTATTTTAGCTGCATTAGACTGGCCTTGTCTTCGCAGTTCTAATGATATGTAATTTGTATAATTTGACCTTGACCTGACCTCAGGTCAGGTCAAATCCTTTATTTGACCTAACAAGGTCAAATTATATATCATTTTATTCGGACTGCTGCGAGGATTCATATAGTTCAAGTAGTTTTGCTCTATATCTATTTGTTCAGATGTAATGGCCGAAAATCTTAATTTACATGTTATCCCTATGACGGCATATTTTGACCTCTCGTGACCTTAAATGTGACCTGAAAAAAATGTTCCAAACATTTTCGATGGAGAAGTGGATGGGCTACCCAACGCCGTTTACGGTTTTTTGCTGCCTACCGTGGTTCTCGAGATCTTAGGGGAGGCGGGTACCCGCACCCCCTCGTCAAAGCGAAGGTGGCTCAAACCCCCGTCAATGCGCGTGTTAAGTTTCATGCGTTGCGGCAATAGATATGCAATTATGAACAATATCAAACGAAAATGTACGAAAAACAAACAGTTTGCTTCAACATCTGATACGATATCCAACTCCAAAATTGAGACAAAAACAGTTTGTTTCGACATCTGATATACACACCATTCCATTGAAATTCTGGAAACCTACGGAGAGCAGATATATGGTAAAGGAGGAGGAAGGGATTATGTTTTTTAAAAGTGGAAATTTTACAATGTTATTTGGTGTGTCTCAATACTGCAATATGTTTTGCAGAACAATATACTGAGAGTATTTTCATTGATTACTTTTCACTTCCACGCACACTTCAGCCCTGGACGCTTCGAACACAGCGGTTTTCAGATAATGAAATAGGATATGCAGCAGCTGTTATGTTCAGCGGAACGATGCGGGAAAATATTGCAGTGCCTTTTACCAGCCTGAAACCACTGAAGTGTTTTTCCAGCTTCTTGGGCATATTTTGTAATTATATAGCAGCACACGTCACAAAAATAATTTTCTTAATGATCCTTAATAACTACAATAACAACCCTGAGGCTTGTTTCGTAGTAAGAAAAATTTATTCAGCGCATAAAAATGTGTTCATTCAGTGGTATTTTAAGACCCGCGCGGTACACGGCACACTTCACAGAGCTACCGATACCATCAAACGCATTTCCTTCGTGTGAAATTGAGAAAAAGTAGCACTCACGCTCAATGCCATAGTGCAGTTGATGGTGACAGATATTCGAATTGATGTACCAGTTCTTATACTGTCCAGTGCAACCATCTGAGAAGTAATCTAGTTTTTGGATAACCGGATGAGAGTATCTGATGTGTGGAATTAGTAGACTGAGAAGTTGCGACTGCCGCTGTGTTGTACACGAGAGACTCAGAACTAAAACAAAAACTTTGCTGGTTCTTTCGTGTGTAAAAAACGAAAGGATGTAGGTTCACTGGATTTAGGTTCCACTGACGGTTGTTCCAATAAAACCCTGCTTTGAATTTTGCACGAAAAGCGCAAAGTTTTCTGAAAAATCAAGTGCCACCCTTTAATTTATTTTCCTGGAGATATGTCAGGGATGTTTTCAACACGTGCACAGAAATCATATGCACCCTGGTATAGGTCACAGCCAGGGGTGTCGCCATTGAATTTTTCCAGGGGTTGGGGGAGGGGGGATGTATCCCGAACTGGCGATGATGGGGCAGATGGGAGACAGATTCTGAGAGTTATACCCAAAAAGTCATCTTCCTACCACAACACACGATGAAGTCACAGTGCGAACACCGCCAGCACTGCGCGGTCGGGGCTCGCCGCGGCCGGAGGCACCCAGGGGCCATTTAGGGGGACGAGGCTGTTGAAACATTTTTTTTCGCGTGAAAGCCATTATTTCCTCGACTACAACTGTTCCAGTTATCAGCAATTTTATCAAATGAAATCCGTGACGACGTATTTGCGTTCTTGTCTTTTAAATGACATTTGAGGTCAAGCTATAGGTCATTTAGTCAAGTTTCAGGAGTCGTTTCAGAGCTGATGATGAACAAATGATGATACAAAATCCGGAGTAGGTAAGTGATCAGCTTTAATTTGCCCCCATATCAGCTATGTTGAAGCGTATTAGAAAAATACTTCCAATGAGCATTTTCCCTAGGTGATGACCTAGGTGACCAGTGGCGGATCTGCGTTTGGGTAAAATGGACAATTGCCTCCCCTAAACTGAAAATGGGTGGGCAAACGAGTCTATTGACCCCTTCCCCCGGTAACCTAGTGCAGAGAGCAGATAGACTAGACTAGGTATTCTAGAAAGGTAAGACTAGAAATGCAAAAATAGCTGGGCAGTAAATCTACGCAAACTGCGCAGCAGCGACAAAGCAATGTGCGTGGGAATTGGGTGCTGTGTAGATACGATAACATAGAGCCTGCAGACCTAAAGTCTATGGAGTGGAGTAAGCAACACACAGGAACGTGAATTCCATGGAGTTAGAGTAGGATTTTGACTACGCTGCATCTTCCTTTCGTATGAGAAGTTCAATGCCTCTGTACCTATTTGGCCCATAGACATAACGTTACGTCTATGCAGTGGGGCTGCCTGTAATTTTTTTCTGGGAGGAAGCCACAGATAGGTGATAATCGGGAATGGGAGGCGAATTTTGAGCATTTGGACTGTATCTAAAACCGCCACATAGGGTGCACGTTACCAACCCATTTATGTAGGTCTTTTCCTGATCCAAGAGTGAGGGAAGTGAAACCCATTCCCTCCTGCTTTTGAAGCCCATGCGTCTATGCGCCAACAGATTGTTGATATTCTATCCCTTTTGCTGA
The DNA here is from genome assembly GCA_034440635.1 of Lepas anatifera. Taxonomy (NCBI): domain Eukaryota; kingdom Metazoa; phylum Arthropoda; class Thecostraca; family Lepadidae; genus Lepas; species Lepas anatifera. The sequence continues at coordinate 344,771 of JAOTON010001851.1, read as the reverse complement.
TACGTAGGATAACAGGTTAGTGAGGGGAAGCTGTGATCAGAGCTCCCAATATTAGCTGCGCTTCCATGCATAGGTGCGTTCCCAATAATAGCTATTTGCTAATTATAGCTAAGTTTCCGATCATAGGAAAATGACCCATAGTTGGAAACGCCCCTTCCAAAAGTGGAAATTCCTTCAAGAATGGAAATGCACATCAGTAGCGGGAAGTGGAAACTCAGTGCACGTCTGTGCTCAGAGTTTCCAATAAAAGTTATGATCCCAATACTTAGAACAATGTCCCAAAATTGGAAACGCTTTTTCAAAAAATGGAAACACATGTGTTAGCACTTCCATGCTGTAATGGTACGATTATTGAACCATGTCGGCCACAAAACGGATGAAAGATCTGAAGGAAATTCAGAATATCGGAAATAGCATGCAAGCACACATTCACACTTTCCAGCAGCTCCGTGTGGCAGAGGAGGCATACATCACATTGAGTTTGCGACAGTCAGTACACTTTCTTCACCTCTGCACCACAGTGTTTGTCGACTTGCACTGGCAGCTCAGGTCTATGTGCAGGTCATTGTACTGCAGTTTCTTGAATTGATGTTACCGGCAGACATCCTGGTCGATTAGTTCAATATTGTTATTACGGCAATGGGTGGTCTCAGCACATAGGCTGATAGCAGCAAAGCTGTTTGCAGCTGGAAGTGGGTCAATTACCGTGAATGTTCATGATGGGTTGGTTGGAACATCATGCGATAACACTGGATGGTCACTCTTTCCACGCAGGCTGGGCCAGCCGGACAGGCATCCAACGCCACTTTTAAACTTCCTCCATTCGGCACTGAGAGATATATTTTACTAGTCTGATTTTTGTCTCCCTTTTCGATAGATTTCTATCCCCAAGAAATCTTATTGCAGAAAAAGCATATGTTCGTCCCTGCAATCCGCTGTATGTAATCCAGTTCGCGCACGAGCAGCCTTTTTCAGGGATGTGGACGAAGAGCATATTTCGCGGCGACGCGCACGGCGCGCTGCTCCGCTTCAATCTGGCGCTCTGTGGCTGGCTGTCTCTCTCCGGCCTCCAGAGCCGACGTCCACCACTTCTGCTCTGGGTGCTGCGCCTGGTACCCGCCGCTGCCTACATCCTGGTTGGCATTGGCATCATTGCGTTCTTGGTCCGTGGACCGGAGAGCTACATGAAGATCCTTGTCGGTTTCACAGTATACGGGAACATGATAAATACGGCCTTGATCTTCCTCATTATGACGCTACGACGTGGCAGGTGGGTCCTGTTCATAAAATCTATGTGTATTAGGTTTGAAAATGTGTACGAGCTATTACTGACGTTTCATTATTGGATGCCAACATTTAACACCCGCTCCAGTGTGCCTCCGAGCCATCTTCGCCATGGTGGGGGGGTGTTCAAACGCCACCCCCCCGAACTCGGCACCTATGCAGGATAGCGAAAAATGCGAACGCTAATGGATAGCTCAAACAAATTCATGAAGAAACTATGTCAGTCAATTTTTGACTCAGGTCAATATTGAGGTCATGACAGGTCAAAGGAGGTGATATGTTAGAGAAGAGTCTCTGTGCTCTAGTGTCTGATAGAGTTGATTTAGAATTCGTTTTAGGAACTTTCGCTTCCTCTCGTTACGGCGAATCGAATGATATATAATCTAATTATATTAGGTCAAAATATAAAAATGACCTGATTTGAGATAAGGTCAAGGTCACTATCTGATCTAGCATAGTCAATATGCATATAAATCGACTCTTAATAACAGTCCTGACGTAATGGTATCAAAATAACAGCTTTATCGTCATTTCCTGCAAAGTTATTGACCCAAGCCTGAAAACCTGCTTAGTATCCCCAGATGACATCTCAGAAGTTACCAGGTCAAAACTTGAAACCTAAACCGGAAAAGGGGCCCAGGATACTACGACTAGGAGAATATTGAGGATTAACTGGAATGCAATTGTTTGAAATGTAATTATCAGGAATGCAGCCCAATTTCTATTTTCCCCATGCATTTCCAATGGATAGGTCATGATTCGTACCTGACCTTAGGTCATCGATATGAAGAAAAAATCCCGGAATATATGTTGTAGTACTTGGTGGGCTCACTTTGTGGTATAAGTTTCAATTCGATAGATTTACCCATTTCTTACTTATGCCACCTAAAACATTTTTGGAAGCGAGGTCACTTGACCTGCACTCGTGACCTGACCTGAGATAACCCAACCTTAAGATTTTACGTGTGGAATTGATCAAGGATAAGATGTGCTAAGTACGGCGGCGCTTCGCGCCGGCGTTTTTTTATGCCGCCGGAGAAACCCGAGGGGGTGTTCAAACACCCCCCACCGGGTTGAGGGTGGGCACACCTGGTCTTTGCACATATGGCTCCTTCATAAATCAGTTTTATCCTTGTTTTGTCCAAAGGTGTCCCCCAATGTGAGTTCTGACGAATTGAAAATACAATCCTGTTAACGTTTTTATTAAGTTTTTATAACTCGAGATATTTCAATTTTATGGGAGGAACTACAAAAATGTTGCGTTTTAGATTACCAATCACTTTAGCTTCTTCTGTCAGATAAGAAGCATTTAAAACGTATCTATTAAACTTAAAGTGACTTTCCTGAAATAACCATTTTAAGGTGAAGCACTATTTCCTTTTACAAATCAAGAAGCCTAACGTCATTGAGGAATGCAATTTTAGCCATACATTACAACTTGTGCCAAATTGGAATAAATGACGCAAAATCATTTATTCATATATATTCATATATTATATACATACTTCCACACCATTGAGATGGCTTTTAACGTGTTGTGGGGATGAGTATGAAGTAAACTATGGAAGGAAACGGCAAGGATGAGTACAGGTGAGGATAAATAGGGTGGAATTCTACACGGAGGGGTCGCTGCAGCCACAGGCATATGCACTCACAGCCCCCAGGTAGAGTAAGGATGAGGAGAAAGATCTCTGATAAAAGAACAAAACGCACATAATTGCTCACACCTCGAACATGTAAATTAAAAGCTTATGAGGGTGAAATTCTTCGTTTTTGGCTTCGTATTCATTTTGTCTTCGAATATACAACTTCTGTCCCTTATGCTCCATCTTGCAGGTGCCAGCGTTGTTTTCCAGACTTCTGAATTGCTCACTTCGTCTGTTTTTCTCCTTTCTTCACTTTTCGGTGTTTTTCTTCGCCTTTTTGCTTTCTTTTCTTCGCTTTTTGCTCCTTTCTTCGCTTTCCTTTCAATCACTTTTTGTCCCGATTGAATCAAACTGGACGAAGTTAACCCGCGCCCCACCGGGGGTCCGGCGCCACCTTCGCCCCATACCGGGGCCATCGATGCCCCCTCTAACTCCGAAAGTATGGGCGTTAGCGCAAATCTGCAAAGTGCATTAGAAAGCTCGTGTGAATTCAGTAAGAAATTACTTCGCATGTTTTAGCGCTCAGGTCAATGGTTTGACCTCCAGAGGTCAAATTAGGTCAAGATCGGCTATTTTCACTCAAATATGCAATGCTTAAACAAACTGGGCATAACTCTTATGCCATTAGAGCTATTGAGATGTGGTAAAGTACATTGGATAGGAACATTTCAGACCTTTTCCGCTATGTTAAACGTTATGATCTCCCGCCAGTGGTTTGACCTCCAGAGGTCACCTTGTGACCTAAGATGAACTGAGGTCACGAAATGTCCGAAAGTAACCTTGCCGTATATCAAACGAAAGCCAGTGACAAGACATACACGGTGGTGTTTGATTCAGCGCTCTAGCTTATATAGGTCAAAAGTTATTTTCAAAATGCTTTTTTTGACCCCGGTGACCTTGGATGACCTTGGGGAGGTCAAAGGGCAAATATGGCCCCTGGAATCCGTGAAAGGGTGTCCGAGAACGCTTTTCTGACAAAGCCGAGCATTTTCAATCCTTTTTGTGACTTTTAGATCACAAGACAGCTTTTCCCCATGCTTTGTCAACGGGAGAGGTCACCTCGTGACATGACCTCAGGTCACGAAATCGAAAAATCCCGGATATACACCTTGTAGACCCTGGAGGGGTCATGAAGTGTAGGAAGTTTCAAATCGATCGACTTCGAAATGTAGCTCTTACAGAGCTCTAAAGTTGAAGTGAGGTGACCTTGGTTGACCTCACCTGGTGACCTGACCTTGGGTGACCCAGAGTAAAAAATTTCAGGGATGGTGGGAAAATGATGCACTAAGAGGTAGAGCCCTCAACTGCGGTGCTGCGCCTCGTCGTTTTTTTGCTATCCCGGAAAAACCTTAGGGGGGCCATCGATGCCCCGGTGGGGCGAGGGTTAACTCAGAATAGCCTGGGCTCTTTTCCCACCACGTAGGGATTCCGATCAGACCCCTTACGATCTCGGGAACAGGAAGTGTTACTGAAAATAAATGAAATGACACTGGAAGTGCTTTGCCGGCTTTTTCGCTGGAGCTAAGTTTCAACCATGTCTGTTGACCCGTGATGTCACAGTTGGCCAAAATGGGTCAAATGTATACGTATTAAAAACTCCCTTATACTTCGGGAACCATGCGGCCTAGAACAAAATAAAATACATTAATGTGTTTTTCTTGACCCAACAGTTCCAAGATATGCGGTATGACCTTTTAAAGTCACAGAATGGCCCTGACTTAGGCATAAAGGTCTGCAAATAGACGAGTGCCTTATTTGAATCGCCTCGGAATTGTTTGCAAAAAAGGGAGTCCGATCGAACCCCCAAGCATTGAAGGTTTAACCCTCGCCCGATGGGGTGTGTCTGAACACCCCCCTCTTGGATTTTTCCGGTGGCACAATAAAAATGGGACGCAAAGTGCCGCTGTACTTAGCACACCTTATCCTTGATCAATTCCACAACTCCCTTCAAAATTTTACGGTTAGATCATCTCAGGTCAGGTCACCAGTGCAGGTCAAGTTACCTCACCTCCAAATTTTTTTAAGGTTGCATAAGTAAAAAATGGGTTAATCTATCCGAATGAAACGTATACCACATAATGGGCCCACCGAACACCATACAAAATTCCGGGATTTTTCATATCGATAACCTAGGGTCAGGTACGGTTCGTGTCCTCTCCATTGGAAATGCATGGGAAAACAGAAATTAGGCTGTATTTGTGTAGATACAGCTGCGAATACCTTCCAGTTCTCCAAAGTGAAGTATCCTGGGACCCTTTCTAGGTTCATGCTGCAATTTTTTACTTGTGACCTTTGAGAGGTCATCTGAGGCTACTCACGCAGGTTTCAGACTTGGGCTAACAACTTTACATGAAATGATGATAAAGCCTTTATTTTTATATCATTAAGTTTGGATTTATACTGAAAGTCGATTGATATGTATATTGGCTATGCTGGTTTGAATAGTGACCTTGAACTGTCCTAAGGCCAAATTATTTTTATGTTCAGACCTGTTATAGTAATATTATACAGCATTTGATTCGAAGTAACGAGAGAACCCAAAAGATGGTGCCTAAAAATGATTCTAACTTTGCTCTGTCTGACGCTAGAGCCCAAAAGCTCTTCTCTAACATGCCACCTTCTTTGACCTGTCATGACCTCAATATTGACTTGAGCCAAAAAGTGACCAATGTAGTTTTTCATGAATTTGTATGAGCTATCCAACAGCATTTGCATTTTTTCGCTTCCTGCATTAGAGCCGAGTTCGAGGGGGTGTTTGAACACCCCCACCAGGGGTAAGGTGGCTGAAGGCCCACCGGGGCGGGTGCTAAGACGCACCGTGTGTAGCAGCACCTGCAAAAACACAGCAAAGAAATTGAAGTGAGAGACTTGTGGCATATCGAATGTATGAGAGTTCGAAAATCAGAGTCGATAACCCGACACCGCATGGGCTCTTTTCGTACACACCACGGCCAGAGGGGTCGAATTGGGTCCCTTACGATCTTGGAAACTGGAAGTGATACGGAAGAAATTATAAAGACGCTGGAAACGCCTTATCTTTTTCTAGTCTGGATCCCAATTTGAACCATATCCGTTGACTCGTGATATCGCAGTGGGCCAAAATGGGTCAAATGTAGACCCATTTAAAATCATTTAAACCTCGGGAACTGTGAGACCTGGAACAAAACAAAACACTTGTATTTTTTCGTCTTAAACCAAGAGTTCAAATGATACCCCGGTTTGCCAGCCTCATTTTAGAACATAATCACTTTACATGGGTTTAGAAATGATGTTATTATTCATAGGCCCGATGTGACCCGTTGTCAATTTGTTATTATAAGTTGTCAAGTTGATCATCCAAGAAGCCTAAAAACTATACGCATCTCATGTGAATAGGATCAGAATCATTCCTGAAAAACCGAAGAGGGTTCCGATCGGACCCCCATGTGGTGATGGGCTTAGCTGGGCAAAACATTGAATTAAAGTTGTAATTTGCATGCAAATATTGGCCTTATCTGTGTGGGTGCATGCTTGGATAGCTACATTCTAGAAGTGACGTCTTTATGATATGTATGTATGTACATACCTACCTGCATAATTAGGGTGTGTATGATAGATAGGACATATTTATTCTCTGATAAGTTTGAAAAAATGAGACTTCTCTCTAAACTCTGATCGAGTCCCTTACAAGAGAAATATTCCTAATCGGCATGTTTGACGTGGTTTGCGTCAGACTGACGGAACTAGAGGATGAGCTGGTCCTACTGGGCCAACTGGTCCCGTGCAGCTGCCTGTTCTACCGCGCCACACTCATCCTCCGCGCCATCTTCTTCTGGATGACGGCTGCCGCCCTGGTCGGTCTCTGGTTCGCCTTCACTTTCGTGGTGGCAGACGGCCACTCTACCTATCTCATCGTCATGGACTTCGACAACTTCGCCTTTCCGGCGTCGTTTCTCACTGAGGAAGGCTACTGGTACTGCATGGCACTTCAGGTTAGAGTCCTGTGCAGCGTTAAGAAAGCCCAATATTTCCAACTTAATCGGGGAAAACCTTGGAGACCAAGAATATTGAATGTTTTTGAAACTGACACTGGTTGCTATTAACACCCACACTGGAGCTGGGTCTGGCACTAACGCGCACTGGAGGAGGGGCTGGTATGGCCCCCTAAGATTTTAGAAACCAAGAGGTATAAAAACACCAGTTGGGAGTGGACGTGGGCTATGGTGATCTACTTCGCAGCCAATTTTCATTGACATAGGTCGATATCTTTAAGGTCGAACTAGGTCATAAATGTCAAATCTTGACCATGCTGGAGACCTACTGGGACATACCGTGATTATGCAAGAAAAGAATTGAAAAAGCTAAAGGCCAACCAAATTCACAAAGGGAAGGTCGTAAAGAATCTGTCCTCAAATTTTTAAGTCAAGGTCATTCAAGGTCATTGACCTATGAGGTGACAATATGCTATAAAACTTATAACTTACAGTATAACTAGCACTATAGCAACTGTCTGGCGCGAAATGAGGATTGGCCCTCACCCATGACCTTTGACCTTAACCTTTACATTGAGTTACCTTAACTATAACGTTATAGCATAGTATACGTCAGACCAGGTAACGCCATTTGACCAGAAGCACTGGGGTTAGTGCAGGGGTGTGTATTTATATTCCTTTGGGGTGCCCCAGCACCCCTAATAATGAACTGGGCACTCCCGATGGTGAGTTGAGCACACCCAACCAAAATGTGCAGCAAAGTTCTAATGAAGTGCTTAACACGCGGATTGACGGGGGTCTGAGCCACCTTCGCTTTGACGGGGGTACCCGCCCCCTCCCTAAGATCTCGATAAGCACGGTAGGTAGTGTAAAACGCTAAACGGTGTTGGGTAGCCCATCCACTTCTCTATCGAAAACATATGAACCATTTTTTGTCAGGTCACATTTAAGGTCACGAGGTCAAAACATGCAGTCATAGGGATAAAATGTAGATTAAGTTTTTCGGCCATTACAAACAAGTAAAGATAGAGCAAAACGACTTAAACTATATTAATCCTCACAGCAAGCCGAATCAAATGATATATAATTTCACCTTGCTAGGTCAAATCAAGGATTTGACCTGAACTGAGGTCAGGTCAGGAATCAGATCAGATATATTTAGGCAGCGATCCACACATGTTGTGGTTTTTCACACTGACACGTCAGAAAAACACAGTAAATGTGCGGGCACAATAAAAGGGTAAAAGTAAAATAAACGGAATATCACACGACTGAAACATCTTAAAATGCCAAAATCAAACCAGACAAGCTCATAGAAAGCTTCGTATGTTCTATTTAGGACTGCAGTCCTCAGAGAATGTCTGGATGGTATGACGTCACTGGTTACAAGTTTGTTAAAACATGTGGCGCCCCGGTAACACAGCCTTCGCCTTCCCCGCCTCGGTCCTTATGCGTGGCAAGGTAAGGTTATTTGCCTGGCGTGTAGCATGGTCATGCATATCATGAATTCGTGTTCCCAGGTTGTTGGCAATATATGATGGTAGCACAGAAGACAATGCACTCTGTACAGCACACACCGTATGGTATTTAATAAGTTGCTCGGCGCTGAGCCACCCCAATTCGGCCAAAGTCAACCCCCTCTTGGTGGGAGGGTGGACCTTACTGCTTTTCATCAGCAGATCTGCGACAGGTTCAAATTATATAAAATTTTATTCAAACGTTTATTCGTAAAATGTGTAGAATAACACGCCAACGTAAGTCTGCTCCTGCACGATCTTGTCCAGGATTTTGGCGTTGACCTCCTCGATCTGGTCTGGAAGCACCATGGTTTCCAAATTGGTGGGAAATTCCAGTACAGCATCCTAGCCCATCAAGTCGCACTGAGTCGCACTGAGTGACAGTTGCCCCGTCTTGCCCATCCTGGACCATGTAGGGAGGTCATTCACTGGGCCTTTCTTTCCCTCCGCATCTGTGACTCCAGCCGCATGGCCACCTGTCGGCGCCCCGAGGCGTCCCTCGCAGAGGAGGAGATGAGGCCTACCCTGGCCAGGAGGCACATAGCCTGAGCCCTGACAATGGTGGTGGACATCAGGCGCCGGTACTGTCCAATGGCAGTGCCGAGCAGTCTCCCATTTTCCAGGCGGCCAGAGGAGCGAGTGAGGTGTTGCACTCGGGCCTCAGCACAGCTCTGGATGAAGGCGTGTAGGTCGGTGCTTCCTTCGCCCCAGTTGCCTGCAACGTAGCACTGCAGGTTTCCGAAACTCTGCAGTCGTTGCACAAGTTTCCTGTCTCCCCTGGCTGGGCACCGTAGAAGTGCCGATCCAATCTCTCCAGGGAGCGTCTGTAGGAGCTCGTCAGTTCCCTGGCCCTCCTGTCAACCTGCTTCTCCCTCCTGCCGACAGGGTAACGCGTGACTCCGGCGGAAGTGAACTTAAGTTCGCCCAGGCAGTCACGCGACCCATCAGCAGTAGGGAGACGGAGTTTAAAATCTGGACATAAGCCGAGGCGCTGGCGGCCACGCTCCAACTCCCCTCCCTCCTCCAGCAAAAGCATATGGGTCATTATGTGATATGAGTTTCAATCGGATAATTTCACCCTGCTCCGACTTATGCTACCTTAAACTTTTTTTGAGGTCAGGTCACTTGACCTGTACTGGTGACCTGATCTGAGATGACCTAACCTTAAAATTTTCACAGAAGTTGTAAAAATAATGAGGAAAAAGGTATGCCAAGTACGGCGGCGCTACGCCCCGCCGTTTTACTGCTATCTTCGAAAAACCCGAGGGGGCGGGTACCCTCCTCCCGTCAATGCGCGTGTTAAAGAATAAGAAATTTTAAAAAAATACGTGTTACAGTGTTATAATGACATGCTGTATCTGACCTACAACCTAATATTTTACCAAGCAACGGAAACCTTAGACATAATGGACAGTTGCGGATCTAGCCAGTAAGTTTGGTGGGGCAAGCCAAAGTCGATAAAAAAACCTCACGCAGTGAGAGCATGCCACAAGTTGACTAGGCGGTAGGATTTGGGGGTCATCCCAATAGTCGATAAGCAAAAAAAAAACGTCACGGGGTCAAACATATGACTACAAATTGCTTGTTTCACTATCCAAGGCCCAATATTTACACTAAAGTTGACCGGTCCTGTTTGAAGTTGAGAGGTGAAGCACCAAAACCTTGTTTATAAACTAAAAATGAGTCGGGGCAAAAAAAGAGGTCGACAGCTGGGGGGGAAACATAGCTTTGCCCTGAGCTTTTCCGTTTGGAGGAGGGAAATACCTTTTTGCCTCTCCTGGATCTGCAACTGATAATGGACAATTCGCAATTAATTTATGTATGTACATACATACCTGCCAGAGAACTTATTCCATACTCCATACTTAAGCAGTGATGCAGTCCATGACATAAGAACAAAGCAGAAGTTATTCACAATGGCTGAATTACGAGTATATTTTTCAATAAATTATTCGTTTGCACATTGAAAAACGTATTTGAGATAAAAAATGGCGCAGCATCATGGGGAACTTTGTTCTGTGGTGCCAGGTGTTTTCAAATATTTGTATAAAATTATGAATATTTCTATGAATCGAGATATTACTTACTGTTCGATATCGATAAGCCGCGCCTCCTCCCTTCCGTTTCTGCCGGCTGATTATGCCATGACGTGACAGCCCGGGAACCTACTATACTTTTTATTACTATACTTTTTATTGAGATGCAATAGTGTTACGAAAAATATAGAATAAGAAGCTGGTTGCACTATTACTTATTGTATAATTAATCAAGTACAAATCATGGTATCGCTCCCAGTTTAAAACAATTGTACCTTTGATCCCGCCTGCACCTGAAAAGCAATCCCATGAATCAACCATGGCCCTAAGAATTGTTAGGAATGCATATAAATATATTTGGTGAGCATGTTTTAATATTTTGCAAATAGTTATTTGGCTTTTACTGATTCATATGGTTAAATGATAGCATTTATAAAGATATTAATAACGAGAAATGCAGCAGTAAAAGAGAACACAATCCTGCATCTGGTATGAGCGACTGTGTTTCAATGTTCGGAGCATATGTGAAGGAATGATATTTGTGAAACAGCCGGAAGGAGGAGCGTCGCAGTTTGTCTCGTACGATTAGATAAATTTTCTGGCGCTGACCTTAAAATGACCAGGAACCTCATTATCATAATAGCCATAGTTTTTAGATGCTGCAACTACTTGGGCTATTGGCTCCCATACCATTAGAGGAGCCTTCCCGATGGGGTATATGCTCGGTGCCTAGCCAACCAACCGGGCTAGCGTCAACCATTACGGTGGTTGGCGAGGTGGATGATGCTGCTGGAAGTGACGATGTACAGTCTGAACCTGGACGTGGTTCAGGCCGCGTGGTTGGATCACACGGTTCATCATTAGCTGCTGGATGTATATTCTCAGCGGCTGGGAGCAGCTGCAGCAGCATTCGCAGCAGGTCACCAACCGTCATATCTAGCAGGTCTCTTACTTTGGTTCCTAGGGTGATTCGGACCTGATTTGTGACCTGACCTGATTTGTGACCTTTGGCCTTTACCTTCATGTAAGGTAACATTGAAATATCATCCCGGTTATTTGGCTTTATAATGTCACTACTCGGTCTCCAATGCAAGCGAACTGTCATATTTCAACTTTGCAGGCCGGCGAGAGACTTTTTGAGCATCCACGAATAAGAATTACCTACCTACAGCTCAAAACTTTGACGCTAATCGGAAACATACTTGAGAAGCAGCCACTTCACTACAAAAAGATACTATATAAAAAGAAATGTAGCTAATGGCTGCTAATGGTAAAAGTAGCCACAAAAGTAGCTGCTAAAAGGCGCAAGTAGCTAAATGCTGCCTTAACCCTCGCCCCACCGGGGGGCCATCGATGGCCCCCCTAAGGTTTTTCCGGGATAGCAGAAAAACGACGAGGCGCAGCACCGCGGTTGAGGGCTCTACCTCTCACTGCATCATTTTCCCATCATCCCTGAAATTTTTTACCCCGGGTCACCCAAGGTCAGGTCACCAGACGAGGTCAACCAAGGTCACCTCACTTCACCTTTAGAGCTCTGTAAGAGCTACATTTCGAAGTCGATCGATTTGAAACTTCCTACACTTCATGACCCCTCCAGGGTCTACAAGGTGTATATCCGGGATTTTTCGATTTCGTGCCCTGAGGTCAGGTCACGAGGCGACCTCTCCCATTGGAAAAGCATGGGGAAAAGCTATTTCATGATATAAAAGCCACAAAAATTATTGCAAATACTCAGACTGCTCAGAACAAAGTTTTTGGACACCCTTTCACGGATCCCAGGGGTCATATTTGCCCTTTGACTTTTCCAAGGTCATCCAAGGTCACCGGAGGTCAAAAACAGTATTTTGACAATAACTTTTGACCTAATTGAGCTAGAGCGGTGAAACAAACACCATCGAGTTTGTCTTGTCACTGGCTTTCATTTGATATACGGCAAGGTCACTTTTTGACCTTTCGTGACCTCAGGTCATATTAGGTCACGAGGTGACCTCTGGTGGTCAAACCACTGGCGGGAAGTCATTACGTTCCACATAGCGGAAAAAGTACTGGCAATTTGCTATCAAATTTACTTTACCAGGCCTCAATAGCTCTAATGACATAAGAGTTATGCCCAGTTTGCTTAATCATTGCATATTTGAGTGAAAATAGCCGATCTTGACCTAATTTGACCTCTGGAGGTCAAACCATTGACCTGAGCACTAAAACATGCGAAGTAATTTCTTACTGAATTCACGCGAGCTTTCTATTGCACTGTGCAGATTTGCGCTAACGCCCATATTTTCGGAGTTAGAGGGGGCCATCGATGGCCCCTAAGGTTTTTCCGGGATAGCAGAAAAACGACGAGACGCAGCACCGCGGTTGAGGGCTCTACCTCTTACTGCATCATTTTTCCACCATCCCTGAAATTTTTACTCCGGGTCACCCAAGGTCAGGTCACCAGGCGAGGTCAACCAAGGTCACCTCACTTCAACTTTAGAGCTCTGTAAGAGCTACATTTCGAAGTCGATCGATTTGAAACTTGCTACACTTCATGGCCCCCTAGGGTCTACCAGGTGTATATCCGGGATTGTTCGATTTCGTGACCTGAGGTCATGTCACGAGGTGACCTCTCCCATTGACAAAGCATGGGGAAATGCTGTCTTGTGATCTAAAAGTCACAAAAACGATTGAAAATGCTCGTCTTCGTCAGGAAAGCGTTCTTGGACACCATTCGTTAGGTAACGAAACGCTCATTGGCCTTGACACTAGCGGGGCTAGCCACCTGGTGGCAGGCTACCGAAGCAGCTGAGCAACCACGACGCTAGTTCAGCAACTTGCCACTAGAGGAGAAGCCGGCTGTTTTAGCTCTGCCAGGATTAGTCGTTAAAGATAATGGGATTATTCTGGCCATTTTTACCTACGTGTGAAACCCAGCCGCACATGACCGAGTTCGTCATGAGAGTCGTCTGGGAGGAGATAGAGGGCGTGGAGGCATTGAAACCATTACATCTAGCAAGGAATGTGTGTTATTTCAAAGCTAAGACTTTTGAATTGGGGTCCGTATTAGCCTCTGATGTTATGGTAAAGGCAAAACTTCACATTTTCTCTCTTTGGATTGTACTTGTTTTGCCCTTTTCTTTCGCTTTTGTCTGTACTCGTCATGTTGTTTTGAAACCTGTTCTGATGAGTTCAGTTGTGTAAAGCTAGAGCGCTAAAGCAAACGTCATTCTAAAAGTCTTATGATCTTATGTCATATTAGGTCACGAGGTGACCTTAGGAGGTCAAAACACTAGCAGAATGTCAATATGTTTCACATGGCGGAGAAAATTCGGACCTTTTCCCATTAAATTCGCTTTACTAGATTGCAATGGCTCTAACGGCATGAGAGCTGTGCCCAGTCTGCTCAAGCATTCCATATTTTGGTGGAAATGGCCTATCATGACCTAACTTGACCTCTGTAAGTCAAACCATTGACCGGAGCGCTTAACCCTTGCCCCGGTGGTGGGTACGAGCCACCTTCGCCCTGGTGGGGGGGGCTAAAAAAGACCCCCCCACGATCTCAAAAACTAAGAGAGCTAGAAAAAAGCGCAAAACGGCAATCGAAAGCTCTTTGAAAATGATATCGAAAATACTTAGGTCATTTTTCTTGTCAGGTCAATATCAAGGTCACCAGAGGTCAAAATAGGTCAAAATCGCTAATATGAGGTGTACTAAGAAAACCTCATATATCTCAGAAACTATGATAGCTAGAAACATTTTTCTAACACCATTCGAAAGCTCTTGAGATGCGCTTTCATTATAGTGCATTCATTTTCGTGTCAGGTCAAAGCCTAGGGAGCTACAGGTCGCTAGATATTGGGCATATTCTTGGGAATGTCCATAGCCACCCATGCATACGGGCGTTTACTTTTTCGCTAATAGCTTCCAAACCAAACACGATACAGCCATAGTTTATGCACCATTGCAATCCTCTCGTCAATACGAATCGAATGATGTATGATATTGCTATGCCAGGTCAAATTTAAGAATTTGACCTGACCCAGGTCAACGGTTGACCCAACTTGACCTGGTATAGTCATGATGTATATCATTTGACTTCCAGTGACAATACAAACACTTTGTTGACAAAATAAAAGCTCTATCTTATTTTATTCAAAATTTATAGAGAAAAACACCAAAAAATGCTTATTTGACCTAAGGTGACCTGTTAAAGGTCACAAGTCAAAAATTTTGGCATCAGCTCCAGAAATGGGCTAAGAGCAAGTCGCAACCAATGTTTGAAGTTGATTCCATCCATACTTACTGAGAAAAGCTCATTTCGTGATTTTCCCCACGTATTTACAATGGGGAGGCCATGCTCTGCACATGACCTTAGGTCACCAATATCAAAAATCCCGGAACAAATGTTGTAGCTCCTGGTGGGCCCAATATGTGGTATGAGTTTCAACTTGATCGATTAACCCTTCTTTTAGTTATGCGGTCCTAAGTTTTTTTAGGTGAGGTCACTTCACCTGGCCTGGTGACCTGACCTGATACGACCTCGAGCTAAAATTTTCAGGAAAGATGTAAAAATGATGAAGGAACAGCTAGACCAAGTTTAGCGGCGCTGCGCGCCGCCGTTTTTTGGTCACTTCGGAAAAACCCGAGGGGGTCTAAAAAGACCCCCACCCGGGCGAAGGTTAAACATGCATAGTAATTTCTTACTGGACTCACACGAGCTTTTCAATGCACTTTGCAGATTTGCGTTAACCCCCATATATTCGGAGTTACAGGAGGGCATCAATGGCCCCCGGTCGGGCGAAGTTGGCGCCGGACCCCCCGGTGGGGTGTGGGTTAAAGCTAGCCTTTACGTATATGGCAATTGGCAGCGTGGCTATAATAGCAGCTTTATGGCACATTTCGGGAAATTAAATGTTGCTGAGTGCATGATATTAAACCTGACTTCCTCAATTCACTCTGGTAGTCAGACTTAAATTTATTGAATGTCAGTCGTTTTGAGCACGAATACATGATACTCTGCGGGAAATGATTACCAATTCTTTCCCGGTGTCCAATTCACAAACTCTTTAAGCAGGAAATTTCCAAGAAAATGAAAAGAAAAATTAATCAAAATGCATGGGATATGGGAGTGCGTCCCGGATATAACGTCTATTCCGCGGACAGATCCTGTTGAATTCACCACAGTTCTTTATCACTCTTGCTATGTTGTAAATGAGCAAATTACCAAGAGAATAGGCACCCGAGGTATCTATCGCCTTGGCTCACCCTGTTGTTATTTTCAACTTTTCATACGTATTCTTATTTTTGGGATTATGTTCCTCAATTCGTGTTAATTTCCCTTGTTTGTCTGGTTCTCCCACGAAATGTTGAAAACGAAAAGTTGTTCACTTCAGAATATTCAGGAAGGTAGTTATTGGGGTTACGCTTATAGATTTAAAACTAGCTGAAGTGCCAAGTCCCCTGTTTGATTTGCTCTTATGGATGATACAACTATATTAATTTTTGCCTCCTTTCTTTCGGTATTGGTTCCAGATCGACACGTTCCAATTTTTCTTTTTTGGTACGCAATGGGCGTAGATGCATTTGTTCCGAAACATATAGTTTTCGAAAATATTGTTTTGGCCTAGGGTCTCAAGCGATATCTCTGGCTTGTATTCTAAAATCTAAAAAAATGTAAAGGAAAAAATACGCTCAATAGAAGGATATAGAACTGTATCCCAGATGCTATATAACACCTATTCCGTGGACGGTCCTGCTGATTAAGCCGCTCACTTACCCCTCCCTAGCCATTGGTTGGAGATCCCAGAAGGTTGGGGAGGTCAGTACTCCCTTCGACTTTGGGTCTCTGATAGGCTTTGTCGGGGCTTGTATTGCTGTGCCAGCGTTAAGCCATCCAGGACCACCTCACATTGGTGCCCCTGAGCTAGTAGGTACCTATATTGTGCCCTTTAAGCTGATCTGGGCTTCCTGAGTTGATTAGGAATTTCATCAGCAGCTC
Organism: Lepas anatifera; assembly: GCA_034440635.1. Classification (NCBI taxonomy): domain Eukaryota; kingdom Metazoa; phylum Arthropoda; class Thecostraca; family Lepadidae; genus Lepas; species Lepas anatifera. The sequence goes on along the minus strand of JAOTON010001851.1, from coordinate 328,340 downwards.
TAGCGCCCTGAGCTTAGCTGGTCCCACCGAGGCTGATGAGGGTCCCTGAGCTGGTATGGGGCTCCTGGCCTGATTAAGTGCCTCCTGACTTGATCTGGCACCCCCGAGTTGATATGGTCCCCGAGCTGGTCGGGGTGCTGCCTAAGCACCCCTGATTATATAAATTGCTAATTATACTGATGGATTCTGGGGAGGGATGCGCTAAAAAGGCATGTGCCCCTGAGCTTGGAGAACTGTCCCCCAAACCAGGATTTCTACTAATTAATCTAAATGAAGAACTAGTTTTGCACAATTTTCAGCCTGTCACACCATCACCAAACCACCAGCCTGTTTACCTTTTTTACTCTAACTTGGACCGATCCTTGAAAATATGGAACTTAATAAATGCGTTAAAAAGGCATCTCTCAAATTATTCCGGCGCAAAGAAGGTCCAATGTCACTATGACACTCCTCCTCCTACGCCCCTTGGGGGAGCCGCGGAACTTAATCCGCGTTAAACCAGGGCTCACTCGTCACGACAAAACCAGTGGGCATAACAAATGAATTTTCGACTCCAATATATCTTAGCTTGCACATAGGAGATATCACAGGCTCCGCTGATTTCTCTGATGTTAAGAACTTCCATGAGTTGTCGGACGTGTCCTTAAATCTATCCAAAACAGTCATGTTTTGACTACTTTGATGAGATTGCGGTGATATTTTCTTTTTCCGGTTTTAATCGAGCTTCCCTTCTCCATCAATGTTTCATTTGCATTTTTCTCGGACCAAAGGTACCCCAAAGTTAATATAATTTAAGATATAGTAAGCTTTAAGCTTTAAGTAAGCTTTTTAGGTTACGTAAAAGTGCCCTTTTTCTCCTGGCGTGCCCCTCAAAGGTGATGTGCCCTCCATACGAAAGCTCTGGCTGCGCCCCTGCTTGTCACCGAATAGTACTGACGGACCCAGGCCCCAACTTTGGGACGGTGGGGGGGGGGTGGTGGTCAATACTAAGTCAATACTCTGGAGATAAAGCCTGACGCGGCTGTTCTGGAAGAATCTCTGTTAGTCTATGGAAATGTGCTACTTCCAGGAGTGGGACTTTAATTTCTATAATTTCATCACTGCCTGAGGCAGTAATCACAGTCACGAGTCACGGTCCGAGTCCAACCACCTCCCAAAATCGTATCGCATTAAAAACTCACATATTCCCTGGCGCTCTCGCATAAAGTGGGGAAAGCATATTTCTTCCTGCTCATAGGTACCTTGAATGAAAATGTAAGGAATCAACGCGGGGAAATAACATTTTGGTATAGCAATTCTTATGTCATGGAGTGTAGGCGTTACTAAAAAGAACTATCATATTTTACAAGCTTATAGGAGGGGATTAGGATGGGTGGTGAGACCTCTAAGATTAAGATTTCCTGTCGTACCGCGCGAGGCAATATTACAAGAGCGAACCTCCTAGAGAACGCTTCTGTGAATAAGTGAAAAACTCAACGAAATAATCTCAGTTAAGAAACGAAGAAAATCACAAATGTATCCTAAAAAGCTCTGTCTCATCAACCGGCCTAATAAGTGAGGACATGAAGAGGACTGAAGAGAAAAGAAATAACGAATACACTATTAAGAAATAAGACCTGAGAAACGAAAACGAGGAATCACGAAGACAAAAACGAAGAATGAAAAGAGAGACCAGTCGACAAAGAACGATAATAATTCGTCATCACCGTCATTGTCACGCCTTGTTTGTTCGTTGTTTTCTTTTTCACCGGATCCCTTTATCAAGTCCCACTACCTCACTCCATGGGTTGAGCGCGGCGCCTGTGGCGACCCTCCCAGTGGATAATCCTGGTCCTTCCCCATCAACCATCCTATCCTTATCCTTCAGTGTGTTTTTGCTTAAGTTTTTCATTAATGTCCCTCATCTTTATTACGACCGGCGTCAGAATAGCCACATGGATAGTGGAGATGCTGTGTATGTCAAATATACAAATAAATAAGATACAATACATTTATTTACTATTCAATTCAATCATTATTTTCAGATCAGTTTTTTTCTGGTGTACGTATTTGATCCTAGGGTCTACCCGTGCAGTGGTGTATTTACTCTGGTTCATTGTGGATTTCTCTCATGGCTACGGAGCGCTTCCAGCCAGACCTCAACAAAACAGGAAGGTACACCCAGTCATCTATCAATTACGCTCGCCGTGAAATACCGCTGTGAGAGGCGCGAGAGGGAAAGAGGGATCTTAATAGCCATGACACTTCCTCACGCTCAACACAATGCGCCCGCATTGCCCGTGGAGGCGAATTTCGACGAAGGGATGAAAAGGTATGCTTATGCGGTAACACATGTGTTTGAATAAGGTGTCCACAGCAACAACATGTCAGGGTATCACTCAACCCTCTGACAAAAAGCTTGAGCCGGCTGATACTAAGTCGTCACCCCGTACGTGCGCCGGCGACAGTTCGGATACGTGCCGGACACGACAGTGGAGCCAACCGTACAATGGCTTCGCGGTGGGTGGGGTAGAGGGGACCATCACTCAGCGCTGCCGGGACGCTTACCGAAGGGTTGGCTACAATGTATAATGCCAATTTACCAAGATAAATCAAACAGCTCCTGACAGTTTCGTGAAAGACGATTGCCAAAGATGGCACCTTAGTGCCAAAAACAGGCGTGCGTCTAAGCCTTACTTACGTCCGTCCTGGGAGGAAGCCGGGGTCACAGCACATTCACTCATACAGTGATCATTTACAATATAATAATAGCTCCATTTATAACTATAGCGTGCGTTCCCATTGTGTAAAGAACCGGTCATATTTGATATACGCTAGACTCATTAAAAAATCCAAAACTTCGGAAAGTTTAGAAACGCCTCTCATTTTCTCATGCATTGAAGTATTTTGAGATGATCTGTAAAGGTTTCATCCCGATATCTTCAAAACTGATGAAGCGCAAGCGGTCTGAAGGTGGGCTGTTTCAGTCCAATTTGTAGTTAAAGTCTCCATGTAAAACACCATTAGATAAGAGAATAACACCAGGCCTTACGGATGTGATCACCAACACCTGAGCGTTGACTCTGCATGAAACTCTGCGATTAGATGTTGATGTTCTGAAATCTAGGGATCTTAGAACTATAATATTGGAGCAAACTAGAGGCTTAATGAACGTTACGACTTCATCCCCTAACATTCCTGCTCTTGTGTTTAGCAAACTTTGACACATAGATGTTATGTTATCATTTAAGTATGGATTATCTAGTATGCTCATGGCAATAACACGATCAGGCCTAGATAGCAGTGGCCAGCCAAGCAAACCATCAAAGCGGAGAGCGTCAAAGACCTCAAAATATGGGCGACAGCAGGGAGATATGCGGCTCCTACCTAAAAGGATCCAAGCTTCTGACAAGTTGTCAAATACTTCTGGACCTCTTGTCTTCCAGAGTGCACAAATCAAGTTACAACGATCATATGGCACATATCGATGGTTTATGACGATGTCATTGCGTTCTGGGAGAGATCAGGAATTCCGACTGTCGGTAAAGAAACTGTTGTCTGGCGAATAACCCGGCTCTACAGAGACTACCAGAAGCTGTTGAAACGTAAGGGACGGGACACTGAACAGAAATTAAGAATAGAAGGAGCTTTGAGGCAAAGCTGGAACAGCTGCTTGATTTTTATACAAGTGTCGAAAGGAAAATTTTGCAATAGCGGCTAAGAACCGAGAGCCATAAGAAAGAAGACATACGATTCCTGCGTGATCTAAGGTCATCCAAAAAGGGGAAGATGAAGGGGCGTGATAATATGTATGAACAGAAGCACATACGAAACTCAGCTCGGAAAAGAAACAGGGCGCGAATAAAAATCCCAAGGCCCGAGTTCCTCTGTTGTTTCAAACAAAGATCTTGATCCGGAGGATGCCTTTAAGGACTCCCGCACTGGTTCTGTAAGAGGCCAGTGCTGACCTTAGCAATGTCAGTGTTAGCGAGCCTACATCCTGGCGATCAGGAGACGCAAACAGAAAAGCTACAGTCAAAGAATCCATGTCTGAGTTTAATGCAAAACGGTCAGATTAGGGGACAGTTCACTTGGATGGTTCACTGAAGAAAACTACAAAAAATGAAAAGATGGCGATAGTTTTCACTGACCTACACAAATACCAAGATGGAAAGCTATTGGGGGCTCTAGAGCTTCGCAAATCAACCGAAAAATCACAAGCTCAGAAGACATTCGATGATGATGATGATGGTGGTTTCAGACGCTCAGCCTCCAGGGCTCATGCGTGAGGACATTCAAGTTTCCAGATCCGTGGAATATCTCACCACCATGCTTTCAGTTATGATCGATGAACGTACGGCAAATGCTTGCGCGCGCGCGAAATGACTAAACCTTTCCAGTACCCTTCCTTTAAATTCCCACGGTTTTTTCCAGCTTATCTGGACGACTCAGCTCGCTAAATAGGACGACGTGCTTTCGTTCAACATTTTGAATTATGCTTTGATTCCAGACTTAAAGGGAGATACGCGGAAAAATTATTATTGTGGTTTATTGCTATTTGAAAAATCCTGATTACGAAACTGTCAATTATTTTTGTATCTTCGGAAAAATTTTGGGAGGCCACTCACTTATTATCGAAATAGGTGAACAGTTCCGATAAAATGCTGAAACCTTCACCCATCACTTACTTTTCGAAAACTATTTAAAAAGGAAAATTAATGTTTTTTTGTAATAAAAATGTATGTTCTCCTGTATTTGTATTTGAATTAATTTTACAAAGCCTTTAAAAAATACAAAAAGGAATTAGTTTGCCCTAAAAACGGAAAAAACATAATTACTCAAGTCTTCAGCCGTTTCGTACCTCGGGTCTTGAGTCGTTTTCTGCTTCAGCACCAGAATGACGAAACTTTTGCGTCAGAAAGGTCACGTGACCCCCCTATGAGGTGGCTGTACGTTCTGATTGGTCAATTGTGATGTCTTAAAAGTTTTATATTTTTGTTTTAATATCATTTTTGGTTGTAGCTTTTTTAAAATTAGTTCCTACTTAACAGTTTTAAACTTTCATGTCACTGCTTAGGAAAATGGGACGGTTTTTTGTACAATATTTTATATCCTTAGCCGGGGGTACGTCATGTGCATCGATAAGAGGTGTACCGGTAAAGTCGTCTAGAAATGTTGACTTTGAGAGCAATTTTAAGGCATTTGCAGGCCGAATTCGCAAACATTAGAATAGGACTTCTGAAAAACTTTTGTGACCTTTTTATCTAGCCAATAAAATTTTGTTCGCGTATCTCCCTTTAAGGGTTTCAGTATCTACCTTTCAGTGTAATGGGTTGATGGGCCTATGAGCTAATGGGCTTCGATTTTAAACCTATATAAATTGTTTGGCTTCACATAACACTATCCGTCTCCGTATGGTTGGAATTCATATGAATATCTTCGCAAATCATAACATGAAGGGACGTCAGAGAATATCCCCGTAAAACAATTTTCATCAAGCTAAAATGAATCCGTGGAGTGGAGACCCATCGCCAAAAACATGGTCTTTGAACATTCGTAAAGTAAATCAGATAGTATACATATTTCTACTCCCTTGAAATCTCAACCCACGAGGCGAAAGCTCAATGCCCTTGTAGGGCAAAGCAACTGCCAGTGGCGGATTCAATCTTTTATTTGGAGAGGGGGCTTGAGCTCAGTGGCCCTCCCCTTGTAACCAAGGGTTTAGAATACCTTGTTGGTTCAAGTTCTAGAGGATTTCGAGTGTATTCAGAGTTTTCTGATGGTACAGGGCTAAACATTTCTGGATAGAGCATTTCAAGAGCTTTCCAATGACTTCACTTTCAAAAAAATTGATACTGTAGTTTTATTTTCACACCCCTTTAGGTGCAGAAAGAATGTCTTTCCTCATAACTCTCCATAGGTTCAAGCTGTGACAAAGTCTCCGGCTTTGCGCGGGCGACGTCACTTGCACGTATTGTCAGGAAACCTGAACTAGGGCTGCATGTACCCTGGCATGTACCCGCCACTGGCAACTGGAGTCCCTGACGCAAGGGCTGAAAAATCCAGTAACAGGATTTCCGAAGAGGTTTACGCTCAGATATTGGTGATAAGCTAACCTGAGGTCTAGTGTTGTTCTCTTATCCAATGGTGTTTAACATGGAGACTTTAACTACAAATTGGGCTGAAACAGCCCACCTTCAGACCGCTTGCGCTTAATCAGTTTTGAAGATATCGGGATGAAAACTTTACAGATCGCCTCAAAATACTTTAATGTATGGGAAAATGAGAGGCGTTTCTAACCTTTCCAAAATTTTGGATTTTTGAGTGAGTCTAATATACACTTCTCGCAAGATAATTCTAAACTGCTGTGATTACCTGGAAAGTGAATATTTGTAAATATTTCTTAACATTTTGGTTACTGTCTTTACAACGGATGTTTCATTCACTTACGACCCCAGTGCCGCTTCCACCGATTTCGGGCGCCGAAGGCGAACGAAAATTAGCGACACCTTGGATATGAACAGTGAATGCTAGACCAAAACTCGAAAAAAACATTTGAAGCTGGCCTTTTTTACTGTGTGCCACGCCTGATTTTGAGTAAGCTTTCCCGGCATACCATTGGGCGTCTCATTTGAACATGGACCACCTTCATCGATTTTTGCTTGCCCTCTTGTTTGTGATTGGGTGCCTATATTTCATGATTGACCGCCCTTTTTCAGTACTGGAGCACCCCACTGTAACATGCAACACAAACCTCCTTTCAAAGGGCCCGAACCCAACTCAGGGGGTATAAGATCAGCTGAGGGGCCCGTAACAATTAAGAGGTTTCGAACCAGATAAGGGGTCCTTGACGGCTAAGGGAGCCCCAGTGCCAAAACCTGGGTTTCAAGATAAGCATGGGAGCCCTTACCATCTAGAAGGGACCCAGATAAGCTCAGGGGCTTAGAACCAGCTCAGGGCCCCTGATCAGCTCAGCAAGCAAAAAAAACTCAGGAGGCCAGACCAACTGGGCCCCCAACGGGCTCAGAGGCCCCAAAGCAGCTTAGGGTCTACATCAGCGCAATAGAGCCCGGGAAAACTAAAAAGTCCAATGCCAGCTCAGGGGTTCCTACCTGCTCAATAAACACCAATCAAGCTAGGAACCCTACGATAAAGCCAAATACATCTTGAGTAGATCCTCTCAGGGGCTCTAGACCAGCTGATATCCGTCCCAATAATTCCAACACAGGGGTTCTTCTCAGCTCAGGGGCCCCAAACAGCGTAGTGGGGTCAAGGTCATGCCAATAAGCTCCTTTACACTACCCTCTCATGGCCCCAGAACAGCCCAGGGACTGCTTGCAAAACTTACTCTCAGGAGGCTCAAAACTACTCAAAGGTCCAAAATCAGCTAAGAGGCCCCATACCAGTTAAACGGATCCGAAAATCTCAGATGAATCCAGTGCCAGGGTTTCAGGATTAGTGCTGGCGCCTGAATATCTAAAGGGGCCCGACAATGTTGTGGCTACAATCGGGCCCCCTGCCTTGCTTGCGGGACTCCTTTGGTCTCTGCCCTCTGTGGGTACAACATCCGTCCCTGCTTGGGAGTAGTAGGTAAGTATAATATCTTAAACTCTTAATTCAAGCAGGCTCTAGAATATTGTATGCGATCATTGATGGTCCCAATCAGTGATCCTAGCTGAAATTCGGCCAGACCCTGGACTTTTGGAGATTCAATCAAATGTTGAACGGACCTCAGGGAGTTTAAGGCCCATTTATAGTTATGTGAGCGTTTAGAATGCTCAGAAATGTTGCCCCTAAACGTTGTTTAACTTTTTTTTGCTCGCCGACATGTTTTTGTGTATATGCGTTTTTACGTAAATTTATATATTGCACGGTCGGGCCCCCAAAAGCTATTCTGGGTCTCGTTCGAGGCCGCCCGCATCAAGGTTCGCCCCCTCCTTGAGCAATTTCTGAATCCCCTGGCGCACTAACGGTGAAAGGAACTTAACTATTCCACATGCCTACTCCCCAATGATGAGGCTAATGCTATGAATTTTTTCAACATTTCATTCTGTGTTGGTGTGTAAAGGATATGAATTATGGAATTCTTACATTTCAGACTGTTTTTTAACATGACAATGTTTTTTAACATAACATGATCATTGATATTAGCTGCGTGCTCATACTTTTTACAAACATATCGTTTTCTGGATTATTTTATACAAGATGAACATAAGGCTGAGTTTTAGTCATTGCACAGCAATGTCTGCTGAATGGAGGAAAGGGCTTAAATTCTGGCTCGTAGCTGGCATAGCGTTATGTTTGACTCTTATTGCTTCTACGTTGATATATTAGCTTGGTATATGTTGGGTACAAAAAAGCTTGTGGAGAGTGTTTTACTTTGTTAATATATCTATCTCATTACGGATTCGAAGCGGCATTTTGAACTGGGCACCCTACGTCAATTACATATATGCATTTCTGTTGTCCAAATATAAAGCACCATGCACATTGGCTGTTCCATTGTACCTGCCGATTTGACATTTTTCCTGGCATCAAGGGTATCAAGGGCGATTTCAGAGTAGGCAGAAGAGGAAAGTGGTTACCCTCTGATCAAGTCCTCGACTACACTACACTGTAATTCGGCACTAGCTGGTGCAAACCTGGTCTATGTGCCTCCCCCTCGATAATGAATCCTGTATCCGCCCATGACTAACTTCAAGTAAGGATTTCAAAATTTACCCGACCGATTTTAAAAATTCAAACTGCAATCGATTCATCTTGTGCTAGCCTCCATTTTTGAAAAAAAGAAAATTCCAAAATTTTAAAAATTGAGGGTAAGGGGTTCAAAATATACAACGTGTCTGCCTTTTTTAGATTATTCGTAACTCTTGTCTCTTAGGCTCGATTTTCACGAAACTGGTATGGGTTCAAAGGAAATTGCTTGAACATGGTGATATCTTCAATTTAGGTGAAATTCAAAATTCAAGGGCGATTTTAGGCCCATAATTCTGGGGGAATTATATGATTTTTTGCGCGTCTTTTTTGCAGAAATGCATACGCCAGGTAGGGTGTGATATCTCTTATGTCAAGCAAAGTGCACAAATGCCAAAAATATGTCAGAGGTGGATTCAGGGAGGCAAAACAGTAGGGTAAGACAAATATCCCCGCCTTTCCCTGCATATGCACCAGCTATTTAACTATGTTAGGGCCCTAGCTCAATTTAGGGGCGCTCAAAGGTCGGTGTATATCGGGTCTCAGAACATCTCTGGGGGCAATTTAAGCTCTGGTCCCCAGCTCAGCTCAGGGGCCCTATAACTGTGCAGCGGCCTAGACTAGCCCAGGGGCTGCCCAGTTCAGCACAGGGAGCTCAAGATTGGCTTAGAGCCCAGCTTAGCTCAGGGGCCCAGGTCGGATGTTAAAGGGCCAGAACAGCTCAAAGGACCCATTCAAGCTCAAAGCCTTCAGCTCAGTGACTCTTAAGTATTTCAGTAAGCTCCCAGATCACTTCAGGAGCCCCCATCTCACCACATGAGCCCCAGCTACATGACCTCGGATAACCAGATTAGCTTAGGGGCCTGGATCAGCTCAGGGACCCCAGGTCGGCTTATATAGGGTCTAAGAACAGCTCAGGAGGGCCAATTCAAGCTTATATGGCCCCAGCTCTATTATTATTATTGTGCAGAGAGCCCAGACCAGCTAAGCCCGCCCCCAGTTCAGCACAGGGGCCCCAGATTAGCTCAGGGGTCAGATTAGCCTTGGGGGACACCTCAGCTCAGAGGCCCCCATGTCGGCTGATATAGGGTCTTTGTTCACCTCAAGAGCCCATTCAAGTTCATGGCTCTCAGCTCAACTTAGGTACCCTAGAAAGATTTAGAGGTCCCAAACTAGCCCTGGGGCCCTCAGTTCAGCTAAAGAGGCCCTAGATTAGCTTATATGACATCAGAGGCCAGTTCAGTGGCCACTCGAGATTGACTCATCGGACCTTAAATCAGCTCAGGCGCCCAGGTCAGCTTAAGAAGTTTCCCAGACAAGGTTTCGGGCCCGTTTGGGTTTCTTATTTTCATTACACTTTATTTATATTTTGCATCCGTTGCAGGGGCCCACCACAGAAAAGTGGGGGACCAGTGGCCATCCTGCCCCCCCTCGCTTCTACGCCTATGCGCTATGGTCACAATCTATTATTTCTCTGTACTACCTCCCTCTTTCCATTCATGGGGCAAAGTGGGACGGATTCCACTTTCCCCGGTTCACCGTGCCCCATGCAGAACAGTCTAAGAGAAGGGGAGACCAGTCATCACAAGAGTGACAAATCCAGGCGATGTTTTTCTGAGCAATCAAGGGACCCGTACTGGTTTCCAGCAGTTCGATAAAACACGATCCGTGCTGCTGGGCACGCTCGGCAGTGGCGGCACGCTCGGCAAACCATGCAAGATACAGCCATAGTTGATGCACCATTGCAATCCTCTCATCAATACAAATTGAATGATATATAATATTGCTATGGCAGGTCCAATTACAAATTTAACTTGACCCAGGTCAATGGACCAGCCCCTGGGCTGGTCTAGGCCGCTGCACAGTTATAGGGCCCCTGAGCTGAGCTGGGGACCAGAGCTTAAATTGCCCCTGGAGATGTTCTGAGACCCGATATACGCCGACCTTTGAGTGGCCCTAAATTGAGCTAAGGCCCTAACCTAGTTAAATAGCTGGTGTATATGCAGAGAAAGTGTCATAAATGACATGCAGAGAAATATGCAGAGAAATGACATGCGAGGGGGAAGCAACCACAGGTGGAGAAAGCAGGCACCCTGAGGACCAGCCAGGGGTTGATGCAGAGGACAAGGAGTAAAAGACCAAGGATGGACACCAGCGTTGCGAGGGCTGGTCCGAGCCAGAGAGGCGAACCGAGACGCCAGCTCTTCCAAGCTGATGGCAATGGAAATGAGAAGTGTCTGTTGTACAGAGACTTGCGCTAAATCCAAAAAAGGTGATGGCTGGTCACACTGCGCAATATGCTTAAATGGGTCCACGATACATGTGGGGGGGGTTGTTGCAGAGGATATCGTTTTCGTGTGTGGCACGTGCCTTTAGCGGGCGCCTTGGTTCGTGAATGGGGAGGAAGCCTTAGCGATCATCGTGGATACAGAAATATACGCGTGTTTCTTTCGCTTTTTTGTGGGTTTGATAAACCAGACCGAAATTTTACACATCAATTGAAATTACGTTATCTGCAGACGTGGCAGCCAGCATTTGACTTATGTCTTAAACGACTGATATCAAAAGCAAACGACAGCAATCTATCGACCACCACAAAATGTTCTATTCCATCGTTTAAAACCTCTACGCAAACCAGAATATTTCCAGCCGGATAGGATCAACGCATGCCTTCCTATTCAGCTCACGACTATTGTGACATGCGACTCTGTCTATTAAAGTCGTTGGTCTTCTGGTGCTGGAAGCTACTTAACCGTCCATGTTGGACCCAGCAGCATACCACAGAGGCCTGTCACAAAACATTTTTACCGTCAGATAGAAACATTTAATGCTAGAGCGTTTGGAAACTGAGTAGCGGGGAGGGGATAACAATATTGCGACTCCGCAGACGCTATCATAATAAATAAGTGAATCTAAGCATTTATGTACAATTATATATTAAAATTATAGCAAATTGAAAAGTATACCTGCCAAATATCTTGCAAACAAAGAATCGAGGCAAAATAAGCCTGTCCACTTTGCCCTGTGCTTCGGGCAAAGTGGTTAAAGTAACTTTGGTTTACTTTTTTGGTTTCCTGTGCAGATGTCTTGTATTCTTTGCCTTTTTCTCCCCTCTAGTGTCTTCAGAATTGAACATGGGACAAAATCGTGGTACCTAACACAAGAAATCGGGATTACAAGTTCTTCAAAATTGAGCAAATATCACTAGGGTGACCGCTTTGCCCTGGTCTCCCCTACTATTGTTTGGAACTGATCGGTTGCCAGATATTGCTTTGACGCAGCGTGAAACTTGTTATATTAGATTCTGAGGTTGGGTCGCTTGCCCTTGAATAGCTCATGTATCTGGCATGACCTGACAGAAAATTTAGTCAGGTACATAACACGAATTGGGAATAAGGCACTGTAAGTTGTGCTGTCCTTCGTTTCTTCTTTTTTACGTTTCTTGGGAAAACCAGCAGAGAGCAAATTCCCCCCCGTAGGGCTCATGTTAAAACAAACGAAAAATGGAAGATCGGACGGATATGGTACAATGGAAGGCACTGAAGAGTTAGGTACATTGTTCTTGCATCACTAATTTAGAAATGTCATCAAACAATTATAAAAAACCTGCTGCGAATTCTTACAACGAATAAGCAACTGAATAATTTTCCAAAAACAGTAAATTTTATAGCCCTATCATTACCAAATCACGTAACCCAACCCTAGGTCACCAGTAAAACGGTAATGTTTGATTTTTTAAACTTGAATTTAGACGTCATCACATTTGATTTGGGTCTTAACGATTCAAGGGATCTACAATTAATATAATGCTAATTATTAGTCTCTTATATATGGTAAGTGGAAAAGTATGGTTTTTCATTGGGTCCAAAAAGTGTCAGAGGCCACAACTCAAAAGCCATTAAACGGACGTAGCTAATAATATCACAGCGATAGTCTGCGCCCCGCAAACCGCTCTGACAAATTTTCATCACAGTCTGACATGTAAGGTGCTATCGCTCGGTCGATTTGTCGTGGGATGCCCCAACACCTTGACGCGCAAGCGATCTCGCGGCCGTGGTCTGCCGCGGCGGCGGTCGAGTCTGTTGGGCCGGCGCGCCCGTCCGATATGCCAACAGCCCCGCGCGGCCGCTGGCGGTGGGGGAGGGGGGAGGAAGGGGGTCGGCGTGCCGCCCATCGGGTAGTGCGCCTGACATTCCGTGGCTGTAGCGTTGTTTAGCCGCCACTGCGGGCCTGCTGTCCCCCTCCACCCAGTGATGGGTCGGGGAGCCCCGGATACCTCCGGATGGACCCCCTCCCCACCGGTACCTCCGCTCTGTCCGTCCGCTCAGCCGTGTCATCCGCTCAATGTGGGCGGCGGGTGTCTGTCTTACTTGTGTTTCACTATTTTACATTTCTTGAGTTGCTAATGGTTGGGTCCGTGCTTGGGGAGCCTGGTTAATTTTACTTTAAAATTTCCTGTGGTCTTTTTTAGGTCGGTGTCTTACAGGCATGTGTCATTGTACGCATTATGTTATATGCAAGAGTGTCAATATATAAACGGATACAAATGACCAAACCAAGAACTGAATATTATATGATAGCCTATAGGCTGTTGTAGATCAAATAAAGCGTAACAAGATGTTATGGTGTGACCCAACAAGGTTTACGGGACTTTCGGCCATCGGTGGGTGACCGGATAAGCGGGCAGAACCTTTGCTTTTTAAATATGCCGACCTGAAGGTAAAACCACTTACCTTAAAACCATTCCAGAATATTGACAGTTTTCAGTCACCGACTGCACAGAAAACTGCGCGTACTTAAGAGTTCAGCTTTAGGATATATCTACAGAGTAAGCGAATGAAACCTGCGTTTCTACTTTCCGTAGTTGTGTTGTGGTTATAGGTGTTAGGCGCAGCGGGATGAATTTGTCCGATAAATAGAATGGGCCGATCCTGGGGAGTCAAGTCACCTGCTGAGAAATTATATCATTGGAAAACCCATTTTCGCTCCATGGAAATCTGCGCGTAGCTAAGACCTTAGTTTACAATATCATAATTTGGGGAGGTTCTAACCTTCGCCCGGGTGGGAGGTCTTTTTAGACCCCCTCAGGTTTTTCCGAAGTTACCAAAAAAAAAAAAACGGCGGCGCGCAGGTTCACCAAACTTAGTCTAGCGTTCCCTTAACATTTTATATCTTTCCTGAAAATTTTAGCTTAAGGTCATATCAGGTCAGGTCACCAGGCCAGGTGAAGTGACCTAACCTCAAAAAATGCTTAGGATTGCATAACTAAAAGGAGGGGTAATCGATCAATTTGAAACTCAAACCACATATTGGGCCCACCAGGAGCTACACCATATGCTCCGGGATTTGTTCTGTTGGTGACCTAAGGTCATGTGCTGAGCATGACCTCCCCGTTGTAAATACATGGGGGAAAATCACGAAATGAGCTTTTCACAGTAAGTATGGAAGAAATCAACCCCAAACATCGGTCACGGCTTGCTCTTAACAAATTTCTGAAGTTGATGCCAAGAATTTTGACTTGTGACCTTTAAAAGGTCACCTTAGGGCAAATAAGCATTTTTTGGTGTTTTACTCTATAAATTTTGAATAAACAAAGATAGAAATTTTATTTTGCCCCCAAAGTGCTTGTATAGTCATTGCAAGTCAAATGATATACATCATGACTATACCAGGTCAAGTTGGGTCAGACCGTTGACCTGGGTCAGGTCAGATTCTTAAATTTGACCTGGCATAGCAATATTATATATCATTTGATTCGTATTGACGAGAGGATTGAAATGGTTCATAAACTATGGCTATATAGTGCTTGGTTTGGAAGTTATTAGCGAAAAAGGAAACACCCTTATGTACGGGTCGCTATGGACATTCCCAAGAATATGCCCAATATTCAGTGACCTGTAGCTCCCTAGGCTTTGACCTGATCCGAAAATCATTGCCACTGTAAAGAAAGAACAACTCAAGAGCTTTCGTATAGTGTTGAAAAAAATGTTTCTAGCTAGCATAGTTTCTGAGATATATGAGGTTTTCTTAGCACATCTCATATTAGCGATTTTGGCCTATTTTGACCTCTGGTGGCCTTGATATTGACCTGACGAGAAAATTGATCGAACTATTTTCGATATTATTTTTAAAGAGCTTTCGATTGCCCTTTTGCGCCTTGTTCTGGCTCTCTTAATTTTTTAGATCGTGGGGGTATTTTTTAACCACCCCACCAGGGCGAAAGTGGCTCGTACCCGCCACCGGGGCAAGGTTTAACCATCGCCCCGGGATGTGTTTGAACACCCCACCCCCTCAGTTTTCCGGCGGCACAAAAAAGGGCGACGCCTCGCACCGTCGTGCTTTGCACACCTAACTTTGATTGATTCCGCAATGTTCCCTACAATTTTAAGGTTGGGTCATTTCTGGTCAGGTCACCAGTGCAGGTCAAGTGACCTCACCTCTAAAAATGTTAAAGGTGGCATAGGTAAGAAATGGGTGAATCTATACCATTGAAACGTATACCATATAATGGGCCCACCGAGTGCTACAACATATGTACATGTATGTTTTATATCGATAACCTAAGGTCAAGTACGGTCCATGACCTATCCGTTGGAAATACATGGGAAAAACAGACCTTAGGTAGGACTAGGCTTACATAACTTTGGCTGTATTTGTGTAGATAAAGCTGTGAAGGCCTCCATATTCTCCAAATCGTAGTATCCTGGGGCCAGTTCCAGGTTCATATTGCGGTTTTTGACCTGTGCCCTTTGTGATATCACCTGGGGCTGCATAAGCAGGTTTCGGAATTGGGTCAATAACTGCAGAATATGATAAAGCTTTTATTTTGATATCATTACGTTTATATTGCTATTGCAAGTTTATTGATGTGCCCCTAATTTTGAGCCGATTCCGCACTTTTTCCATCGGCAAATCAAGTGATAGACCGAATCGTATTTGGCCCCACCATTGGTTACAACTTTTGCCCCCACCACCAACCTGGAAAAAGTCCTATGCCTAATAGGAATCTGAAGAGTTCCGGCTGCTGGAAGCTTGCTGTGTGAAATGAAAGCATTTGGAACTTTTATTAGGATGACCTCCGTGTAGATTATCCAAATGGAAATTAATTAAATTTGATTGCCTTTTTCCATTGCATCGAAACTGTATGTTTGTGCCTAAGACCGCACTTCACGATATGCCTATAAAGACAATCACAGAATTCAACCGATGTTCCCTTCATATGAAACTGTACGTACTTCAGACCTCTTCTCAGGATATGTTTTGATAGCGAATGGCTGAAGAGTTTATTTTCAGGTTCATATGTTTCCGGGAGTGGTCAAGTTTTTTTGCTGTGCTGGTATGAATCTGAAATGGGCCATCGATCTGCCAGCAGCTTTACGAGTTAGATATAAGCCGAGGTCCAGTTGCTCACGAAATTATGCGTAGGCACGGTGTTAGGCTTTCTTCTCCGTAAAGAAAGTTTTGGAAGACCAATTTTTCCGCAAATTTGACCCGAATTGTGTGTACCACGGCGCTTGCTGCCAAACGGAGATCTTAGAAATCTAGGCCGGTGGAGGCTTAGTAAGCCCCTTCCAAGAGGGGCATACCCTTAGCAGAAGTCTTAGCTACGAGCAGTTTCGTATGCAGCGGAAAATGTGCTATCGATTGGTATACCTTCACATTCAGTGCATTTTCCCGGAGATCGGCCCATTTTAAAATGCGAAGATCTTTCTACTCGCACGGGTAGAAAGGTCTTCGCATTTTAAAATGGGCCGATCTCCGGGAATATGCACTGAATGTGAAGGCATACCAATCGATAGCGCATTTTTCGCTGCATACGAAACTGTTCGTAGCTAAGACTTGTGCTAAGGGAATGTCCCTCTTGGAAGGGGCTTTCTGTATTCGTCACCGATTTCTGCGCTTCTTGAAATGGTTAAAAGATACTGACATGAGGGTATGAATCTGAAATGGGCCGATGACCGGCACGTAGCCCACAGTTGAATTGGACATGGCGTGATAGCCAAGATCCGATTACATACGAAACCGTTGGAAGCTAAGGTTTTGTTTCTGATCCTTATTAGATAAGAGCGTTTTTCCTACAAATTTTGCCAAATATCGGGCGTCGCGACGCTTGCCACCTAGCGGAGATCCGGGGAACCTATGCCATTGGAGCCCGCCCGACTCAATCACTAATGATCACGGCGGTGGGACCAGTTTCCGTAAAGTAAAACGCTGTCTTAGCAGAGGTGTCGAGGGTATGAAATCGAAAATGGTACCACTGCATAGCCCAGACAATTGCCTTTCATTGCCAATCGGTTCACTTCATTGTTCGTTCACCCTGTGTTTACTATGCAGCATTCAGTAACCCCGGGTACCAGAATTGATCGTTACCTAACGTTCACGGATTCCAGGGGCCGTATTTGCCGTTTGACCTCTCCAAGGTCATCCAAGGTCACCGGTTCAAAAACAGTATTTTGACAATAACTTTTGACCTATATAAGCTAGAGCGCTGAATCAAACACCATCGTGTATGTCTCGTCACTGGCTTTCGTTTGATATACGGCAAGGTCACTTTCTGACCTTTCGTGACCTCAGGTCATCTTAGGTCACGAGGTGACCTCTGGAGGTCAAACCACTGGCGGGAGGTCATTACCGTCAACATAGCGGGAAAAGGTTTGACATTTTCCTATCCAATGTACTTTACCACATCTCAATAGCTCTAATGGTACAAGAGTTATGCCCAGTTTGCTTAAGCATTGCATATTTGAGTGAAAATAGCCGATCTTGACCTAATTTGACCTCTGGAGGTCAAACCATCGACCTGAGCGCTAAAACATGCAAAGTAATTTCTTACTGAATTCACGCGAGCTTTCTAATACATTTTGCAAATTTGAGCTAACGCCCATACTTTCGGAGTTAGAGGGGGCCATCGATGGCCCCCGGTGGGGCGAAGGTGGCGCCGGACCCCCGGTGGGGCGCGGGTTAATAATAATATAAACATGAAGAAACCGCAACGTCAGCATATGCCTCCTTGTTACTTTGTTTGAGGGAAGAACAGCCACCAGCTTCAGCTGTTTGTGGTTTAACCCGCGCCCCACCGGGGGTCCGGCGCCACCTTCGCCCCACCGGGGGGCCATCGATGGCCCCCCCTCTAACTCCGAAAATATCGGCGTTAGCGCAAATCTGCAAAGTGCAATAGAAAGCTCGCGTGAATTCAGTAAGAAATTGCTTCGCATGTTTTAGTGCTCAGGTCAATGGTTTGACCTCCAGAGGTCAAATTAGGTCAAGATCGGCTATTTTCACTCAAATATGCAATGATTAAGCAAACTGGGCATAACTCTTATGTCATTAGAGCTATTGAGGCCTGGTAAAGTACATTTGATAGCAAATTGCCAGTACTTTTTCCGCTATGTGGAACGTAAAGACCTCCCGCCAGTGGTTTGACCGCCAGAGGTCACCTCGTGACCTAATATGACCTGAGGTCACGAAAGGTCAAAAAGTGACCTTGCCGTATATCAAATGAAAGCCAGTGACAAGACAAACTCGATGGTGTTTGTTTCACCGCTCTAGCTCAATTAGGTCAAAAGTTATTGTCAAAATACTGTTTTTGACATCTGGTGACCTTGGATGACCTTGGAAAAGTCAAAGGGCAAATATGACCCCTGGGATCCGTGAAAGGGTGTCCAAAAACGTTGTTCTGAGCAGTCTGAGTATTTGCAATCATTTTTGTGGCTTTTATATCATGAGATAGCTTTTCCCCATGCTTTTCCAATGGGAGAGGTCGCCTCGTGACCTGACCTCAGGGCACGAAATCGAAAAATCCCGGATATACACCTTGTCGACCCTGGAGGGGTCATGAAGTGTAGGAAGTTTCAAATCGATCGACTTTGAAATGTAGCTCTTACAGAGCTCTAAAAGTGAAGTGAGGTGACCTTGGTTGACCTCGTCTGGTGACCTGACCTTGGGTGACCCGGGGTAAAAAATTTCAGGGATGATGGGAAAATGATGCAGTGAGAGGTAGAGCCCTCAACCGCGGTGCTGCGCCTCGTCGTTTTTCTGCTATCCCGGAAAAACCTTAGGGGGGCCATCGATGGCCCCCCGGTGGGGCGAGGGTTAACATTGTTTGGAAGTTTCTATGGGGCTAGCATAACATCTATAATATTGTTAGTATATTGAGCTAAAACTGGAATCATATTATAGATCTATTGTATTTGGTTACCACAATTTGAAATACCCGCTCGTCAACAGCCCGGGGCTTCCGGAGTTCTCGCTCAATGAAAAAATCCACGACAACCCATGATGCCACTCCTCAGAAATCGTCATAAACAGCCAATACCCCACTCCTCTTGGTCAGAAAGAGTCAGAAATTGCCAGACCCCTTGGGTGGCTGATGTCACATGTGAATTGCCCCTAAGCTTGATGGACTCCATCAGCAATCTGATCCAGGCTGCATTTTGGCCATGGAGCCCAGACCACTGGCTTCTTCCTTGGAGAGCGGAAATTTAGCTAGAGTAGGCACCTATACCTGTATTGCCTCTGGTCATCTTGTTAATATTAAGATAACAAAACTAGAGTGCCTTATCATTCAACAAAAATACCGATGGTTATCCTCGAGCAGTGAAGCAATCTCAATCAACCGGGCGCGGTGGGACTCGCCCCCACCACTCTGCTCTGAAACCCTGGGCTTTTTCACCACGAGCTTCAAATTCACAACATTTTGACGATCACGGTGTACCTTCTTCATTTTACATTGGGCTCTTTAACCCGCGCCCGGTGGGCCCCCCGAGCCTACATTCGCCCCGGCGGGGGTGTTTAACACGCGCATTTAAGGGGGCGGGTACCCGCCCCCTCGGGTTTTTCGGAGATAGTAGAAAAACGGCGGCGCGTAGCGCCGCTGTACTGGTATACCTTTTCACTCATCATTTTTACAACTTCTGTGAAAATTTTAAGGTTAGGTCATCTCAGGCCAGGTCACCAGTACAGGTCAAGTGACCCGACCTCAAAAAAAGTTTAAGATAGCATAAGTCGGAGCAGGCTGAACTTATCCGATTGAAACTCATATCACATAATGGCCCCACCGAGTTCTCTAAAATATGTTCCGGTATTTTTGATATCGATGACCTAAGGTCAGGTACGACGCATGACCTCTCCATTGGAAATACATGGAAAAATTGTTTTTACGGAATAACTCAGTAACGGATGGTGATAGAGCATTTATTTTATCTGCATTAGACTCGCCTGGGCTTTGCGGTTCTAATGATATGCATTTTATATAATTTGACCCTGACCTGACCTCAGGTCAGGTCAAATCCTTGATTTGACCTGGCAAGGTCAAATTATATATCATTCGATTCGGCTTGCTAAGAGGATTCATACAGTTCAAGTCGTTTTGCTCTATCTTTTCTTGTTCAGATGTAATGGCCGAAAAACTGAATTTTACATGTTATCCCTATGACGGGCATGTTTTGACCTCCGTGACCTTAAATGTGACCTGACAAAAAAATGGTTCAAATGTTTTCGATGGAGAAGTGGATGGGCAGCCCAACGCCGTTTACCGTTTTTCGCTACCTACCGTGGTTCTCGAGATCTTAGGGGGGCGGGTACCCGCCCCCCGCCAATGCGAAGGTGGCTCAGACCCCCGTCAATGCGCGTGTTAAACTAACCCCTCGAACTCGTTCCCTATGCGGGATAGCGAAAAAGCGCGAGCCCTGGTGTATAGCTCATACAAATTCATGAATAAACTGTTTTGTAAGTTTTTGGCTCAGGTCAATATTGAGGTCATGACTGGTCAAAGAAGGTGGCATTTTGAGTAGTGCTTTGGGGCTCTAGCATCTTCATAGTTGAGTTAGAACCATTTTTAGGCACCATTCGCTTTCTCTCGTCACGGTGAATCGAATGATGTATAAAATTACTATACTAGGTCAAAACTAAAAAACTACCTGACCTCAGGTCAAGTCAAGGTCACTTTTTAGCCCAGTATAGTCAATATGTATGTCAATCGATTCGCAATAGCATTACAAATGCAAGTGTATGCAAATAAAAACTGTATCATTATTTCATGCAAATTTATTGACCCAAGTCTGAAAACTACTGAAGTTGGTAGCCCCAGATGACCTTTCTGAGGTCACAGGTCAAAAATTGCAGCATGAGCTTGGAGAGGGGCTCATTATAATACGATTTGGAACATATGAAGGTATTCTCAGCTATATCTACACAAATACATCCAATATCTGTTTTCCCATGTATTTCCAATAGAGAGGTCATGATCCTCGCTTGACCTTAGGTCATCGATATGAAAAATCCCGGAAAATATGTTGTAGCACTTGGTGGGGTCATAATGTGGTGTGAGTTTCAATCCAATTGATTAGCCAATTTCTTACTTATGCCACCTTATACATTTTTGGAGGTGAGGTCACTTAACCTGCACTTTTGACCTCACCTGAGATGACCCAACTTTACAAGTTTGAGGAAAGGTGTAGAATTAATCAAGGATAAGGTGTGCTAAGTACGGTGGCGCTTCGCACCTCCGTTTTTTCGTGCCGCCGAAAAAAACCGAGGGGGATGTTCAAACACCCCCAACGAGGCGAAGGTTAATAATCCGTAATGCAACTATCAGATTATCAGCCGCTGCGAAAGGCTACCACCGCGCCTGAACGAGGCTCGAATGAATGCCTTAGACTATCGGCGCCAGAGTTCCCCGTCTCCAGGCTCTCGAATCTTCCTCGGCTTGTGATTTGTTTAGGATGGCTAAAAACAATTTTGCTAGTGATAGCGCCAGTCAACATCATGAAACAGACAGAGAACAGAGGCAAACAGGTCCATGGTTAAACAATTTCACTTTTTAATTTGACTTCAAGAAAAAGAAAAATTATGAGAACGTCCCAATCAATAACTATGTTAACCCGCCCCCACCGGGGTCGGCGCCACCTTCGCCCACCGGGGGCCATCGATGGCCCCCCTCTAACTCCGAAAATATGGGCGTTAGCGCAAATCTGCAAAGTGCAATAGAAAGCTCGCGTGAATTCAGTAAGAAATTACTTTGCATGTTTTAGTGCTCAGGTCAATGGTTTGACCTCCAGAGGTCAAATTAGGTCAAGATCGGCTATTTTCACTCAAATATGCAATGATTAAGCAAACTGAGCATAACTCTTATGTCATTAGAGCTATTGAGGCCTGGTAAAGTAAATTTGATAGCAAATTGCCAGTACTTTCTCCGCTATGTGGAACGTAAAGACCTCCTGCCAGTGGTTTGACCGCCAGAGGTCACCTCGTGACCTAATATGACCTGAGGTCACGAAAGGTCAAAAAGTGACCTTGCCGTATATCAAATGAAAGCCAGTGACAAGACAAACACGATGGTGTTTGTTTCACCGCTCTAGCTCAATTAGGTCAAAAGTTATTGTCAAAATACTGTTTTTGACCTCCGGTGACCTTGGATGACCTTGGAAAAGTCAAAGGCAAATATGACCCCTGGGATCCGTGAAAGGGTGTCCAAAAACGCTGTTCTGAGCAGGCTGAGTATTTGCAATCATTTTTGTGGCTTTTATATCATGAAATAGCTTTTCCCCATGCTTTTCCAATGGGAGAGGTCGCCTCGTGACCTGACCTCAGGGCACGAAATCTAAAAATCCCGGATATACACCTTGTAGACCCTGGAGGGGTCATGAAGTGTAGGAAGTTTCAAATCGATCGACTTTGAAATGTAGCTCTTACAGAGCTCTAAAGGTGAAGTGAGGTGACCTTGGTTGACTTCGTCTGGTGACCTGACCTTGGGTGACCCGGGGTAAAAATTTCAGGGATGATGGGAAAATGATGCAGTGAGAGGTAGAGCCCTCAACCGCGGTGCTGCGCCTCGTCGTTTTTCTGCTATCCCGAAAAACCTTAGGGGGCCATCGATGGCCCCCGGTGGGGCGAGGGTTAATATCTAATCTCCAAATGATTCTCAAGTCATAAGGTCAACAATTAAAAACTTTTAAAGTGGAAATATCAATAAATCAAAAGTCCTCCGGTCAGAATGTTCACATGTAAGGAGACCAGGAAATGCATAGTAGAAAACAATAAAACATTTTCTGGTACCTCGGCTCCTTAAGAATTTTTCCAACCATGTGGACAGTATGGGACTTTGTCTAACTCCTGCTGAGATGTTTCTGCTAGTTTTTGAAAATGATTTTGTATTAGGCACTGGCATGTACAGAAATATGTAGAAGTGTTAGGTGAGGCAAAGCTAGTCTGGTGGGGGAGGGAGGGGGGCAAGCGGCATGAGACCAAAATAGTAACTCTTAGCTGATAACTCATGTAACTTCATTTTCAAAATATCTACCGGAAATATGACCTCATTCTTTCCTTCTCTACCCGTCCCACGGGCTTAGATTCACTTCAAGATTCTCGGAGTTTCTTTGCTCTGTACTTCTGTCATACGACGTGTGATCTCTCACAACTGAGTAACTGAGCCTTGCTTTTCAGGGTTTCCTGGTGGTGGTGATCTGCACGATGCAGGTGACCTTTGACGTATGCTACTTCATCTGGATGAACGCCATCTGCTGCCACTTGGAGGGAGTTCGTCTGCGGGTTGCTGAAGTCGCTTCAGTCGATGCTATTCCCGATGCCGCCTCCTACCAAGAGCCTCCTAATAGCCGCAGTCTGGAATCCCTCTCCTTGAAGCAATCCGATGTTCAAGGGATGGTCGATGGAGTTGTAGGGGGTATGGGTTCAATCCGTGGCCAGAATATGCTCCCGCCGAGGATGGCGTTTATATTGTCCAGTAGCGAGCAGTCTTCAGCGGGAGGACCTGGTGTGACTGTAGCAGCCACGCGACTCAGAGTTCAGCCACCAAAGTCCGATCCGGTTCAGTCCGATCCGGCCCGTGCCCTGGCTGCCGCCGATCATCACTACACACAGCTTTCAAGGTGAGAAGCATGCTTCAGCTGTAGTGATTCTGTTCTGAAGGGCTTTTGGCAGGAATATTTCATGGTTTACACAACGCTCTTACCGGTTCTAATCGTGCGACTGAGAAAAATCGTTTTATGTAGAACAAAGAACATCCATAATCGCAGCTAACCTATTAATCTGTGCATTGGATTTAAGTTTGTTTATGCTAGAGAAGTGTATATCTTAGTTTGCATTCAGAAAGAAAGACGGCGTAAGCTGCGGGTTTGCGAGGTCTCCATGTATATTTTTATCAACTTGCCACCGCCCGCGTTATTTGGGAACCCTCGGCTCCCGGGAAGTTATTCCTGACCTCTTCCTCTAACCCTACTGCAAAACGTCTTTTTGGCGATAACTGAGTGGACTATTCTGTTTCAAGGGGGCAAGTGAAAAGCGGCTGTTTGAAAGACACATTGTTGCCATCTAGTACAAATAAGACGAAATGGCACAGTCAGTCCGGCTGTGATACATTAGTTCCCGATAAATTTACATGGAACACTACCGATGGAAGTAGCAAGAAAATAGTTGAGGATGAATTTCTTTAGTTTTTCCTTTTGAATTCTCGTTTTGCATACAGGTTTAGCAGCAACGTCAGCAGTTTCTGCAGTCTGCCATTGATGGGCGGACATTTTGCGATCGTGTGCACCATGCTGACGGGCTCATACTTCCTCCTTTGGGTAAGCTTTCGACAAAATGTCGGCTCTTCGGGCTCCGTGATTCTCTACTTTCTTGAGTGAGAGTTGGCTTTGTCTGCTTCTGTTATTTCTTGTATAAGAACATTTTCGAGAAATGTATGACCTGGCAACATTATTTTTTAAGAATTGAGTTAACCAATCAATGGAAATACATGCTTTTCTTCTTAGTACATCATTACTTAGCTGTACTTTTTACTGTTTTTGGCTGTAGTCTAGCTCTGGCCTCTTCTAATTTCCGCCGGAGTTCCAATATAGGATATTGTTTTAGAGCTGTACTATGGTGCCTTTCTCACGGTAATCCCAGATTTCTTTTCTTTAGTTAACGTGCCGCAACTGTTTGTATTTAAGAAAGGCCTTTTAATTATGCGATAAATAGGTTAAGAGTATAGATGCATGGGATACAAAACTATTTTGCTCACTGCTATTTTAGGCTACGGCAAAGGGCTAACTGTGCCGTAAATTTAAAGCATATTATACTTAGTTCTGAACAAGTTACTCACCTTCACAGCATTCTAACCCTTCACTTTCCCTAGATGTTATCCCTTCCGTCTTATGATGGGAAAACTGTTCAACTGACCGCTTACACCTTCTACCTTCTGCTGAACTTCGTACGTCTAGTTGTCTGTTCTTCCGACGGCGACAGCATCATTAAGAAGGTATAAACATGTTTTATCTAATGTTAAAATCTGACATTACAAGCCTCATCTGCACGGTTCATCAGTTTCGCATAAGTGTCACCGAAACAAAATCAGTACATAAAAAGGTCAGAAGTTAAACGTGTCATATTGCGGGCTGATACAGGGGCTTGACTCGCGTTTAGGTTTTGCGTAGAAGGCTTAGGAAGATTACCTACTCTTAAACGAGAATGCAACATATAAATGTGTCGCGAAACGTGATTATGGGCATGCCAAGCCAAAATCTTCGGAGATCTACCAACGTGATCTGTTCTTCTCAGAAATCCCAGCTCCTGGACACGATTGCGAATATGAACTGGATAGATCTTCCTCAAGACGCCAAGCTGAAAAGGCAGGCTCTGATAGAGAAGATCAAACGACCCATTTCCGTCGACATCAATGGTTATTTCGAAGTCAGAAAAGGCAATGTTCTACCGGTAAGAATGTCTATGTATTTACCTATACTGTGCATGAATACCTCAAATTCTCTGAGTTTTTGTCACGATTTCCTTTCATGGACCATTTCAAAAGTCATTAGAGCCATTTTATTTACAGGTTCATAAGTTAGGGGCATTCTACTCGCATTTCCTACATGGTATTTGAAATCTGCAGTATAGAAAATGTGACCGATCGTTCTTCCTGAGATTGTCGCTCCAATGCCTAGGCCGCAAAGGTCACGATTTATGTTTCCAACGGAGAGCACATGCCAGTTTTTGGGGACAATACAGAGTTTATTAACACCCGCAGGGAAGAGGAGTCTGGCGTGAACGCGAAGTGGAGGGGGTCCAAAAGGGCTCCTCCTTGTGATTTCAGACACGAAGGGTGCTAGCAAAAACGGTTGGAGATTTTTGGGGCCAATTGTGATCTACATTGTAGCCATTTTTATTAATCTAGGTCAATGTCTTCAAGGTCAACCATCCCACACAATTTCCTTTGAAATTTTTTAATCAAGGCATTCAAGATCCCAGACAATTTACTCTGAAATTTTCGGGTCAAAGCCATTCAACGTAATTGACCTGCGACGGTGCAATATTATATATTCCCAATAACGTACTATATAACTTGCACTATAGCAACCGTTGGGTAGGAAAAGAGAGTTTGATCTTGACAAATGACCTTCGACTTTGACTTATGACATTGAACTCAACATTGAGTAACCTTAACTATGACATCATAGCATAACATACGTGATACTTGGTAACGCCATCCGACCGAAAGCACTGGAGTGAGTGACTTTGAAAACACCGATTACTATCAGTATGATACCAGTGTGGTCTTGACCCGTGACCTTAAACCTTAACTTTGATCTTTATATGAGGTCACTTTGACATATCTTGATTACATGGCGTTATTATATCACCACCCGATCTACAGTGCAAGAGAAGTGGTGCCTCTGCGCGTTTACGGCGACCTCAAACTATAGGTCTTTTTGAAAGCCTATCTGTAAAAATAAACTGGTTTTCAAAATGCTATCGACGCGCCAACAAATTCACTCAAATGTATCCCTGTTAAATTTTCCGGCTGCAAAAGGCCTTCCGACCACCTTGAAAAATAGGTATGAGAGGGGGTACTTAAGTTCCCCCTCCAGTGTGCGTGTTAAGCAGCCAGGTTAAGTAAATCAAGTAATTTAAGATCATTAAAGCTGCACAATAATGGCTTTGTAACTCTGAAACTTATCTGAGGACATTTTCATGAGATGCTGACGTCCAAAAAGAACACACCATATGAAGAATCAGTTTTACAAGCAATAGGACGCCTGTAATACGAGCCTCATTTCCTCCTAAAAAAGCACGCTCCCAATGGCAACCGCCCTTGCCTGAAATAAGCTCTGGACATGTGCCCATGTAGCCATCGAGCTGCCATAAACCCAATTTTGATGATTATCTTCCTCTGTGAGATGTAAGGAGTTTTGGTGGGCAGTTTGTTGAATGGTAATATTTGTACTTATGGGCTAAGCCATCTGTGATCCAGTGTGAGAAAATGGTCAAAGCGATGAAGAAATTTACTTTTTTCGTCCGTTTCATTATTTTAAGTTCTATGTTTTTGGAAATGCACCCTCACTAAGGGGCTGTTCACATATGACCAGTCAAATTTTAGGTTGTTTGAACCCCCTCCCTTCACTTCTGTCAGAAATAGTCATAAGCTGGTTGCCCCTTCGGTAAAAAAATGATAAAATCCCAGACCCCTGCCCCTTTGGTCACTGACTTTATACATGAACAGCCCCTAAAGTCATCAAAGGACTTGTCTGTGAGACCCCGTCCCCACCAACCGAATGACCAGTTGCCGCAATGACTGGCTAGTTTAGAGCAGGGAAGTACCCTTGGCTTAAAAATCGGGCTAAAAGTGAAAAATGCGTCAATTTTCTTTTTCATTTTCAAACTTCGGCGCATCGACTTGGCTCTGATGTGTGACTCACCTGTCTCAGTCCTGTTGCGCTAGGTCGCAGACCTTCAGACCTGAAGCCCTTTCAGTATTTATGAAAATTTGTGCACTTATCCCGCACTCCAATGGGCCTCCGATCCACCTTCTCCCTGGTTGGGGGTGTTTGAACACCCCTTTGAACTCAGCCCCTATGCGGGATAACGAAAAAATGTGAAAGCTGGTGGATAGCTGATACAAATTCATGAAGAAACTATATCACTCACGTTTTCGCTCAGGTCAATATTGAGGTCATAACAGGTCAAAGAGAGTGGGATTTTGAGTGGAGTTGTTGGGTTCTAGTGTCTGACAGAGTTGAATTAGAATTATTAATTCTTTTTTAGGCACCATTCACTTCCTCTCGTCACGGCCAATCAAATGATCTATAATGTTACCATGCGAGGTCAAAACACAAAAATGACGTGACCTCAGGTCAGGTCAAGGTCACTTTTTATCCTAGCATAGTCAATATGTATATAAATCGACTCGCAATAGCAATTTGAACTCAATGATATCAAAATGAAAGCTGTATCACCATATCATGCAAAGTTATTGACCTAAGTCTGGAAACTGCTTAAAGGGAATGTGGCACCTTGGTCGAATCCTGGAATCGAGTGAAATTAGGCGTACTTTTAGCCAAAAATAATGAAACCACTCATAATTTCTCTGAAAAATTTACAATAAGCTCAATATTTTGTTTTTAAAAATACTCCTCTAGAAAAAGAAAGAAATATCAGCCTGTGGATGATGTCACGATCTGGCAACCACTACCATACTTGAAACGCTTCAAGGGCTTCGATTGGCTGATGCTCATCGTGACGTCAGCATATGTCGTCACACCAGTAGCTCACAACAATGGCCGCCCGGCGACGGGTTGATGGGGGGCTGCTGTCAGGTAGGTTTTAGCTTTTTCTACGGAAATATCGAGTTCCAAGACGAATGAAATATGGAGTACCAGCTTTTCCGACTTGCTTTACAACTTGGCTATCTCAGTTAAAATCACGTTGTGAAGGTGCCACATTCCCTTTAGATAGCCCAAGATGACCCCTCAAAGGGTGCAGGTAAAAAATTGCAATATGAGCCTAGAAAGGAGCCCAAGATACTATGATTTGAAGAATATGAAGGTATTCTCAGCTATATGTCCACAAATACAGCCAAATTTCTGTTTGTTCCCATGTATTTCCAATAGAGAGGTCATGGTCCGTACATGTCCTTAGGTCATCGATATGAAAAATCCCGGACTACATGTTGTGGCACTAGTTGGGCCCATTATGTAATATGAGTTTCAATCCGATAGATGCACCCATTTCTTACTTATGCTACCTCATAGATATGCCACCATCGAGGTAACCGAACCTTAAAATGTTAAGAAAAATTGCAGAATCAACCAAGGATAAGGTTTGCTAAGTACGGCGGCGCTACGCGCCCTTTACAGACGGCGGCGCTACGCGCGCCGTCGTGCTGCCGGAGAAAACCGGGGGATGTTCAAACACCCGCCCCCGGGGCCAGGGTTAAGCTAAGAACATCAATAAGATGGCCTTAGGTATGTCTAGGCTATATAGGTATGTATAGATAAACTAAAATGAAATTCGGGGCAATTTTGTTTTAACGCATGAACTATGATTTCTGATGTACGTTGGTAGTACATTAATTCTTTATAGTTTGGATATGTGTGTCTGTTTGTCACTCTAGGGGCTGACGAACTGAATGCATTTTTGACTGCTCTTTATCCACCGAACCGTAATTTGTTCTTGAATTCACCTGTAATTATCTTTGGAACAGCATACTAAAAGAAAATTATTTTCGAACACGGACAAATGCTAAAATAATTGAAGCCGAAGGAAGCCAGAAATGCTAAACTACATCCTTAGAAGCACCCTTTTGTTAGTCCTTGTCTGTGGCTAGCAATCGGTGAATAAGCATTTACCTGCGGATAGAATGTGTACCCGTTTTTATTAAAGGCGAATTAGGTGTGTTTGAAAAATATTCGTGCCAATGACCGCGCCATACAGTCGTGATAGCTTCGATTAAATTTACCTTCAAATGGCCATCCAACATATTTCTCACTGACGGATGGACCCCATTGAAAAGGCACTCCCTAAGATGAAAACATGCCACCACCAGTGCCCCATGCAGTCCCCTAACAATGCCCACTACCCATTTTCTTATGAGCGTCGCGAAAATAAAAAAATGCGTCGAAGCCGTTGGGCAGTTCAAGTCAATCTTTTATTCAGTATCTCGCTGACAGAAACTTCCAACTCTAAGATAAATATTTCTTGGATTTGAACTCATTATTGACGGTTGTTCCTGCTGACAGCCTAGCTTTAAGGGTGGTTACCACGTTTTTTGTATTGAAAAATTACAGGACGAGGCTTAAGGGCTTAACTCGCCCAACCTATGCCTCCCCGCCACCTGGAATGATGCCTCACGCTGAATCCCTATCTTAATTTGTACAGTACTTTATATTTGCTTTTCCCGAATAATAGATCTGCGCTCGGGGGCGAGGTGGTGTGGAGATTAGCATGCTTGCTTTCCGTGCAGCCGACCTGAGTTCAAGGCTCGACGGCTTCCCTGAACAAGGAGCAAACTGGCTCCCGAGAAACCCTTCCAACAGGGAAAAATTTGGTGATGCCAGATAACCCTGACAGCTCAGGCCTCGATAAACCCCCAAAACTATTATTATATGAGGACTGTGTTGGCCTTATGGATCGGTAGCCTTGGGGGAAAATAGTTGACTTCCACGCCACTGACTCGGGCTCAAATCCCCGGGTGGGCATTCTGCATAAATATTTCCTATCCTCATAACACCCTCCCAAGAGAGTGAGAGTTCGTGACACCATATGGCCTCAGCAGTCGGTGTGTCGTAAAGCCCCAAGGTTGTTTCGTTTGGTTTGTAGGCTTAAAAACAATAGAAATTTTCGAAAGTCTTGATTGTAATTTCAAAATTAATTTATTTGTGGAGAAATAATTTCTGAACTTATGTTGAACCATAATATTTTTATTACTAAGTAACCTACAATACTTCTCAGGTAGAGTTGGATTGATCAGACCCGTGATTGAACACCTTCGATTTTAATCCAAAAATTGTGATCAAAATTGATCAAAATGTGAGCAAAATTTTAGCTGTCACCAATGATAGATATGGGCTTAGATACAGGAGGGAGGTAATTAGTTCGATGTTTCAGTGATTGGAGACAGGGACCTCCATAATTTTGCTTCCTATCCATATATCTTTTGAAAGAGGCGTCTTAGGCTTTAGTTCTTCCCTCTTAGATCTGCTAGAGCCGGTTTTGAAGGGCATACGTCACTATTTATTTACATTTTATCCCTAAGGTATCTGATTCAACGTATAGTTATAAAATATGTGTATGCTTCCTGCAAAATTATAACATTTCACAGTCTCTTCACAGAAAAACAAGGAAGAGAAGAAATTTTCTGCCTTGATTTTGTCAACGATGCCTAATGGCCTCATAATGCATTTTGCCTACGTGCTTTTATTATGGACAAAACACTTTGCAGCATTTCAAACTGTGAAAATTAGCAGTTCAGGTAACCACCTTGTGAGGTTACAAAACACTCGTTAATCATGTGTTCGGTACTTCTGCGTTTTCTCTACGCCCACTTTCTGAGAACACGCTCCTGACCTCAGTCATTTTAACGTGCCTTTGTTGTTTCAGATTGTAAGCTTTATCCTCACCTACTTGGTTATTATGATCCAGATGCTTCCGAAACCGAGGAGCAAGAAGAATACAAGTCAGCTGAACCTCAGCTGAAATGATTCCTTCCATGAATCATAGGTTTCCACACGTTTCTTAAAATATGGATTAAGCAGGCCTACACAGCTTTTCGAATGGCAGAACTGAGACTCAAGAGAGACGAAATTGATAACAATACACATTGGCCTTCCAACGCTTTTGACGTCCTTACATTTATGTTGATGGCTCCTGCGTTTGTTGCCTCTTATTTTGGCGTGGTCTTGTTCACTGCGTGCGCTGAGGAGGTTTTGCAATCATGAATGAAGACTTGTTTGAACTCATCAAGACGATATTCAGTGGACTGGCCTATGATAGCATGTTTACCTCAACTATTCCACGGTTACCGGATGGTCTATGGCTACCTGAACTTTTGGCACTTTGCCGTTGTTACTACGCGCAACTTGCAGTTTTTGTCCGCTTTCTCTAGCAATGTTGATTTAGTTTGCTGTGTGTGTGTGATGATGTGTCGATATACATGTATATTTATGTATATACATTTTGGAATACTTTCCACATGCAGGTGGTTTCATCGTGCTAAAGTCAAAGTGCCTTACCCAGTTATCATTCTGGATTGTTCTTCAAGTATCTAATAAGGTAAACTGTTTTGCGCGAGCAAGGCGAGATTGATGTCTTATTTTATCGTGGTAGCTATCTACTCATGGGAATTTTGAAATTAGCGGTTCAGAGCATCCATACCTGATAAGAACAAACGCTCTCGTCTTAAACAATTTCAGAGAGAGGCCTGGTTGCAATGTAAGTCTGGTTGGTTTTTATGCTGACGTTAATTGGCTGACTTTATTGTGTAGTAAATGGGATTGGTGTCCTCATAGTTGCGATTGACAATGCCGTAAATGTGATGGAATACAAGACGTTACACACTATACATTTAAATCTATAGCCTCCGATACAGCAGTCCGCCCTCCACCGTGTGAGCAGCGATAGCGTGATGGCACAGTTCACACGTGGCTGAACATCACCTATTACTAATGTTGAAAGAAAATATACAATACCAGAATTTTTCGAAATTTCTCAATATTTTAATGCTTCATCATGCATTAGAAATATATATTTAATTCTACAAATCATGAAATATTTATTATATGGTATTGCCTTGCAATCACCTACCTACAACTGCAATATCACAATTAGAGAATAGTCATTCAGTGAACTCAAACAGGGTTCGCATCGACATCCGCTGGTGTAACCGCTGGTGGTGTGGTGTAAGAGAGCGTCACCGCCGGTGACTAACCGCCCGCCACTGCCGCCTCACTCCTCGGTAAGGATGTGGCGGCTTTCCATCCGGCCCGGGGGCGCCGGGGACGCTGATGAGATGACCCCGGCCGCCTCGGGTCACCGCCCGCCGCCGACTGTCGCCTCAGGCGCCCCCCACGCGCCGGAAACAGCCCACCTAAACACATATTTTTAACCCTCCTGTTGGACATATGTCCGTCTAAATAAAAGCGACTAATTGTTAAAATAGAACTGGTAAATTTTACCACACTGTTTTCCCAATCGATTGTGTATTCACCAGTACTCGACATCCTCAGATTCTGGAAATTATAAACATAATATGTAGGTGTAACGAGTCATAGAAGTAATTTTCTACAAATACTGTTTGAAATATGAGTGTTTTGACCTTATTTGCGTCAGCGATCTAAGGCTAAGAGCTATACACGCATGTTTTGCTTATAACCATGACAGAGGGAGCTACAGTGCACCAGAAATTGGCAGAAAACCGCCGAGCCTAGTGTGTAGAGATTGAATTGAAGGAAGCTATAAAAATATACCTGCCAAGCTCACTAGCATTTGGAATATATTAAGAAACGAGGTGGAGGGAGCAAAATGGGTAACACGTAGTCGCGATTCAAAAGATATCGAGTTATCTAGCTCTTTCAGAGGCTGATGAGACGTTGCATTTATGTAGATTAACACGCACATTGACGAGGGTCTGAGCCACCTTCGCTTTGACGGGGGGGGCGGTTACCCGACCCCCTAAGATCTCGAGAACCACGGCAGGTAGCAAAAAACGGTAAAAGGCGTTGGGTAGCCCATCCACTTCTCCATCGAAAATATTTGAACCTTTTTTTCAGGTCACATTTAAGGTCACGAGAGGTCAAAACATGCCGTCATAGGGATAACATGTAAATTAAGTTTTTCGGCCATTTCATCTGAACAAGTAAAGATAGAGCAAAACGACTTAAACCATATGAATCCTCGCAGCAAGCCAAATCGAATGGTATATACTTTGACATTGCTAGGTCAAATCAAGGATTTGACCTGACCTTGGGTCAGGTCAGGGTCAAATTATATAAAATGCATATCATTAGAACCGCAAAGCCAAGGCAGGTCTAATGCAGCTAAAATAAACGCTCTATCACCGTTCGTTACTGAGTTATTCAATAAAAAAACATGTTCCCATGTATTTCCAATTGAGAGGTCATGCCTCGTACCTGACCTTAGGTCATCGATATCAAAAATACCGAACAATATTTTAGAGAACTCGGTGGGCCTATTATTTGATATAAGTTTCAATCTGATAAGTTTACCCTGCTCCGACTTATGCTATCTTAAACTTTTTTGAGGACAGGTCACTTGACCTGTACTGGTGACCTAACCTGAGATGACCTAACCTTAAAATTTTGACAAAAGTTGTAAATATGATGAGGGAAAAGGTATGCCAAGTACAGTGGCGCTACGCGCCGCTGTTTTTGTGTTATCTTTGAAAAACCCGAGGGGGCGGGTACCCGCCCCCCGTCAATGCGCGCGTCAATGTATATGTCAGAATCACTGTCCGGAACGTGGGACACTGTCGTTATTTATTAGCAAGTGTGTGCTTATTTCAGAGTGGGAGATGTATGGATTCGATTTTCCTGCGAGATTTCCACTTTAATTTGTCACAGATCAAGTTCAAAATTATTATTCCTTTATAATGAGGGCTGTACCCTGGTTCTTGGATTGCAAGTGCTCAGTTTTTTTTTATAAGAAGACTTCCATGTGTTTTTGCGTCTACAAGTAACTGATTTTAATATTACATTTTATGGATTATGTTTAAGGAGGTAATCGATGACAATGGCAGAATCACTCAACACTTGGAAGACATAGCCCAGCTTTGGGCCCAATATCCAGCAGCACGCTAAGGTCCATTAATCTACACTGTGTCCAGGTAAGCTCACTTTAGAGGTTTTTACAACGGGTAGCCCACCCATGGTTTTCGGCAGACAGAAAGTGACTGATTATCATCACGATGAAGCCATGCTAATTATGCATCCAAGTCAGCTCTCGGTGAACTCTGACCTAGCGGCATGGTGAAAGTAGACGGTGCTCCCAAAGAATCGTACATGTCAAAAACACACAGCCTGTTTATATTGCCAACCGCCAGTTCCCACACCCTACTACTAAGGCCTCCTGCAGGTAGGAAATGCCTAACTACATTAGCCGTAAGCGTGGCCAAAGAATGTTAGAGAGGCCAGCCAAGCCGGCCCAAGTTGCATGTCGGAAGTCGGCGACAAGTAGGAGTGTTTGAACAAGTACTTGGATAAACTCGTACAAGGGTTTATTGCGCAAGAGTATACAAACCACATTTTTGAACTTGTCTAAAAATGGACACAGACTTAATCTTATCAAACATTTCTAGGCTTTGTAAATTTTGAATTCACCACAGGTTGAGAGGATCATACAGTGATGCCATTGGCAGATCCAGGAGCAAACTTTTTGGGGGGGCAAGCTAACGTTGAGGGGGGGCTAAAGCTAGATAAAATCGCAAAAAATATAGAATTAAAAAAACAGAAAACATCTTATCGTTTAGGGGTGGGGACAAAAGCTACTGTTTTAGGCTATGGTGGGGGCCACGGCCCCTTTGGCCCCTTGGATCCATCAGTGAGTGATGCAATGAAAGATGGCAATGTCAGCTATGATTAATGGATAAATATAGTAATGGTAAATAATGAAGAGCTATCGCAAACAGCTGGCCAAGTCCGATCGAATAGTTACCGGTGGATCCAGAACTAGAGCTGGGAGGGAGACCAATGGGACCCAGACTAGGGAATTTCCTTGGGTTGAAACAGTGATAACCGGGAGGAGAAAGAGTGTGAGGTGCAAGCTATAGCAGCATGGGTAAAAATGTAAAAATGATTAATGATTTTCTAACCTTTCTAATTGTTTCATCAATAATAAGTATCGGGGTTTAATGACGCTCTAAATGCCAGGTAATAGGGTGTCGCAAACCCCACCCTGTTGGGAGGGTTTTTGGGGATCAAGTTGTGTCTTTTCAAAGAACCCGTTGGAATTTGAACCCGGGATCTACGGCTCTGAGTATTAACCATTGAAAAAGCACTTGCCTGAATTTTCTTTTCACTTACCATGGAACAGTGCCCAGAGATCAGCTGTCACCTGAACAAAAAGTTTGATATCGAAAAATTTGAGCCATTGGAGAGGGTATAAAAGTATATGATAGAAGTATGAGCTACTTTTGTTAATAATTTCGTTTTTTCTCACAGTCTTGACTTCTTGGAGGCTATTTTACGTGCATTAATCAAGTAATTTCTTCTGCCAGGACCAGGACCGAGGATTCCAGAGAAAGCTGCATGGGAAGAATGCGATAGGCGGCACCCCACCGGCTTCTAGCTGCCTGGTAAACAAACTCTAGGTATTGTTCAAACACTCGCCAGTGGCGAAAACTTGAGTTCTTTGGTGGATTTGGAGATTGAAATTCTTAAGTGCCATGAAGTGACATTCAAATAAAATTTCAGGTTTTAGGATCTCGGTCAACCAGACAACAAAGCAGAGACGTTAAAGCTGAGCTTGTATAAGGTATAAACATTAGTCTCAGCCCGGAAAAATATCCCGCGTTTTACTGTTTCAACCCTTGTACATAGAGCAGCAAGTACTCAAATGATTTAGTGCTGCTCTCATATTTTGTCTTGGGGCGTGTTGAGATATTCAAGTAGATGGCTTCACTTAACCCGCGCCCCACCGGGGTCCGGCGCCACCTTCGCCCCACCGGGGGCCATCGATGGCCCCCCTCTAATTCCGAAAATATGGGCGTTAGCGCAAATCTGCAAAAGTGTAGTAGAAAGATCGCGTGAATTCAGTAAGAAATTACTTCACATGTTATAGTGCTCAGGTCAATGGCTTGACCTCCAGAGGTCAAATTAGGTCAAGATCGGCTATTTTCACTCAAAATAGCAATGATTAAGCAGACTGGGCATAACTCTTATATCATTAGAGCTATTGAGGCCTGGTAAAATACATTTGATAGCAAATTGCCAGTACTTTTTCCGCTATGTGGAACGTAAAGACCTCCCGCCAGTGGTTTGACCTCCAGAGGTCACCTCGTGACCTAATATGACCTGAGGTCACGAAAATTCAAAAAGTGACCTTGCCGTATATCAAATGAAAGCCAGTGACAAGACAAACACGATGGTGTTTGTTTCACTGCTCTAGCTTAATTAGGTCAAAAATTATTGTCAAAATACTGTTTTTGACTTGTGGTGACCTTGGATGACCTTGGAAAATGTCAAATGGCAAATATGACCCCTGGGATCCATGAAATGATGTGCAAAAACGCTGTTCTGAGCAGGCTGAGTATTTGCAATCATTTTTGTGGCTTTTATATCATGAAACAGCTTTTCCCCATGCTTTTCCAATGGGAGAGGTCGCCTCGTGACCTGACCTCGGGGCACGAAATCGAAAAATCCCGGATATACACCTTGTAGACCCTGGAGGGGTCATGAAGTGTAGGAAGTTTCAAATCGATCAACTTTGAAATGTAGCTCTTACAGAGCTCTAAAGTTAAAGTGAGGTGACCTTGGTTGACCTCGTCTGGTGACCTGACCTTGGGTGACCCGGGGTAAAAAATTTCAGGGATGATGGAGAAATGATGCAGTGAGAGGTAGAGCCCTCAACTGCGGTGCTGCGCCTCGTCGTTTTTCTGCTATCCCGGAAAAACCTTAGGGGGCCATCGATGGCCCCCAGGTGGGGCGAGGGTTAAAGACGAGATGTGTTCACAAGAAGACAAAAGTAAGATAGAGATGCAGTAAGCCGAGATCAATGTTCATTAAAGGCTAGCAAAATAAAAAAATATTTCCTTGATTTATATGTTGTCTCTTTGGCTTATTTTTTAAGTACCGCTTCAAATGACGCATCTAGTTTATAAGTGCCTTCTTCTTTTTTAGATACATTTTGTCCCACTCATTGCTAGGCTAGTCTCGAAGACACCGACCCACCATCCAAACGAGTGATTCCCGCAATAGTGCGATCTAA
This sequence comes from Lepas anatifera, assembly GCA_034440635.1. Taxonomy (NCBI): domain Eukaryota; kingdom Metazoa; phylum Arthropoda; class Thecostraca; family Lepadidae; genus Lepas; species Lepas anatifera. The sequence continues at coordinate 290,960 of JAOTON010001851.1, read as the reverse complement.
CTGAGACAGAAGGGCAACATCCTTTTCCCATTCCTAAAAATGGAATTTATGTGATCAACAAATGTTAGTTTTGATCCATGTCAAACCCTAGGGCTCCTTGTCGTTGTCAAATTTTTCAGGTGATATATTTTAGATTTTCTAAGCAGTCATACTAATTCGAACTAAATGGTTCTGCAACACTCGCAGTGACCTCCAAATGTGTTGTATCATTTGCACCCATCTACGCCTATTAACGTAGCACCTCATCAGTCTAGCGCTGTAGCCTATTTATTGTAGTCTATTGATGCAAACTGGCGATAAACGTGTCACAAATGACTGTGCGCCATAACGCGGCGGTGGCCTAATTTATTACAATTAAGTGTGCGTCAGGCCTGCATCGCCCGCCGGCCCGCCACCGTCGCAGCGCGAGCTGACCTCCCTGACCCCGGCGCTCAGTTTCCCAGCCTCAGGGCACAGACTGTGGCCCCGGGGTCATCGGTGCAGCGGTGACAGGTGTGCCCTCCGGCGCTTTCGGCTACATGTGCTCATCCTGAGAGATCAAAGCCATCAGACCGTTTGTAAATCACGCTTTCGCTATATTGTTGATTTTGTATTATATGCTTGTACATTATTTTCCCCTGTGCACATAGCTACTCGTGCCACATTTTCATATGGGTGGGAACAGATGGTCTTTTCATAAGAGGCAATATAGAGAACCAAACACTTGATGCATCATATATTGACGGTTTATATACTAGATGCAAGTCCCTGCAGCTGCATCTGCACACTCAAAACGGCAATTTTTGGCACGTTATCAGCAAACTATTTCTCACTCGGTTGTGATTCAGCTTAGAGCATGGTTGTTTTAAACCGTGCGTTCCGATTGTCTGCACATCACAGAAGCATTTGGCAGTGATATATTTTTGGAATACGGGGAAAAAGGCCGCTTTCATGAGGAAGTATCGGAGAAATAGTTTTCCAGTAATTTGCGAAATACTATTATGTTTCTTGAGGGTTTTTTGACACACAATCGAAAGCTACTGACACAACACACTTCATGTAGGCTGAATCGTGGCCAGGTGAGCAAACGTTCACTAACTGCCGAGTCTGTATACTAAGTAGTCACCTTCAGATCCCACTGCAGCGAGCCGTATATACATACCCAGACAGCTTTATGTATTGCCTAAGAAGTACATGAGCTACCTGGTTTTTTGCATTGTCCCAGTCATATGTTTACATTCATTTAAAACTATGAAGGTTTCTCATTGTGTCCAAATGACTACAGGCATGGAGGCTCTGAACGAGGCATGAATGCTGCTTAGCATTGCATAATAATCCCGAAGTTTGCATTACATCGTGACCATTTATTTGACTTTCTGTGTGGGGCAGTTTCGAAATTCGTGCAAGGTAGCCGCCGTGAAAACTGCTTCCCACAGGACGAAAAATACCATGTCATGACGGTACCATCAGTGGTGAAGATTCAAAAGCACCGATTCTGCTATTTCCTGAAGGTATGTGAGTTCAAGATGCACTTCTTGTGCAAATGGGCAGCGAATAATGCATGGAAAGCATCGTTAAGTGCAAATTGGGCAGTGTATATGAACTGAAAGCGTAACCTTATGGGTTTTAGTTCTGACTGGAAATACATATCTTAATTAATTTGCCGCAAGTTAACTTCGCGTTTCTACAAGTGGTTCCTCGCCGCCGAATTGCGCGCGGCTGCTATTTCCAGGGCTCAGCTCAGCCCCTGGTTTCTGCAAAGGAATCTACGGCTTTATTCACGCATTCAGGCTATGGCAGGCTATTATCAATAATAACAACGATAACACTTTATTTCGTACATTCAATGCAAAGTAGATGTCCACAGTCATATATACATTTCACGCACACCATAAGAGAACTTGCCTAACGGTCATAAGGCGCATATGCCTTTAAAATACTCTTTCCAGTCCACTACTAAGACGAAAATCGAGGTCACAATTTATAACTTCATATTTAATTCTGAGCTCCCAGTGATCTTTGGCAAACAGTCCAGTTCTGAAAACTTCACTTTGATTCAAGGCATGCATGATGCTATTTGGTACTTTTTGATAATAATTTGAACTGCATTACCTGTTTTTCAGCCAGAAGTATGACATAGGTAATATATGCCACAAGCCAAGCACACCGTGTAATTATGATACCAGATGGGAATTTTAAAAGAAGTTTCACCCAAGAATGATATGCAGCCCTCACCTCACGCCAGACCCTTATATTCTTTGTGGGTGTTCATAATTCTACTCCATACAACTGGCTACAGAAAGCCATAAAAAGCATGCCGATAACATTCCGATCGACAAAGCCAACCCTACTCTAAAGTTTGTTAACCTGGTAGTAGAGAAACCTTTTAGCCCGTAGTCTGCCAGGCGTGTCATCCAGGTTACAGCCGATAATGCGTCCCAAATACTTGAACTCGTTGACCAATTCCAAAGCTATACCACCTAGCATGAATCCATGCATGAACTGCCTGGACAGCTCGCTCCTTAACACGCGCACTGGAGGGGGTCTCAGAGGCCCCCCCGTTTTTCCAAGGTGGCTGGAGAACCGACCATAGCCGAAACACGATACTTTGCCACATTTAACATAATTTGATAGCGCGTCGATTGGTGAAGACTTTTTGAAAATCGGTCGAAAATTTTTTGACTTATAGGCTTTCAAAGTCAGATCTGCATTTTGAGATCGCCGTAAACGTGCGGTCGGACCAGTTAGCTTGCATTGGAGACCGAGTGGTGACGTCATAACGTCATATAAGCGGGATTATATGTCAAGGTCACTTCACATGAAAGTCAAGATGAAGGTCAAAGGTCACAGGTCAAGGTCATATCTGCATTTTCAAGGTCACTGACCACTGAGCGTCCGGTCAAATAACGTTACCCTGTCTGACAGATATTATGCTATGACGTCATCGGTAGGGTACCCCAATACAAAGTTCAAGGTCAAAGGTCAAGATCAAAGGTCATTGGGAAAGGCCAATCCTCATTTCCCGCCAAACAGTGGCTACAGTGTTAGTCAAAGTGTAAATTATAAGTAGTATACCATATGGTGACATTAAAGGTCAATGACCTTGAATGACCTTGACCCAAAAGTTGTAGGGAAGCCTCTTTGAGACCTCTTCTCTATGAACCTTGTCCGCCTTTAGCTTATTCCTACCATTTCCCGCATAATCACAGCATTTACCGATCGATCCCCAGCATGGCCAATATTTGACCTTTACGACCTCGTTTGCCCTTGAAGATATTGACCTAGGTCAATAAAAATTGGTCATCATGTAGATCACCCTAGCCCTCACCCACCTACCAAGTAGCGTTTTTCTAACCCTCTTATTTTCCGAGATCTTAGGGGGCCTACCAGGCCCCTCCAGTGCGCGTTAGTGCCAGACCCCCTCCAGTGCGGGTGTTAACAAGGAAGCTATTGACCGATGATATAGGATAGAAACATATTTCTGTGGATTAAACTTAATGTCACGCTTTACTGCAAACTTAAGAGACATGTCCACCAACAACTGAAGACCTTCCCGACTGGGACTAAGCAGAACAATGTCGTCGGTGTGCGCTATCACATTAGTAGCGACTGAACCTATTTAACATTTGTACCTTTTTGACAACCATAGTGTCGTCAGCCAGAATATAGATAAACAAATTTACAGCTAGACCAATGGGAAATCATCCACGAAGAATGCGTTATTCTTGGGTCCATACATGACAGATTATATTATATTCAATGAATTAATTTATCGTAATCCCTACATCGACTTTCATGAACACATTTCTGTCACTGCTTGTTTCTTGTAATAGGGCAAGGAGCATGAGCAGAAAATGTGAGCGTCTCCCCATGCTATGCATGTGGGCAGGACTTGTGCAGGACATCATAGGCGATCCAGGATTGCCATTCGGGCGGGGGAAGCTTCCCGGGGAGGGGTCATCCGGACCAGGGAGTGCGCCATTCTTGGCCGGTAAAACCAATCAGGTGAGCGCCAGATTCTCTCGCTGGGCGCTGATTTTTGCATCCTGGGGGAGCAGCATTTACGGGGCGCCATTAACCTTTTAGGGGGAGTGCCCATTTTAGGGGGCACGAGTGTTTATCGGGGGGGCACGTTCCCCCTTCCCCCTAAATCCACCTATGCAGGACAGGACTGCCCAGAACAGAGTTGGAATACGGTATGGGTTGGGTAATCAAATGGATACCAATTGGATCCAATAAAATCCATGGATTGGCTTGGATCTGATTGGTTAAAACTTTTTCGATCTGCATAGGATTTTTATTACCAATTTTTTTTGATTCAGTTGCATATTTCGAAAATGGACGGGATCTGGGCCGATCATCGTGGTGTGGAATTTACACTACCTCCGGGAGCCTCTCGAATCATGAATGACTTGGTATTTGATACGCACAAGCATGCTAAGAACCAAAAACTTCTCCACTTCTGTAGGCTTGGCGGTGTATATTCACAAAATGATCTGAATAGAACTGAGAAGCAAAACAAAAAAAAAACACTGAAACGCTTGTGGAGTGTCCATGATGAAACACTATACACGTATCCAGGATCTCTGATCGGAGAGGGGCATTCGACCTGGAAAGCGCCATTTAAACCAGAAGGGTGCCTCTTTTGAGAGGCGTAAAACCTATCCAGGAGGGCTCCAAATCTTATTGCAGTGGCGCTGATACTTGCATCTTTGGAGGGAGCGCAGGAGGGTGGGAAGCGACGCGATGTTTTAGGGGAGCCAAGGACGCTTGAAGAGGACGCCAAGGCTCTATTGATGGAAGGGGGACGTGCATCCCATCCGCCTGTGATCCACCTATGTGAAACACTCAGCAAAAATGCGAGTTGGCTTGTGAAAACAGAAATTGCATGCAGTGCAGTTTTTTGCTACTATCTTTACAACAACAACGTTGTCCAGTGACAAGGTATTGTATAGAGGAAAGCAAATTAGTCCAGGACTCTCGCTGCCCTGTCTAAAGCTGCACTGTAACTGGTCTTATGGAAAATCCGTCGTTTTCGATGGCATTATCAGTCGGGTTTCTCCGAGTGCGAGTCTGCGGTAGGGCGCCTCACTCTGCCGTAAGAGGCGGCGCTGTCTCCTTTTCACAGGTCAAGTGAGCGCACGGGCGGGTCGGTCGGTACTGGTTCTTCGGCGCGATTCTGCGAGCCCAGTGTGGAACTCATCACTCATCGCCGGCCGCGTTTCATGCGGCATCAGTGTAGAGATGGGCAGAGTAAGGCTGAGTGAATGCTGAAAGAAGTGCCTTTGGGGAAACGGTAAAGTTCTGGGTAGGAGATTCAAAGTTTTTGAACGAACAACTCGTCTTCTCATTTTAGACTGCTCTTTCGCTTTGTGCAATGCATACATTTAAGGCATTCGGGGATGTCCGGAACACCACAGAATTAGTTTGCATCGCTTCGGGGCAGCAGTCAATAGGTCCACATCGCTTCGGGGCAGCAGTCAATAAGGTCACAATGCTTCCGGGCAGCAGCCAATGGGTCCACAACGCTTCTGGGTATACCAGCACATCGGCGACCACATATGTTAACCTACCCATAGGGACATGGGTGGCTTAGTGGATAGCATCAAAGTCTCCTAAACCGCCGGTCCCAGTTTCAAATTCCGGCGGAGCCTCTGAATAAATCTATCTGATCCCACAAGTTCCTCCCGACAGGGTCAGAGTTGACGATGCCGTATAACCTTGGCGTTTTGTACGTCACTAAGCTCCAACAATTATTTTTATCATCATCATACCCATGCCTACACCTGTCCATCTAAAGCAGAATTTCATTACATACCGCAGCCTGCACGATTGCTTCGCTACACCCGGCAGCTTATCGTGTGTTATCAGCCAGCTAGGCAACGGCCGGGCCCCATAACCGGTTATACGGCGGTGACCGGGAAAGCGCCCAGAGATGAGAAAGCGAAACTTCACTTTCAGTGGCGTACGCCCACACATGCCCATCGATTAAAACTTCGCACAGGTGGGTAGCACTTCTACAGAACGCCATAAATATGCAATCGTTATTTTATAGTCATAAACATGAATTATTTCATTTCGACCGAAATCTCAGATACCACAGCCATTTGTGCAAAAAAGTATTTTCCACAAAACAAAATGTTATGACAGGTCGACAGCGTTTGCTATGCCAAAGATCACATGTGAGTGATGTTCAAATACGAGATTAAATAATCGCTTGGTTGGCACTTACTTTTCGCTCATTACATTCGTTCGGAGCATCGGTACGCATCTGTATTCTGCCATTCTAAATTGCCTACGAGTGAGTTGTGTATAATCAGTGGTCTAAAGTGGCCTCATCCAACTGCAGCTTCCGTAATGGACTCATCAAAACTATCACTTCAAATGTTTTGACTCCAAAAAGGAAAAGTGAAAAGCTAGGTTTTATGGAAACAATAGTTTCGAGTGATTCTGATTAATTATTTTTGGGCGTTTGAATGCGCATTGTGACAGCGACTTTGCTGCTCAGCTGATGGTGAATATCACCTACCTGCTATCCCAGTGAGCGGACTATACGATTCGAAATTAGCTGCGGATACGCTGTGTGCGATTCTTCAGAAAACTTCCGTAAATACTTCAATTTGTCACCATAGCCAACCCCTTCAAATCGGAATGTTTAGTTTCGCAGCACGAGTTCAACTTGATGTTTACGGTTTTGCTGACTGGGCGACCAAATTTTGGAGTAGTTTGGGGCACATTGGCACGTGTCGAGACCAATTTTTGTCACCCAATTAACCTGCAATTCTAATAAGATGACAAAATTTCTTTAACACGCGCCCCGCTGGGGTCCCTTGCATGACGCGCCCCGCTGGGGGGCGTTTTTCGCCCCCTCCCTCCGTATCTCGCTCCCCACGAAAGCTAAAGGAAAATTACGGGCCGCGTTCGAAGCTCTTGGCAAGACGAAGAGATTTTATACGAAAACTTTTTATGTCAGGTCAATATTGAGGTCAGCATAGGTCAAAGAAGGCTCCATAGGCTTACAACAGAGCAGTGTACGTTTCCTTCTCTAGATCTGCCCTCAGGGGAGCTAGAGCAAATCTTTATATATCATTGGATTCCTCTTATTGCAGCAAATTAAATGATGTATAATATGGCCTTGCTAGGTCAAATAGTCAAAATGACCTGACCTCGAGCTAGGTCAGGGTCACAAAGTGACCTGGTATGGTCATGTTGCATATCAATCGACTCCCCGTGACAATATAAGCACAATGCAAGCAGAATGGGAGCTTTATCTCAATTCAGTGAGAATTTATTGACAAAGCAATCACTCTCTGCTCCCGTGACCTGATATGACCTTTGAGAGGTCAGATGCTCAAAAACTCAACTTGATGGTCAAGATCGTGGTAAGAATAGACGGTTTGAGGATTTTCAGCTTTACCAATCCAGCATTTACTGAAAACGAGACCATTATATTTTTCACCATAAACTTATAATGGGATGACCAAAAAATGATCCCACCTTAGGTCAACAATATCGAAATTCCGAGATAACAGATTTGTAGACCCTAATGACTTTATTATATTGTGGAAGTTTCAAACTGATTGGTTTGCTAATGTTCCCTGGGCGCTGCTTCAAACTCGTAATTTTAGGTTTTGAGGTCGGGCCACTTGACCCTGAATATCTCCTTGACCTGATATGACCTTAACCAAAAAATGTAGTGAGATGTGCAAAATTAATTAGGCATAAGGTACCGTAAGTTTCGTTGTTCTGCGTCTCTTCGTTTTTGGGCTATCTGGGGAAAACCAGGAGGTGGGGCGAATTTCGCCCCCCCCAGCGGGGCGCGTGTTAACCCATGCGTTGAAAATGTCTTTGTCCATAGATGCAGACGTTTCACTGAACCTCGTTTATGCAAACGAGGCATACAACGTAGTACAGAGTATTGTTCAAGAGAACTACGACCACTCGCCGCACACTCGTAAGAAAGCGTAATCCGATGATACCATGCCTAAGCAATACCTATATTATTCACGATGCTACTATATGACGTCACTTCTACACTGCATCCTTTGGATCATAACATTTCCCCAAAAAACAAAGGCAGGTATATATGTACATGCATATAGGCATGGTTTGAGCCCATTTGTATCGCTTATTGGAGGATATGGCCTCGCACCTTCGGCCGTTAGATTCATTCTAAGTAGGTAAGTATAGCCGCATTTCATTAGAAGCAAAGCCCTCGCAGTTCCAATCGGCCAGTAGAACATTGGGCTTTGGAGGAGTCTCCCAACCACAAAAATTCGGTGCTAGACAGTGGGTTAGCACGCCAATTGGTTTCTGAAGGTGACAAAGGGCTGAGTTCGTAGGTAGGGAGCGAAGTGAAAGCCGACAAAAAGCATGGCCAACTTCTATGAGAAAGGAGTATGTATTCCACAGAGAGGAGAGGCTGCTTTTCTCGCCCATTCACCCCTTGACTATGCTCTGAGCACGCAGTTTTTATGAAATTGTTACCTTTTCCCTTCGATTCATTGACATTGCAAGGGCTCATCAGCAAATGATCACTTTGCAGAACTCAACAGTTTCCACAGAATGTTTTACTCTCTCATGGGTAATGCAGCCATTTTAATCCCGCTGAACATAAAGGACCGATCGAAAGAGCAGTGACTGTCGATGAATGGTCATAAGACCTGTGATGCTGCGGTGTATGGTTGGCGATTGTAGGCCAAAGAAAATATTTTATATTTCCTTCCCTGTTTGATATCGCCAGGCAGGGGCGCCGCCACGGAATTATTGTATGTGGGGATGGACCCGGGCTGGTGCTGACCGAGGAGGCGAATTTTGAGCACGTTCGGTACCTTACAGAATTAATGACGATGGACCAAAAACATTTGGGGGACGTTCCCCCTGGTTGGCCAACAAAGGGAGACGCGATCTCCCGTCCCCCGCTTTCGGCACACATGTCACCAGGTATATTTTCATCAAGGAAAGATGTTATTTCAACAAAAGCAGGGCTTGCAAAAACGCTTTAAAAACTCCAGGGCCTCAAAAAAATTTCCCTCGGATAAAAAGAAATGCCACGGCTCTGTCTAAGTCTTTCTAAATCTTATCAATATCAAGGCCACGTGAGGTCAATAACAATACTTTTAGTATATCATGTGATCCAGCCACTTCGCTTAGTCCCATGGGAACATAGTCATATTTTAAATTTTTGATGAGCCTTATCAGTGAAAAAGGTTGCCATGAAACTAACTTACTAGGTCGTATTCTACCGATCCTAAACGTCCGAGGGAGCAAATGGCTAGACTGCAGTAAACTCACCACAGAAAATGACTGTCATATCTGATTGAAAATTTAAGAATGATGCCCCGCCAGTCTGATATTTTTGGAGGTAAAGTTCTTAGACTCAGCATCTCATTAAAGCTTGACCTGTAAAGTCCGGAAATAAGGAGGCATTTTGTATTTCAGACACCACAGTGGCATGGTTGGTTTCACCGATACCCGGGTAATATTTGGAGCAAAAGGTGATGACCAAATGTAAACAAACCACATTTTCTTAAAAGAAACGCATAACTTTGAGAAACCGTCTACAAAACTACCCATACATAATCGCTCATGTCATCGAATCGATCGCACAGAAACACCGAGAGGCCGATCATAACACATCTCTCAAAATTTCCTTACGTGCAGAATATGTTATTAACACGTCTATGGTATATGTTACACGGCTTATTTTATTTCCTACGTAAACGTTGAATCCACCCGGGACTTCAACACCGCTCCTCACACTGATCCTGCGGTCCCCGAGGCGGTCCGGATCACGTGACCTGGACCGCCGCGGGGCGAACGCGCGAGCGAACGGCGGCATGGGCAGACGTCACCGTGTCACGACTTCACCGTAGTATCCTAGAACACATATTGAATGTGATTACTTATTAGGGTGATGTAGAAGGAAACTCTCATGATGCTTTGTGATAGCACTAAGATAATTAAAACTTTACTAGTTGCTGGCGAAAGAGGAAGACTTTACATGGTAGAAGAATGGACATAGAGTGTAATTACATCGGAAAATATGATGACATAATGAGAATAAGATGTGTGCGAATGTATGCAAACATCCATATGCACATAACATATTAAATCAAATAGATAGAAGGTTCTGTTTCCTTCTTCTGCGTGAGGTAAGTGTAACGGGGGTTTCTCGGGAAACGGGTTTTTTTGCTTCTTGGGGGCCGGGCACCGGTGTTGTTGGTGCGTAGCCGTTCCCTCCACCACCCGTTACGGAATATTTAGGGAGACAGGCGATGCAGTCAGGAGCTGGGCGCGCCTCCAGGACCGTTAGCGAGACACATAAGACACGCAGGTACAACAAACAATGAGCCATTTCATGCACATAGCCAAATAAGCTCCCAATGTATGAGCCAACATGCGTATACCCCCCCTTTTTGGTGATTTTAGAATATTCGCGTTAGGCCAAATAAATATCTGCGTAAATTAACATCTTAGTGCCGCCGGCCCCGGAGCGCTCCTTCCCAACTAACCCGCATAGGAGCGGTGTCGGGGACCGACTATGTCTCCTGAATTTATGAATAATACGTAGCTTCCTCCCTGTCCGAAACAATAATAAACGCCAGTTTCCACCGCTAAGCTTGCGGGGCACGCCTCATCAATCGCACATAGGGAGCTCCTCACCTCCGTAGGCTCTCCCCAATCGCAAAGGCCCGGATTGGTGGCAATCGGGGGTCCCCGATATCAAAATATCCCCTCCGCTACTATGTACCCCATGGTATATTGCATGGGCACAGATGTCTAATCATCGTTAAAACGTATATCGATACAGTGTGCATAGCGATGGGATCCAGGGCCGCCCCAACCTCGACGTGGTATCCAAAGGGAAACATGATTTTTGCGGTCGAGCCCCTACCGCTGCACGGCCGATCTCCGTCGACGCGACCGACCGTGTTTCCCCCTTATAAAATATAAAATGCGTAACAATCGAGTGTAATCGTTATTACGACTCGTCTTCTTGAGGGAACAATCTCGGTCGATTGCGCCAATATGGGTCGCCACCCATACCGGTCCGGGAGTAGTCGTCACTCCCCCGGCCTCCACCTCATTCATCTTCACCGGAATAGCCTGACGGCTACGCCAGTACGAGCTGCCACCCGTACCGGTCCGGTGGGGAACACCATCCCACCGGCCTCCGGACTTATCTTCATCTTCACCGGAATAGCCTGACGGCTACGCCAGTACGGGCCGGAGCCCGTACCGGTCCGGTGGGAATCACCATCCCACCGGCCTCCGGACTTATCATCATCTTCACCGGAATAGCCTGACGGCTACGCCAGTACGGGCCGGAGCCCATACCGGTCCGGTGGGAATCACCATCCCACCGGCCTCCGGACTTATCATCATCTTCACCGGAATAGCCTGACGGCTACGCCAGTATGGGCCGGAGCCCATACCGGTCCGGTGGGAATCACCATCCCACCGGCCTCCGGACTTATCATCATCTTCACCGGAATAGCCTGACGGCTACGCCAGTATGGGCCGGAGCCCATACCGGTCCGGTGGGGAACGCCATCCCACCGGCCTCCGGACTTATCTTCTTCGTCTTCTTTGTGGCAGTCATTGCATCGAGAGGCTCCCCGGCTCGGCAGCGCCGTAGTGTGCCTCCCCGTCCGATGTACTTGACGCCGACTGAAGGTGCCGTCGCCCGTCTTCAGCCCATCAGCGAGAGTCGTCACTGCTCCTGGAATCTTCTCAAGCTCTTCTTAAGCTCTTCTTCAATGCGCACGGCGCACCTTTCGCCCGGTCCGGTCGTCACCTCCTGGACCTTGATTGATGTCTGAACAGAGTGGGACGGCCAGTCTGTTCAGGGGCTCTAACTGGTTTTTGTTCGACTCTCCATCCACCTCTGATATGGCATGGCCCCTTCGATGACGTTTCGGGGTCGTATTTCATGGGTTCACTGGGTTTATCCCCCTTTTTGAAAGTGAGTCACCACAGAGCACCACACACCTCTGGCCAAGGTGCCCACCGACCTTAAACTAGCGCATTCGTATCTCCATTCGAACAAACACGCACACTCTTTCAATCACCATTCATCCATTTCCCCCTCCCTAATGGCCAGCCCCACAGCAATGCTGCTAGTAAATTTTTCCCTCCCGTACCCTTCGGTGGGGGATGCTTCTTGTGGGACACTGGGAAAAAAACTACCTTTCCGGGAGCTTCGCCCTCCGCAGAATTTCGTAACCTTGTCGAGGCCAGAAAGCGTTGAAAGTTCGGCCTCTCCATTATATGTATTCCCCTTTTTGGCGCTCGGATTTGGATCAGAGGCGGAAGAGCCCCACCTCCCCTTTTTCGAGACGTGGTGAGACCGCCGAAAAGTCACCTTAGACGTGGAGATTTGGGTGCCATGCTCACATCATTAGGTGGTTGGATAAGCCATTAATTGTTTTAGAAAAATCCTTTCCACCCCGGCCCTGGTCCATGCTATGCAACTTCAATGCTGATACCTCTCACCTAGTCCTAGCATCGTTATCTGCTCGCGATTGCCTTCACTAAAATCCTATCTAAGTGGCCTCACGTCTAATGTGCCCAGGCCTGGACATGTCATTAAAATTTTATCCGATCTCTTCAAAAGATGGTGTCTTGTTTACGCGGACATTTTCCACTGCAGTGCACGCCAGTGATTATGCATCCATCTAACAGTTCGGTAATTTAGTAGCATTCGGGTGAGACACACCGATAATTTCCGTTAAGTTACAATTTCGAATTAACAGCTGACGTTTCGCTCGAACTTACCCTCATCAGTGTATTGAAATAATTGCACCGTACAGAAATCACCGTCTAAAACAACAATCAGGTCTCCGAATCCAGCCCGTCAAATGTGATCACCGAAAGTGACTACAGGCTGTGAAAGATGTCTGGTTGATTTTCTTGTAACGTTACCTTAAATACAGTCACCGAAAATAATGTTTCCCTCAAAACTTATTCAAGCAAAAAAAACAGTGGCGGGCAAAGTTTGGACCTAGACAGCCAGACTCCCCGTTCGCATGTTTTTTTGTTGCAAATTTGAATTCGACGTTCTCTGGATGGTATTCCTATACGCATATACCTATCCCTTCCCATTATCCAGGGAACCAATCTGCGGTTGAGGCATTGTACGATATTGTATGAATGAAAATGCCAGATAAGCGCGAAATTCCTAACCCTGGACATAGCTGTCATCTTTGTTGAATCCTCCCCGAAGTGGACTGACTGAGCACTCCGCTAATTGCTGATGACCCACGCGACGGACTGGTGGCGTGACCGCACGGGCACTAATACATCCGTTAAGGTCGAAATCATACCCGAAAAATATGTGATTCTAAAGTTGATTAACTTGCGCTCTCGATTCGAGGCCTAATTACCCCAATCGCGTACCCTGCGGCGGTCTCCATTCCTCCGACAGTGTACTCGATCAAAACAGGCCACCCTGCGAACCCGCTCTGTCCAGCCGCCTGGGCGGATGGCGGGCACGGCGCCCGAGGGCACAAACACCCCTCCCGGAGCGCCGGGCGACTGTTTCTGGCAGGCGCGAGACGGTCACGCGGCCGGCGCCAGGACGCGGTCAGTCGGCCGGATCTAAAAGCGGGGCTTTATTCCCTTCCCCAAGTTGTAATTTTTATTGCACGTTCCGGGTTCTGATACAAAAACATAGAATTTGTTTTATTGCCGAAATGGGGTGATTTCGAAGGACTCCTTCAGGATGTGAAGGGTGGTCCGACCTGTGCACTCACTTTCAAACTAATAGTCGTGCGGACATTTGATCCAGGAGGCTTTGAGCGAGACAAATTAGGCTGGAAACGATTTCTCAACAACATCTTCACAATTCCTTTTTTGGCCAAAATTATTCATGGTTATGAAACACCCCTTTAAACTATGCCAGTAAGTGGCTCATCCTTACTCTGCAGATATAGAAAGAATGCCTACGTTCATCCCACAATTATTGTCGCCACCTGCGCCGCCGCCCCGTGGACACAAGCGTCACAACAGAAGCGACCGAGTTCGGCCGCTCCCCTTCTGCGACGACCGTGCCCGCGTGAAAGGGGGGGAGAGACGCACAAATATGCGCAAACAGCTATTTAGAGCGGCGGCGATCTACAACAGAAACGAGGGTGACCCGCTTTTCTCGCGACTGGACGACTGGCGGACGTGTGGAGCGCAGAGCCGTCCCTGCTTCATACTGGGTTTTCCGGTTTTTGCGGTGCACCGGTATGGAGAAGAAACTAATCAACCTTCCAGAATTTCGGCTAAACTTGAAGTTCATCTCTAAAAATTAATCAAGAGGAGAAACGTAATCGTACGAAAATAGTTGGTTCACATAATTTGTCACTTATAGCCATAGTACAATCTGGAATAAATTACACCCTCGGCCTAAGAAAGTTTAGAAGCGTGTACGAACATGTTTCCTTTAATCACCTTCTATTTATACTATAACGTCCGAACCTCACAACGTTAAAACCAGAAATTGGTACGATACGAACGGAGGCACTGTCCAGCGTTGCCGCGTAGAGCTGGTTCTAGTAACAGGCGCCGTCTTGTCACCTGCTCAAATCCGTATAACTCATACTAATTCGATGCTAATTTATATTGCCCCTTTTTGTCTGAACTTCCGATTTAATCCTGGCATGAATTATCCCGGCGCGGTTGCAAATACTAATGCACACAATGTGATAATTCCAAGAGACTCTGTTCCAAAACAAGAATTTCGGGAATACACTGACGTTCGATAAGTACGTAATGATGATTACTCTAAAAGTCGCCCGATAAAACTTAAGTTGAGTGGATTTCGACAGACACAAATGTCGCAGCCAATCTCCAGCCGCAAACGTAGTCTGAATTGCATGATTAGCCTGCGTTTTGGCGCCCATGCAAAAAAAACATTCATAAGGAGAAACGAACGTACCCAATATGTAGTGTGATCTTCAGCTAACCAAAGCATCGGAGGATTCCTCTGTGTACATGTCGGCTAAATTTACTTTACATACGAATATGCCGGCCAAAAAAACATGGCGTAGAAAATTCCGTCCCTAGCCAAGAACCTTTTTAAATTCCGACAGATTTACTAGAACAGATGGCAAGTAGTTAACTGCTATTCTGTGGAAGAACCATTAACTCTGTCCAGGCATTCTGTAAATTTATATACAGCAAATTACCCTCGGTTAGACCCTATTCCGCTCAGCTCGTTATATTTCATTCGTCCTTTGTCCCAGACTTTCAGCGGCATCCGCGAATCAGAAGACAATGGAAAAAAATAACGTTCACATCTTATATTCATGTACTAATTTGGACAGTCCAGAACACGTCAGCAGTACCATTTCAACACAATGGCAAAGGGACAAGTCTGAGTCGAATCATCTTTCCCTTCCGCCACCATCCCCCGTTTCCAGACAATTTCATAATTTGGCACATTTCGACTAATCTTGCCGGCTCGTAGGGGCCCGCGGCGGCACACATTCACATAGTTGCTTCCCTTGCCCTGATTTTGCCAATATCCACAATTCGAACAATGCATGTCATTTGGCTCGGTGGGAGAGATGAAATAAATTTTGAATTTTGAAGAAACGGCTCATCGTTTCTTGTACTCACATGGCTGCTGCGTCAGCGCTGGCGCGTCCTCCCAGCCTGCCCTCCGGCGTGTGCCCCCCTGGAGTCAAGCCTCCTTCCTCTACGGCCTCCACACCACGAGTTCCTCGTCTCTCCTCTCTTTACCCCTCTCTGGGATCCAGACACCTCTCTACTGAGCCCTCATTGGCTCTCCTCCCCGCGTCTGCTATCCCCGAGCAGGGGTGCGGGTCTCTGCTCTGCTCTGGTCACCACTCTCTTGTGACCCATTTACCGCCGCCTTCAGCGGCCAAAACCATGTGAACCATGGCATCCCAAAGGCTCCAACCCACGGGTGGAGGCCAAAAAGTCGGTTGTTCCAGGGGCGCTATCTTAGCTGAGGCCTGAGACTCAGTGCTGCATCAGCATCATGTGAGCACCCAAAAAAAAGGGGACCGAGTACGGTACCTCAGCTGGAACTGGGAACAAGGGGGAACCAATTTGTCACCTCCAGTGTGCGGCATATCCGCAGCGCTGGGCCTGAAGGGGGGGTGCTGTTTACCTCCCTCACCGAGCCAATGGAACAGATGGCGTCTACGCAGCTAAAATAGAAACTTAGGACTGCATCGGCACAGCATATTAACATCAGCATATATACACAGAAAAGGTGAGCGAGGCAAAAAAATGCACTACATCGAAAAAATGTCGCTACATAAGCATGAAACAAACAGCTAAAGCAAGGAAAAGAAGGGACCAACTGTTCGAAATCTGAACGGAACAGCACACGAACACAACACACACAGATGGGACAACACATGACAAAACGCACCAGGCACCCGAGTCTGGACTCAGGGATACTAGTTTACGAGTGTCTTTAGCCTGTTGTGAAAGATATTAAACTGCTGGAGAAGACAAACGTTTTTTAAACTTTCGTCACAAACAAAGGTTTTCAAAGTCTTGCACCTCATCCTGCAATTCGTGGTGGGCCGCTAACATGGGCTCCCTGGTACCTACTATGTTCACAAACAATCCTGAACCGTGTCGCGCTATCAAGATGAATACTCTTAACACGCGCATTGACGGGGGCGGGTACCCGCCCCCCTCGGGTTTTTCGGATATAGTAGAAAAACGGCGGCGCGTAGCGCCGCCGTACTTGGTATACCTTTTCCCTCATCATTTTTACACCTTCTGTGAAAATTTTAAGGTTAGGTCATCTCAGGTCAGGTCACCAGTACAGGTCAAGTGACCCGACCTCAAACCAGGGGTCTAAAAAGTGAGCTTGTGGTCGCCGACTAAAATCCAAGCTTCTTCGATGGTCGCCGAACCTAATGCTACATGTATTACAAAATCGGTCTTAAAAGTGGTATAAATATGGCTATAGGGAAGCACTGGCGAGTGCAAGGGGGATGGTTCCAATAAAATATAGATATAAAAAACCTATAAAATATAGATCGAGTTTCTCGATACCGATGACCTAAGCCAGAATCAAGTCATTACCTAAGTGATTTCATGAGATTATAATTCAGTATTAAAGTCAAAGTTATTATCTGAAAGCAACAAAACTATACATGCTGGCCCTTAACCCTAGCCCCGGTGACCAGCATGAATCACCTATGAACCCCCCTGGTGGGAGGGTGTTAAAAATGACACCCTCGATCTCGGAAACAAAGAAAGAAGCGGAAAAAGCGTTCGAAAGGTCACCGGAAATGCAATGAAATACTCCTGGAATTTTTGCGTAAGGTCAATACTGTGGTCACCAGAGGGGAAAAATTCATATACGTCAAAATGTATCAAATGCAGTGCTCTATAAAACCTTGCTTATCTCCGTACGCAAAATAGCCGGAACCACTTTCTCAACGCTATTCGACAGAGCCCGACCAGCTCTTTCACTAAGGCAACATCCATTTTCATATCAGGTCAAAGGCTAGGGCGCAACAGGACACTGAATATTGGAGATGTTATCACGTAGCTTCAAGTTATAATAGGAAGAACGCTCGCTTTCAGCGTGATATGTCGGACCTAAAAACCAATGTTGGATAGTGATCAGTCATTTATACGCACTACGCAGTCATGAATACGTATCGATAGTGCCTACTGAGCTTAGGTTAAGTCTGTTTGGAGGTCAATCGAGGTCAAAGATGATACGCTGTCCGTACACAAGGGCAATCAAATGGGCGCCGAAAGCTGTGGGACGGGGTACCTACGCATCCCCCTGTTGGCCAACCAGGGGGACATCTCCCCAAAATTTTCGGTTCATCGTCAATAATGCTGTCAGGTACCAAATATGCTCACAATTCCCCTGCCCCGGCCAGCACCAGCCCGGGTCCGTTCCCCTGTAAAAATTCCGTGGCAGCACCCCTGGGCATTAAAATTTTCGCTCATTACTTCTATACCAAGCAAGATACAACCATGATTGATTCACCATTGTTGTTCGCTCATCAATAATGGTTTTATTTTGTGTCCATCCATGTGAAAAATTGTTAGGCCTTATCTTGGAGACAAATAAAAGGGTTTGCAGCACCTTAAAAAAGAGCCTCAGGAACAGTTCCGATGTTTCATTTAACTAGAGAAAAAACATTTTTCATGTACATACATGCGTCATGAAATACTTGTCATTCTTCACCTTGAGGCGCCACAAATCAGATAAATTCCTGTAACATTTCAAATAAATAATTCAAACATTATTCATTGGCAACATTTCCTCAGAAGTACAGTGGAAAATATCAACCATTGCTAAGATGAGGCCCAATTTTTGCTCCATTGTTGAACATGGTTCTACTCAAAGCAATAGCAATGCTGTCTCTTGGGAATAACCTTATTTTCTTTGCATGACATCATTCCCATGAAACTATTTCCAAAGCTCTTAATTGATGCATTTAAGCATTAATAATCAGGACTGAAAAAGTTTCCAGAATAGTTGCTGATGACCCATTTGGACCAGGATTTGGTACTGAGAAGAACAATTTGCATTTCAGCAACCTGTTCTTTTGTGGTGGACACAATCTGTGATATTTCTACTGTACCTCTGTGGTAGTGCTTCCATAGTTCATCCATGCTAGAGAAAACAAAACGAGTCAACTTTCTTGTGACAAAAAATACAAGATATTATCAGAAACTTGGATGCATATAATCAATCAGTTAAAAAACATACACACACACCCTGATCACCCAGTGTGCATCCATCTGTGCAAAAGACACAGCTTATTCTATGTTTGGCAGACTTGGATTGGACCATTGTCCTTGCAGTGGAGTCTTCTGGCAAATTGGAAATGTTTTTTCACATCTTTGTGCTGTGCAGGAATGCACATTTATATCCCTTATGGGGTACCAATGCAAAGTGATGGATCTAGGATTTTAGTAGGGGGCAGCCCTCTGAGATTGCATCCTGTCAACCAAAAGGGCACACTTTACCCAAAAGGGTGGCTATCGTCATCAATCAGTGGGAGAAAACTGTAATTGGTGTGACTTAAAAATGGTAACAGTGCCATAAATGGGAATGCTTGACCCATAGATGGAAAACCCATTCCCAATTATGGGAATGCTTGAGACCATTTTCCAGAACAAAATTTTGGGCCATGAAACAAACTTTTCGTCTTTCTACCTGGCTTATTTCTGTTCTTCAAATTTTAGAGGGCATTTATCTTTCAAACAGAAACAGGAAATCATACTTTATAGCCTGCATCAAATATTGAAATATTGAAGCTCAACATGTTTATTATGATCATTCACAATGTCTTGGTGCATCTGTGTAAATAAAACACTAGTCATATACAAAATCAATTAATAGATATCTAGAAAAACAACAAAAAGTTTTTAAATATTTGATTTATATTGCCACTTGAGATAATAATATATACAGACCAAGACATATGGCCATACAGAACATGATGCGAGCCAACCTAGCATAACAAAACCTGTTTTCGGCACCTTTAATGCCATTTTACACAACTTCTAAACTTCAAAGCTCCATCTGTAGCCCCATCATTTGTATTCTAGTGGTGGGGGGCAGTAGCAAGGTATTTTCTGCCTCGCAGATCTGGTTTAATCAGTTTTGGGGTACCCTTTTCTTCAGGCCGCCCTGAATCCTTTCAAACTTACGGGGTCCTGAACTCGAGTTCAGGGATCCCTTGGACCTGTCACTGCTGTGGCACCCCAAATGGAAGCTCATGTTAATTTCTGTGCCTACTAAGAGCATCCTAAAAAAATTTCCTATTTCTCATTTCAGGGACTTTAAAATCGTTAAATAACAGGCCTACTTGGTCACCCAGTTATATGTCCAGCTATAAGGCAAGAACATGGTGGTATCAAAAATAGTATACTTGTAATGGATAGTCTCATAATTAGGCACCACAAAAATCGTTCAGAATATCCACGCCCTTGGGAATGTGTGACTATAGAACAATGTTTACGATGACATTTCAGTGTGATTGTGGTTGGAAAGAGTTTAAACATGCACCACTGGTATTCAAGTTTTTTCCTTCTGAGACTTTTCGCGGTAAAGCAAAACAAGGAAACATCATTGCAAGTAGACTCCAAAACCCACCTAGATTGCACGGACTGTCTATGATAAACGCACATCTTGATTTAGCCCCTTGGATTTAACAAATTGAACACCAGTCGTCAAAAACGGCGCCCACCAACAAGAATACAAAAATATTAGCGGCAGCCCACGCCGCGCTCGTTCTGACGGCCGCACACACCGAAAATGTACCAGGGCGACCACCTGCGACCAGGCAACCACGCAAGTCGGCGGTTTCGGCCGACTCGGTCTCCCATTGGTCGCCTATTGAAAAAAATGAAAATCACCGACTTGGTACCGACTCGTGACGGATTCCAGTACATTCTAGTTTGAACTTAAAAATAATACATAGATACGGTATAAGGAGATGGCATCAGCTAAGGTACCAGGTAATTTCAGTCGCTTTTCATAAAATTGGAACCAAAAATTGTAATAAGAAGAAACATAACTAGCAAAGACTAGCAGCAACTAAGGGCGGTGATGATGCCAGATGTAATCGGCCAAAGATGCCCCGTTGTAGCCAAGCTGTCTTTCAGAAACGCCAAACAAGCCGGGAAACGAAGGCTAACTTGGCTCTTTGTCGAAGTAGATTCTGCCCATTCTTGGCTAAAGGAACTGGCAGACTTCATCCAATAGATTTTTATGGGCACTGGGTGTATTACGATGACGCGTGGAGACAGTGGAGAGGGTAAGCATATTTAGAAGCAGGAGCGGATGGTGGAAGCTAAAATCATGGGAAAACAGATGGAATCAGAGTTTGAGACGGTTGCTGGGTCGCCAACTAAAAGATGATAGGGTCGCCGACGGCGTAGGTAGATCGGCAAGTTTTTAGACCCCTGCCTCAAACCTCTTTTTCACTACCTACCGTGGTTCTCGAGATCTTAGGGGGGCGGGTACCCGCCACCCCCGTCAATGCGAAGGTGGCTCAGACCCCCGTCAATGCGCGTGTTAAATGCTTATTTTTAAGTCTTGGCTTCCTACAATAATGACACCATTCCAATGTTTGTCAAATTAATACGTTTTGTTAAACTGAGCGATACATCGACTCTTCTTCTTCCCGAACTATCTTTAGCGGTAAATTCTCGCAATGAGAGGTTCAAACGTGAGGCTTGAGAGGTGCTTTAGTCTGGCGCGAGAGAGCAATCATTCCTCGTGACACGCTAATGCCTCAGAGCGCTCAGTGAAGCGGTGAACCGCTGGGAGCCGCCGGTGACCTGTGCCGTCACCCGTGCGCTGGAATGTCGGCCCGCGCCGCTGGAATTCTCCCAACACACCACCGGCAGGTCCTGGAAGTACTGGCACGCCTTGCTTTCACATTACCTCACGACAGATAGCACCCTAACCCGGTCAGCGGACAATGTCGTGCCGCTGGCTACCGGGACCGGCACTGGCGGGAGAGCCGAGTCTGTGCAGAGCACTTTATCGATGTTTCTCCGCCACTAAATTTGATCTGGTCAGACAATAGCTCTGCTCTTTTTAGAATCAGGGAGTGTCAGTTCCGGGAAAGCGTGGAAGAGAATTTTATATGTCTAGCTTGGTACAATGTTTGTCAAACATTTTTCATGTATATGGAGAATCGGCATGGGCAAAGTACGTTTTCACATTCCATACAATACAGAATAGCTGGGAACTTCGCATTGGTATGCATATTTGACGACAGCAGCTGTGTGTGAAATGAGCTCTTGATATCAGAAGCATGCACACCACGGCCTCTCCATGGCCTTGTTCTGACCATTTACTGTATAAATTCCGGCCCTGAGCATCCGGCGACGACATTTCTTTTCGTTATTTCCACGCAGAAGAAAGCATGCTCTAGCTACCAACTAAATCTCCTATGAGGCTGGTTTGCATATACAGGAATAAAGGTGAGATGTTTAGAACAATTGAGTCACTAAAACGCTAAACTGTGGTTGGAACTATCTCGCAGAATCGATCGATATCTCCGCAGCATAGATAATTTTGAGAGTTGGCATTCTCGCTGGAAGATGATTTTTAAAATGGTTTACCCATGATTTTTATTCTCTCAAAATTATTTAAAATAAATATGTTGCAAGCTAAGGTCGTCAGTGACAAGACATGGAAATAAGTGCATGCAGGGTTATGTGTGTGCACACATACTAGCAAAGGCCAAATGTGTACACATCAGCCGAACCGAGGCGTGGATTTTTTTAAAATGATTGAGGGGTATCCAAATTTGAATCAAAGTCAATACCAGCCGTATATAATGGTAAGAATATAATCCCAGGCCACTGCAAAATTATTGGAAATGAAAAAGCTGACGAGCAGGCCAAAAAGTCTCTAGAACTCAGAGAGATAGCACCTCTCAAATGGTCTGGAGACGATAGCAAAGCTCTCCTCCAGAACCACATCCAGAAGTACATTCAAAATGATTGGACCGCTAACCACAGCGCCCATTTATTTCATATAAAGCCTAATAGCGGCTACTGGCCCAGCTCCAACCAAAACAGTCGTCGGCGTGAGGTCATCCTGACCAGACTCAGAAACGGACATACCAAGTTAAATGCCTATGGGCGTGTAGGTACCTGTGGTACCTGCTCTGCCATGGAAAATCCCTACCATATCCTCATCGACTGTCCCCAGCACGATGCCCATAGGCAGACTATGCTAGACTATTGCCGCATCAGAAATATCCCAGTAAACCTCTCCACTCTTCCCGGCAATGATCACCCTGAGCTGCTAGACAAGCTCTTTACATTCCTGAAGGCTACTAGGCTCGAGAGCTTTATCTAAACGTACCAAACAAACTTCTATGGTGACAGGTATTAAACTTACCTGCATCCGAAGAGCACCTTCCCCATATTAGAATAACAATTACACTATGGACGTCCCACTGATAAATTTAAACAATAGGTGCTTTAAACTAGGGTATATGTAACTGTCTGGTCCTAAGGTATGATAGACTCAGAATAGTTCTCACCCTAGGTTAAAAAAGGCGAAATACAGAAAACAAAACAAAAACAAACGCAAAAAAAAGTTCAACTAACCAACTAACCTTAACTAACCCTCTGTTCATGTTTGCTAACAAACTAACCCTAACTTTAGGATTACTTAACTTACTAACCATATCTAAGACTCATAACTAACCAACTCACACCCCTCCCTAACACTCTATCTGTTCTATTACCCTTCTCTCTTCCTCTATGCGGCGGCTACCCAGCCGGAGGGGTTGCTGCAACCTCACCTCCTGGTTGCAGGATAAAGACCCGTGGCATCATGTCATGCTGTTTGCGTGTGTTTCTAATAACTCAAAATTATTATTTTTCAATGGAGGAACTCGATTAACGTAAAGAAAACGGATATTAGATAACAGGGAATAAAAAAAACACTAATCTTTGCTCTGGCGAGCTTCTTCGCTTAACCTTTTAAATCATAGATGTGCCCCACGCTCGGCATCTCTGCCGTAGCAATCCCCTTCCCTCGCAAGTGTTGCTACACTTCGCGACCCATTCCTTGAAATAAGCTCCGCCCCTTTGTTCTGCAACATTAAAGTAAACCCCCTCCCGCAAAGTTATCCCACATACTTAAGAGGCGGGCAAAGGTGCCTTGCACAGAACGCCTTATAAAAAGCCCTCAACTAACTAACTAAACAAAGCATGTATTAGCCTTCCCGCACGATTGTTTAATTGTCAGCACCATTTCTAAGTCCATAAGGTGAAAAACACAAGCATTGAAGGGATATTTTACCACTACATCGATGTTTCATTGGGGGTGCCCTGCAGCCCCTAAAGAGATAAAAATCCACAACATGAGCCAAACATGATTATTCAGTCCTTCGTTAAGTGTTTTTTGTGATGGATCTTTTATTGGCTTTGATATTCAAGTTTTTTAGTTTGCCAAGAAAACCACGAAGAGGTGAAATATTGCGATCATTCTAGGTTATTACAGCTTGAAGAGCATTATTTAGAAGCATATATTTGACAAGTTTTTGAATAATTCAAACATTCTGGGGAAGAGGATACTCTTCTTGTTTATGGTATCTACAACAGGAAATAGCCTCTTAATTGTTTAAGTCTGCCATGGCGCAACGATGCGGGGATATCGGTACTGTAAAATTTTGAATATGCTGTTATAATTCTGATTTTTATTCAACAGATAGGCATATAGCATTTGGAGACAAAATACAAAATCTTCCACTTTCCATCCAATCATCATTTCTCCATTCGACAAGTCAATTTTTATTCGCTGAGTGAAGCAGTTCATTCAACCGCAACATCCTACTTGTCCCGTACGCCTTCAATAGCCGCCAGGGGGCGATTTAGATCGACAATGAGATGATAACTCTCCCACAATCCGATTCGGAGGTGAGTCGACGACTGAGTCTCTCCGCTGAGCCCTGTATCCAGCGCTGGGGTGGGTAATTACCAATTACCTGGCCGACCAGCTGGCCAGGGCTGGCTATGGCGACTGGGTTTCTCCCTCTGAGTGGCACCGCCGCCCTCAGTGAGAAAGAGAGCCCGTTAGTATGCAGCTGGGGACGGCGGGACATCGAGTGAGAGTGTCGGTCTGCGTCCACCGACCTCCATGTCAGCTCACTCTCGCTTCCTCTGCCAGCCTCCCCCCTCTCTCTCTCTCTCCTTCTCCTCACTCTGCCTTATCCCCAAGCTCCGGCCCGGCGCACCCCCAACACACAGCAGAAAGTGAAACGATATACCAGAGTGCGTCTGACCTCGTTTTCCCTTATGTCATGTCGGGTCGAGTCGACGAATGGCCTCTGTCATCTGCCGATCAAGGTATGCCGCAAGCAGAGGCGCTCGACCTTTGTTGAGACATGGGACAACAATGTTGCACGCGTTGCTTCATGAGACTGGGATGTCATTCACTAGCGGTTCTCAGCACACAGAGAAAAATTTACACCCCACGGAACACTTTGCTCGTGCCAAAGATGAGTATTCTCTGGATACTTAATTCAGTATATTATGAACGCTTTTCGGACATTTTTGGTACTCGTCAGATAACATGAGTACTTTTACTACGCCTCTTTTGTTACAGCTGGTTGTACTTCCCGTAGTACCCTTTTGCAGTTACACCAAAATGGGTACTTTTGCAATTAGTACCCCCGTTTGGTTCCGTGCCAAAAATGAAGCCTCCTACACACAGAGAATTTTTTAGTACCTTCTGTACTACTTGAACTCTTCTTTTATAACTCAGTAGCCTGTGGCTGCTAAGCTAAGTCTTAATCCGGGAGTGAAATCGGACACACCAAATAAAGTGATTCACCAAAGTACATTTTACAGTGTCAATGTATTTGTCATGTTTTTCACTCTCCAATCGATACTGCATGGACTCCATGGCTGTATTAGATTAGAGTACTAACAACATGCAAGCAAGAGGTAAGATAACCGTTATCTTAGATCAGTACCCTGGTGGCTCTTCATTCAGTACCTAATTGGAAAAATGAGAGTTTCCTAACACCAGGTGGTACTACATCCAACATCCAAGTTGGTGTAAATAACCCTTGATCAAAATTGTGGGTACTTAATCTAGTACCTATTTTGGAAAAGGAGAGTTTTCTAACACCAGGTGGTACTGCATGGAGTATTCATTCGATATGTTCAATCCCCTTTAGAATACTTCGGTGTGAAGACAGAAAAATGGCGCCAACTTTAGTGCAATAAAGGTGGTAGGTTACCCTCTATTGAGTTCTTTCTTTGAACCAAGCGACTTTTTGCATCTTCCAGCGCCATTTTCCTGCAGTGACTGGCAGACGGAAGCTCAGCCCGTGGAAAATTTGGCAAAAGGTGAGAGCTGGCATCTGTTTTGTGATTGAACAGGGTTAGGTGCATTAGGTACCAGTTATCTCTTGACATCCTTTGTGTATGGCATCTTCATCATTAGACTAGCCAAATTATAACCGGCGTAATTGTGTATACAAGCACGTCCATAAAACCTAAACTGAAAACATGGTAATGCTTCAAAGATTATGGTTAGGTAATGCATTTGACTGATTTGCCTGCTTCTGGATTGAATGCAAAATCTGAAGCCCACGTAACTTCCATTAATGAGTTTTTAAAGGTCTACATGAAACCATTTCTAGGTAGGTGCTCGGTAACTACAAATAATGTTGAAATTCCAACAATATTAAAACTTCCCACGGGGCAGAGATGATGATTCTATTTCTGTAGGGGATTCTACAATCACCCAGCATTTGTTATTTTAAGATCACATGCTTCTATTTGGCTTCCTGATTCTAAGAAGGGCGTGTTTATTTAGAAAACAGTTAATGATACAAGAAAATTATGTTAAAATGTCAGAGTACCCTTTTTCTAAGTCGAGCACCACCGAATAAAAAAACCCCTACCCTTGCTTGTAGCTAGACTCATAAGCGTAGGTACATACGTCCAAAACATTGGGGATGAAGTCTTATCTTAGAGATATTTATTTTTAGTCAACGCTGTTTATCTAATAATTAAACATAATTAATATTGGGGACATGGCCCCTTTAGGCTTCTCTACTCTTACGACTATAGGTAAACTAGGAAATGTCGCGATGTTACCTTTGTAGCTCTTGGTATTGTTTTAAATTTGGGCACCCCCAATTATTAACCCGCGCCCCGATGGGCCTCCGAATCACGTTCTCCCTGGTGATTATGGGGGTTTATGTTATGGGGGGGGCAGAGCTGGTCTTGAATTTTTCGTAAGGCCCCAAGAGTTTGTCTAAGGATGCTCTAAAAAGTTATTGGTGGCCGCCAGAACTGGTCTGGGGAGCCTTTAAGAGCTTGTCCCGGAGGGGGGGGGCAGAGTTTATTTCGGAGGGCCAAAGGTTGTTTTGGGAGTCCCCAGATTCGGCCTCGGAGTCCTCCACGAGTTGGTCTCGGGGGCCCGAAGGCTTGATATCGGGGCCCAAAAGTTTTTCTCGGGCGTGGGGCAAGGTTTTTCCTCAAGGGGCCAAACAATTTTTCTCAGGAGGCCCCCCAATTGGTTTCGAGAGGGGGGCAAAGTGCTTATCTCGAGGGCAACCCAGATATGGTTCCCGTGTCACAAGGAAAATAATAAAGGGATAACACGTGTTATTTAGCTAAATAGACCGTGAAACAAAACAAAAAATAGGTAAAAACAGCCAATATAAGTCATGTTAGTATAAGTCAAAGTTACGTCGTACGTTATATTTATTTGTCTTGTCTTAAACCACAAATTTTTCTCTACATGCATGATGTTGTCAGGTCACTAATACGCCACGGTGCTAAGTTAGTCTTATTTTGCGCCACTATAAGGAACGGTTATAGTGCCACGTGGTGACAAGTGCCGGTGCAAAGGCTAATCTCTAGCAGCAAATAGCCGACTGTTTGCCTTGCGCGCAGGGCCCAGACGTCGAATCATTTGAAGGATGCTCACACAGAATCCTGAGGAAGCGGAAAGATTTAAGGACGGCTGATTGGTTCTGGACAGAATTAACTCTCTTTTAATATCCATCGACAATATGCAAGCAGCGAGGTCAGCTCAGCTCAACTGGGGTGTCTTTTTGTAATCTGCAAGATTAAAAATGCCTAGAAAAGACCAGCAGAAACGAATATGAAGCTCATAGTTTTAGAACCAGCTTAGTCTCAATTTCAGTGCCATGTATATGTTGTCTCTTGAAACGACAAAGCTGTTTCAGTGAGCCGTGGCTGCTTTTTTGTATTGTGCTCTATATGATTAAAGCTGTGCAGTGTTACCTTGATCGAATTATCGAATCACCTTAAATATACTTCTTCAAGTACCTCTTTGTTTCACGAAGGAGAGTAGGTATTGGATTGTATTGATTGAGTACATTTTAAGCACTACTTTCAGTGCCCTTCAGACACCTTCGTAGGGTACTAGCGTTAGTACCTAAAATGGAAGTACCCTAGGAGGCCTCATTTTTGGCACGGAACCAAACGGGGGTACTAATCGCAAAAGTACCCATTTTGGTGTAACTGCAAAAGGGTACTACGGGAAGTACAACCAGCTGTAACAAAAGAGGCGTAGTAAAAGTACCCATGTTATCTGACGAGTACAAAAAATGTCCGAAAAGCGTTCATTGTATACTGAATGAAGTATCCAGAGAATACTGATTTTTGGCACGAGCAAAGTGTTCCGTGGGGTGTAAATTTTTCTCTGTGTGTAGGGTATTTCCATTTTAGGTACTAACACTAGTACCCTTCGAAGGTGTCTGAACGGCACTAAAAAAGAGTGCTTAAAATGTACTCAATCCATACAATCCAATACCTACTCCCCTTCGTGAAACAAAGAGGTACTTGAAGGAGTATATTTAAGGTGATTCGATCAAGGTAACACTGCACAGCTTTAATCATATAAAGCACAATACACACAGAGAAAAATTTACACCCCACGGAACACTTTGCTCGTGCCAAAAATCAGTATTCTCTGGATACTTAATTCAGTATACAATGAACGCTTTTCGGACATTTTTGGTACTCGTCAGATAACATGAGTACTTTTACTACGCCTCTTTTGTTACAGCTGGTTGTACTTCCCGTAGTACCCTTTTGCAGTTACACCAAAATAGGTACTTTTGCGATTAGTACCCCCGTTTGGTTCCGTGCCAAAAATGAGGCCTCCTAGGGTACTTCCATTTTAGGTACTAACGCTAGTACCCTACGAAGGTGTCTGAAGGGCACTGAAAGTAGTGCTTAAAATGTACTCAATCAATACAATCCAATACCTACTCTCCTTCGTGAAACAAAGAGGTACTTGAAGAAGTATATTTAAGGTGATTCGATAATTCGATCAAGATAACACTGCACAGCTTTAATCATATAGAGCACAATACAAAAAAGCAGCCACGGCTCACTGGAACAGCTTTGTCGTTTCAAGGGACAACATACACATGGCACTGAAATTGAGAGTAAGCTGGTTCTAAAACTATGAGCTTCATATTCGTTTCTGCTGGTCTTTTCTAGATATTTTTAATCTTGCAGATTACAAAAAGACACCCCAGTTGAGCTGAGCTGACCTCGCAGCTTGCATATTGTCGATGGATATTAAAAGATAGTTAATTCTGTCCAGAACCAATCAGCCGTCCTTAAATCTTCCCGCTTCCTCAGGGTTCTGTGTGAGCATCCTTCAAATGATTCGACGTCCGGGCCCTGCGCGCAAGGCAAACAGTCGGCTATTTGCTGCTAAAGATTAGCCTTTGCACCGGCACTTGTCACCACGTGGCACTATAACCGTTCCTTATTGTGGCTCAAAATAAGACTAACTTAGCACCGCGGCGTATTAGTGACCTGACAACATCATGCATGTAGAGAAAGAATTTGTGGTTTAAGACAAGACAAATAAATATAACGTACGACGTAACTTTACGTGACTTATATTGGCTGTTTTTACCTATTTTTTGTTTTGTTTCAAGGTCTATTTAGCTAAATAACACGTGTTATCCCTTTATTATTTTCCTTGTGACACGGGAATCATCTCTGGGGTGCCCTCGAGATAAGCACTTTGCCCCCCCTCTCGAAACCAATTCGGGGGCCTCCTGAGAAAAATTGTTTGGCCCCTTGAGGAAAAACCTTGCCCCACGCCCAAGAATAACTTTTGGGCCCCGAGATCAAGCCTTCGGGCCCCCCGAGACCAACTCTGGAGGACTCCGAGGCCGAATCTGGGGACTCCCAAAACAACCTTTGGCCCTCCGAAATAAACTCTGCCCCCTCCTCCGGGACCTTACTCTTGGGGCCTTACGAAAAATACAAGACCAGCTCTGGCCCCCCCCATAACATAAACCCACATAATCACCAGGGAGAAGGTGATTCGGAGGCCCACCGGGGCGCGGGTTAATAATTGGGGGTGGCCAAATTTAAAACAATACCAAGAGCCACAAAGATAACATAGCGGCATTTCCCAGTTTACCTATAGTCGTAAGAGTAGAGACACCCAAAGGGGCCATGCCCCGAATATTAATTATGTTTAATTATTAGATAAATAGCGTTGACTGAAAATAAATATCTCTAAGATAAGACTTCATCCCCAATGTTTTGGATGTATGTACCTACGCTTATGAGTCTAGCTACAAACAAGGGTAGGGTTTTTTTATTCGGTGATGCTCGACTTAGAAAAAGGGTACTCTGACAGTTTAACATAATTTTTCTCGTATCATTAACCGTTTTCTAAATAAACACGCCCTTCTTAGAATCAGGAAGCCAAATAGAAGCATGTGATCTTAAAATAACAAATGCTGGGTGATTGTAGAATGCCCCTACAGAAATAGAATCATCATCTCTGCCCCGTAGGAAGTTTTAAATATTTTTGGAGTTTCAACATTATTTGTAGTTACCGAGCACCTACCTAGAAATGGTTTCATGTAGACCTTTAAAAACTCATTAATGGAACCTACGTGGGCTTCAGATTTTGCATTCAATCCAGAAGCAGGCAAATCAGTCAAATGCATTACCTAGCCATAATCTTTGAAGCATTACCATGTTTTCAGTTTAGGTTTCATGGACGTGCTTGTATACACAATTACGCCGGTTATAATTTGGCTAGTCTAATGATGAAGATGCCATACACAAAGGATGTCAAAGATTAACTGGTACCTAATGCACCTAACCCTGTTCAATCACAAAACAGATGCCAACTCTCACCTTTTGCCAAATTTTCCACGGGCTGAGCTTCCGTCTGCCAGTCACTGCAGGAAAATGGCGCTGGAAGATGCAAAAAGTCGCTTGGTTCAAAGAAAGAACTCAATAGAGGGTAACCTACCACCTTTATTGCACTAAAGTTGGCGCCATTTTTCTGTCTTCACACCAAAGTATTCCAAAGGGGATTGAACATATCGAATGAATACTCCATGCAGTACCACCTGGTGTTAGAAAACTCTCCTTTTCCAAAATAGGTACTAGATTAAGTACCCACAATTTTGATCAGGGGATACTTACACCAACTTGGATGTTAGATGTAGTACCACCTGGTGTTAGGAAACTCTCATTGTTCCAATTAGGTACTGGATGAAGAGCCACCAAGGTACTGATCTAAGATAACGGTTATCTTACCTCTTGCTTGCATGTTGTTAGTACTCTAATCTAATATAGCCATGGAGTCCATGCAGTATCGATTGGAGAGTGAAAAACATGACAAATACATTGACACTGTAAAATGTACTTTGGTGAATCACTTTATTTGGTGTGTCCGATTTCACTCCCGGATTAAGACTTAGCTTAGCAGCCCCAGGCTGCTGAGTTATAAAAAAAGAGTTCAAGTAGTACAGAGGGTACTAAAAAATTCTCTGTGTGTACAAAAAGCAGCCACGGCTCACTGGAACAGCTTTGTCGTTTCAAGGGACAAAATATACATGGCACTGAATTAAGAGTAAGCTGGTTATAAAATTATGAGCTTCATATTCGTTTCTGCTGGTCTTTTCTAGACATTTCTAATCCTGCAAATTACAAAATGACACCCCAGTTGAGCTGAGCTGACCTCGCAGCTTGCATATTATCGATGGATATTAAAAGAGAGTTACTTCTGTCCAAAACCAATCAGCCGTCCTTGAATCTTCCCGCTTCCTCAGAATTCTGTGTGAGCATCCTTCAAATGATTCGACATCCGGGCCCTGCGCGCAAGGCACACAGTCGGCTATTTTCTGCTAGAGATTAGCCTTTGCACCGGCACTTGTCACCACGTGGCACTATAACCGTTCCGTATAGTGGCGCAAAATAAGACTAACTTAGCACCGCCGCGTGCTAGTGACCTGACAACGTCATGCATGTAGAGAAACAATTTGTGGTTTAACACGCGCATTGACGGGGGTCTGAGCCACCTTCGGATTGACGAGGGGGCGGGTACCCGCCCCCCTAAGATCTCGAGAACCACGGTAGGTAGCAAAAAACGGTAAACGGCGTTGGGTAGCCCATCCGCTTCTCCATCGAAAATATTTGAACCATTTTTTTGTCAGGTCACATTTAAGGTCACCAGAGGTCAAAAACATGCCGTCACATGCCGTCATAGGGATAACATGTAAATTCAGTTTTTCGGCCATTACATCTGAACAAGTAAAGATAGAGCAAAATGACTTAAACTATATGAATCCTCGCAGGAAGCCGAATCGAATGCTATATGATTTGACCTTGCTAGGTCAAATCAAAGATTTGACCTGACCTGAGGTCAGGTCAGGGTCAAGTTATATAAAATGCATATTATTATCACCGCAAAGCCAAGGTGAGTCTAATGAAGCTAAAATAAACGCTCTATTACCATCTGTTACTGAGTTATTCAGTAAAAACCATATTTCCCATGTATTACCAATGGAGAGGTCATGCTTCGTACCTGACCTTAGGTCATCGATATCAAAAATACCGGAACATATTTTAGAGAACTCGGTGAGCCCATTATGTGATATAAGTTTCAATTGGGTAAGTTCACCCTGCTCCGACTTATGCTATCTTAAACTTTTTTTGAGGTCGGGTCACTTGACCTGTACTGGTGACCTGACCTGAGATGACCTATCCTTAAAATTTTCACAGAAGTTGCAAAAATGATGAGGGAAAAGGTATACCAGTACGGAGGCGCTGCGCGCCGCCGTTTTTCTGCTCTCTCCGAAAAACCCGAGGGGGGCGGGTACCCACCCCCTCTATGACGTGATTTTACGTGACTTATATTGGCCGTTTTTACCTATTTTTTGTTTGTTTCAAGGTCTATTTAGCTAAATAACACGTGTTATCCCTTTATTATTTTCCTTGTGACACGGGCACCATCTCTGGGGTGCCCTCGAGATAAGTTCTTTGCCACCCCCTCTCGAAACCAATTCGGGGGGGGCTCCTGAGAAAAATTGTTTGGCCCCTTGAGGAAAAATCTTGCCCCACGCCCGAGAACAACTTTTGGGGCCCCGAGATCAAGCCTTGGGGTCCCCGAGACCAACTCTGGAGGAAGCCGAGGCCAAATCTGGGGACTGCTAAAACAGCCTTTGGCCCTCCGAAATAAACTCTGCCCCCTCTCCGGGACAAGCTCTTAAAGGCTCCCCAGACCAGTTCTGGTGGCCACCAATAACTTTTTAGAGCATCCTTAGACAAACTCTTGGGACCTTACGAAAAACTCAAGACCAGCTCTGCCCCCCCCATGAAATTGTATTGGCCCCTCGAGACATAACCTTGGCCCCCCAGGAGCAACTCTTGTGGCCCTCCGACCTCCAAACCATATCTACCCCTCGAACCCCTCGAATCACTCTTGATGGGTCCGAGACCAAACTCCAGGGCCTCCGAGACCAGCCTTGGGATTCCCTGAAACAAACACTTGAAGGCCCCCCGAGACCAGCTTTTGCCCCCCCCGGGAAATTTTTGGGGCTCCAGAGATCCACCTTGGGGCCGCCCAAGACAAACTCTTATGGTCCTCCCCCGACCAGTCCTAGGCTCCTGAGAAAACTTTTTGGAGCCCCTCCCCCGAGACAGACTCTTCGGCCCACGAGACCAACCCTGGAACCCTCCGAGACCAGCTCTTGAGGGCCACCAGGAAAATGTTTAGGACTCCAGGAAAAACTTACCAGGTGACTCTGTGACCCTGACCTAGCTCAAGGTCAGGCCATTTACACTATTTGACCTAGCAAGGTCATATTATACGTCATTCGATTCGCCGCGATGAGAAGAATCCAATGATGCATAAATATTTCCTCTAGCTCCCCTGAGGGCGGATATAGAGAGAGAAACGGACACTGCTCTGTAGTAAGTCTATAGAACCTTCTTTGACCTTTGCTAACCTCAATATTGACCTAACATAAACAATTTTGCGTATAAAATCTCTTCGCCTTGCCAAGAGCCTTCGAACGCCGATCGTAATTTTCCTTTAGCTTACGTGGGGAATGAGATACGGGGGAGGGGGCGAAAACGTCCCTCAGCGAGGCGTGTCATACCAGGGACCCCAGCGGGGCGTGTGATAACCCTCGCCATGGTGGGGGTGTTTGAAATCCCCTTGGATTGTTCCGGTGGAGGAACAAACGGCGGCGCGAAGCGCCGCCGTACTTCGTACATCTTATTCTTGATCAATTCCGCAACTTGTCCCAAAATTTTAAGGTTAGGTCATCTCAGGTCAGGTCTCAGTGCAGGTCAAGTGACCTCACCTCAAAAAATGGTTAAGGGGGCATAAATAAGAAATGGGTTAACTATATCGGATCAAAACTTATACCACAAAATGGCCCCGACAACTGCTGCAAAATATGATCAGGAATTTTTCATATCGATGACCTAAGGTCAGGTACGAATCATGACCTCTCCATTGGAAATGCATGAGGAAAACAGAAAACGAGTTGTATTTTTGTAGATACGGCTTAGAATACGTTCATATTCTCCTAATAATAGTATCATTGGCCCTTTTTTAGGTTCATGTTGCAACTTTTTACCTGTCACTTCTGAGAGGCCATTTGGGGCTACTTAAGCAGTTTTTAGTCTTGAGGTCAATAACTTTGCAGGAAATGATGAGACAGCTTTTGTTTTGATACCATTACGTTTGGATTGCTATTGCTGGTCGATTGATATGCATATTTACCATCTTAGGTCGAAAAGTGACCTTTTCCTGACCTGAGGTCAGGTCATATTTTTACCTAGCGTAGTCATATTATACATCATTCGATTTGCCGTGACAAGAGGAAGCGAATAATGCTTAAAAAATTATTCTCACTCAACGCTGTCAGACGCTAAAGCCCAAGAACACTAACCTAAAATTCAACCTTCTTTGACCTGTCATGACCTCAATATTGACCTAAGCCAAAAGTTGACTGATGTGGTTTCTTAATGAATTTTGATGAGACCTCCACCAGGCTTCGCGTTTTTTTCCTATCCCACATAGGAACCGTGTTCCAGGGGGGTGGTGTTCAAACACCCCCTCCCCACCAGGGCGAAGGTGATTCGGGGGCCCACCGGGGCGCGCGTTAATAATTGGGGTGCCCAAATTTAAAACAATACCAAGAGCCACAAATATAACATAGCGGCATTTCCTAGTTTACCTATAGTCGTAGGAGTAGAGAAACCCAAAGGGGCCATGCCCGCAATATCAATTATTTTTAATTATTAGATAAATGGCGTTGACTGAAAATAAATATCTCTAAGATAAAACTTCATCCCCAATGTTTTGGACATATGTACCTACGTTTTTGAGTCTAGCTGCAAGCAAGGGTGGGGATTTTTCATTCGGGGGTGCTCGAATTAGGAAAACGGATACTCTGACAGTTTAACAGATTTTTTTGTATTATTAACTGTTTTCTAAATTCTTTAAAGGCCAACTGGGAGTCGATTTCGAGGATCTCGTTCGACTTCCTCCACAAGAAGATATGGGGGTCTGTGTGTGTGTCAAGAAGATAAGTGTGTTCTCTGTGCCTTTTATCCCCTTTATATTCCGAACGATCATCGCTGACGAAGCACGTAATACAGTACGAAAGCCCGACCCCCAATATCTTCTGTGGAGGAAGTCCGAACGAGATCCTATGTTTTCTAAATAAAAACGCCCTTCTTAGAATCAGGAAGCCAAATAGAAGCATGTGATCTTAAAATCCCAAATGCTGGGTGATTTTAGAATGCCCCTACAGAAATAGAATCCTCATCTCTGCCCCGTAGAAAGTTTTAAATATTATTGGAGTTTCAACATTATTTATAGTTACCAAGCACCTACCTAGAAATGGTTTCTCCATGTATACCTTTAAAAACTCATTAATGGAAGTTACGTGTGGCTTCAGATTTTCCATTCAATCCAGAACCATGCACATCAGTCAAATGCATTACCTAACCATAATCTTTGAAGCATTACCATGTTTTCAGTTTAGGTTCCATGGACGTGCTTGTATACACAATTACGCCGGTTATAATTTGGCTGGTCTCTAATGATGAAGATGCCATACTCAAAGGATGTCAAGAGATAACTCCCACTGTTCAATCACAAAACAGATGCCAACTCTCACCTTTTGCCAAATGTTTCACGGGCTGAGCTTCCGGCCGCCACTCACTGCAGGAAAATGGCGCTGGAAGATGCAAAAAGTCGCTTGGTTCAAAGAAAGAACTCTATAGAGGGTAACCTACCGCCTTTATTGCACTAAAGTTGGCGCCATTTTTCTGTCTTCACACCGAAGTATTCCAAAGGGGATTGAGCATATCAAATGAACGCTCCATGCAGTACCACCTGGTGTTAGAGAACTCTCCTTTTCTAAAATAGGTACTAGATTAAGTACCCACACTTTTGGTCAGGGGCTACTTACACCAATCTAGATGATAGATGTAGTACCACCTGGTGTTAGGAAACTCTCCTTTTCCAATTAGGTACGGGATGAAGAGCCACCAGGGTACTGATCTAAGATAACGGTTATCTTACCTCTTGATTGCATGTTGTTAGTTCTCTAATCTAATATAGCCATGGAGTCCATGCAGTATCGATTGGAGAGTGAAATACATGACACATACATTGACACTGTAAAATGTACTTTGGTGAATCACTTTATTTGGCGTGTCCGCTTTCAGTCCCGGATTAACACGCGCATTGACGGGGGCGGGTACCCGCCCCCCTCGGGTTTTTTCGGAGATAGTAGAAAAACAGCTGCGCGTAGCGCCGCCTTACGTGGTATACCTTTGTCCTCATCATTTTTACAACTTCTGTGAAAATTTTAAGGTTAGGTCATCTCAGGTCAGGTCACCAGTACAGGTCAAGTGACCCGACCTCAAAAAAGTTTAAGATAGCATAAGTCGGAGCAGGGTGAACTTATCCGATTGAAAATCATATCACATAATGGCCCCACCGAGTTCTCTAAAATATGTTCCGATATTTTTGATATCGATGACCGAAGGTCAGGTACGAGGCATGACCTCGCCATTGGAAATACATGGGAAAAATGGTTTTTACGGAATAACTCAGTAACGGATGGTGATAGAGCATTTATTTTAGCTGCATTAGACTTGCCTGGGCTTTGCGGTTCTATTGATATGAATTTTATATAATTTGACCCTGATCCTGACCTCAGGTCAGGTCAAATCCTTGATTTGACCTAGCAAGGTCAAATTATATATCATTCGATTCGGCTTGCTAAGAGGATTCATATAGTTCAAGTCGTTTTGCTCTATCTTTACTTGTTCAGATGTAATGGCCGAAAAACTGAATTTACATGTTATCCCTATGATGGGCATGTTTTGACCTCTCGTGACCTTAAATGTGACCTGACAAAAAAATGGTTCAAATGTTTTCGATGGAGAAGTGGATGGGCAGCCCAACGCCGTTTACCGTTTTTCGCTACCTACCGTGGTTCTCGAGATCTTAGGGGGGCGGGTACCCGCTTCCCTCGTCAATGCGAAGGTGGCTCAGACCCCCGTCAATGCGCGTGTTAAGACTTAGCTTAGCAGCCCCAGGCTACTGAGTTATAAAAAAGGAGTTCAAGTAGTACAGAGGGTACTAAAGAATTTTCTGTGTGAGGGGAGGGAAACCAAGGGGTCATATCACCTTCCAACCGAAACAACTATTCGCTGACTTAATAATAATGTTCTGTTCTTCGCAATTTTGTCTGAGTTATTCACCTCCCCCCCCACACCCGCAAACGTTTTGCCCAGATCCAGCAATGATGGCATTGGATGTATATGTTTAATAGGAGCTCCAGCAGTTCTGGCATTACAAGTACCTACGCTTATATTATAGACAGGGGCGTGGATTTCAATAAACCATTACGGGTACCCGAATCTGAAACCAATTAACTTCGACAGTAGGCTGTTTTTTACATAAACTATTACAAAGCCACCAGCCCTTAACCGCCATTACGGGGGGTACCCGCCCCCTCGGGTTTTTCCGAAGTGACCAAAAAACGGCGGCGCGTAGCGCCGCCAAACTTAATCTAGCTATTCCTTCATCATTTTTACATATTTCCGTGAAAATTTTAAGGCTCAAGGTCATATCAGGTCAGGTCACCAGGTCAGGTCAAGTGACCCCACCTCCAAAAAAACTTAGGATAGCATAACTAAAAGAAGGGTTAATCGATCAAGTTGAAACTCATACCACATCTTGGGCCCACCAGGAGCTACAACATTTGTTCCGGGATTTTTGATATTGGTGACCTAAGGTCATGTGCAGAGGCATGACCTCTCCCATTGACAATGCATGGGGAAAATCACGAAATGAGCTTGTCTCAGTAAGTATGGATGGAATCAACTTCAAACATCGGTTGCGACTTGCTCTTAGCCCATTTCTGAAGCTGATACCAATATTTTGACTTGACCTTTAAAAGGTCACCTTAGGTCAAATAAGCATTTTTGGTGTTTTTCTCTATACATTTGAATAAACTAAGATAGAGCTTTTATTTTGTCACCAAAGTGTTTGTATAGTCACTGGAAGTCAAATGATATACATCATGACTATACCAGGTCAAGTTGGGTCAGACCGTTGACCTGAGGTCAGGTCAAATTCTTAAATTTGACCTGGTATAGTCAATATCATATCATTCGATTCGTATTGACGAGAGGATTGCAATGGTGCAAAAACTATGGCTGTATCTTGTTTGGTTTGGAAGCTATTAGCGAAAAAGTAAACGCCCTTAGCATGGGTGGCTATGGACATTCCGAAGAAAGCCCAATATTTAGTGACCTGTAGCTCCCTAGGCTTTGACCTGACACGAAAATGAATGCCGCTGTAATGAAAGTGCATCTCAAGAGCTTGAATGGTGTTAGGAAAATGTTTCAGCTATCATAGTATCTGAGATATAGGAGGTTTTCTTAGTACACCTCATATTAGCGATTTTGACCTATTTTGACCTCTGGTGGCCTTGATATGTGACCTGACAAGGAAAATGGTCCGATGTATTTTCGATGGATCATTTTCGAAGGGCTTTCGATTGCCGTTTTGCGCTTTTTGCTAGCTCCCTTAGTTTTTGAGATCGTGGGGGGGGGCTTTTTAGCCCCCCCCACCAGGGTGAAGGTGGCTCGTACCCGCCACCGGGGCAAGGGTTAATTACGACAGCACTAGGCTGTTTTTTTACATTAGTATGACTATTACAAAGTCACTACAGACCCTTTAAAAACAAATGAAGCCAAGTAGCAGTATGGAATATGAACACAACAGAAGTACTATGTACCACTCACTGTGCAGCCCCCATACAAATATATAAATTCTCACATGAGACCTGTAGGTGATTCCTAAGGTCCATGTGAAGTGTAACATTAAGCTAGTTACTGAGCACCTACCTATAAAACATTGTTCTACGTAAAAAAGTAAAATGAAGGAGAATAAAGGTAAAAATGAATGAGAGCAATGGTAAACACACTAGTCAGTTGTAGCTTCCCGTCCAGTACCAGGACTCACCTAGTCTATGGGTACACAATGGTCCAAGTATTGGCCACATCTTTACACGTGCATTGACGGGAGGACGGGTACTCGCCCCCCTCAGGTTTTTGGAGATAGCATAAAAACCGCGGCCCTCAGCGCCACCATATTTGGCACACCTTTTCTCTGATTATTTTTACAACTTTGAACAACATTTTAAGATAAGTTATTCTCAGGTCAGGTCACCAGTACAGGTCAAGTGACCTGACCTCAAAAAAAGTTTAAGATAGCACAAGTCAAAACAGGGTGAATTTATACGATTGAAACTCATGTCACATAATGGGCCCACCGAGTCCTCTTAAAATATGTTCGGTATTTCTTATCTCGATGACCTAAGGTCAGGTACGAGCCATGACCTCTCCATTGGAAATACATGGGATTTTTTTTCAAACTAAATAACTTTGTAATGAATAGCGATAGAGCATTTATTTTAACTGCATTGGATTTGCCTTGTCATTGGGCGGATCTAGTGGTATGAATTTTGCCAAATTTGACCTTGACCTGACCTCAGGGCAGGTAAAATCCTTGATTTGACCTAGCAAGGTCATATTATATATCATTAGATTCGGCTTGCTGCGAGGATTCATATATTTCAAACTGGTTTGCTCCATCTTTACTTGTTCAGATGTAATGACCAAAAACCTTCATTTACATGTTATCCCTATGACGGCATGTTTTGACCTTAATGTGTCCTGAAAAAATGGTCCAAATATTTTCGATAGAGAAGTGGACGGACTACCCGAAACTGTTTGCCGGTTTCTTTTTGCTATCTAGCGTGGTTTACGAGGGGCGGGTACCCGCCCCCCACCCTCCCTGTCAAAGCGAAGGTGGCTCAGACACCCGTCAATGCGCGTGTTAAACTACCGTTATAATGGTGATCTCTCTGCCCAGGGCCCATCTATCATCTAATGCTACTGCCAAAACCTTAGCCAAAGCCAAAGTCAGCTGTGATCCGGACCATTAGGGCTCTTCCAGAATTAACCCTCGGCCCACCGGGGCCCATCGATGCCCCCTCAGGTTTTTCGGAATAGCTGAAAAACGACGAGGCGCAGCACCGCAGTTGGGGGCTCTACCTCATACCCCATCATTTTTCCACCATCCCTGAATTTTTTTACTCCGGGTCATCCAAGGTCAGGTCACCAGGCTAGGTCAAGCAAGGTCACCTCACTTCAATTTATTAGCTCTATAAGAGCTACATTTCCAAGTCCATTAATTTGAAACTTCCTATACTCCATGACCTCTCCAGGGTCTACAAGATGTATATCCGAGATTTTCGATTTCGTGACATGAGGTCAGGTCACGAGGTGACCTCTACCATTGAAAAAGCAATGGGAAATGCTGTCTTCTGATCTAAAAGTCACAAACTATTGCAAATGCTCAGTTTGCTCAGAACAGCGTTCTTGAACACCATTTCACGGATCCCAGGTGTCATATTTGTGCTTTGACCTCTTCAAGATCACCAGGGGTCAAAAACAACATTTTGACAATAATGTTTTACCTAATTAGGCTAGAGCGCTGAATCAAACATCATCGTGTGTGTCTCGTCATTGGCTTTCATTTGATATACGACAAAGTTACTTTCTAACCTTTCGTGACCTCAGGTCATATTGGGTCACGAGGTGACCTCTGAAGGTCAAACCACTGGCGGGAGGTCATTGCGTTCCACATAACAAAAAACGGTCTAGCATTTTCCTATCACATGTACTTTACCAGATCGCAATAGATCTAATGACATTAGAGTTATGCCCAGTTTGCTTAAGCATTCCATATTTGAGTGAAAATAACCTGTATTGACCTAACTTGACCTCTGGAGGTCAAACCATTGACCTGAGCGCTTAAACATGGGAAGTAATTTCTTACTGAATTCACAGAAGCTTTCTAATGCACTTTTAGATTTAAGCTGACCGTAGCTGGGGTAACCCATCCAATTCTCCATCGAAAATATTCGAAGCGCTTTTTGTCAAGTCACATTTAGGGTTACTAAAGGTTAAAACATGCCGTCATAGGAATAACATGTAAATGAAGGTTTTGTTTATTACATCTGAACAAGTAAAGATAGACAAAACAACTTAAACCACTGGAATCCTCGCAGAAATACAAATCGAATGATGTATGATATAACCTTTCTAGGCCACATCCAACAGGTCAAATTAATTCAAAAGGCATATCATTAGAATCGCAAAGACAATGCCAATCTAGTGAAGCCAAAATAAACACACTATCACCATCCATTACCAAGTTTCCCATGTATTTCCAATGGAGAGGTCAAGGCTCGTACCTGACCTTAGGTCATCGACATAAAAAATACCGGAACGCATTTTAGAGAGCTCGGTGGGCCCATTGCGTGGTATGGGTCATGACTGGAGATCTCTTCTCGATCCAGGGGGGTCCTGGGTGGGTTAACGCTGGCACGGCAATACAAACCTTATACAAAGCCTATGGGAGAACCAAAATCCAGGGAGGCCTGACCCCCCAACCCCTCAGGATTTCCAACCATGGTATGGGTTTCAATCGGATAAGTTCACCTGTTCCGACTTATAACATCTCAGTTTTTTAGGTCAGGTTACTTGACCTGTACTGGTGACCTGACCTGAGATGACCTAACGTCAAATTTTGAGAAACAAAAGTTGTACAAATGACCAGAGAAAAGGCATACCAAGTACAATGGCGCTACGCGCCTCGCGTCTTTATGCTATCTC
This sequence comes from Lepas anatifera, assembly GCA_034440635.1. Taxonomy (NCBI): domain Eukaryota; kingdom Metazoa; phylum Arthropoda; class Thecostraca; family Lepadidae; genus Lepas; species Lepas anatifera. The sequence continues at coordinate 248,945 of JAOTON010001851.1, read as the reverse complement.
CAAAAAACCCGAGGAGGGGCGGGTACAGGGGCGCAGTCAGAGCTTTGGTATGGGGGGCTCCCCAACTTTGAGGGGCACCCCGGGAGAAAAAGGGCACTTTTAACGTAACCTAAAACAAACTTACTATATCTTTGTTTATATATTTTTTAGGCACCTTTGGTTCAAGAAAAAACAAATCAAGCATTGACAGAGAAGGAAAACTCGATTAAACCGAAAAATATCACCAAAATGTCATGAAAGCAGCCAAAATACGACTTTTATAGGTTTAAGGGTAAATTAGCCAACTCATGCAAACACCTAACATCAGAGAAATCAGCGGAGCCTGTTATATCTCTCACAATGTGCAGGCTAAGACATAGTCGAGTGGAAAATTCATTTGTTATGACCACTGGTTTTGTCGTAACGAGTGAGCCCTGGTTAAACGCATTAATTTCTTCGCCTCCCACAACGGTCGTGGGAGGAGGAGTGACATAGTGGCATTGGAAGAATAACATGTTTGCTGTCGGAATAATTAGGGAGATACCTTTTTAACGCGTTTATAAAGTTCCATTTTTCAAGGATCAGTCGCAGTTAAGAGTAAAGAAAAGGTGAACAGGCCGGTGGTTTGGATGAGGAGGGTGTGACAGGGCTGAAAATTGTGAAAACTAGTTCTTCATTTAAATAAATTAGTAGAAATCCTGGTTTAGGCGACTGTGCTCTGAGCTCAAGGGCAAATGCCTTTTTATCATCCCTCCCCAGAATCCACCAATGTAATAAGCAATTTATATAACCAGGGGTGCCTAGGCATCACAAGCCGTTTTAGCAATGCCTCATTCCCCGTTAGCTCTATTTTACAAGGGGAGTTGGCCTTGTGTTCTTATTCTCAATCTATTCAAGACGATCTCTGGGGCCCCTAGTGTGGATTCTCCCATCCACCCAATTGTACCTCCAGGAACTAGACTAGCTCAGTGGCCCCGCTCCGAGATGATAGGAGTTGGCCTTGTGTTCTTATTCTCTGTCTATTCAAGACCAGCTCAGGGGCCCCTGATGTAGCTCAGGGCCCCCAGAGCAGCTTACGTTTCACCCAGGGACAAGACAAGTTCAGTGGCCCCAAACATGGGGTCATCAGACTAGCTCAATGGGTCCCATAAAGGCTCATAGGACCTTAAACCAGCTCGAGAAAAGTTTAAGGCGCCAGATCACATCACGGGGCCTCAGGCCAGCTTAAGGGGCTCTCACGAGCTCAGTGCCCAGACCAGCTCAGGGTACCCCCAGAACCCAGATCCGCTTTTCGGTCACAGATCAGCTCTTGGGGTTCCAGGTCAGTTCAGGGGCTTCAAGTCAGGTCAGGGGGCAAGATCAACTCAGGGGCACCAAATTAGGTCAGGGATTCCTCACCAGCTCGGGGCCCAATCAGTTCAGGAGCCCCACAGGTGCTCAGGGGCCCTCATCAGCCTCAGTGGGCCCAGTTCAGCTCAGGACCCCGGAGCTGCTAAGGAAATTGCTTAACCCGCGCCCCACCGGGGGTCCGGCGCCACCTTCGCCCCACCGGGGGCCATCGATGGCCCCCTCTAACTCCGAAAGTATGGGCGTTAGCGCAAATCTGCAAAGTGCATTAGAAAGCTCGCGTGAATTCAGTAAGAAATTACTTGGCATGTTTTAGCGCTCAGGTTAATGTTTTGACCTCCAGAGGTCAAATTAGGTCAAGATCGGCCATTTTCACTCAAATATGCAATGCTTAAGCAAACTGGGCATAACTCTTGTGCAATTAGAGCTATTGAGATGTTGTAAAGTACATTGGATAGGAAAATCTCAGACCTTTTCCCGTTATGTGGAACGTAATGACCTCCCGCCAGTGGTTTGACCTCCAGAGGTCACCTCATGACCTAACATGACCTGAGGTCACGAAAGGTCAGAAAGTGACCTTGCCGTATATCAAACGAAAGCCAGTGACGAGTCATACACGATAGTGTTTGATTCAGCGATCTAGCTTAGATTAGGTTCAACTAAGTTATTTTCAAAATACTGTTTTTGACCCCTGGTGACCTTGGATGACCTTGGAGAGGTCAAAGGGCAAATATGGCCCCTGGAATCCGTGCAAGGGTGTCTAAGAACGTTTTTCTGACGAAGCCGCCGAGCATTTTCAATCGTTTTTTTTACTTTTACATCATAAGACAGCTTTTCCCATGCTTTGTCAATGGGAGAGGTCACCTCGTGACATGACCTCAGGTCACGAAATCGAAAAATCCCGGATATACACCTTGTAGACCCTGCAGGGGTCATGAAGTGTAGGAAGTTTCAAATCGATCGACTTCGAAATGTAGCTCTTACAGAGCTCTAAAGTTGAAGTGAGGTGACCTTGGTTGACCTCGCCTGGTGACCTGACCTTAGGTGACCCGGGGTAAAAATTTTCAGGGATTATGGGAAAATGATGTAGTAAGAGGTAAAACCCTCAACCGCGGTGCTGCGCCTCGTCGTGTTTCTGCTATCCCGGAAAAACCTTAGGGGGCCATCGATGCCCCCCGGTGGGGCGAGGGTTAATCAACTCAGGAGGCCCAGATCACCTAAAAAGGGTACCAAATAGGCTCAGGGAGCTCCAAAATAGCTCAGGGGCACCAGACTAGCTCAGAGGGCATGGGATGGGCTCAGGAGGCACTTGGTGGCTCAGGAGGCACCAGCTCGACTCAGGGGGCATTAGTTTAGCTCACGGGGCACCAGATCAATCAGCCCGGGGGCCAGATAGGTTCCTACTTCCTAGCCCCAGACCAAAACAGGGGCATAGATCAGCTCAGGGAACATAACATCAGCTCAGGGTGCACCAGATCATCTAAGGAGACATCAATAACCAGCTCAGGGGCACCTGATCAGCTCAAGAGGCACCATATTGGCTCAGGGGACAGTAGATCAACTCCGGCAGTCATGAGATCAGGCCAGGGGGGGCAGATCAGCTCAAAGGGTACTAAAACGGCTAATAGGGCACCATGTAAGCTCGGAGGCATCATACTAACTCATAGAGCATAGGAAAAATTCAAGAGGCACAATTATTTGCTCAGGGGGCACCAGATTCACTCAGGGGCACCAGATTAGCTTAGAGGGCACGTGGTCAGCTCAAGGGGCCAAGACCGTTTCAGTGGGCACCAGATGAGCTCAAGGGGCACCAGATTAGCTCCGCCTGTACAATTATTGGCGACGGTGAGGCATTAGCTGGAAACGAAATACGTGCCCGTACTCTTACCGGATGCTTGAAAAGGCAACATTATGCCTTAGCTGACCAAAAGGCACTAACTAAATTGTCAAGCAATAGTTTTAATCGCTAAATGCAGTCTAGATGCATCTAAGTTCAACGGTGTAGGGTACTAAATTTCGAGCGGCACGGCCCAAACGGGGTACACCGCCTAGCGATCAAAGGGCACTCCGGCACCGATGGGGGGGGGGGTACGTGCCTCTTATGCTCCCCCTGGGTGCGCCCCTGGGCGGGTACCCTCCGTCAATGCGAGTGTCATAATAGTACTTTCGCTTTAGGGCCTTGCATTAAAACATATTTCAATTTCACCGTGGGAATTATTGCAAATAGATCGTTATTTTCATAAACATTTAAAAAAGCTTGCCAAGCTATTGTGACTTAATATTAATTGCACGGAGATTTGTATTCAAAAACATTATCTATGCATTTCCTTTGATTCTGGAATTTTGAACAAGGATCATTTCCCGTGCTTTTCTTAGCCCTTGCCCCGGTGGCGGGTACGAGCCAACTTCGCTCTGGTGGGGGAGGGCTAAAAAAGACCCCCACGATATCAAAAACTAAGAGAGCTAGGAAAAAGCACAAAAGTCAATCGAAAGCTCTTCAAAAATGATATGGAAAATACTTCAGTCATTTTTCTCATCAGGTCAATATCAAGGTCACCAGAGGTCAAAATAGGTCAAAATTGCTAATATGAGGTGCAATGAGGAAACCTCATATGTTTCAGAAGCTATGATAGCTAGAAACATTTTCTGAATACCATTCGAAAGCTTTTGAGTTTCTCTTTCACCAAAAATGTTAATTTGAACTAAGGTGACCTTTCAAAAATCACCGGTAAAAATGTTTAGTATCAACTTCAGAAATGGGCTAAGAACAAGTCGTAAACGATGTTTGAAGTTTATTTCAGCAATATTTAGTGAGAAAAAGCTCATTTCGTGATTTTCCCCATGCATTTGCAACGGGGAGGTTATGCTCTGTACATGACCTTAGGTCACCAATGTCAAAAATCCCAGAACATATGCTGTAGCTCCTGGTGGGCCCAGTAGGGGAAAGTGGGGAGACATGGGACACAGAAGAAGTGGGACACACCCATTATGGAATCCACGAGTAAGCCAAAAAGATAATTTTGTTGCTGATTTCCGCACTATACGTGCCGCTGCCCATCGCTAGGGCGTCAAATTCCTTTTCCGGTGGGCGCTGGAAGCGGGAGGTGAGTGTTCCTTAAAAAATTAATTTTTACGTTTTCTTGGGTGGATTTCCTGCTAAATATGCGACCGAAAAGTTGGCTATTTTTGTCCAATGGCCTGGGTGTCGTATTCTCCATCGATCTGTACCAGCTTCGAATAACGAAAATGGTTTTAATTTTGCTGACATCCCAATTCTAAAAAAAAATGGCGGGGTCGGGAGAACTGGGAAAAGTTGTCCCACTTCTCCGCTTGCTGTCCCGCTTCTCCTTGTACTGTACTTTAACTGATTTTACCTATATATTTGTACTTTTATGAAAATATGGTTGTGTCGGATTTTTGCAAAGTGATCCTGGTCATCAGCTTCTTTTTTCTTCTATCGTGGTTTATACACCGAGGTCAGAATAAAGACCGTAAGTTCACTATGGCGGAATTATCTATAAAAATACGACATTTCACCCATGCAAACACCAGGGGGAATCAAAGTGGGGGATGACGATCGCCCCGCGCCCCTTGGGCCGACCTTGAGCACTGGAAAGAAATGCCTCACTGCAGCCGCCGCCCCCTCCACCCGAAGGTGGAGGGAGGGGTTGGCTGGCAGCTATGGCTGTACCCTTGCCCCGCAAATCGCCATCCAAATGCCACCCAAATGTCACCCAAATCTAGTTTAACCAGGCCCCTTGTAATCCACTTAAATCATCTGAGTCTGTGACCGGGCCCTTCAGAGTTATCCCGGGCCCACTGCCGAAGCCGAGCCCCTAATCTCAGCAGTTGCAGAGCATTCCCCTGTATTTCACACGGGCTCCCTGTAGCTGCAGCCGGGCCCCATGCGGTTAACCTGGGCCTCGTGTGGCTATCTGAGCACCCTAACGTGCCGCCTCCGGGCCCCTTGTAGACCACTTGGAACCTCTGAGTCTGCGACCGGACTCCTCAGAACTATCCCGCGCCCACTGGTACCAAAGCCGGGCCCCTATTCACAGCCGTTGCAGAAAATTCCTCTGTAATCCACCCAGGCCCTTTGTGACCACAGCCTAGCTCCCTGCGGTTCACCCAGACCTCCTGTGGCTATCTGGGTCTCCTGAAATGCTTCCGGGGCGCCTGTGGTTCACTGGGGATCTATGTGTCCGCGACCGGGCCCTTCACGATAACCTCAAACTGTGGCCGAAACCAGTGTCCCATTTCCAGCATTCATGCCCCCCCGTGGTCTACCTGGGCATTCTGTGGTTACAGTCGGCCCCTGCCTTGCTTGTGGGACCCTTTTGGTCTTGCCGTCTGTAGCTGTAACGTTGGGCCCGGGTTGAGAGTAGAAGAAGAGGTGTAGTATCTTAAACTCTTACTTCACGCAGGTCATATAATATTGTACGCGATCTAAGATGGTCCTAATCAGTGATCCTAGTCGAAATTTGCCCAGTCCCTGGATTTGTGGAGATCCAATCCAATGATGAGGGGACCTCAGTGATTTTACGGCCAGTTCATAATTTTGGAGCTACTGCGGTTCTTGGAATTGTTTACCCCCAAAACGGATGTTGACGTTTTTCTTGCTCGCCGATACATTTTTATGTGTATGTTTTTTATTAAAAAAATATAAGTTGCACGATCGGGCCCCCACAGCTATTCGGGCTTCTTTCGAGCAGGCCAGGATTTCCCCTGTAAGGGTTTGCCTTCCGTTGGAAAATCCTGGATCTGCCTCTAACCGACACCTGTATACTATGTACCTACCCTATCCTACATGAGAACCTGGAGACAGATTCATAGAACAACGTCCCGTACGATACATCACCGCAACAACAAGAAAGGTTTATCAAATGTCTGTATAATAAAGATTACGCTTTCCAAATATATCGCGCAGACAATTAATCATAGCTTCTACAGTTTATTTTCGAAAGGTATCATACAGATGCTACGCTTTATAAGATTTAGACAAGATTCTTCAGTAGTCCCACCTCTCCCCTATGTGTCCCACTTCTGAACACCCATTGACCCAGTTCTCCTGTAGCTGTCCCAGTTCTCACCAACCAAAGACTTCCAAAAAAACTTAATTTTGCACAATTCTACTCTAAATGTGCCATAAAAACACACATACATCCATAACCAAATGTTTCTTCCACCATGTGATGCTTATTTCATATACCAGGAACGCAAAACTAAGTGTATTAGATGTATTAGATGTATTAGATTTAGCGGGTCTTTATAACGCACAACTTGGTGCCTGGCTTACCCGATCTAGTCTGACTCATGTACAAACATTGCCACATGTACCGCAATATTATCGCAATTTTTATTCGCTTTCAATGCACAAACTCTTATCGCGGGGCTTCGTATAGAATGTCCGACCAACATGTACACAATTTTTTTAACACGCGCATTGACGGGGGGGCGGGTACCCGCCCCCCTCGGGTTTTTCGGAGACAGCAGAAAAATGGCGGCGCGCAGCGCCTCCGTACTTGGTATACCTATACCTGGCCTTTTCCCTCATCATTTTTGCAACTTATGTGAAAATTTTAAGGATAGGTCATCTCAGGTCAGGTCACCAGTACAGGTCAAGTGACCCGACCTCAAAAAAGTTTAAGATAGCATAAGTCAGAGCAGGGTGAACTTATCCTATTGAAACTCATATCACATAATGGGCTCACCGAGTTCTCTAAAATATGTTCCGGTATTTTTGATATCGATGACCTAAGGTCAGGTACGAAGCATGACCTCTCCATTGGTAATACATGGGAAATATGGTTTTTACTGAATAACTCAGTAATAAATGGTGATAGAGCGTTTATTTTAGCTTCATTAGACTTGCCTTGGCTTTGCGGTTCTAATGATATGCATTTTATATAATTTGACCCTGACCTGACCTCAGGTCAGGTCAAATCTTTGATTTGACCTAGCAAGGTCAAACCATATATCATTCGATTCGGCTTGCTGCGAGGATTCATAAGATCTAAGTCGTTTTGCTCTATCTTTACTTGTTCAGATGTAATGGCCGAAAAACTTAATTTACATGTTATCCCTATGACGGCATGTGACGGCATGTTTTTGGCCTCTGGTGACCTTAAATGTGACCTGACAAAAAAAATGGTTCAAATATTTTCGATGGAGAAGCGGATGGGCTACCCAACGCCGTTTACCGTTTTTTCTACCTACCGTGGTTCTCGAGATCTTAGGGGGGGCGGGTACCCGCCCCCCTCGTCAATCCGAAGGTGGCTCAGACCCCCGTCAATGCGCGTGTTAAGCTTGTCGCTTGTTTAATGTCCCAGTTCTCCCCACTCTCCCCTATGCGGTATGAGTTTCAAGTTGATCGATTAACCCTACTTTTAGTTATGCAGACCTAAGCATTTTTTAGGTGAGGTCACTTCATCTGGCCTGGTGACCTGACCTGACATGACCTTGAGCTAAAATTTTCAGGAAAGATGTAAAAATGATGAAGGAACAGTTAGACTAAGTTTGGCGGCGCTGAGCGCCGCCGTTTTTCGGTCACTTCGGAAAAACCCCCACCCGGACGAAGGCTAATTCACTGGGTCCTTTTATTGTGTTGTGTTCGTGCAGGCAACAACCAACAACAGACGGAAAGGACACACAATGATCTGGAACATGTTCTGGTCAGGGTGGCCTGGTCCCCCACATTTTGGCCATAAATGTCCTGACTTCAGTCAAAATGGAGAAAAACTGGGCGTTTGTATAACCAGCCGGTGCGGAAGGCAACGAAGAGTCCCAATTCGAACATTTTTTTGTCCTAACGTGGAAAATTTATTTCAGCATCCAACTGCCAGATCTAAAGAGAAGCAAAGGGGGCCGTGGCTTCCTCCAAAGCCTAAAATAGTATATTTTCCCCACACCCCAGGGGTAAAAAAAGTTGCTGACGTGTCACCATTTGAAATTCCACATCACAAATATGTCACCAAATTAAAGAAATGTTATCAAAACGCTTGTTTCGCTGAATTATGACACCGCTTTTCATTGTTTTTTATGCTGTCCATATAGACAAGCCCAAAGGACTAAATTCAAACCTTGTTTCTCTTAAAAATACCATGTTTTTTCGATTTTTCTCGATCCCCCAAACGTTGGTTTGGCCCCCTCCAAAAATTGCTTCTGGATCCGCCAATGTCGGCATCAGGTTGAAGTTGTGCTAGCTCCTCACCTTTTCCGGTGGCGACACTTAGGTATGATTAGAGAAACAGCCGATAGGGCTTATTGGAAAGTTTAGGCAGGTTCTAAATAATGGACGTGAATTTGAGTTACGCGTGTTAACCCTCGCCCCACCGGGGGCATCGATGCCCCTAAGGTTTTTCCGAAATAGCAGAAAAACGACGTGGCGCAGCACCGCGGTTGAGGGCTCTACCTCTCACTCAATCATTTTCCCCACCATCCCTGAAATTTTTTACCCCGGTTCACCCAAGGTAAGGTCACCAGGCAAAGTCAACCAAGGTCACCTCACTTTAACTTTAGAGCTCTATAAGAGCGCTACATTTCGAAGTCGATCGATTTGATACTTCCTACACTTCATGACCCGTCCAGGTTCTACAAGGTGTATATCCGGGATTTTTTCGATTTCGTGACCTGAGGTCAGGTCACGAGGTGATCTCTCCCATTGAAAAGCATGGGGAAAAGCTGTCTTGTGATCTAAAAGTCACAAAAACGATTGAAAATGCTCGGCTTGCCCAGAATTTTGTTCTTCGACACCCTTTCACGGATTCCAGGGGTCATATTTTCCCTTTGATCTCTCTGAGGTCATCCAAGGCCACCAGGGGTCAAAAACAGTATTTTGACAATAACTTTTGACCTAAAAGAGCTAGAGCGCTGAATTAAACACCATCGTGTATGTCTTGTCACTGGCTTTCGTTTGATATAAGGCATGGTCACTCTCTCGACCTTTCGTGACCTCAGGTCATCCTAGGTCACGAGGTGACCTCTGGAGGTCAAACCACTGGCGGGAGGTAAATACGTTCCACAGAGCGGAAAAAGGCATGGCATTTTGTTATTCAATGTACATACATTACCACATCTCAATAGCTCTAACGGCATAAGAGTTATGCCCAGTTTGCTTGAGCATTGCATATTTGTGTGAAAATAGCAAATCTGGACCTAATTTGACCTCTGGAGGTCAAACCATTGACCTGAGCGCTAAAACATGAGAAGTAATTTCTTACTGAATTCACGCAAGCCTGCTAATGCACTTTGCAGATTTGCGCTAACGCTCATACTTTCGGAGTTAGAGGGGGAGGGCATCGATGCCCCGTGGGGCAAACGCAGGGGTCGAAAAACTGACCATTTTGGCATTCTAAATGGTGACAACCCACTTTAGAGGCGGGCAAAGGTGCTTTACACAGAACGCCTTATAAAAAGCCCTTAACCTTCGCCCGGGTGGGGGGTCTTTTTAGACCCCCCTCGGGTTTTTCCGAAGGGACCAAAAAACGGCGGCGCGCAGCGCCGCCAAACTTGGTCTAGCTGTTCCTTCATCATTTTTACATCTTTCCTGAAAATTTTGGCTCAAGGTCATATCAGGTCAGGTCACCAGGTCAGGTGAAGTGACCTCACCTCAAAAAATACTTAGGACGGCATAACTAAAAGAAGGGTTAATCTATCAAGTTGAAACTCATACCACATCTTGGGCCCACCAGGAGCTACAACATTTGTTCCGGGATTTTTGATATTGGTGACCTAAGGTCATATGCAGAGCATGACCTCCCCATTGACAATGCATGGGGAAAATCACGAAATGAGCTTTTCTCAGTAAGTATGGATGGAATCAACTTCAAACATCGGTTGCGACTTGCTCTTAGCCCATTTCTGAAGCTGATACCAAAATTTTTGACTTGTGACCTTTAAAAGGTCACCTTAGGTCAAATAAGCATTTTTTGGTGTTTTTCTCTATAAATTTTGAATAAACTAAGATAGAGCTTTTATTTTGTCACCAAAGTGTTTGTTTAGTCACTGGAAGTCAAATGATATACATCATGACTATACCAGGTCAAGTTGGGTCAGACCGTTGACCTGGGTCAGGTCAAATTCTTAAATTTGACCTGGCATAGCAATATCATATATCATTCGATTCGTATTGACGAGAGGATTGCAATGGTTCATAAACTATGGCTCTATCTTGTTTGGTTTGGAAGCTATTAGCGAAAAAGTAAACGCCCTTATGCATGGGTGGCTATGGACATTCCCAAGAATATGCCCAATATTTAGTGACCTGTAGCTCCCTAGGCTTTGACCTGACACGAAAATGAATGCCACTGTAATGAAAGCGCATCTCAAGAGCTTTCGAATGGTGTTAGAAAAATGTTTCTAGCTATCATAGTTGCTGAGATATAGGAGGTTTTCTTAGTACACCCTCATATTAGCGATTTTGACCTATTTTGACCTCTGGTGACCTTGATATTGACCTGACAAGAAAAATGACCGAAGTATTTTCGATATCATTTTCGAAGAGCTTTCGATTGCCGTTTTGCGCTTTTTTCTAGCTCTCTTAGTTTTTGAGATCGTGGGGGGTCTTTTTAGCCCCCCCACCAGGGCGAAGGTGGCTCGTACCCGCCACCGGGGCAAGGGTTAACTAACTAATGACTGGTGACAGCCCAAGGTGGACAAGGTGACAAAAATTAGCTGATATGTTTGCTCCAGACGAATAACGGAACAAATAGCCAAAATTTGCACATGCAATTTAGACTCGCAATGTTTTTCAACAACTAAGATGATCCAGGAGTATCCCTTGGTATCCTATATAACTCAAAACTTGCCACATTTTGCAGCCTGGTTTGGTGACACATTTATGGTTTGGCATTTTTAATGGTGACAACCTGAACACTTTTTGGCCCCTGGGCGAACGTGGCGCAGGACCCCCGGTGGGGCGCGGGTTAAATCCCGGTACCTCCCCTTGAAATCTCGGCTTCCTACCAGGGCTGGAGATCTCTTCTCGAGCAAGGGGACTTAACACGCGCCCTCTGGGGGGCGAAATTCGTCCCCCTCCTGGTTTTTCCCAGATAGCTCAAAAAGAAAGAAACACAGAACAGCGAACCTTACGGTACCTTATCTCTAATCAATTTTACACATCTGACCAAATTTTTGAGTTAAGGTCATGTCAGGTCAAGGAGCTATTCAGGGTCAAGTGACCCGACCTCAAAACCTAAAATTACGAGTTTGAAGCAGCGCCCAGGGAACATAAGCAAACCGATCAGTTTGAAACTTCCAGAATATGATAAGGTCATTTGGGTCTACAAATCTGCTGTCTCGGAATTTTGATATTGTTGACTTAAACCGCGCCCCACCGGGGGTCCGGCGCCACCTTCGCCCACCGGGGGCCATCGATGGCCCCCCTCTAACTCCGAAAATATGGGCGTTAGCGCAAATCTGCAAAGTGCAATAGAAAGCCCGCGTGAATTCAGTAAGAAATTACTTGACATGTTTTAGTGTTCAGGTCAATGGCTTGACCTCCAGAGGTCAAATTAGGTCAAGATCGGCTATTTTCACTCAAATATGCAATCATTAAGCGAACTGGGCATAACTCTTATGTCATTAGAGCTATTGAGGCCTGGTAAAGTACATTTGATAGGTAATTGCCAGTAATTTTTCTGCTATGCGGAAAGTAAAGACCTCCCACCAGTGGTTTGACCTCCAGAGGTCACCTCGTGACCTAATATGACCTGAGGTCACGAAAGGTCAAAAAGTGACCTTGCCGTATATCAAATGAAAGCCAGTGACAACACAAACACGATGGTGTTTGTTTCACCGCTCTAGCTTAATTAGGTCAAAAGTTATTGTCAAAATACTGTTTTTGACCTCTGGTGACCTTGGATGACCTTGGAAAAATCAAAGGCCAAATATGACCCATGGAATCCGTGAAAGGGTGTCCAAAAACGCTGTTCTGAGCAGTCTGAGTATTTGCAATCATTTTTGTGGCTTTTATATCATGAAACAGCTTTTCCCCATGCTTTTCCAATGGGAGAGGTCGCCTCGTGACCTGACCTCAGGGCACGAAATCGAAAAATCCCGAATATACACCTTGTAGACCCTGGAGGGGTCATGAAGTGTAGGAAGTTTCAAATTGATCGACTTAGGAAATGTAGCTCTTACAGAGCTCTAAATTTGAAGTGAGGTGACCTTGGTTGACCTCGTCTGGTGACCTCACGTTGGGTGACCCGGGGTAAAAAATTTCAGTGATGATGGGAAAATGATGCAGTGAGAGGTACAGCCCTCAACCGTGGTGCTGCGCTTCGTCGTTTTTCTGCTATCCCGGAAAAACCTTAGGGGGCTATCGATGGCCCCGGTGGGGCGAGGGTTAAGGTGGGGTCAATTTTTGTCACCCATTATAAGTCTATGGTGAAAAATAGAATGGACTCGTTTTCAGAAAATACTCGTTAGATAAGGCTGAAATCCTCAAACTGTCTATTCTTACCACGATCTTGACCATTAGGCTGAGTTTTTGAGCATCTAACCTCTCAAAGGTCATATCAGGTCACGGGAGCAGAGAGTGATTGTTTTGCCATTAACTTCTCACTGAATTGAGATAAAGCTCCCATTTTGCTTGCATTGTGTTTATATTGTCACGGGGAGTCGATTGATATGCAATATGACCATTCCAGGTCACTCTGTAACCCTGACCTAGGTCGAGGTCAGGTCCTTTTGACTATTTGACCTAGCAAGGTCATATTATACATCATTAGATTCGCCGCGATGGGAAAAATCCAATGATGCATACAGATTTGCTCTAGCTCCCTGAGGGCAGATCTAGAGAGGGAAACGTACACTGCTTTGTTGTAAGCCTATGGAGCATTCTTTGACCTATGCTGACCTCAATACTGATCTGACATAAAAATTCTCCATATAAATCTTCTTTGTCTTAACAAGAGCTTTGGAACACCGCCCGTAATTTTCCTTTAGCTTTCGTGGGGAACGAAATACGGAGGGGGAGGCGAAAACGCCCCCCCAGCGGGCGCGACATGCAAGGGACCCCAGCAGGGCGCGTGTTAATACAAGCCCTATACAAAATTTACGGGACACCCAAAATCCAGGGGGTTTCTGATACCTAGCCCCCCCAGGATTTCCACCTATGCTTCCTACGCCTATCCACAAGGATAGTAAGACGCTACTTCTCTCCCAGGATGCAAATATTGTCACTTCACGTGCAGTACTAGCGCCGTCTATCCGTCGTACATGGAGAAATAGTGCTCCCTAGCGAGAGAATCTCCTCTCAAATCGGAAATCCTGCCAGAAATAGGAAAAGTTCTCAAGAGTCACCCATGGAATTTGAAACCAAACTTTTGTGACTAAAAACATTGAGACTTAGTAACATCAAAGGATTATTTTCCACATAGGCGTAGGAACGGGTGGGCCAGGGGGCCATGGCCCCCAATATTCATGATTCTTAACCATTAACCCAATGGCGTTGACTGGAAAGAAATGATTTCAAAATGCCCGCTGACCCCCCCAATATTCTGGACGTTCCTACGCCTATGATTTTCCAGGTCCTATAAGTGCTTATAAGTCTAAGAGAACGTATTGGCAGAATGAGCGTAAGCTACCCATGCTCATATGCCCAACCTCACCTATTTTGTTGCCGATTTGATCCATTTCTGTCACAAGCATTGTTGACGAGTTGGCAGATTTCCCGACCTCTGAATCCTTCTCCCGTCCACGGTTAGTAGGACCTCAGTTTGTGCAAGGCGGTGGCGCATTCAAGGGGGGCTCAACCCCCCCCCCGAAAAGTCGGAGTGCGAATAGTAAATGCGTAGCTGGAGGCTGTTCCGAGGCGATAGCAGGGGAGGCTCGAACCACCTATCCCCCAAGAAATTACCACCTAGCCTGAATCGGCCACTGGTACAAGACAGGAGAGAATCCAAAGCAATAGAGACACTACAGAATCTGAATCGTCTTGTTTTCAGAATCTGGGTGTTTTTCCTCACGAGTGAGCAATTGGTACGGACTATCTATAGGAACCGTGGTACGAACCAAGGCTTTGAGAGAGTACGAACGATAGTTGCTAAATAATTCTTGCTACGCATGCGCACAATAGCCTAATGCCTGTCTACGAACACTTCTTTGCAACAATAAATGTAACACCTGCGCATACTTACGTTGCAAAACTCAGTCGAATCTTGTGGATCTAAACTAACAAATTCTACCAGAAAATGCATTGGTTTAATAGAAAACGTCAGTGTCAATTGCTTTGGTCCCCATAGCAGAGACAAAAATTTATTTTGCAACTCAGAATATTTATTTTATTTACTACTACAATTAAAAGAAAGTCTGTCGTGAATAGATTTCTAGTATACAGCTCGGTAGCTCCTACTGAAACCTAGAGGCGAGCGCGCGTTAAATTAATGTCGTTGGGGTCGAATTTTTCGCGCGTGTAGTAATATTTGTTGCGTGAGGGAGGGTGTGCTGCTCGTTTATTCCGTACACTCAATTATTCCAGAAGGGTTATACTGTGGGTGTAATAGCTAAAATGGCAAAAGAAGATTCTACAAAATCGACAGAGGATATCAACGAAGTTGAGCTTGCAACAGAGGGCAATGATGAACGTCAAGCAGAAGTCTCGTCGCCATCAAAAAGCGAGACGTAAGTTTGGACTGTATTCCTTTTTAACTGTATATGTATGCTTTATTTGTTTGAAATTATTACTATTATTTTCATAATTATGTGCTGACACTTGATAACTGTTGATTAACTCGCCATTTGTCTTTGTATTTTGAAAATATTGTCATCCTGCTGCGCTCTCACGCATGCATATATTTCTGACCTTATTCCTGTATTTAGGGTGGGCACCTTACAGTATTATTACAATAGGCAGATCACATCTAGATTTGGGAGGATTATATTGGTAGGCACCTCTAGATTGAGTACAATCCTGACAATGAGTGTGTAAGCTCTTTCTACTGATATAGTGGGGGAGGGAGGGAAGCTGTGGTCAGTTCCTAAATAAAGGTATGTACCCATTGGCAATAATAACCCTCAACTAGGGACACTCGTTCAGAATGAGGAATGTGTATTTCATGAAATACCCGCTGCCTCCTCACCGGAGTGAGATGCCCCTCCCCCTGGGCTTAGCCGTGGGTGCCCATTTTTTGCTATTCATCACTTGCCCGGTTGTACTCTTATCATGTTTCATCACATTTTATGTGTTCGGTTTTATTCCAAGTGTACCAGTGTACAAAATATACATGTATGGATCCGAATAGGAATATTGGATTGCTGAAGATGCCTACCATCCAGTGTGCATAGTATGGCATTTTTGACAATATTTTGTTGGTGTGAGTGCCCGTGGAGACAGGAGCGAGTGGTGCTAATTTATCAACCTGGTGTGAATTTGTGAGACTGGTGCAGGGAAGGTGACACTTAAACCAAACAAATAATGGCTGAATGGTTATTAAGATACAGGAGGGGGACTTATAAAGTCCTTCACTAACTAATGCATAATAGAGGTAGCATTGCATCATGTGGGTAGGAATGGGTGCATTTTTCTCCCCTATATGTGGCAGATTGGTGGGATTTTTTGGAGGCTGGTGGTGTGAGAATTTGAGATGGCTGGTGTGACTCATCTGGCCTACTGCCATACTTTGCAGACTGGGCTACCATGCTGACAGACAAAACATGCCCTCTGTGTAATTGATATACATTCTACATGAAGTTTTGGGAAAGTTCTATGAATTAAGAAAGTTAATTTTGGACTCTGGTCATTCAAAATTCATTATCTAACCTGGAGTGGTTACCTCACTTTGTAGGTTTCTTCACCATCTGATGTCTCCTGGATGGGACAATATCAGAAGAGAAAGGGAAGCTTTTGTCAAATAGATGTGCAAACCCCCTTGGAGCCATGACAGAACTGAATCAGAAACATGAGGGAAACCGGAATAGGGGTATGGAGTGGGGTGTCTTTGTGACTGTTAAATATCTCGCTTAACTATTAGATGTGCATTTAAAATTTACTGCTTTGCCACATTGGAAAATACGATGCAAGCAATTGCATAATTTTTTTCTACTTAAGTGTCATTCCTGGAAAAATTAGACAAGACTGAAAACTAGTAGAAGGATACAGTATTATAATTTCAAAGGATATTCAAAGCTCTTATGTTTGTGGAACAAGTGCTGCTAAGCACTTGTTCAATAGGTCTAATAATAAGAAAACTTTTTCATTTTGTCAGTCATCAGAAACAATGCTCCAAAGAGGTCATTATACACTTTTCATCATTATAAAGGGTCATCATTATACACTTTTGATAGTTCTGACATGGCTTAGTTTTGATGGAAAATTAGTTTCCACCTGACTGAGACTCAGTGTGAGACTTGTTGCACCAAGTGATGTTTGGGTTTTGTTTCTAGTGACCACTCTCAAATCCATACATATATTTGCAATGATATACACCACTAATAGATGGTGCATGACAAAGCAACACTTAAATGATCTCATGTTATGCTGGTATACACTAAAACTAACGTGGATAAGAATCAGAACAAGATTCCACAAACTGCATGTTAAAACTATCTCAGATGTTGGCACCCCACGAGCCAGGCTGGCCCATGCAGCCACACGGTGGCGCCACCACTCCACAGGGTCGGCGCCACCAGTATGTAAATGCCAGTTCCACGCCCTGGGTAGCTTCGCCCGGCGGGAGCAAGCAGCCGCCCCGCAGGTGGCAGTGTCGAGAGGTCTCTGGAACCAATCGCCAATGCCACCATCGGCACGGCCACCGCTCGAGCCAGGCGCGAAAGAAGGACGGATCCTAAATATATCAACCGAAATAACAAACCCAATCCGGTAACCTCGCGCGACAAAACCCCATCCGGCGAGCATACCGCACAGCCACACGAAGGCCGCAGCACGCACCACGGCAGGCCCCGGCCGCGACACGACGACGGCAATACACGCGAGTACCAGTCAGCCTGAACTTGGAAGTACCGGTGGATCCTTGGGAGGCATCAAATAACATTTAAGTAGTGGTAACGCATAATAAGTCAAATTAAGAAGTGATACAAGCGATCTCACAACATAGGTATATACAGATTATATTTTAGCCTGATTTGGGTGCTTACGACGAAGGCAATTGTCGATACATTCATAAAATCGTATTTTATGGTGTCAGATTCCATCGTGGCAGTATCAGGCGGATAACAGCGACGTTAGTAGCTCACGGTCATGACAAAGTACATAATGATGTTCTGGGTCGTAGTACGCCTACACAGGGGCTCACAAAGTGCCCGCCTCAGAGTAGCCTCCTACACCCCCTCCCCACCAGGGTGAAGGTGGCTCGAAGGCCCATCGGGGCGGGGTTAAAACATGCTAGGTAGGACAGTACAATTGCTAGGCAGTGTTGGGTTAAGGTCAAATGCTTAGAATCTTGTTTTCCATAGCAATGTGAAATGTTTTGTGGGTGACAATAAGTTTTTTGGACATGCCAACAAAATATGACCTCACATAATCCCAGCTGGCATCATGAAATATTTCTAATGAGTAGATTATTCAGTTTTTTAAGATATGTGATTGATTCAAATGTGCTGTCAAAGCTTCCAGCTGTGTTGCTTTACGATCAAAGGGGATTTGGCTCGTCATCAGGGTATATTTTAGGGAATTTGGGCTGGTGGGTTCTCGTTTCAAAGGGCACCTATTTCCATCAAAAGGGCACTGCCAGATCACCGAAATTCTACCTTAAAGAAGCGGCATCACATCTGCATTTTTTTTTGTTAACCGTTGATGCCACGGACACGCACATTGACGAAGAGTCTGAGCCACCTTTGCTTTGGAGGGGTCTGCCTCCCCTCGCTCCCCTAAGATCTCTAGAACCACGCTAGATAGCGAAAAGTGGCAAACAGTGTTGGAAAGCCATCCAAATATCGACAAAATATTTGAACAAATTATTTGTGATTTCACATCTGAGGTCATAAACGTCAAGGCATACCACCATATTTTGATATGTAAATGTGCGTTTTTAATCGTTTCATCTGAACCAGTACAGACAGAGCAAAACAATATAGATCATGGAAAACCTCGCAGCAAGATAAATCGACTGATACAATCATAAAACATTTCTTGGTCAAACTTGGAATATGAAGTGACCTGAGTTCAGGTCAAGGTCAAATTATGTCAAAATGCCTATCCTTAGAATCACAAGGATACGACGAACCTAATGCTGTTAAAATAAACGCTATACAGTCATCCATTACTATGTTATTCATGTTGTCGCATGTATTTCCAATAGAGATGTCATCGCTCGCAACTGAGCTTATGCCATCGACATAGAAAATACTGGAATGTCTTAAGTACTCGTGGGTCTATTAGGTGGTATGACTACAATTATATAGCTCCACCTTGTTCTTACTTATGCTATCTTTAACTTTTGTTTAGGCGAGGTCACCTGATCTGCACTATTGACCTGACCTGACGCCCCTCAACCTTAAAATTTTGCCTACATTTGTAGAAATGATCAGGGAAAAGGCATATCAACTACGGTGGTGCTAGGCGCCGCCGTTTTTATTCTACATAAACTAGGGAAAGGTGAGTACCTGCCCCCGTCAATGCGCATTCTTGAAATATGTAGATGCAAATCTACCTTTTTGGTTTCCTAAATTGTCGAGGCGCATTTTTGTTTGGTGTTCAGGATGATTTGAGACTGAAGTATGTGGGATATAGACGCCGGGAAGCATCCTCTTTAGTGCCATCGATCCCTATTACCTAGTGTTTGTCTTATACCGTGTTTGTTGGAGTAAACAAAAACTCCCGACGCTTTTCAGCATTTTGAGGTCACCACGTGACATTCCTCGCGTTTCCCCTTTGAAGTTCTTTCGGCGCTGGTCATGGTTTACAGGGCTTTTGGAGCTCGGCTTAGACGGAAGACTGAAATGAGATACATGAAATGACATTATATAACATGGAACATTTAAGTGCAGTGCAAGTGCTACAATACAGGTTGTGTGTAACTGAAAAGTGGAGCTTAACCCTCGCCTCGGTCGGGGGTGTTTGAACAGCCCCCTAGAGTTTTTCGGCGACACGAAAAAACGGCTGCGCGAAGCGCCATCTTACTTAGCCCACCTTATCCTTGATTGATTCCGCAACTTTTCCAAAATTTTAAGGTTGGTTCATCTCAGGTCAGGTCACCAGTGCAGGTCAAGTGACCTCACATAAAAAGAATGTTTAAGGTGGCATAAGTAAGAAATAGGTGAATCTATCGGATTGAAACTCGTACAAAATAATGGGCACACCAAGTCAAAGTGCTACAACATATATTCTGGGATTTTTCATATCGGTGACGTAGGGTCAGCTACAGATCATGACCTCTCCATTGGAAATACATGGGGCAAACAGGAAATGGGCTGTATTTGTGTAGATACAACTGAGAATGCCTTCGTATTATCCAAATCTAGTATCCTGGGCCTCTTTCCAGATGCCTGTTGCAATTTTTTACTTGTGACTTCTAAGGGGTCAGCTGGGGCTATTTAAAGGGAATGTGGCACGTTGGGCGAATCCTGGAATTTAGTGTAATTAGGCGTATTTTTAGTAAAAAGTAATGGAACCACTCATGATTTCTCTGAAAATGTACAATAAGCTCAGTATTTGGTTTTTGAAAATACTCCTCTAAAAAAAGAAATAAATATCAGACTGTGGATGATGTCACGATCTGGCAACCACTACCATACTTGAAACGTTTCAAGGGCTTCGATTGGCTGATGCTCATCGTGACGTCAGCATATGTCGTCACACCAGTAGCTCACAACAATGGCCGCCGGCGACGGGGGCTGAGGGGGGTTGGTGTCAGGTAGGTTTTAGCTTTTTCTACGGAAATATCGAGTTCCAAGACAAATGAAATATGGAGTACCGGGTTTTCCGACCTGCTTTACAACTTGGCTATCTCAGTTAAAATCACGTTGTGAAGGTGCCACATTCCCTTTAAGCAGTTTTCAGACTTGGATCAATAACTTTGCAGGAAAGGATAATGCAGCTTATATTTCGATACCATTACGTTTGGATTGCTATTGCCAATCGATTCATATGCTTATTGGCTATGCTAGGTTGAAGTGACCTTGACCTGACCTGATGTCGGGCTATTTTTTGTTTTGACCCAGTATAGTCATTTTATACATCATTCGATTTGCCGTAATGAGAGGAAGCGAATGGTGCCTAAAAATTGTTCTAACGCAACTCTCAGACGCTAGACCCAAAAACACTACCCTAACATGCAACCTTCTTTGATCTGTCATGACCTCAACATTGACCTGAGCCAAAAAGTGAACGATGTTGTTTATTCATGAATTTGTATGAGCTATCCAACAGCTTTTGCGTTTTTCTCGCTATTCCGCATAGGGTCCAAATTCGAGGGGTGTCTGAACCCCGCCCCCCCCCGCTACCAGGGTGAAGGGGCTCGGAGGCCACCGGGGCGGGGGGTTAAGACCCTGAATCGGCATTAACGTGCGCCCCGGGGAGGGGGGGCGAAATTCAGTCTTATTCCCTCTTCGTTTTCCCTGATTAAATAAATAAAGGAACGCAAAACGGCACAGCTTCCATTACCTTATCCCTGATCCATTTCACGCATCTGACCTAAGCTTTCAAAGTTCGTTGGAGCTGAAAAGTTCTTCACGAAAAGATCTGAAAGTTTTTCACGTATAGCCTCTGCAGCTGCAGTGCCCTAAAACTCTAATCGAGCTGAAAAGTTCTATATCGGACTTTTTTTACTGTTTAGATAAGACGGGGAAAATTTGTATCATCCCATCCCATTTAAGCCTATGGGAAAAGGAAAAACTCCATTCAGTTGATACTGGATTGATCAAGTTGGGAATTATTTTAAGTATGCATTCTTAGTATGTCCGTGGTCATAAAGTTAATTTTTTAGCATCTAACCTCAAAGGTCATGTAAGGTCACCTGACCATACTGTTATTCTTTTGCTACTCCGCTCCGAATTTAGATAGAGCTTTTATTGATGAACCCTGACAGGGCAGCGAAGAAGGGAGGATGCGCTGCTGGCGGAGAGATGATTGAGCTGGAAGGGCTGAAGCGATGGGATGACAGGGCTCTGGTTAACAGTAAAATGCCCTGAGGACATTCTGGGCCAGGCCTCCGTTGTTGTCCCGTCTGACCACCGGCGTTTGTTGCAGGACGGCGGCGCTCCAGCACCTGGTGCAGGGGAAGCGCCACCTACTGGTGCGGGATATCCACTCGGCCGTCAACTCTCTTCAGGAAGCGTGCCGGCTGCTGGCCGAGCAGTACGGGGAGACGGCCGATCCCTGCGGAGAGGCCTACTTCGCCTACGGCCGAGCACTGCTCGAGCTCTCCCGCTTAGAGACGGGCGTTCTTGGGAATGCACTCGATGGAGGTATGCCTTTGCTTGGATGTGGTGGTCGGGCTAGTGTGTGTGGGTGTGGAAGGATTTCGTGCATGGCTTGTGATTGAGGTTTCATGAATGGGAATTCCCCTGGATTTGGCGTTTAGCAATATTTTTGCATTCAATGGAATCGGCATAGCCGTGCAAAGCCTACTCATGATCTTGCCTTGATTTACCTGGTCTGCTCCCAGGTTTTATTAGTTCTAGTAAAAACACCCATGTATAGTAGCTCAACATTATCTATTTCTATTCCAAAACGATTACATGTGATGATGCTGAAAATTGTTGGGGCGGCGCCATCGCCCCATTCTCCAGCTCCGTTCCGTCGAGCATATGTTGAAAAGCCGAACGAGTGTAAAATGTGTTTTGGATTAGAAATTGTGAGGGTTCGCTCTTTCAGAAGTTTCTGGGTTTGAAAATGCGAATGTTTCTAGGCTAAATCTTGTCTCACAATTTAGAGGAACAGTATTTGTCAAGTTATTTCTGTTTCGGCCAGATCTTTATGGCACATGTGAAGGAAGGCAGTGAGGTTGAACATTTTCTGGACTGGTCTGCAGAGTAAGCCAGGAAGGGCGGAGAACCAAAAGGGTGTGGGCAAACATTTCTGAGGTGCCTGATGTGTACAAAGTCTGCTGCATCTGCATGTACTGCATGGTTGCCTTGGAAGTCATCACCGACAATTGTTTGTGTCGCTTGTGTTCCGTTTCGTGTGAGCTTGAGCCCTGCTCGCATGTTGCCTTGCTTGTTCGCTTGTTGCAGTACCGGAGGGGGAGGACGCCGATACCTCTCAGACAGAAGATCCCGAAAAGCTTACAGGTATAAGCTATCCAGACCGATCACGAGGTGTTAAATATAAACTTTTTGCACGCATGCAATTGTGTTACCCACTTTTGTTTCATTTTCCAAGTGATTGATGAAACGTCAGGGTTACTTGTACCCTGTTTGGTCTTGTTTCAAATGTTGGTTTGCAGTGTATTTTCTTTGCTTTGATGCTGCACGTTCATGGGGGGATCCCGCATGTCTTATGTGCATGGGGCTCTTACTTACTGCGCGATACCACGGTTGCAGAGGAGGAACAGGAAAAGGTAATCGCTCAGGTGGACTCTGCCCTGGAGGAGAACTTCACTCAGCTTGAGAAGGTCAGGTTGAAGACACCTGATTCGAAAACCACCGGTGATGGTACTGCTGACTCTTATGATAAAATGGAAGTTATCGAGAAGTCACCAACTGTGAAGGAGGAAGTCAAGAATGAGCTCGGTCAAGAGAGCGCTCCTGAATCCAATGAGGAAATTATGGAGGTGGACGAGGCTCTAGCAGCTCCGGGGGAAGAACTGAAGAAAGATCCCGAGATGAAAACTGATGCTGACAGCGGCGCTGGGTTGCCTCCTGACGCGACCGACGGTGATAGTGCTTCTGCCGGAAAATCGCCTGGCTCTGATTCCGCAGATAAAAGTGCAATTGACTCCGCATCTGAGGCTGCCTCAGACCTTACTGATAAGACAGCCTTGGACTCGGGAGCTGAAGCTGTTTCGAGCAGTGCTAATAAATGTGAATCTGGAGCCGCAGTCACCTCTGTTTCAGATGCAGTGGACAAGCCTTCTGGAGACGCTCAAAAGAAGCCCGCGTCTGATTGTTTGCAAAAGACGGCTGAGCATAATGGACATGCCGACATGGAGGAAGATGCAGAAGAGAAAGATAAAGCTGAGTTCGGAGTAGCCGACGACGAGAAGGATGAAGTGAACGATACACCGATGGAGGCAGATGTAGAGGATGGTGGCGCGAAGCCCGGGCCTGAAGTTTCTGAGAAGGATATTGGATCTGGGGACCTTGCAGGAAAAGCTGTGAATAGTGATGAGGCTTCAGAAGTCCCTTGTGAACCCGCTGAAGATATGGAGTCTTGCGAAGCATCAGCAGCACCCGAAAAACCAACCGGGGAGGCAGAAAACTATTCTCCACCTGCTATGGACGTGAACGAGGAAACTTCAGCAGGAGGCCCAATCGGGATCTTCAAGGAGCGCACCACCTGAGGCCGAGCCAGAGTCAATAACAGAGAGGTGGAAGAAAACTGGTGAGACGAGGCAGCTTCTGTAGTAGTTCTCTAACAAAGATATCGTAGCAAATGTCATTGGCCGTGGTTGGCCCACTCGGTCCCGGCCATAAGTCCACAGCACCGATGGTCGTCCCTGATAGTAAGGTGTAGCTAGTGCTCCGTTTTTGCTTGCCGCTTTTTCAAATGTTTTTGTTGCGCAGGGGGGAGCTGAATCTTGGGTAATGCCTTAGGTCTGTTTTGTAGAAGTCGGGAGCTCTAGAAAAGTATTTCTAAAACTAGCAATCATAGATGCAAGATACCTGGCCATATCCGAGACTATTTTTGTGCCAGAATCCTGCACGTATCATATATTATCAATGCTTAGAAGTTTAACCGGGCTTCTTGTGTTTTAGCGTAGTCTCTCTTTCTCTTTCTTATTCTCTTTGAGGCTGCAACTTTGTCTTTTCACTATTTTCTTGCATTGTGGTCAGAACACGACTTTCTTCAGTCACTGTCATTCAAACGTTGCTCATGATGCAAAGCAGCGGAATGGTTTAAAGGGAAGTGGCACTTTCATAATGGGATTTGAACTGATATAGCTGTGTGATAGAACATATTGAGAAGCCACTGGATCGCTATTTCATGTGCCCTGGAGCTTCGCGGAGAAAGATATAACAAATCACATACTGACCCCCTCCCGAGGTGGTCGCGTGGTTTTAAGTGATCTTGGTAACATGACATTACGCTTAGCCCCGCTACGGGCACAACTATTTCTTGCATGGGCTTCTTTAAAACATACGTGGTAAGCGGGCCTTTGCTACCGGATGTTAGAAACACATTTCTTTAGTGAATAGTGTAAAATCTGAAGTATGTTAATTTTTAAGAATAGCAGAAGCTAGAAATAGTTGCTTTGGCCCCTAACAAAAGCCTCTGTTAGCGAACAACGTTTCAATCGTATTCATATTTGTGACGCGAATAAGTGGTTCAATATGGCACTGCTTTGAGACCTCGCTGGGTTGGTGACTCTGGCCTCTAACAAAGGAAAATGAAGCTAGATATTAGGCTTGTTAGCCTTTTTTGGACAGTGATGTGGCCAAATCCATTGTTTGCAATAGCACTTGTCCCTAAATCCAGTATTCTGAAATTGCACCAAGCTGCCACATTCCCTTAAGCTTTTAGCTGAAGTTATTTTGTGTTTTTACTTGTGTCCTAAAGTATATATTGCTGGATGGAAATCCACGCCCATCCGCTTTGAATTTCCCATTCACTTGCAAAGTATTTATACCTAATCATCCACCCATGTATAAATGTATAATTATGGTGCTTTTTTTCTCTCAGTGCCTTAGCAAATGTTAGGATACTGTGAGGCCAGCTCTGAATGAGCCGGGTTAGCTGTTTGAAGCTGATTAGAAGTGGGATGATTTCACTTACGTTAAATTAAGAATGTCCCCTTGATTAATAGAAATGTTCTGAAATGAAGCCTGTGGTTCCCCAAAAGAAAATTGTCCATTCCTAGGTTGGAAACCCATTCCAAGGTTTTCCACACCGTGGCGGTAAACCTTTTTTGGGACAGTACCAACCAGTCTGTATTTTTCCTGATTCCTAACTCTGTACCATGTTAGAGCCGTTATTTTTATTTTCCGGAACTGCTGCAGAGTTCCGGCACTTCGCCTACCTATTCGCTGATTGGCTACACGACGGGTGCAGTATCGGTTCTTGGCAGCTCTGCATCGAGGTATTCAGTGATTGGCTGCGCGACTCGTGCAGGGACGATGATTGGCAGCTATGCGCCGAAAGTCTCGCCACTTGGCTGCACTACGTCCACTTTAACGGTGATTGGTTGCGCTACACCTGCGTTGGGGCTGATTGGTTGCGCTACACCTAGAGTGGAGGTGATAGGTTGCGCTACACCTACAGTGGTGCTGATTGGTTACGATGCCTCTACAGAGTCGCTGATTGACTGCGCTGGGTATACAGTGTCGCTGATCGGCTGTGCTGTGTCTACAGAGCAGCTGATTGATTGCGCTGCATCCACAGTGTTGCTGATGGGATGCGCTGCGTTTACGGTATTGCTAGTTGGTTGCGCTGGTCTACAGCTGTGTTGCTGATCGGCAGCGCTGCGTCTACAGAGTGGATGATTGACTGCGCTGGTTTACAGTGTTGCTAATTATCTGCGCTGCGTGTACAGTATTGCTGATGGGGTGCGCTGCGTCTACAGCTGTGCTGCGGATTGGCTACGATGCGTCTGTATTGGTGCTGATTGGCTGCGCTGATCTACAGTATCGCTGATTGGCTCTGCTGCGTTTACAGTGTCACTGATTGGCTGCGCTGCGTCTAGTGTCGCTGAACGGCTCCACCCTGTCTGAAGTGGTGCTGTTTTGCGTCCTCAGCGTCGTCGTTTGGCTGTGTTATCTGTGCGATGACACCGTTAAGCTGCATTGTGTTGGCAGGGGCGCTGATTGGCCTGTGTTGGTTCTCTGAAACCGCAGATGGAAGCGATGAGGAGGAGGAGGACAGCGAGGAAAACGAAGGCGAGGCGGAGGCTACCGAGGGAGACACGGCCTCCGGGGAGGCGAGAAGCCAGAGGGAAACACGGCCTCCGGGGAGGCGAGACGGCAGAGGGTGACACGGCCTCCGGGGAGGCGAGACGGCAGAGGGTGACACGGCCTCCGGGGGAGGCGAGACGGCAGAGGGTGACACGGCCTCCGGTGAGGGGGAGGCGGCAGAGGGGGAGACAGCAGAGGGCGACAGTGACACCGCGTCCGCCGGCGACGGCAAGGACGGCAGCACGTCACAGGAGTGCGACAGTGAGTGTCGGCCACGCCCTGCTCAGGGAGGCAGTTTTCCGGGTTAACAGGAATGCGGCACCTTATAACGTGATTTTAATTGAGATAGCCAAGTTGTAAAGCATGCCAGAAAACCCGGTACTCAATATATAATTTGTCTTGAAACTCTAAATTTTCGTGGAGAAAAGTTAAAAACCTACCTGAAATGTACCCCAAATCTACCCTAGCCAGGCGGCCACAGTGGTCAGCTGTTTATGTGACTACAACGCTGACGTCACGGTGGGTAATCAGCTAATTGAATTCCTTGAAACCTATCGAATATAGTAGTTGCCAGATCATGACGTTATCCTGACATGACGTGATTTAGAGAAGCATTTTAAAAATCAAAGTATTGAGCTCATTTTAATTTTTTCAGAGAAATCATGGGCGTTTTCATGATTTTCGGCAAAAATACCCATAATTACACTAGATTCGTGGATTCAACAAGGTGCCACATTCCCACTGCCTTAGTCGCATAGTTGAAGTGTGTTTAAAGGGAATGTGGCACCTGCAATCTAGTGTAAATAAGGGAGCTTTTAGCTGAAAATCAAGGAGGCGTCCATGAAAAAAATGTACAATAAATTCAATATTTTGATATTTAAAATGCTCCTCCAGGGAAAGAAATAAAGATCTGCCTGTGGATGATGTCATGATCTGACAACCACTACCATACTCAAAACGCTTCAAGGGCTTCGATTGGCTGATGCTCACCGTGACGTCAGCATATGTCGTCACACCAACAGCCATTTCAACTGTGGCCTGCTGCTAGAAGTACATGAGGGGTACATTGCAAGTAGGTTTCAGCTTTTTCTACGGAAACCTCGAGTTCCTAGACAAATGATATATTGAATACCGGGTTTTCCGACTTGCTTTACAACTTGGCTATCTCAGTTAAAATCACGTTATGAAGGTGCCACATTCCCTTTAAGTGAGACTCCGACTCCAACAGCCGCACTAGGAACAACTTGAACAGAATTTTTTTAAAAATCGAGGGGGGTGTCAGCACTAGCCCAGCTTATCAAAATTGGTTCCGATTTCGCTTTGCTTTTCAGCTTTAGTGATGTAGTGCACTCTGGTTTCTTTATTTGTATTGTAATAGTTTAATGTTGCAATAGATTCGTAGTCTTCGTTTTGGCAGAACAGGAATGCAATATTTAAGTGTTGAACAATTTCCCAGCTGAAAAAGTGAAACCCACCTATATATATATACGTTAGAAGTTTATTGAAATGTTTTATCCAACAGCACATCACACTGTTTGCGTGGTACCACGCTCTGCACGTGCAGCAGTCTCAGAGCCATCCGGACCGGCCCCTCAGACTCACGTCTGCGGCATTTATTTCGGAAGAACATTCATGCCGCAGACGTGAGTCTGAGGGGCCGGTCCGGATGACGCTGAGACTGCGGCACGTCGAAAGCGCGGTGCCACGCAAGCAGTGTGATGTGCTGTTGAATCAAACATTATATATATATATATATATATATATATATATATATATATATATATATATATATATATATATATAAAGGTGGCTCAGACCCCGTCAATGCGCGTGTTAATATTGCAACAGATTCGTAGTCTGCGTTTGGCATAACAGGAAACTATCTTCGGTTGAACGATTTCCAAGCAAGAAGTGAAATTCATATATATATATATATATATATATATATATATATATATATATATATATATATATATATATATATATATATATATATATATATATATATGAATTTCACTTCTTAGCTTGGAAATCGTTCAACACAGAAAGATCGTATTCCTGTTATGCCAAAACGCAGACTACGAATCTGTTGCAATATTAACACGCGTATTGACGGGGGTCTGAGCCACCTTCGCATTGCCGGGGGCGGGTACCCGCCCCCCTAAGATCTCGAGAACCACGGTAGGTAGCGAAAAATGGTGAACGGTGTTGGGCTGCCCATCCACTTCTCCATCGAAAACATTTGTACCATTTTTTGTCAGGTCACATTTAAGGTCACGAGAGGTCAAAACATGTCCGTCATAGGGATAACATGTAAATTCAGTTTTTCGGTCATTACATCTGAACAAGTAAAGAGAGAGCAAAACGACTTGAACTATATGAATCCTCTTAGCAAGCCGAATCGAATGATATATAATTTGACCTTGCTAGGTCAAATCAAGGATTTGACCTGACCTGAGGTCAGGTCAGGGTCGAATTATATAAAATGCATATCATTAGAACTGCAAAGCCTAGGCGAGTCTCATGCAGCTAAAATAAATGCTCTATCACCATCCGTTACTGAGTTATTCCGTAAAAAAACATTTTTCACATGTATTTCCAATGGAGAGGTCATGCCTCGTACCTGACCTTAGGTCATCGATATCAAAAATACCGGAACATATTTTAGAGAACTCGGTAGAGCCATTATGTGATATGAGTTTCAATCGGATAAGTTCACCCTGCTCCGACTCATGCTATCTTAAACTTTTTTTGAGGTCGGGTCACTTGACCTGTACTGGTGACCTGACTTGAGATGACCTAACCTTAAAATTTTCACAGAAGTTGTAAAAATGATGAAGGAAAAGGTATACCAAGTACGGTGGCGCTACGCGCCGCCGTTTTTCTATCTCCGAAAACCCGAGGGGCGGGTACCCGCCCCCGTCAATGCGCGTGTTAAATTAGTATAATACAAATAAAGAAACCAGAGTGCACTCTATCACTCAGGCTGAAAAGCAAAGTGACATCGGACCCAATTTTGACAAGCTGGGCTAGTGCTGCCACCCCGACTTCTCGAGTCTTTTTGTATTTTTGTCCAAGTTGTTCCTATAAGTCATCAATGGACTTGTCACGGAGACCCCAAACCCACCACCCGAACGAGCAACTCCCACAATGAAGGGTTGATTTAGAAGCCAAAGCTTAACGTCCCGCAAAGCACAGGGACGGCCCCCACGCTCAGGTCACCCTCTCACCAGTCATTTGCCAGCCGACCTACGTGTGATAAACTATTGAGCGCCGGAGCGTCTCAGGGGAACCGATCCCAAGCCTGGACATGCACTGCCACTGCATGTTTCTGAACAGTGTGGCAGAGCCCAACGCTTTATCAACTGAGCTACCAGGCGCGGCAATTCGGCTCCTGAACGGGGTAGCGAAAAAAAACATAGAATGGTTTGATAGACCATTGAACCGATTAAAAACTCTTCCCATAAAGTTTTAGCTCAGAGTAATATTGAGGTCATTAAAGGTCAAAATAGTACAATTTAGAAGACTTTGCTCTAGCGTTTGGCTGAGTTAAGTTAGAGCCAAAATTTAGACGTCATTCGATGCCTCTCTGTATGATGTACAATATGACCATACTAGATCAAAAGTATAAAAATGACATGACCTAGGGTCAGGTCAAGGTCATCATCTAACTAAGCATAGTCAATATGCATATCACTTGACTTGTAATGACAAATCAAACATAGTGGTATCCAAATGAGAGCTCTATTGCAATTTACTGCGCAGTTATTGCCATAAGTCTCAAAACGTGCTTAGGTAGACTCAAATGACCTCTCGGAGGTCACAGATCAAAAATTGCCAAATTAAAGTTGCGTATAGCCTGTGATACTACGATCCCGGGAATAAGAAGTCCCTATAAGTTTTATATATGGAAAAAAACAATATTTTACGGCAAATTTGCGCTTTTCCCATGCATTTCCAATGGAGAGGTCATGACTCGTACCTGACCTTAGGTCAACAGTATACAAAATGCCGAAACATAGTTTGTAGCTTCCAGTGAGCGTATTATATGATATAGGTTTCACATTGATAAATTAACCCTTCTCTGAGTTATGAAATAACAAAAATGTTTTGAAGTGAGGTCGCTTGACCTGGCCGGGTGACCTGACCCGAGATGACCCGAACTTAAAAATTTTAGGGGAAGTTGCAGAATTGATTAATGATAAGCTGTGCCAAGTACGGTGGCGCTTGGCGCCGCCGCTTCTTCGTGGCGACGAAAAATTTGTAGTGGGTTAGTCAGCACCCTTCCGCCACCACTGGGGAGGGTTAAAAAGTGAAAATCCGTTGCTTAAACTCGAGAAAATGACGTTTTTTGCAGGGTTGTCCTTATATTTGTGTTTACCGTCTAAAACTGCGTGAAAAAGTTTCAATTTCGAGAAGTGTTATAACGCG
This sequence comes from Lepas anatifera, assembly GCA_034440635.1. Lineage (NCBI taxonomy): Eukaryota > Metazoa > Arthropoda > Thecostraca > Lepadidae > Lepas > Lepas anatifera. The sequence goes on along the minus strand of JAOTON010001851.1, from coordinate 218,240 downwards.
CACCCTAACCAACAGCTATGACAACTGTGGCCTGCTGCTAAGGGTACATGAGGGGTATATTTCAGGTAGGTTTTAGCTTTTTTTCTACGGAAATATCGAGTTCCAAGACAAATGATATATTGAGTAACGGGTTTTTCGGCTTGCTTTACTACTTGGCTATCTCAGAATCGCGTTATGAAGGTGCCACATGACCCTTTAAGTAGTTTATTTCCATTTACTGTGTTTTGAAGCCAACAATATTTTGGCGAAGAAATAGCTAATTGATGCGTTTCCCAACAGCGGAGGAAGGTGAGGAGGGTGCGAAACAGGAAGGAGATGATGAGGAGGATGTGTCCAACATTCAACTGGCCTGGGAAGTGCTGGAACTGGCCAAGATCATCTTCAAAAGGCAAGGCTCTGTGTAGTTCACGCGTGGGCCGAGGAAAATTGTTGACACCTGAGAAAAGTCTGAATTGAAACGCACAACGTGCGTGCTATTGCTAATGTTCTCCCTGTCTTTAGCAGAGCGGGTGATTCGTAATACTCTGACCAGTGGCGGATCCAGGGCCTCATTTCTGAGGGAGGGGGTGGGGCTGAAGGACTCGAACCTATCCCACCATCGCCTTAGAACAGTCTCTGGTGATGCATTTCCTATAGCCTATATGGTAGGCAATCTGAAATTTCGGGGGGCTCGAGCCCTTTAGCCCCACCCCGTCTTGTATCTGCCACTGACTATGACCTTTGATTAGTTTTAATCACTTCATTCTTACGGCGACAACACGTTAAAAGCCAGATCAATAGTGTGGGAGTGTGTGTAATATATGAATATGATAGGTTGAATAGTAGTTCCTTGAGCAATGTCCGATTCGTTAGGTGGCTGTGCCCATAGTTCAGAACCGTACTCCGAAAGGGTGTCTTACATGAAACTGACTGAATAGGCAAGCGGTGGACAAGGCGTCAGACCTCAAGCTCTCGGAGGTGTACTTGAAGCTTGGCGAGGTCAGCATAGAAGCAGAAAACTACTCCCAGGCCGTGGAGGACCTCAACAACTGTCTCCAGGTTCAGGTAACGTGCTGAGTTTACATCGTCAGCAATACGTTGTCTGATGTGCATCTATAAAGCAGATTGAATCGCTTACGGACTGTTGCTAGGTCTTGCCTTGTTTATTTACCCATTTTCTATGGGATCCATTAAAAAAAACGAATTGGTAGATGCCTCTTACCACATCATGCCGTGACCGAGGGTTAAGAAGTGTACCAAAAGAAGGTAATGTTGTCGCCTTGCTGTACATCCAGACTGTGCTTACTCAGAAAATGTGGTGCTTTCTTCTGGCCAATTCAACAGCGTCGATAAAAAGTATGCTGTAGAGTTCCGGGGAGGATGATGCTTGGAGATTGAGTTTCGACCTGTTTTAACCCGCGCTGACCTGTCATCCAGCTTCCCTGGTGTAGTTTGTCGGTTGCATTACAGGCTTGGACAGACGCTATCTACAAATCACACAGTTCTCCATGTCTAATTTGTAGAGAGAAGATGAGTGCGAACTGTCGTTACCTTCGTTTTTAAGGACTGTATTGGGAAGGTATTGCTCAGAAATCACCAGCACTTATGGTTTGGATGGGGCGGTGATCGCGAGAGCGATCCGCCTCCCCAAGCAAGTCATCAGATACCATTTGTGCAACTGTCGTTTGTCAGAATCTCTAGGACTATGAATCTTCTACTTGTTGCCCCAACCGCACATTCTCGTGTACTCACAAATGCTGACGATCGTGAAATGGGCGTCGGGCGATTCGCTGTTGCCCCATTCCTTCCGCTGTCGTCGCAGAAGAAACACCTGGACGCTGACGATCGGCTGATCGCGGAGACCCACTACCACCTGGGCGTGGCCCACTCGCTGGCCAACGAGTACTCGGAGGCGATCGAGTCTCTGCAGGCCTCCGTGGACACGATCATGGCGCGGATACAGCGGCTCAATAAACAAATCGTGGCGCGGCAGCAAGGTAAGTGGCTGCTTTGATGGGAATTCGGCACAGTCAGTATAATATTTAATTGAGATTAGTTTTGTAGAGTATGCCGGCGTCCTTGTTTTACATTCTCTCAGAGGCTGCCGTTCTTGGATAAATCAGCGTTTCGTGGGCGGAAGTTAGCCTATTCTTCCCTCCAGTTGCCGTAGCTATGGTGACCTATGGTGACCAAATGTTGGTAACCTATCTTGTTCAACGGATCGCAAATTCTTTTCTGAGAATGTTTGTTTCTCTTGAAATAAGTTTTGGGACGAATTAAAGTTGAAGGTCTTTTGGCACGCTGTACTTTTTCGGGTTTCAAAATATTGTACCTAAAGGTGGAGCGCACGCTTTCTAGAAATATTTTAGATCATGCCGAAAAGAACTTGTGTTGGTGTTGTCTGTACCGAAACTCTGTGTTAGGTGTTCAGAGTGGATTCAGACAATGCTAAAACTTCTAAACACATTGTAGCCCAGTCCAAACGGCACCAGCCCAAACCCCAACACACACCAGACAATGCTAACATCGACTACGGCGCGTCTCACGCCGTGCTTATTCTTCGCCGAGGGTCGGGGCATTAGGGCCGATGGAGATGGATACTTAAACGGTCAGAAAGTAATAATTTATCCGTAAAGTCGGAGTTTGGCGACAAACTAAACATAGATGCCGCATTCCTTGTAAGGAATCTTAAGCTGCATCTGCCATGTGTGCTAGCCATGGCTCTCGCTTGGAGGAAAATATGCACAACGGCAGGAGGCTTGTCACGCAAGTTTCAGCTCTTAAGAAATCATGCGAATATACAAATGGCTAAAGATAAGCATATCGGTCGTGTGGAGCCTACTCTCTACAATCAGATTGGCCGTATATGGTTTTAGATATCCAGATATGTTTTGTTTTTGTGCAACTGTATGATATCTGATCTTCGCATGCTAAAGGTAGGTTTCTTGTTTGATTACAGGTATTTTCCGTTCCTGCAGTAATTCGAAAATAACTTGTTACAAAATAATCCGTGTTTCATCAGGCGAAAAGATCGACCACGCTGATCCCTTTTACAAGGAGGAGAACGAAATCAAGGAGCTAGAGGATCTGCTGCCCGACATCAAGGAGAAGATCGCTGATATGCGCGACATGAAGGCCGAGGCGCAGAAGAAAATCGCAGAAATGGTGAGCCGCCAGCATTGAAAGAGGGGAGGCCCCCCAGCTGGTGAACCAGACGAGCCCCCCCTTCCTCCCCCACTTCCTAGGCTCGGCTCTTGGCCGTCTGTTCTAGCCCTTTCTCCCCGTTATTGACGTGGAGATATACAACTGTGCCCACATTTATTCAGTTTGAAAAGCCTCGATAGCACTCCCAGGCAGCCATAAACCCTGCTCCCTGTCCCTACACCTATCATAAACACCTATCCCTGTCTTCTGCGGTTGAATCCCCCCCGCCACTGTTAATGGAAAATCCGCGGCGACGCGCGTGTGGTGAGCTGTCCCCACATAACTATTGCATTGCTTCTTACGTAGATAGTGCATTAGAATAGTCATCCTACAATATCGAGACGCCAGCGACCAATTTTACGGAACGGTATGAACCCGATGCTCCCCGGTGTGAGCTGAGTGGATGGCAGATAGTCCTCATAAACTGTCAATTCCGGCTGGCAATGGTCCCCGCAGAACCCCAACCATTGTTCGTTGTTCCCAGGTCAACACCAAAGCCTTTGGGTTGAGCATATGCTGTCGCCTCTCTGCGCTGTGGGTGTTATGCATTCGTCTCATATATGTAGTTTTACCCATTCGATGCTCGTTACTGTAAACTATACGCATCTACGAAGGTTTCAAAAGGTACGCTGCGCTCCGTCTTAGTTCGCCTGCTTCTGATGTAACCCGTTCCTCTTTGGAAGCGGTCCGACGTATGTGTGTGTGGCAGAGCCACCATTGCGGGATATTTCTGCTTGTATACCGCACATCAATCAATCGAAAATCGTCTGGCCGTATGTATCGATTTTTTTAATGGTAGTAATACAACACTAATCCCATCTTTTTAGTAAGATTTAAATGGATTCTACAGAAGCAAATATAGGAGCTTACAGAGCTTTCGGCTATTTATCGACTCTAGCCTTCGCCACACCGTTTCGTACAGTTAAGTAGGAGATCCGAGTTCTAACCCGACCTTTTATCTTATCGTATTATACGAAATGCTAGGCCGAAAGCTCCGGTGTTATATTTGTAAGTGGATTAGTCCTTACAATTTTACCTGATGTTACGACTCTTCATGTCTTCAAATTGAACGCCACCCGTTTCCAGTGAGGGGGCGTAGGTTCGCTCTATCACTGTCTGCTGTTTGACCTGAGACCCCGCCCGCAGTTCGCCGCCGGTGGAGCTGGACCCTCCAGCTCTGCAGCGCCTATATCGCCGGTGAAGGCGATGATGACTCGGCCGGCTGCGGCGCCGGCACCGGCAGAGACGGCCGGAGAGCAGAAGGAAGTCCGCAGCATCGGGCATCTCGTCAAGCGCAAGGTTAGTCCCAGTGCGCGGAGTTGGCGTATGTTACAGCTTAGTTTACCAGCGTCAGTATCAGCCGTTTAGGGTCATGAGCTGTAAATCTGTCGTCCTATGGGAGAAAAGCACGTTTTTGGATTTTGAGATTTTAGTATCATTTGAAGTAGAAAGACAATCTGCATCTACTTTCCAAATGATTTGACCAATTCCGCCCAAAATTTAGGGTTATATAGCCTTTTTCACACCAGTCATAAGGTTCCGCGAATGTAGAACAGAGGAGAAAGCACTCTGCTGTGAAATATTCCAAATGTGGCCTGCGCTTTTCTTTCGTTGTACAGCAAAATAGGGAACGGATCGTCGTGCAGTAATGTTTTGTTTTGGGAATGCATAATAATGAAAGTTATCAGTTATGGATCAGGAATATGATCATGCCTACACCAGTACTCAAATTAACTAACTAGAAGGGATCACCGACTTGAAACCCCAAACCGGTCCGAATTTTACTATCTAGATTTACAAGAGAAAAACAGGGGTATGCGGTTATCTTTGTATCTTTACTTATATAACCAACAGGTCATACGATACCCAAGTACAGGTACGATACCCAAATACACCCAATTCAAAACACTTGAAAACTATTGCGAACATATGATGGATATACAATAGCAATGTCAGGCCAGGTAAAATGAAAAATGCACAAGAAATTCCACAGAAAGCAATGCCAGGTCATATATGGTTTAGATATAATGACGAATTTCCCCTGAAAACTCAATGTTTTTATATGCAGATTTTATTTTGCAGTTTTGCAAAATCGTGGTTGTTATTCGCTTAGAATAACAATATATAAGTGTAAAACGTGGGATGTCCAAATAGAAGTTTAGTATGTGGAAATTGGTTTGCTCGGGTTGTGGGGCTCTGCGTAAAACCCTAAATTTCAGTACTCCGTGCCGCTGGCGCAGTCAGGTACTTGAAAGCGTCGCCCCTGATCGCAATTGTGCCCTTGTGGGCAGCTAACGTGGGGTACCTGTTTTTGTCCGCACATCGCGAGAGAAGTATATAGAGGTCAGTTCAAATCGACAAAAATTTTCCGACTAGTAAAACTGGTAAAAATGGTCGGGTTTAAGCGAAAGACCGTAGAAAACCTCCCCGAGAAATTTGAGCTAGTAAGGGAATTTAGACTGGTTGACCTCCGATAACTTCAAGGTCCAGTGACATATTTCAGCTTGAGTTTAGGCTGTAACATATTGAGTCATGTTGCATGAAAATGGGGGTTTGGCGGCCTTTTATTGATCTCTGATAAATAGATCAAAATCGCTTATGACTTAGACCATTGACACTGGGAATATCGATGTCACGTGAGCGCGCCTCTTGATAGGGTATCACTTGACTGAAGTTGAATTTGTTAGGAGAGAGGTTAAAAAGGAAAGGTATCTGTCGACTACAGCGGGCTTGGCTCCGTCGTTTCACTGCTATCTTGGCAACCCGTGCTTGAGGGGGTTTTGGCCCTGTGCAGAATGTGATTTTGTCTTCAACTTTCTGGAACTGTTCCGCTGTGATGTTGATTTAGTTCAAGTTTCATGTCCTTCGGTTTTATGGTTTTATCCTTCGGTTATAAAACGTGACCGTTTTGTATCAATCATAAATTGACTGAATGCTTCTGCAGTCATTAACTTAGAAACAGAGACGGTGTAATGTGAGATGAAATTACCCCAGATACATGGGCAGCCCCGGTACCCAGGCCCTTGTTGCGCCCTCATGGTCCTTCATGAGGGAACGGCCCACCCTTATGGTCTTCCTAAAGGACCAGAGCCTAGTAGCAGAACGGTACCAGAGACACTCATACATGAGTCGATTGGGCCGCTCCCGCGATCGGTACCGTCCTGAGGCAGCTCATGTATCGGGGGTAAGAGTATGAGCCGTTCCGTTCGCTGATGACCCCGTGTGTGCCGCAGCGGCCGTCGGGGGAAGTCGCCGAGGAAGAGAACAAGCGAGCTAAACAGGAGAACGGTCACACCACACCTAACGGGCACGCCAACGGTGATCAGACGACGTGAGAGGGGCCGCCGCCGTCATCGGGACATTCCTTAGTGTACCATGCCACCATTGGAATCGGAACTGGTCATCTGCCCGGAGGTTTCACTGCTATTGTCATGAGCCATTGTGTTTTGCTGTTTGTAATGTGTTTTGTGAAGAGTGTTCGCTCATGTGGGTGTCAATAAACTTTGTATTAATATATTAGGCGTGATTTTTATCGGTGGGACATCTGTTGAGGCTTATCGTGCGCCTGATAGTCCCGCTTTTTATATTCCAGCTTATGCTGAATTCAGTTTTCAGTATTGAAGTGTTAAAGATTAAAGATCAGTATTAAAGATGACCCTTCAGCAGGGTCATCTTTCATAAGCGAAGGAGGAACTCGGCAGCATTTTCTTGGTGCAACGGGACTGTTAGAGAATAAGAGAATATAGTTTCTGCGGTCGTATCAGTTCTTCCAACCGGAACGTTGTGGCGGATTTATGTCGCTGCAGTGCACCTAATATCGTGGTTGCAGTGTTTGTTGTGGAGCCGCCTCGATGCGTCGCCAAATGTGTACCAATGTCTTGTGAAGCCTGGCGTCAAGTGCCGATAGCTCTGTTAGTTCCTCACAGCCGAACTGTACCCGTACCTGACCCCGAGGCCATTGACATAACAAATTCGACCCCCTTTACTTGTGCTCGGTAGGCCTGTGATGCGAACTTGAGGTCAGTGAGTGCTGCGTCATTGACCAGGTACAAGGTGGTGGCCAGTTACGGCGGCGCGGTGCTGCCGTCGCCTGCACCGGCAGAGAAACTTGATGGGGTGTTCAAACACTCCACTCGCACCGGGACGAGGGCCGAAGCAGTTATTTCACATGCCTCCCTGGAAAGCGGCAAAAAAACGACGGTGGGGGGGCACCCCAGGATGTTAAAAAGATGCCCTCCAGGCGGAATAATGGCACCTTAATGCTTAGATAGGAAAATGCCAGACTTTTTTCCGGTATGTGTAACGTAATGACCTCCCGTCAGTGGTTTGACCTCCAGGTCACCTCGTGACCTCATTCATATGACCTAAGGCCACGAAAGGTCAAAGTGACCAAATGTTGGTCAGTGATGCGACACACGATCATAAGTGTCGCCACCGGCAAAGAAGTGTGGGGGGGGCAGTTACACTTCATCCTGATGCTGACAAAAAACTTATAACGTCAGGACCAAAAACTGTTCGAATTTGAGCTCCTCGTTGCCTTCCGCAGCGGCTCGGTATAAGAATGTCCGATTTTATCTCATTTTGACTGAGATCAGGAATTTTTGCCAAAAAGTGGGGGCCAGGCCCCCTGCCCCCCCCCGCCCCCCTTTTCCGACGCGCATGTACACGATGGTGTTTGATTCAGTGCTCTAGCTTAATTAGGTGAAAATCTATCGTCAAAAATACTTTTTGAAACCCTGGTGACCTTGGAGAGGTCAAAGGGCGAATATGACTCCTGGGATCCGTGAAAGGGTGTCCAAGAACGCTTTTCTGGGCAAGTCAAGCATTTTCAATCGTTTTTGTGGCTTTTAGATTATAAGAAAGCATTTTCCCATGCTTTTTCAATGGAAGAGGTCACCTCACCTTAGGGCATGAAATCGAAAAATCACGGATATACACCTTTGTAGGCCCTGGCGAGGTCATGAAATGTAGGAAGTTTCGAATCGATACGAAGCTCTAAAATAGCTTAAAATTTGAAGTGATGTGACTGGTTGACCTCACCTGGTGACCTGACTATGGGCAACTCGGAATAAAAAATTTCAGGGATGGTGGAAAAATGATGGGATGAAAGATAGAGCCTTCAACTGCGGTCCTGCGTCTCGTCGTTTTTCAGCTATCCCGAAACAACCTTCATGGGGGCAGGGGTGTAATTTTCCCAAAATCTTTGGGGGTGCTCAGCCCGTGGGGGCGGCATCCAATAGGGGCGGCGGTGTTGCAGGGGCGGCACCCCTTCATTGCACCAAATCTGTTATTCATCGCTTTTAGCGCCTTTTATAGCACAGGGCACATTCTATTTTAATGTTGCGCAGGTATTATACATCGTTTGCCAAACATGTTGGCTTTTTGGCGACATCCCAACAGTGGCGGATCCAAGGGGAGGCAAAAAAGCCATTTACCCCCTTTTTTACAAAAAAAGGCATTTACTTTTTTGCTTTTCCACTTTTGACTTTGGTTTGCCCCTCCCAAACTGACCGGCTAGATCCGTCACTACATCCCAAAGCTACATATACGTCTTTAAAAAATCCAAATAGGTTGTAAATTTATTCACGATTGAACTACATCAGTTTTGCGGGGTTAAATTTTACCTTCGGAATGGCAGAGTGGATGGAAATTTAAATGAAAGCAAAGAACTTAATCACTACGTGAATAGAAAGCAAAACACCGACAGCGCTCCACACAATGCGTGTATTATTCTGTAAATATTAATAAATATGCTGACTCCGCTGTACCCGTCCATGCCCTTTATTTTTTTCCCTAGCGCCCTTTATTGTTTACCCTTACACACAGAGGCGGTAAGAATCAGTGCTGCAAACTGCCCAGTGCGGTAGTAATGGACCAAGAAAGGCACAAATTAGAATGAAAGTGATAATCTAGATATTGAGATTGATATTGATATTGAGTTCGATAAGATCGATCGATAAGATATTGAGTTCTCCATAATGCATGACTTTTCAGCCCTCAATCACAAGCACACATAGGAGTAAGCACCTTCGCAAACCAGGCAATACTTTACACAGCATGACCGTTGTACAGGGGCGCAGCCAGAGCTTTCGTATGGGGGGGCACACCAACTTTGAGGGGCACCCCGGGGAAAAAAGGGCACTTTTTAACGTAACCTAAAAAACTTACTATATCTTTGTTTATATAATTTTTTGGGCATCTTTGGTTCAATATAAATGCAAAGAAATCATTGACGGAGAAGGAAAACTCGATTAAAACCGAAAAAAGGAACGAAATATCACCAAAATGTCATGGAAGTGGCCAAAACACTACTTTTTTGGATAGATATAAGGGCAGCCAACTCATGCAAGTACTTAACATCAGAGAAATCAGCGGAGCATGTGATATCTGTTACAATGTGCAGGTTAAAGCATATTGGAGTCGAAAATTTTTCTGTTATGCCCACTGGTTTTGTCGTGACGAGTGAGCCCTAGCTGAATGCGGATTAAGTTCCTTGCCTCCCACAATCGCCGTGGGACGAGGAGTAGTATAGTGTCTTTGGAAGAACATATTTTTGCTGCCGGAAAAATTTGGGAGATACCTTTTGAACGCGTTTATTAAGTTCCATATTCGCAAGGCTCGGTCCCAGTTAAGAGTAAATAAAAGGTGAACAGGCCGGTGGTTTGGATGGGGATGGTGTGACAGGGCTGAAAATTGTGAAAACTATTTCTTCATCTAAATTAATTAGTAGAAATCCTGGTTTAGGGGACTGTGCTCTGAGCTCAGGGGCACATGCCTTTTTATCATCCCTTCCCAGAATCCACCAGTATAATAAGCAATTTATATAACCAGGGGTGCCTAGGTATCACAAGCCGTTTTAGAGATTCCTCATTCCCCGTTAGCTCCGTTTTACAAGGGGAGTTTCCATTGGGTTCTTATTCCCAATCTATTCAAGACCAGCTCTGGGGCCCCCAAGCGTGGATCAGAGGCTTCCAGAGCAACTTCCCCCATCCCCCCCAGATGTGCCTCCAGGGAATAGACTAGCTCAGTGACCCCGCCCCAAGATGATGGGAGTTGGCCTTGTGTTCTTATTATCTATCTATTCAAGATCATCTCAGGGGCCCCTGATGTAGATCAGGGCCACAGAGCAGCTCATGCTTCACCCAGGGACTAGACTAGCTCATTGGTCCCAGAGATGAGGTCATCAGACTAGCTCAATGGGCCACAGATAGACTCATGGGGCCTTAAACCAGTTCAAGAAGCCCCAGAACAGTTTAAGGCGCCAGATCACTTCAGGGGGCCTCAAGCCAACTTAAGGGGCTCTCACAAGCTCAGCGCACGGACCAGCTCAGGGTACCCTCAGAACCTAGATCCGCTCTTGGGCCCCAGATCAGCTCTTGGGGCCCCAGATCAGTTCAGGGGCCTCAAGTCAGGTCAGGGGGCAAGATCAAGTCAGGGGCACTAATTCAGCTCAGGAATCCCTCACCAGCTCGGGGCCCAAGCAGTTCAAAAGCCCCAGAGCTGCTCAGGGGACACCAGATCGGCCCATAGGGCACCAGATCAGCCTAGGGGACAAACAATAAAATCAGTGGTCCCCGACCAGCTCGGGGCCCAGATCAGTTTGGGAATACCAGATCAAGTCAGGAGGCACTTAATCAGCTTAGGAGCCCCATACCATCTCAGGGACCCTCACCAACCCCTGTGGGCCCATCTCAGCTCAAGGCCTGGGAGCTGCTCAGGAAATCACGTAATTAACCTAGGCGGCCCGGGTCAGCTTAAAGGGCATAATATTATCCATGGGGCACCAGACTAGCTCAGAGGAATAAGATGGGCTCAGGAGACACACTGATGACTCAGCAGGCTCCAGATCGACTCAGGGGGCATTAGTTAAGTTCAGGAGGCAGTATATCTGCTCAGGGTGCACCAGATTGATCAGCACAGGGGGCATGTTCAAGTCAGGGGCACTAAATCAGCTCAGGGATCCCTCACCAGCTCCGGGCCCAATCAGTTCAAAAGCCCCAGAGCTGCTCAGGGGACACCAGATGCCCATAGGGCACCAGATCAGCTCCGGGGACAAACAATCAGATCAGTGGTCCCCGACCAGCTTGGGAATACCAGATCAAGTCAGGAGGCACTTAATCAGCTCATGAGCCCATACCATCTCAGGGGCCCTCATCAGCCTCTGTGGGCCCAGCTCAGCTCAGGGCTTTAGATCTGCTCATGAAATCACGTAAGGAGGCCCAGATCAGCTGAAAGGGCACCAGCTTACTCAGGGGGGCATCATATGGGCTCAGGAGGCACCAGATCGACTAAGGGGCATTAGTGTAGCTCAGGTGGCACCAGATCAATCCGCTCGGGGTCCAGATCAGCTCCCAGCCCCCCAGACTATGGCAGGAGCCTAAATCAGCTCAGGGAGCAACATAACAGCTCAGGGGACACAAGGTGGACTCAGGGCCCACCAAACCAGCTCAGGGGGGACCAGACCATCTAAGGAGACATCAATAATCAGTTGAGGGGCACCTAATCAGCTGAAGAGGCACCATATTGACTTAGGATACAGAATCAACTTGGGGAGGCATGATATCAGCTCGGGGGCCCGAATCAGCTCAAGGGGCACTAAATCAGCTATCAGGGCACCAAACAAGCTCGGAAGCATTAGACTAACTCAGAGAGCATTATATAGGTTCAGGAGGCACAATTATTTGCTCAGTGGGGCACTCGATTGACTCAGGGGCACCAGATCAGCTTAGAGGGCAAGTAATCAGCTCAAGGGGCCACGAGATGAGCTCAAGGAGCACCAGATTGGCTTCACCCGTACGATTATTGGCGACGATGATGCAATAGGTAGACACATACTAGGTGCCCATACTCTTCCCGGGTGCTTGGAAAGGCGACAGAATGCCCTAGCTGACCGAGAAAGGTATAAAGTTGTCCAACAATAGTTTCAATCGCTACATGCGGTCCAGTTAAATCTAGGTTCAACGGCTAGGGCTCTAAATTTCGAGCGGCACGGCCCAAATTGGGTACACCACCTGGCAATCAAAAGGGCACCCTGGCAGTGATTGGGGTACGTGCCCCCTGTGCCTTCCTGGCTGCACCCCTGGACAGTAGATCAACTCCGGGAGGCATTAAATAAGCTCAGGGGCCCGGATCAGCTCAAGGGGCACTAAAACAGCTAAAAGTACACCAGGCAAGCTCGGAGGCATCAAACTAACTCAGAGAGTATTTTATAGGTTCAGAAGGCACACTTATTTTCCCAGGAGGGCACCAGATTGACTACGAGGGCACCAGATCAGCTCAGAGGGCACATGATCAGCTCCAGGGGGCACCAGATGAGCTCCGCCCGTACGATTATTGGCGACGATGAGGCATTATCTGGAAATGGATTACGTGCCTATGCTCTTCCCGGGTGCTTGGAAAGGCGACAGAATGCCCTAGCTGACAAAAAAGGCACTTAGTTGTCAAACAATAGTTGAAATCGCTAAATGCAGTCTAGTTACATCTAGGTTCAACGGCGCAGGGCACTAAATTTCGAGTGGCACGGACCAAAGAGGGTACACCACCTGGCAGTCAAAAGGGCACCCGGCACCGATGGGTGCACATGCCCCCTGTGCCCCCTGGACGGTAGATAAACTCAGGGAGGCATTAAATAAGTTCAGGGGGCCCGGATCAGCTCAAGGGGCAATAAAACAGCTAATAGGGCAGCAGGCAAGCTCGGAGGCATCAGACTAACTTAGAGAGCATTATACAGGTTCAGAAGGCACAATTATTTATTCAGGGGAGGGGGGCACCAGATTGACTACGAGGGCATCAGATCAGCTCAGAAGGCACATGATCATCTCCAGGGGGCACCAGATGAGCTCCACCCGTACGATTATTGGCGACAAAGAGGCATTATCTGGAAACGGATTACGTGCCTATACTCTTCCCGGGTGCTTGGAAAGGCGACAGAATGCTTTAGCTGACCAAAAGGCACTTAATTGGTAAACAATAGTTGAAATCGCTAAATGCGGCCTAGTTCCATCTAGGTTCAACGGCGTAGGGCACTAAATTTCGAGCGGCACGGCCCGAAGGGGGTACACCACCTGGCAATCAAAAGGGCACCCGGCACCGATGGGGGGCACGTGCCCCCTGTGACCCCTGGCTGCGGCCCTGGACAGTAGATAAACTACGGGAGGCATTAGATAAGTTCAGGGGGCCCGGATCAGCTCAAGGGGCACTAAAACAGCTAATAGGGCACCAGGCAAGCTGGGAGGCATCAGACTAACTCAGAGAGCATTATATAGATTCAGAAGGCACAATTATTTTCTCAGGGGGGGCACCAGATTGACTGCGAGGGCATCAGATCAGCTCAGAAGGCACATGATCAGCTCCAGGGTTCAAGATCAGCGCTCAGGGGGCACCAGATGAGCTCAAGGGGCACCAGATTAGCTCTGCCCATACGATTATTGGCGACGATGAGGCATTATTTGGAAACGGATTACGTGCCTATACTCTTCCCGGGTGCTTGGAATGGCGACAGAATGCCCTAACTGACCAAAAAGGCACTTAATTGTCAAACAATAGTTCAAATCGCTAAATGCAGTCTAGTTCCATCTAGGCTCAACGACGTAGGGCACTAAATTTCGAGCGGCACGGCCAAAAAAGGGCATACAACCTGGCAATCAAAAGGGCACCCCGGCACCGATGGGGGGGCACGTGCCCCCTGTGCCCCCTGGCTGCGCCACTGCCGTTGTAGATAAAAACAACTTCAACAAGTCAGTTCATTTCTAGCCTATCCTCTTTCCCAAATGCCTGCTATACATATCCTACCGTTCCATGCTTCTATCCCCCCCACCCTGAAACGAAAACTTTGTTTGGCTTTTTCCGTTCTCATCCTTGGGAGTTCTAGCATATCGAGGTCGGTCCCGCGTGTGCTCCAGCTAGAGATTTTGGAACGACGCGGAACTGATCCGACAGTGCACTGCCAGAGTCGTCGGAGAGCAGTCTTTTTATCATTGTATGTCACGTTTCTTCAGCAGATCCAGAAACGTCGGCTAACCCGGGGATTGGAGGACTGGGGTCACGTGCTCACGTTTGCTCAGTCACTGCGATGCGTACGCCAAACTTTCTGGATGCGATGTTTTTGAGTGATATTGCAGCCTCCCCATACAGTCATACAACACTATATATGTATATACATATAACACTATATATTTATATAAGCCTCGTGCTAGGGGATGAGGTGGCTTAGTGGATAGCACCCTTGTCTTCTAAGCCATTGGTCCCGGGTTCAAGTCCCGGCGGAGCCTCTGAATAAGTCGATCTGATCCCCAAAATCCCTTCCAACAGGGTGAGAGTTGGCGACGCCGTATGACCCTGGCAATTGGTGCGTCGTTAAACCCCCAAAATTATATTAAGCCTCGTGCTATATATACACACGAGGTTTGAACTTGTGGTTTTCTGGTCTCTGGTGTGATTTTGCAGCTTAACACGCGCATTGACGGGGGCGGGTACCCGCCCCCCTCGGGTTTTTCGGAGACAGCAGAAAAACGGCGGCGCGTAGCGCCGCCGTACTTGGTATACCTTTTCCCTCATCATTTTTACAACTTCTGTGAAAATTGTAAGGTTAGGTCATCTCAGGTCAGGTCACCAGTACAGGTCAAGTGACCCGACCTCAAAAAAAGTTTAAGATAGCATAAGTCGGAGCAGGGTGAACTTATCCGATTGAAACTCACATCACATAATGGCCCCACCGAGTTCTCTAAAATATGTTCCGGTATTTTTGATATCGATGACCTAAGGTCAGGTACGAGGCATGACCTCTCCATTGGAAATACATGGGAAAAATGGTTTTTACGGAATAACTCAGTAACGGATGGTGATAGAGCATTTATTTTAGCTGCATTAGACTCGCCTGGGCTTTGCGGTTCTAATGATATGCATTTTATATAATTTGACCCTGACCTGACCTCAGGTCAGGTCAAATCCTTGATTTGACCTAGCAAGGTCAAATTATATATCATTCGATTCGGCTTGCTAAGAGGATTCATATAGTTCAAGTCGTTTTGCTCTATCTTTACTTGTTCAGATTTCATTGCCGAAAAACTGAATTTACATGTTATCCCTATGACGGGCATGTTTTGACCTCTCGTGACCTTAGATGTGACCTGACAAAAAAATGGTTCAAATGTTTTCGATGGAGAAGTGGATGGGCAGCCCAACACCGTTTACCGTTTTTCGCTACCTACCGTGGTTCTCGAGATCTTAGGGGGGCGGGTACCCGCCCCCGTCAATGCGAAGGTGGCTCAGACCCCCGTCAATGCGCGTGTTAAGCGAGGTGAGGGTGCCGTAACAGCGACGAGTTACTTGTGAGACTTGATTTCCCAGACCAGGGCTGAGTCGTCGAAGACACCAAGGATCATAGCATATGATGTCGTTTTGACAAGGCTGTTACCGAACTGAATAGTGAGTTTCGGGTCACACCGGTTCCAACTTGACTTTAAAACGAGAAGCTCAGTTTGCTTGGGTTTACTTTGAGCCGATTTTGAGTGAACCAGTCGTGAGCTAGTCTTCTGGTACTTTCCACTCGCAGTTTTAGGTGGCAGATGTTGCCAGTGTCTGAGTCTGGGAACTGTGCATCATCCGCATATATGGTGAGCTTGCCCCCGAAGGCAAGTGAGATGCCAGGTCGTTTGTAAATATCAAAAACAACTTTGGTCCCAGGTGTGAGCCCTAGACCACGCCGTGCGTCAATGGCGGTGACCCAGCTCTGCCTCCATGGTTCTTTGGAGTCCTATTTGACAGCCAGTACTTGAACCAGTGCTGGTTTATACCATACCACCCTAGCTTCTGGAGTAAGCGCGAGTGTTCCATGCTATCAAACGCGCGCGATATGCCAGCCGTTAAGAAGGTAGTGACGTGTCCTTGGTCCATGCTGTCAGAGATGAAATTAATAGCTTCTAGCATTGCTGTTTCAGTTGAATGTCCCGATCTGAAACCGTGCTGGTTTTCGCACAGTATGTGGCTTTTCTCCAGATAGGACGATGGTTGGAGACATACCACCCTCTCGCATAGTTTGCTACGGATGAAAATTGGCCTGAAGTTCCCGAGATCACTGCGGTTTCCTTTGTAGAGTGGGATCAGTGAGGCCTCCTTCCACTGTGGATATACCTCTCCAGTACGCAGTGAACAGCTGATGACGTTATGAAGATGCGGACCAGTAACAGCGAAAGTTGATCTTAGCATCTGGATTGTAATGTCATCATTTCCACATGCACGTGAGCTGCCCATGCGTTTCAGTGCATTCCATAATTCGGGAAGAGTGACAAGCTGCACTCCGAAGGCGTCAGAGCAAACTCTCGGAGGTTGTCTCTTAGCTTCACCCCTTGAGGCACAACGGAAAGTGCTACTGCGACATCCGTGCCAGTTTCGACAAAATGATGGTTGAATTTGTTTGCTCAATGACGATCACTGAGATTGAGTGGCTCAGTCTTTGGCTCTTGTTTCTTAGATGCCAGGAAGCATCTTCTTATATCGCTCCATGTTTTGGAGGAGTCGTTTCGGAAGTTGGCGAAATGCTCGGAGCTGGCCTGGAGCAGAGCTTTTTGACGGCATTTCTGCACTCACGATAGGCTTTCAGTTTCTCTACGTCTCAACGGTTTCGGTCTCTCGCCTCTCTGGCTTGGTCCAGCCGCGTCATGCACTCCCTCAGCTGTTCGTTGTTGTTAAGCCAGGGAGCGGATGTCTTAACCGCATGGTTTTAAGAGGCATGTGCTTGTCAATTTGGGGCTGCCATACTTCGTACCAGGCGTTCCATTTCTCAGTGACAGTTTCATCCTGGTAAACTTGGCTCCAGTCTGCCTCAAGAAGATCCAGACAGAGGGTGAGGACTCGTGGCTGGTAGTTATGGACTAAGGGCGGTACGAATTAGGGCGAAAGTGATAAGTTGGGGAAGGGGTGGTATTGGTTAGCCGAGGGCGGCACGAATCAAGGCAAAGTGGATAAGCCGAGGACGGGAATGGTGAGTCGTAGGTAGTAGTTATAACCTACTGGGGGAGGGACACGAATCAGGGTGGAACAGATAAGCTGGGGCAGGTACGGCGGATTCCGAGGGGCAGGGTGTGCAGTTGCACACCCTGAAAAATGAGTGTGTGCAAAAGTATCTCTTTGCACACCCGGTTTTGACTTGGTCCGGAGAAGCGCCCCCGGATTTGGGCGGCGCCCCTGGCCTCCCACGAAAAAAATCTGGCCTAAACACCGCCTACCTGAAGAGGTAGGACCCTCTGTGCGAAATCAAAACTGTTTCAAATATGAATGGTTCCCCCTGTCATCAAAACCGTCCAATGGAGAGAGCAAATAGACCCAATTTATCCACTCAACTTGGGAAAATGATGTCGGTGCCCCCCCTTGAGTAGGCGCCCTAGAGAGCCAGAGGTGTTGCCCTGGGTAGGAAGGCACCCCCTCCCGAAAATCCTGCACACCCGCCCGAAAATGGAATCCCTCATCTCTGAGCTGGGGGCGGCAGTCATGAGCCCAGGGCGGCACGAATTAGACCGGAAGTGATAAGTCAGAGGCGGCATTCATTGGCCGAGGCGGTAGTGATGTGCTGGGGGCGGCATTAAGCAGGGCGGCAGTGATAGGCGGGGATAGCACTGGTGAGCCACTGACAGCAGTGTTGAGCCGGGTGCTGTTTGAAACAGGGCGGCAGTGATAAGTCAGGGCTGGCATGAATCAGGGTGGCAGTGATAGACAGGAGGCGGCAGTGATGAACCATGGCGGCATAAATTAGGGTGGTAGTGATGAACCGGGGGCGGCATGGATCACAGTGGTAAGACGGAGGCGGCATGAATCAGGGCAGCAATGCTGAGCCAGGGTGCGACTCATGAATTGGGGGTGCTCAAATCATGATGGGGGTGCTCGCACACCCGAAAGAGATAATAACTTCACCCCTGGCTGACACTAAAACAGCAAAAGCACGACAGCAACAGGCTACCATTTACTCGGTTTGGTGAAATCCTCCAATACGCAAACATATAACGGTTAGACGATAGTGGGCTGCTGTTTACTCTCTGTAAGCGTGTTAGAGATTCCTGCTGACAAAACTGTGCCGACAGCAGGGCCTTAGTTTGACCAGTTTTAGGGGCCATGGCCGGATTGGTCTACTCGGCAGTGATAAGCCAGGGGCAGCAGTGATCAGCCGGGGGCGGCAGTGAGTATTCGAGAGAGGAAGTGTCTAACCAGGGGCCACTCATACATGGGTTAATAAAAAAACAGGGAGAGCATTCATTAGCCGAAGGCGGCGTGAATCAGAGCATCAGTGATTAATAATGACGGCAGTGATGAACCAGGGGAGGTAGCAATGAGTCGGGGCGGTGGGCATTTGGGTTAAAATATGCCGGGAACAGCATCCATGAGCCAGAGGCAGCATGGATTAGGGCGGCAATTATAAACCAGGGGCAGCAGTGATCAGCCGGGAGACGGTCCATCATCATATTTGGGTTTCAGGGCGCGTCGATATCTAGGATCATACGGCGCCCATAACAATAAATAAATTACGTAAATAGGGCATTTCCGCACAAGTTTCAACAAGCCAGGTGGCAAAACAGGTCAGGTTGCGAAAATTGTATCAGAAGATTATGTAAAAGCATATATAAAATAAGTAAATACAATAAAATTAAATATAGCACTGAAAAATGGCAGTCAGTTTCATACGACACACTAGGGTCAGTGATAAGGTAACATGCAACGCGACGTTATTTAAAATTTGAAAGACTACTAGGATGAATATATGGCACTAAAACTAACGCTACTCGGGTATGACTTGATGCCAGTAATATCCAAAGAAGGATGCTCCCCCAGAACATTCACTGCCTAGATATCCCCAGGACACTCACTGCCCCGGGAGACGTCAGTGATGAACCAGGGGCGGCAGTGGACAGTCAGGGGCGGTAGTGATTAAACAAGTGTGGCATTTATCAGCCAGGGGGCGGCAGTTATCAGTCAGGAGGCTGCAGTTATCAGTCAGGGGGCGGCAGTATCAGTCAGGGGTGGCAGTTATCAGTCAGGGGGCGGCAGAGATCTGCCAAGGGGGCGGCAGCGATCTGCCATGGGACGGCAATGATCAACCAGGGGCGGCAGTGATCAGCCAGGGGATGCAGTGAGCAGCCAAGGGGCGGCAGTTATCCGTCAGGGGCGGCAATTATCAGCCAGAAGGCGGCAGTGATCAGACAGGGGTGGCAGTTATCAGCCAGGGGGCGGTAGTTATCATTCAAAGGGCGGCAATGATTAGCCAGGGGCGGCAGTGACCAGCCAGGGGCGGCAGTTACCAGCCAGGGAGCGGAAATGATCAGTCATGGGGCGGCAGTGAACATCCAGGGGGCGGGAGGGATCATTCAGGGGCAGCAGTTATCAGCCAAGGGGCGGCAGTTATCGGTCAGGGGACGGTAATGATCAGCCAGGTGGCGGCAGTGATCAGCCAGGGGCGGAAGTTATCAATTAGTCTGGGGCAGCAGGTTTGAGCCAAGGGACGGCAGTTATCAGTCAGGGGGCGGCAGTTATCAGCCAGGGGGCGGCAGTGATCAGCCAGGGGGCGGCAGTGATGATTTGGGGAGCGACAGTGACTAACCAGGAGGGGCACTTATGTATATGGGTGGAGAAATAAACCGGGGACAGCTTTGATTAGCCAGAGCCGGCATGAATCAAGGCTGCAGTGATAAACCAGGGGTGTTAGTGCTGATCAGTGATGAACCAAAGGAGGCAATAGTCATTCAGTGAGGGGGCGGCAGTGATTAACTGTTGGCGGCAGTGATCAGGCGGGAGTGGCAGTGATGTGGCGTCACAAATCAGGGGGAAAGTGATAGGCCACGCGGCATTGATGAGGCAGAGTTGGAATCACTCATGGTGGAAATAATAAACCTCGGGACGGGAAAACTTGTCAAGGGCGGAATGAATCAGGACGGCAGTGATGAGATAGCGTGACACCGTTGTGGGCGGCGGTGGTAGGCCAGGGGCGGCACATGTATTGGGGGTGCTTAGCACATGATTGGGGGTGCTCAAATTAGGATTGGGGGTGCTCAGGCACCCCCAAAGAGATAGAAAATTACACCCCTGCATGGGGGGGCATCGATTCCCCCGCCCCGGTGGGGCGAGGGTAAGTGACTCAACTGGACTGGGAACCACTGAATTAATGGCAGGAATCGAATCCATAGGCGGATCCAGGGGTAAAGGGCAGGTGCCCCACCCTCCCCCCATTGACCCTCGTCACCCTCTGAAATGGTCACGGCGCTCCCTTGAAAAGTTCGATGGCGCCCTCCGGAAGTGTCGTTCCCCAGCCATGGCTGGGAAACGACATTTCCCAGGCGTAGACTAACGGCTCAGCGCAATGAACTCCACAACCTCCCCAAACCAATAATGGGGATGGGGATGGACTCCCATCCTCTCCAGCATAAGTGTCGCCACCGGCAAAAAGAATGGAAGGATCCAGGATGCGAAAATCAGCGCGCAATGATAGGATTTTGCGCCCACTTATAGGTTTTGCCGGTAAGAAGTGGCGCCCCCTTGGTTCCGATGGCGCCCATCAGGAAGTGCCCCCCCTCTGATTGGAATTCCTGGATCTGCCTGGTAACTGGAGCTCACGTTATACGGAGAACTTCGCATCTCTTATCTGAAACAAGTGATGTGTGGCATCTCTCTAACAGCTGATGATCCTAGAGGAAGGTCCCAAAAGACAGATTGAATCGTCCTCCTCTACCCTGGATTGGATTATTCAAAATGTTGTATGCGCTGATGCATGTCATCTTTACTTGAAAGGGAAAAATTTGATTTCTTAGGTCTTTTTACAGGGGAAAGATCGTCTGAATACCTTTCTCAAGGTATGAGTTTAAATTTATGTAAAGTTGTAAATTGACATCTCTAGAAATACGCGCGCTTTTCAATTTATTTCGCGCCACTTTCGCACTGACTCGTCGATTCCTGTGCATTCGTGTTCCTGTTCAAGTCAAGGCCCTGGAAGGATCCTATTGCTCTCTGTCCATTTTTGTTGGCACATTGGTCTGGGAGGTTCTGGAGTTTGTTACGCCGGGCTGTTGTCTACGCTTATTATCCTAGGTCCTAGTATTTGTTACATTTCATTTGATTTAAGTATTTTTGTATTTGCGGTGGTCAGCGAGCTGTTGATCGGTAAGTGAGGCATGTTTTTCAGCCAGTGTGCAAAGCATGACATTTTCGACGAGATCTCGTCGGTGCGAGTGCCCTTGGAGACAGGGCCAGGTGGTGCGAATTTTATCAACTGATGCGAATTTTCGAGGTTAGTGACACCGAAACTAAAATAATGACTGAATGGCTATTAAGACACAGGAGAGGGCCTTATAAAAAGTCCTTAGCTAACTGACTAATGATTGAGGTAGCATTACATTGTAGGGGTAGGAATGGGTGCATTTTTTCCTTGGTATGTGGCAGATTGGTGCGAATTATTGGAGGCTGATGGTGCAAGAATTTTAGATGGCTGGTGTGACTCGTCTGGCCTGCTGCCATACTTTGCAGACTGGTTTTTCAGTGATTGAATGAGTCATGACCTGCGGAACTTTGGAAGCCTCAGTCATAGATAAAGGCAATAACCCAGTTTTCTGAAATTCAAGCAAAAATATTTGTAGAAGGAATAGGTTTGAAAGCAAGAAAACCACTTTGTTGACCTTTTCCATCACTCGTAGCAAAGCTCAATATTGCCTTTTGTCTTTTTACATTGGGTTGACCAAATCATAGCATGTAATAATGTATTTTTATTTTGTAATATGCTGTCAGATGAATAGGGATTCTTCCATGGCTTGAAAGAAGGTAGTAAGCAACTGTTCTAAGCTTGCAGTAATTTTATACAGAGCTTTGGGTGAAACTAAATATGCCAATAGTGGTGTCTTAACATGCTCTAGAAAATTGATATTTCAATTTTGATTTCAGCTCAGAGCCCATGTATATAGTGGAACAATCCCAGTGTCCTTGCAATTCAATTTTTTAAGACAAAACCCATATTTCTCGGCCTCACCAGCAGGCCATTACAATTTTGGTGTCAGATGAAAATCAAATGGAGTAGATAGGTCTTTTATTTGATGAGAAGTGGACAGGTCCTGGGGAAAATGTGGCCTGCTAAAAGTTTGCCTGGAAAATGTGGAACAACAAATTTTAAGCATAGTATAATAGTGTTTATTTTGACCTTTTGGGATTTAGGCCTCATTCTCCACTTTGTGCCAAAATGGCTTAAGGACCATGAAAACTAAGTAGTCTGCTTAGTGTGCTCTTATTTGTATGGAGAAAGGGGCTGCCATCAGAGGGGAAAACTGGCCAATATTTTAAAATAGCATGTACACAATTCTGGGAACAATCCAGAAATGGAAACACTCCTTGCTGAAATAGAAGCAGATGTTCTCAATAATTTTAATGTTCATGACAATTTTCTCAAAGACCTCACGAGGTTGCCAGGAAAAGTATGAGCATTCTGCCTGTTTGATTTGTTCTCTGGTTGAAATTCTGAAGGAGCTCTGCTTTTTTTAAGGAAATCCAACTTTGAACTCTACCTATCTTGATCCAGCTCTGTCACAAAATATAACCAGGAAAGTAATAAAATCAATGCATGCAAAAGTAGGCACCTTTGATGTGATGGCATGTCCAACATCAGCTTACCATAGATACTGAGTGCCATTATCTGGCCATCACTTTTAGATAGTTTATGTGCATGTACTTGCAACATGCCACAGTTAGGTCTTTCTGGCACATACTGTCAATATCAAAATTGATTCAATATGTAGTTGACCCACCCTATATTGCCGCCTACCACTCCAGTAATGATTACAACTGTTTTCCCACACTTGTAAGCAATGATCATAAAGGGAAAATAGAATAAAGTTCAAATATTTCAGTTTTGCCATGTTTTGCTTTCTCACTTTTTAACTACATTTTTTATTATTTTAATAGGCCATATTTCTCCTGTACCATTTTTTATATTTCATTTTTGCTTTTGTGTATTGTGGCTTCCCCAGTGCAATTCAATCAAGCAAACCCAATTTTTTTTTAGTTAATTGAGCCTAAATGACTAAATAAACTAAATAAGTCTCTTGAATGAAGAGCAAGGAGTGCTGTTGCTATAAATTTATCAGGTTTTGCACAAGACACTTTAAAGCATTACATATTTTAACAGCACCATAGCATAACAATTAGCAAACCTGTGCTATCCTAACCTGAAAAGTGTGCTCTGTACAAGTAAATTACTGTACCATTTGATATAAATACATCTACTCATTGGTTCCAACTGAGTAAGAGATACAGTTAAAAAACATTGATGAGGATAAGTTTGTGTATGTGTAATCAGAAGCTCTGATGGTTGGAGTGATGGATGAGTATGATGGGATGGATGCATTTTTTGTTAAGTGAAAACCAGTATATATATATATATATATATATATATATATATATATATATATATATATATATATATATATATTTATTTATTTATTTATTTATTTATTTCTATCACCTGTCCTGCTATCATGCTGTTCTGTGCAGTACTACTACTACCATTGCATTAACATGCATTGGACGCAGTATTTTGCTGCAGAAAACTCTGGATTTTGAAGTTTGAAAGACAAAAACGTTTATGTTTGAGTCTTTAATTTTAAAAGCTGGTATTTTCTGGCTGAATAATTTTTAAAAGTTAGTATTTTGCCTGCTTTGTGTCTTATGTGGTAGACTTTTCCACTATATCTTAATGCTTAAGCATCCAGTCTTAGTGCTGCCTTGTGCATTATGAAGCACTTATGTTTGGGCACTTTGGTATATTTTTTGTCTTTTGCTTCTTTTTTGCAATAAACTTGTATGGACGCAAAACAGTGCAATCAACCTGCTTCTCCAGCCCCAGAGGAGGTTGGAGGAAGTTCATTTCTTTAATTGGTAAAACATTTATAGTGAGAAATGCATGTTGTGGTTGACATGGTCATCAATTCAGGTTTTTCATCATGCTCTTAATGTAAGACTTGATATGCATTTTAAAAGCAAGACCATACTCTGAAGGCTACATTTATTATATGTACTGCGAAGCAAGTACTGAAGGCTACATTTAGATACATAGGAAGAATGGACTGGAACATTATGTACATACATACATTGAACATGAGACTTATTTGTCATGAAACTTTTTTTTACCTTCAGGTAATCCACCCATGTGTCTTTCAGATTATATTCTGTGGTCTGCCTGTGATATGAAAGACATCATGTATTCCAAGATGTATGTCATCAAAAGGGGTGAGTACTTGGTCTTGGAAATGATGATGTTTCTGTAAAATGGGTGCAATGTATATCTTGGCTGGTTTTATCACCATGCTCTGTTATGTCTTGGCTCATATCTTCACTGTTTCAGGTCATTTTACACTTCACCATTTTCCTTCTTTCCCTCTGGCGAAGGTGGCGCCAGACCCCCCGGTGGGGTGTGGGCTAATAAGCATGCCTAAAACAAATCACCTGGCATTTGGGCTTCATGCTTGAATTTATTTTAAATTTCTGGAACGAGCTAGGACAGCATTTACTCAACTTTTTTAAAGCTGTTAAGCAGAGAAATGTGTTACTCATAAAGAGAATTATTGTTGTGTTGCTTAAACGAATTATTCCCGGAAATCATTTTCGTGTGGTCTTGATGCCAGAACTGGGCATATCAATGTTCCCATAGCATCATTCGTTTTAACCTAGTGCCCTTAAATTTGCTCGATTATCCTAATACCAGACGGTTTTGGGATTTGAAGGGCATTCTGCTCACATTGGCTCGTCCTCCTTTTCAAATTGTAATGCTCAGAGCATGTGCCTCAGCGTCGGACCAGGGAGGACAAAACCAGCCGCTACACATTCCTTTTGGGAGAGTAGAAACCGTGAGATGTGGATTGTTCATCCGTGCAGTTTGCGCTTTTAATCATCATGTCAGCACGTATCCTACCATCGACCCTTTTATCTCTAGTTTCTCGTCGTTTAAATCCTCCGTCATTAAATATCTTAGGGACCATCCGTTTTAGGGAACCCATGGTTTTAGGATTTCACTGTTTTATAGCATCATGTTTTTCTTTTAATATTTACATGTTTATTTGAATTGAATGTTTCTGCGGTTGTAACTGTATATGTGACTATCAGTTGATCATCTCTTGTAAATATTCACGTATTGTTTTATCCATTGACTTGAGCTGTAAGTGGGATAATCCTGTTGCTCATATATACTGAATAAATACAAATAAATAGCACTGTAGTGCATTGATACCCTAATTCTGGTGGTATGTTTCAGATGGGAGGAGAGAGAATGTGATGTTCGACAAGATTACCAACCGCATCAATAAGCTATGCTACAACCTGAATATGAACTACGTTGACCCGGTGAGCTGGGCCTGAATAAATTGACTTGCTTAAACTTTCTGTGCTATTATGTTACTCCTCGAAGGTTTCTTTCTTTAGCTATTTGTAAGACTATGATAGGTTTGGTTTCTGTCTCTGACGATAATTTGCCATGGATAATTCGATAATAATTTGCCGTGCTATAGCCATGGATCACGGCCCTGCCATTGCGGTTTTACTGTGCTCCCACCATCTCTTTGTACGCATACACTTGGCGTCAATGGTAACCTCGTTGAGGCTTTCATGATTGTATCAGACTGGAATGAATTAAGGGGCGGTCCATATATGACGTGCTGCATATTTTGTTATTGTTTACCCCCCCCTCCTCAGCCAACGCTTTATAACGCTCTCATGTAGCATGTGATAATGCTGTACCTGACTCTCACTCCCCGCCCATTGCCTTACCTGATATATGGAGGGCTCTTATCGTATTTAAGTTTTATGGACGTTTTGTCAAGTCTTAGTTTGTCATTAGCTAATTGTTGTCTGCAGAGTAACAGAGCCCCCTGACTGCCAGCACCGATGGTCCCTTGCCCCCTCCCCCCTACGAATGTGCCAACACAGGCGGTCTTGTGTCCCCGCTGACTACCGACACCGGTGGTCCCGTACTGCCGCTGACTGTGCCAACACCGGCGGTCCCGTGCCCCCGCTGACTGTGCCAACACCGGCGGTCCCGTGCCCCCGCTGACTGCCAACACCGGCGGTCCCGTGCCCCCGCTGACTGTGCCAACACCGGCGGTCCCGTGCCCCCGCTGACTGCCAACACCGGCGGTCCCGTGCCCCCGCTGACTGTGCCAACACCGGCGGTCTTGTGTCCCCGCTGACTGTACCGACACCGGTGGTGCCGTGCTGCCGCTGACTGTACCGACACCGGTGGTACCGTACTCCCGCTGACTGTGCCAACACCGGCGGTCCCGTGCCCCGCTGACTGCCAACACCGGCGGTCCCGTGCCCCCGCTGACTGTGCCAACACCGGCGGTCTTGTGTCCCCGCTGACTGTACCGACACCGGTGGTGCCGTGCTGCCGCTGACTGTGCCAACACCGGCGGTCCCGTGCCCCCGCTTACTGTGCCAACACCGGCGGTCCCGTGCCCCCGCTGACTGCCAACACCGGCGGTCCCGTGCCCCCGCTGACTGTGCCAACACCGGCGGTCCCGTGCCCCCGCTGACTGCCAACACCGGCGGTCCCGTGCCCCCGCTGACTGTGCCAACACCGGCGGTCCCGTGCCCCCGCTGACTGCCAACACCGGCGGTCCCGTGCCCCCGCTGACTGTGCCAACACCGGCGGTCTTGTGTCCCCGCTGACTGTACCGACACCGGTGGTGCCGTGCTGCCGCTGACTGTACCGACACCGGTGGTGCCGTGCTGCTGCTGACTATACCGACACCGGTGGTCCCGTGCCCCCGCTGACTGTACCGACACCGGTGGTGCCGTGCTGCCGCTGACTGTACCGACACCGGTGGTGCCGCACTGCCGCTGACTATACCGACACCGGTGGTCCCGTGCCCCCGCTGACTGTACCGACACCGGTGGTGCCGTACTGCCGCTGACCGTACCGACACTGGTCGTGCCGTGCTGTCGCTGACTATACCGACACCGGTGGTCCCGTGCCCCGCTGACTGTACCGACACCGGTGGTGCCGTGCTGCCGCTGACTGTACCGACTCCGGTGGTACCGTACTGCCGCTGACTGCACCGACACCGGTGGTGCCGTGCTGCTGCTGACTATACCGACACCGGTGGTCCCGTGCCCCCGCTGACTGTACCGACACCGGTGGTGCCGTGCTGCCGCTGACTGTACCGTCACCGGTGGTGCCGCACTGCCGCTGACTATACCGACACCGGTGGTCCCGTGCCCCCGCTGACTGTACCGACACCGGTGGTGCCGTGCTGCCGCTGACTGTACCGACACCGGTGGTACCGTACTGCCGCTGACTGCACCGACACCGGTGGTGCCGCACTGCCGCTGACTATACCGACACCGGTGGTCCCGTGCCCCGCTGACTGTACCGACACCGGTGGTGCCGTGCTGCCGCTGACTGTACCGACACCGGTGGTGCCGCACTGCCGCTGACTATACCGACACCGGTGGTCCCGTGCCCCCGCTGACTGTGCCGACACCGGTGGTGCCGTGCTGCCGCTGACTACCGACACCGGTGGTACCGTACTGCCGCTGACTGCACCGACACCGGTGGTGCCGTGCTGCCGCTGACTGTCCACACCGGTGGTGCCGTACTGCCGCTGACTGTACCGACACCGGCGGTCCCGTGCCCCCGCTGACTGTGCCAACACCGGCGGTCTTGTGTCCCCGCTGACTGTGCCGACACCGGCGGTCTTGTGTCCCCGCTGACTGTGCCGACACCGGCGGTCTTGTGTCCCCTCTGACTGTACCGACACCGGCGGTCCGTGCCCCCGCTGACTGTGCCGACACCGGCGGTCTTGTGTCCCCTCTGACTGTACCAACACCGGCGGTCTTGTGTACCTGCTGACTACCGACACCGGTGGTACCGTACTCCCGCTGAATGTACCGACACCGGTGGTACCGTACTCCCGCTGACTGTACCGACACCGGTGGTGCCGTGCTGCCGCTGACTGTGCCGACACCGGTGGTGCCGTGCTGCCGCTGACTGTACCGAAACCGGTGGTGCCGTGCTGCCGCTGGCTGTGTCCATACCGGTGGTGCCGTGCCGCTGACTGTGTCAACACCGGTGGTGCCGTGCTGCCGCTGACTGTACCGACACCGGTGGTGCCGTGCTGCCGCTGACTATACCGACACCGGTGGTCCCGTGCCCCCGCTGACTGTGCCGACACCGGTGGTACCGTGCTGCCGCTGACTGTGCCGACACCGGTGGTGCCGTGCTGCCGCTGACTGTACCGACACCGGTGGTGCCGTGCTGCCGCTGACTGTGCCGACACCGGTGGTGCCGCGTTGCCGCT
Source organism: Lepas anatifera (assembly GCA_034440635.1). NCBI lineage: Eukaryota > Metazoa > Arthropoda > Thecostraca > Lepadidae > Lepas > Lepas anatifera. The sequence continues at coordinate 189,747 of JAOTON010001851.1, read as the reverse complement.
GACTGTACCGACACCGGTGGTGCCGTGCTGCCGCTGACTGTGTCAACACCGGTGGTGCCGTGCTGCCGCTGACTGTACCGACACCGGTGGTACCGTACTGCCGCTGACTGTGTCCACACCAGTGGTGCCGCGCTGCCGCTGACTACCGACACCGGTGGTGCCGTGCTGCCGCTGACTGTGTCCACACCGGTGGTGCCGCACTGCCGCTGACTGTGTCCATACCGGTGGTGCCGTGCCGCTGACTGTGCCGACACCGGTGGTACCGTGCTGCCGCTGACTGTGCCGACACCGGTGGTGCCGTGCTGCCGCTGACTGTACCGACACCGGTGGTGCCGTGCTGCCGCTGACTGTGCCGACACCGGTGGTGCCGCGTTGCCGCTGACTGTACCGACACCGGTGGTGCCGTGCTGCCGCTGACTGTGTCAACACCGGTGGTGCCGTGCTGCCGCTGACTGTACCGACACCGGTGGTGCCGTACTGCCGCTGACTGTGTCCACACCGGTGGTGCCGCACTGCCGCTGACTGTGTCCATACCGGTGGTGCCGTGCCGCTGACTGTGCCGACACCGGTGGTACCGTGCTGCCGCTGACTGTGCCGACACCGGTGGTGCCGTGCTGCCGCTGACTGTACCGACACCGGTGGTGCCGTGCTGCCGCTGACTGTGCCGACACCGGTGGTGCCGCGTTGCCGCTGACTGTACCGACACCGGTGGTGCCGTGCTGCCGCTGACTGTGTCCACACCGGCGGTGCCGTGCTGCCGCTGACTGTCCACTCCGGTGGTGCCGCGCTGCCCTGACTACCGACACCGGTGGTGCCGTGCTGCCGCTGACTGTGCCACACCGGTGGTGCCGCACTGCCGCTGACTGTGTCCATACCGGTGGTGCCGTGCCGCTGACTGTGCCAACACCGGTGGTGCCGTGCTGCCGCTGACTGTACCGACACCGGCGGTGCCGCGCTGCCGCTGACTGTACCGACACCGGTGGTGCCGTGCTGCCGCTGACTGTGTCAACACCGGTGGTGCCGTGCTGCCGCTGACTGTACCGACACCGGTGGTACCGTACTGCCGCTGACTGTGTCCACACCAGTGGTGCCGCGCTGCCGCTGACTACCGACACCGGTGGTGCCGTGCCCCCGCTGACTGTACCGACACCGGCGGTGCCGCGCTGCCGCTGACTGTACCGACACCGGTGGTGCCGTGCTGCCGCTGACTGTGTCAACACCGGTGGTGCCGTGCTGCCGCTGACTGTACCGACACCGGTGGTACCGTACTGCCGCTGACTGTGTCCACACCAGTGGTGCCGCGCTGCCGCTGACTACCGACACCGGTGGTGCCGCGCTGCCGCTGACTGTGTCCATACCGGTGGTGCCGCGCTGCCGCTGACCGTGTCCACACCGGTGGTGCCGTGCCGCTGACTGTGCCAACACCGGTGGTGCCGTGCTGCCGCTGACTGTACCGACACCGGCGGTGCCGCGCTGCCGCTGACTGTACCGACACCGGCGGTGCCGCGCTGCCGCTGACTGTGTCCACACCGGTGGTGCCGCACTGCCGCTGACTGTGTCCATACCGGTGGTGCCGTGCCGCTGACTGTGCCAACACCGGTGGTGCCGCGCTGCCGCTGACTGTACCGACACCGGCGGTGCCGCGCTGCCGCTGACTGTACCGACACCGGTGGTGCCGCACTGCCGCTGACTGTGTCCATACCGGTGGTGCCGTGCCGCTGACTGTGCCAACACCGGTGGTACCGTACTGCCGCTGACTGTGCCGACACCGGTGGTGCCGCGCTGCCGCTGACTGTACCGACACCGGCTGTGCCGCCTGCCGCTGACTGTGCCGACGCCGGCGGTGCCGTGCTGCCGCTGACTGTCCACACCGGTGGTGCCGCACTGCCGCTGACTGCCGCCGTGCTCCGCAGCCGGCGATCACGCTGAAGGTGATCAGCGGCCTGTACCCGGGAGTCACCACGGTGGAGCTGGACAACCTGGCGGCGGAGACGGCCGCCACCCTCACCACCAAGCACCCCGACTACGCCATCCTGGCCGCCCGCATCGCCGTGGCCAACCTGCACAAGGAGACCAAGAAAACGTTCAGCGGTGAGAGACGGTTCAGCGGTGGTGGCGGTCGCGGGATGTGTCGCGGAGGCTTCTGACTGAGTGACGCTGGGTGTCTCCACGATGCGCATGTAGTTGACGTGTTTGCGAAGCCATAGCAACTGAAGTAGATGACACATTTTAAAAACGGGATTGGTAAGTTGCATCAAAGTTAGGACCTACCGCTATATTCGCCACTTGCTTGGCATTTGTGTCAGTTTTCGTGTTACTTCTGTCGTGGCTAGACGTCGCATGTGTATAGTTTCTGGTCTTTCAGAGGTGATCGAGGACCTTTACACGATGACCAACGAGCACTCGGGCCAGAAGACGCCCATGATCTCTGACGAGCACTACAAGATCATCATGGAGCACGCCGACATTCTGAACTCGCACATCATCTACGACCGGGACTACTCCTACAATTACTTCGGGTTTAAGGTGTGTGGACCCCGCTCATTGGGCGGCGGCGGTGCCAACAATTTTGGACGGGTATCGCAGTAGGGTCGATCTAGGATTTGTTGAGTTTATTTATGCTAGCCTGACATTTCATCCGCGGGCCAACTGCAGTTTTTTTGTCCCATCAAAAGAGTTAAGTGCAAAAATAAGTACACATGCCCAGTAGAGACAGGGGGATTAAGAGATTGGCTAAGTAACCCAATCCATCGTATACGATGGTATGCGACCAGTGGGAGCGGAGGGGGGGGCATCGCTGGTCGCTAAGCTGACCAGCACCGTCACTGGTCAGTAGAGAATTTGTGCATTGATACTCCGATACCGTTGCGACACTTGAAAAGTTTATACGCTCGATAAACACCACCCGAAACTATGTCAGATGAATGTTTCCATCTAGCTTAAAGAACAGTGTTAAAATTCGTAAAAAACGGTCAATCCTTCATAAAAGTAATGTTCTACCAGGTCAAACAGTGGAAGCATTCAAAGGATGCCACCTTAGCTCATGAACGTCGGTGGCACCAATGCTGTAGAAATTTGGTACCAAGCGATTTCGCCTGGTGCAGTTGACTTTCCAGCCATGAATGCCTTCGGAGTCGGACCATTTGGACTTGTAGCGTAGGGCTTAGCCTGTTCGTTTGGAAGGAATGGTGCATTTGGTGTTCTGCCTTTTTATGTCTGCAGTAGACGGCAGTAAAAATATGTTCAGGGGTGTTGTAACGCGAGCTGGGGCGTTTTCGGGTTCAATCCTGAAGTCAAAAGGATCTTCGAGAATCGCTCTTCTGACTAGCTGTCGCAGTGCGAGAATTCTTGTTGCGCCCGGAACACATCTGCACTCGCTCAGCAATGACTGGCGGCAAATATCTCCACTGGCAGAGCCGACCAGCGGAAACATCGTGGCTGAACAGCAGGTTGTTCGAGACGCTGCCTCCAGCGCTGATTTGTCCCGTCCCCTCAGACTCTGGAGCGCTCCTACCTGCTGAAGATCGGCGGCAAGGTGGTGGAGCGGCCCCAGCACATGCTGATGCGCGTGGCGGTCGGTATTCACGGCGATGACATTGAGTCGGCCATCGAGACCTACAACCTGCTCTCGGAGAAGTGGTTCACGCACGCGTCGCCTACTCTCTTCAACGCGGCCACGCGGCGGCCGCAGCTCTCCAGGTACTGGCTGATCTGGGCTTGAGGCTATTGGGTGTGAAGGGATGATATTTCGAGGTTCTGGGAATCGAACCGTGCATTGTTGTTGCTGACTGTCACAACACATGTTAAAGTAGGCGTGATATTACATCAGAGACAGCAAAACACTCTTCACTCTCTTCCGCTATCCTCATCTTTATTTCTCGTCCGTCTCTTCTGGAGGTGAAATTTTCCGCTGTCCCCACTTAAAGGGAATGTGACACCTTTATTGCGTGATTTTAAATGAGATAGCCAAGTTATACAGCATGCTGGAAAACCCGGTACTCCATATATCATTTGTCTTGAAACTCAAAATTTCCGCAGAGAAAAGCTCAAAGCTACCTGAAATGTACCCCTCATGTACCTGAAGCAGCTGGCCACAGTTGTCAGGCTGTTGGTGTGACGACATAAGCTGACGTCACGGTGAGTATCAGCCAATCGAAGCCCTTGAAGCAAATGGAATATGGAAGTACCCCTTATTAAACTAAATTCCAGGAAGGTGTCACATTCCCTTTAAGCGTTAGTGTATGTCATCCCCATTGTGTTCCCGTCACGCGTTTTGTTTTCAGTCAGACTTCCCGAACATAATTGAAACACTAGTACGTTCAGATCAGAACAAATTGTCCCGCTTGCGCCCGTGGGTTTGATCTCGAAACGTCCAGTCCACATGTCCCCGTCCTTTGTCAGCTGCTTCCTGCTGACCATGGCGGACGACTCCATCGAGGGCATCTACGACACTCTCAAACAGTGCGCGCTCATCTCCAAGTCGGCGGGCGGCATCGGCCTGAACGTGCACTGTATCCGGGCCACCGGCTCCTACATCAGCGGCACCAACGGCACCAGCAACGGCCTGGTGCCCATGCTGCGCGTCTACAACAACACCGCCCGCTACGTCGACCAGGGCGGCAACAAGGTCAGCTGAGTCATGGCTCGGTGCGCTGGCTTCTACGCGCTGGATGGGGATGGGAACTGAAACTCGAAGTGTCTGATGACACTGCTTCCATATATATATATATATATATATATATATAAAAAATAATAAAAAAAAAGGCAGATTATATGGCCTATATAAAGTCGGTTGTAGAGAAAATGGAAGCTAAATCAAACTACCCTCGTGTTCTTCGCCGCGATTGGATGGTCCAGTCACGGATGAGTTGATTATTTGCACAAATGTGGCTTAATTAAACTTGCGGCGCATCTGCTCAAGTGGCCCTTTTATGTGAGCCAGTGGCCTCACCGAGTCGCAACCGTCTCCCATGGCAATCTTTATGTTGTGCAGTCCTGCTGCATTTTCCTCACCATTAGTGGGTGCTCCTTTCAAGAACGTATATTAATTCAAATAAAGATTCACTTTATTTGTAGGATATAAGTTAACTCATAAAAACGGTCCCCAACGCTTTTAGAAGGCATGGGCCAAATTAAAGTCCTTCGTTAATGCCGAGTATCTGTGAACATAATGTGTTGCGGATCATGCTGGGATGAGCCGGTTCCTCTTTGGATGTCGGCTTATTTTCATAATAGTTAAAGAAAGCCTTGTCCAGAAAGAGTAGTTTTGCTCTGTTGTAGTATCAAGCAAAGTCCAATTATGTCATTTCAGTTTTCCCCACTGTTCGTTTGCCGTGACCGCGTTTTGGCGCGGACAGCGTCCCGGTGCGTTCGCCATCTACCTGGAGCCGTGGCACGCCGACGTTTTCGAGTTCCTGGACATGCGGAAGAACACGGGGAAGGAGGAGAACCGCGGCCGTGACCTGTTCTACGGCCTGTGGGTGCCCGACCTCTTCATGAAGCGGGTTGAGGCGGACGCCACCTGGAGCCTCATGTGCCCGCACGAGTGTCCTGGTCTCGCTGACTGCTGGGGAGAGAAGTTTGAGAAGCTCTACACTAAGTGAGTTTCTTCTCACATCACCAGTTAAAGGGAATATGACACATTCATGGGCGTGGAACAGAGCTATCAGTCGCGTAAAGCAACTAAATCGTCGGCGCCAGGTTCTGTTCCTCTCAAGGCTTGCCATTTACGGAGCAGGAGCGGTTCATGAGCGCACTATTTAAAAGCGCACGGATACTCTGGCCAGCCTCCTGGCGACCTAACGACCGGTGTCGGCGGTTCGGTGACGGCTGCAGACAGTGCGTTGCCGGTGGGAATGGAATTCGCTCTTGGTACATCCTAATTCTCCCGCGAACTGTGAGTTCTAGGGAAAATGGAATTGCAAACCACGGGTTTTTGGTGTACTTTACCATCTGGCTATCTCTGGTCAAATTACATAACAAAGGTACCGTATTCCCTTCAAGTTGCTGGCCGAAAATGCAAAGGATAACGAAATCCAGGTATTTTCCGAGGGTTTTAGTTGATTAAATTCTGGTAGAGGGTAGTTGCAATAATTTAGATCGAGTTTTAAGTTATCCGTGTTTGTGATGTTTTTTATTGCTGGCATTCTGGAGTCCTGTCAAATTTGTTCATCGAAGCCAATAATCGCTCTAGAAATTTAATGAAGGTCATTTTATCGTATTGAACGGTGTTTGGCTCCAGATTTTGTCGGGGTTAACGATCCCACATCACTGGATGTTTGTCAGTGATGCCTCTCAAATGCTGCAGAGTGTTAAAACTACGATTTTTGCTTTTTTGGATTCTTCCGTATATCTTCTGATGCTGCTCGTCCTCTTTCTGGGCTGGGAATGTTTGTGCTTTTTGGGAATGTTAAATGAGGGAAGAGTGTTTATCCCCTACCATAGGCAAAATGTGCGGATGTAATTTTCCAGGCTCTTAATCCATACCGAGACCCAGCTTTGTTCGGCAAATGCAATTTATATCTCAATGTCAATCTAGTCTGCTGTTGCCGTCAATGGTGCTGGAAGGCATGTAGCCTAAAAGAAACTATGGAGTCGGCACAGTGTGTACATGTTCCCGCCCAGGTACGAGTCGGAGGGGCGCTTCCGGAAACAGGTGCGCGCTCAGGACCTGTGGGCGGCCATCATCCAGTCCCAGGTGGAGACCGGCACTCCCTACATGCTCTACAAGGACGCCTGCAACAGCAAGTCCAACCAGCAGAACCTCGGCACCATCAAGTGTAGCAATCTGTGTACCGAGATTGTGGAGTACTCTGCGCCAGACGAGGTGAGAATGAAAGGGGATTGCGTAGTTGAGCGTCAAATATGGGTCGTGAGATCAGCAACGGAGTTTTAGGGCTGCACGAATCCGGTCGTGTCCTTGGCTGTCCAATTCGGCAGGAGATCAGAAAACGATTTAGTCTGCTTGATCTCGCTCAGCGTCAGTGTTTTCTCAGAGTTTAGCCGATGCGGGGGTGGCGACCAGAGCGGCTCCTTTCGGTGGTGACTTCACCTCATCTTCTCGTTTTCGTCGATAGGTGGCCGTGTGCAACTTGGCGTCGATTGCCCTGAACCGTTTCGTCACTGACGAGAAGACCTTCAACTTCGAGAAGCTGAAGGAGGTTACGAAGGTGGTGACGCGCAACCTCAACAAGATCATCGACGTAAACTTCTACCCAGTGCCAGAGGTAATCAACATGGCTTTAGTGTCATTTGCGTCGTGTTTTGCAGTGGGCGATTGGAGTTGGGACAAATCGTCTCCCCGGTAAAACAGCACATGCCTGCTGCTCCGATGGGGTCCTTTTCCCAGCAAAACAACAGCAGGCCCGTCAGCACAAACTATAGGGCACTGTTCGCATATGACGTCAGCGACCGACGGTGGAGGGTGTCTGCCATTTGCTGATTTGCTGACGCGGGAGGGGGCGTCAGTGGAGCATCATTGAAACGTGCCGTCCTTCCTTCAGCGGCTCAATTTGTCTTGGTCAATTTTACTTCCAGATGATTTGACATGTTGCAAGCTGATAAGATAGCATAGTAAAAATGCTAAGCTTTGCAATCAAGAATCCTTGGCAGAGGCTATACATCCGTGACATAAGCAAATATTTCCCGGTCGTTGGTGCTAACAAAACTGTGCTGTAAGAGAATCTAGCATAGCATACAAGAAACCCACTTGCTTAGACTTTCATTCGTCCTAGAACGCACAATCTGTAGAGAATTGAGCTTTGTAACACACCAACTAAGCTGAATCGTTTGAGCGGAGTCCGCACCCACTGGCCCTGCGTCGACTCCAGTTATCATCGGGTGCTAACAGCGGCCGGATGGAGGGAACGATAGGGAGGCGTCAGAGCAGTGCGCTTAAAGAAAATCAACCTTAAACTTCTTTGTAGAAGTTATCAGAGAATAGAAATACGAAACCAGGTGGATTTTCGGGGCCCTTCTACGCGATTGACAGCCCAGTTCATATCCCGTGCAGGTGTCACATTCCCTTCACTCCCACAAGTGGTCAGCGCAGGTTTGTTGCTGCGTCCATGGTCCGTGAGTTGACCTGTTCTGGTCCACCGGTAGGCTCGGAGGTCGAACATGCGCCACCGTCCGATCGGGATCGGGGTGCAGGGTCTGGCGGATGCCTTCATCCTGATGCGCTACCCATTCGACTCGGAGAAGGCCGAGCTGCTGAACCGGCAGATCTTCGAGACCATCTACTACGGCGCGCTGGAGGCCTCGTGCGAGCTGGCCGAGAAGCTGGGGCCGTACGAGACCTACCAGGGCTCTCCAGTCAGCCAGGGGGTAAGCACGACACTGCAGCTGTGGCTTGTAGTGATTGGTTATATCGTGTGTAAAAAGAGGGAGTGTTGGGTGTGAGTTGGAGATGGTCGCGTGGTGAATTAACGGGAATTAATTAATTATCTTAGCGACATGTGTGTGGCTCAATGGCATTCAATGTATTATTCGATCTGCCTGGCACAGATGTGATTTCCGCTGACACTAGTCTGATTCTGTCAGTTGCTGCTGTTGCCAGGATCGGAACCTTGGTCATAGATCGCCATGTAATTCGTCAACGTTTTGATATAATGCCTCTGTTTCATTGCTTATTGGTTTTAAAACCCGGTCACTTCCAATACGTGTCATGATACCAGCCAGTGTCTGACCTATTCTACTGCATGGTACCTCTTCGGCATCAGCACTGAACTCCCTACACCAGCTGCAGCCCGCCACGCTGGCGCCGCTCCCTGATATGCCGCTGATGTTCGGCGCGTGGCTGCCACAGACGCTGCAGTACGACATGTGGGACGTGACGCCTTCCTCGCTCTGGGACTGGTCGTCGCTAAAGGAGCGCATCGCGCGCCACGGCGTGCGTAACTCGCTGCTGCTGGCGCCCATGCCGACCGCCTCCACCGCGCAGATCCTCGGCAACAACGAGTCCATCGAGGCCTACACCAGCAATATCTACACCCGCCGCGTGCTCTCCGGGGAGTTCCAGGTAAGGTGTCGAAACAGCTTTGTTGGTCGATCTCGCCATCGCTTGCTGGTGATGTTATCGCTCCTCGTTGATGTTTCCAAATTCCGCTAGTGGAGGGTCCCCCTCGTGTTTGTAGTCGTGGGACGTGTTTTTGTGGGGTGTTTGTATAGATTGCCCTATATATATATATATATATATATGCGCGTCGGCCCGGGTCCGCGCCACGGTCTTAGCCTTCCCATCTTCCATGTCCCTATTTCAAAGTGGTTCAAATGTGCGTGCTTGTTGTGTTTGCTGTTGTTTTTGTACGCATCCTAGGAAAAAAAGATGATAATGATCATGTCAATACAACATCACAACATACTAAATAATGATAGCCATCAGCAAATGGGTGCAATGATGATGTCCAAGCCTTCATCCAGTAACGAACCATCCAGTAATAAGCCAATTTATTGTCAAACTTCATTTAAAGCAGATGTTGAAGTGTTTAGGTGTATGCGAACCAAAGCCCAATCATGACTTTGTGGTGCGGAATCCATACGGAGATACACGGGCGCCATCTATAAAGTAGATGGCGCTGGAAAACAATGCGGTACCAACTTATGCGAGACAACTAGAAATATGGCCTAAAATTTACAAATTAACCGTTATCCACATTATATCAAGTAGGTATACCAGCTTTGGGATGGTCTGGAACCCTTGGATCCTGGATTCGGTGATGAAACATCAAATCACTTTGTACATAGCTTATGTGTTTCATGTGTCTCTCTTTTTATTCCGTGTTTTGTCTTTGGCAGGCATTAGGGATGAGTTTGAACCTCTTAGGATTATTATTTGGTCTTCAGACCTTGGTTGTCTTTTCATGTGCAGCACCGCCCCGCATCTTTCTTCCCTGGGAATGTGTTTCTTGTCACGCATTGGTCATTTTGAAGTCAGAAAAGGAAAAACTTTAACAACTGAAATTGGTTGCTATATTATAAATAAAATTGTTTATATGAATAGTTTGAACTAAGACGAAATGATCTTATTATACATCTGAAAAATAACGATATCATGGTAAAAGGTCTCTTTAGTCATTTGATTTCACATCCCACAACTGAATTTGACCATCGCTTGACAAAATAACATCAGACTGTCAATACCATATGCTCCGATTAACACTGATGTTAAAGAAACATTTTCTGTCATCCATATTAACGCCCAATCAATTAAAAACAAATTGATGACTCCAACATACTTAGCAAGTCTGATGTTAAATGGCGTTATTTGCATTCAAACATGGCTTAGAAAGGATATTGAGAAATATTTGAAATTGACGAATATAACCTTACGCCACCAGTAGAATTAACGTCCAGGGGAGGAACAGCTATCATGTACATAAACAGTAGACAGCAAGAGAAGGGTGGATCTTAACTTCCCAAACTGAATCGACATTCGTTGAGCTGACTAATTTAAAAGAAAACATACAAAAACTTGGATTGGGAAATTTACAGACCCCAAGTCAAGACTACAACATATTCATGGAAAAATTGAGAGTATTCTAGGACTATTAGATAATTGTCAAATGAAATGTATATTGGCAGGAGACTTAACTTAGATCTCTTAAAAATGCAAGAAGACAGAAAAGTCTGATGTTTATGAATTTGATGCATCATACAATTTATTACCCTTAATTTCAAAACCAACCAGAATATCAACACATGGGGGCTCCCTTATCGATAATATATTCATAAATGATTTAAATCAAGTGCGTTCATCGGGTATAATAATTGATGACCTATCTGATCACCTTCCTATCTATATGTGTATCGAAGTAAAATCAATAGAATTTAACAGAAGGAAACCAGTAAAAATTTTTGATAAGAGAAAGGAAACTGAATTAAATGACTTCCTGGTATCCAAATTGCAAAACTTTCAGAACATAACCGATCCAAATGAAGCTTGTAAAGTAATCATAAATGCCTATAAAATGGGAGTTGAAGAGTTTTCTAAGTCCTTTGTGCCTAGTAGAAGAAAAACCCCAATAAAACCATGGATCTCACCAGGTATTTTGGCTTGCATTAATCAGAAGAATAAACTCTATCGGAAATATATTCTATCTAAAGACGAAGATAATTCAAATAATAGGAATGTTGGTGAACCAAACCATGAGGAAAAATATAAGCAATATCGAAACATACTGACTAAAATAATTAAAGATACTAAGCGAGATTATTATAAACACATGTTTGAGTTGCATAAGGGTGATGGAAAACAAACATGGAATTTACTAAATGAAGTAATTAATAGAAAAACCTCTAAAACTAGCTCATACCCCAAAGTTTTCATTGACGAGAAAAACAAACGTTATGAAAATGAGGATATCTCAGATGGTTTCAACGATTTTTCTCTTCCGTAGGTTCGAAACTTGAAAAGGAAATCCCAGTGTCTGATGTAGATCCAACAAGTTATATTGAAAATTATACACATCCCCCACATCTTTCGGAACTCTCAACTAACCAGCAACAGATTGAGGATGTTATCAAATCGCTAAATTCTGTGGGTGGTGGCGTTGACGGCATAAATACTCATCTCCTCCTTTGCACTTACAAAAGATGCCTTAACAACTTGACATACTTTTTCAACATTTGCTTGCAAAATGCGTGTTCCCAGATATTTTGAAAATTGCATCGATTGTGCCTGTTTATAAATCTGGCGAAAACGATAAATTCACAAACTACCGTCCCATTTCCTTGTTGCCCATTTTTTCCAAGATTCTGAACGACTGATTCATAATTACTTTTCGGATTATCTGACTCAACATGATATTTTGTACCCATTGCAATTCGGCTTTAGGAAGAAGCATAGTACCTATATGCCATTGGCGCACCCTATGACAATGTGACAAAATCTCTGGAAAACGGTCATGTTTCGTGTGGAATATATCTTGATTTGAAAAAAGCGTTCGATACGGTTAGTTTAAGTATACTCTTACGTAAAATAAATAAAATTGGCATACATGGAAAATTATATAAAATCATTTGCTCCTATGTATCAAACAGATATCAAAAGACAAGGATAAATGAAACTCTATCAAAACCTAGAAAAATAGACACTGGTGTTCCACAGGGATCAATATTAGGGCCTTTGTTATATATAGTATATATAAATGACCTTTATAAAGTATCAAATGACTGTACATTTTACTTGTTTGCGGACGACACTGCTATCATCATAACAGAAGAAAATTCAGCAAAGCTTCAGCTTAAGGTAAAAAATATCCTGCCTAAAGTATCAGAATGGTTCAAAGCAAATCGTCTATCATTAAACGCGTCTAAATCACATTATCAACTTTACTCTGGGTGTGCATTGGAAAATCTTGATGTGACTTTGAACAGTGTACAAATCTCAAGGGCGAAAAATATACGTTATCTAGGAATAAATATTGACGAAAAATTAAAATGGGACTCTCATATTTCAAATTTATCCACAGTTATAAGTAGGAATCTCGGCATAATGAGCAGAGCTAAATTCTTTATGTCAACACGTGAATTACTTTGTCTTTACAATGCCTTAATCTTGCCCCATTTAAATTATTGCGCGCTTGTCTGGGGTAGTAATTATGAATCCAGACTAGATAAAATCATTAAACTTCAAAAACGAGCAGTTAGAATTATAACGAAGAAACCCTTTTACTATCCAACGAATGAACTATTTCTTGAGCTAAAAATTCTGAAGTTTCCAGAACTAGTATCGCAACAAAAAATAGTTATTCTATCAAATGTATTGAATGGTACGATGCCAACTGTGATGTCTTCAATGTTTCAACTCCACCGAGCAAATAACACTAGACTAGTACAACATTTTGAAGTACCTTTAGCCACCACAAATTACAGAAAATTTTCTATTACATGTTCTGCACCAGAAATTTGGAATAAAACTTTATGTGCCAAATTTAGGACTACGGAAGATGTACCCCTAAACAAAAACACACTAAAAAACATGTAAGGGATATCTTCCTTGCCAAATATAGAACAAATAATTAGTAACCAACGTGACCATGGCCGTGAAATTTATAGTGGGGAAGACATGTGAACCTTGGTAATGGGGCTGCACATTGAAGACTGACTTCCTAGTGTATATGTGTAGGTTTGTGCGTGTTGCATGGGTGTTGTGCATGTTGCATGGACGTTGTACATGTTGCATGGGCGTTGTGCATGTTGCATGGACGTTGTGCGTGTGTACGTGTACGTGTGCGTGTGCGTGTGCGTGTGCGTGTGCGTGTGTGTGTGTGTGTGTGTGTGTGTGCGCGTGCGTGCGTGCGTGCGTGCGTGCGTGCGTCTGACTCCCTGCTGCGCTTGCTTGCTAGTTTGCCTGCTTGCTTGCTTGCCTATGCCTGCATGTCTGCCTTAATTTGCTTACTGTCTTCCGAGTTCTCTGGCGAATGTTACTAGGCCTCTATCTTTTCGCCAGAATCTCGGAGGGGCTAACACGAATCTCCAGTTTTGGGTAGTCCCGTTTGGAAAAAGACTAACAATCTAACCGGTAATGAGCTAAATTATTGTGCATTTAACCTAAATAGACCTGTATTCCTGCTCCCTGTATATTTACAGGGAGCTACTACTACAGTTTTTACTAATAGTATTGATATTTATTATGCTTTCTCTAAGTTACTTTCTTTTCCTAGCAGGGCGTGCCGCGACTTGTAATATTTTATGTTCTGGTGGTGTTAACGTAAGGGTACTGTTGTCGTTGGGATCGCGGAGGGGCACGCCTGGCTACCCGATTAAATGGGTGGCGGACCTTTTCTAGCAATAGAATTGCATGTAAAAAAAAAATATATATATATATATAGTTCTTCCTGGTCTACCTGCTGTAAGAGGTGCGTACGCTGGTCTATTGACTTACAACCAATTTTGCCTTCCGATAAGCTACTGGAAGACTGCTGTAAATCAGCTTGAATTCGCTGTTTGTGTCATGTCTGCTCTTTACTCTTACACAGACGATGTGTGATTTTCATGACGTGGCTGATGTGACCGATTCCCCGTCAGATCGTGAACCACCACTTGCTGAGAGACCTGACGGAGCTGAACCTGTGGAACGAGGACATGAAGAACGAGCTGATCGCGCAGGGTGGCTCCATTCAGGTGAGGACCAGCCTGGTGCGACCGCTGGTCAAGCAGCCTCACACCCACCGTATAAAGCATCCATCATCAATAGTGCGGTTATCAAATTATCGGTGAACTGGTTTTTCTGCGTCTGATACCCGGTACGTATGAATACTTGGTCGCCCTTGGACTTGTCTGACCGACCGGTGACCACTCAAGTGCTGAAATACTTCAGTAATTCATCCACGACCTAACTTGTTTGCGTGGGAGCATGAGGCTGATAAGGTTCGTATAACAAACCCAACGTTGCACAGTTATACGATTCTGTTTGTGACACTTTTGTGCTTGCTTCACAGCTGAACGCCATTTTGCTCCGGTCCTTAACGGCCGCCTTCTTCTCTGCGGCAGGGTATCGCCGGCATCCCTCAGGACCTGAAGGACCTGTACAAGACGGTCTGGGAGCTGTCGCAGAAGGTAGTGATCAAGATGGCCGCCGACCGCGGCGCCTTTATCGACCAGTCCCAGTCGCTGAACGTCCACATCGCCAGTCCCAACTTCGGCAAGCTGACCTCGATGCACTTCTACGCGTGGAAGCTGGGCCTGAAGACGGGCATGTACTACCTGCGCACCAAGGCCGCAGCCGCGGCCATCCAGTTCACAGTGGACAAGACGCGGTTGGCGCAGAATGCTGGTGAAGAGAAGGACGGCCAGCAGAAGGTAGGAGATCGGGAGGGTTACTGGGGCTACCAGACCCTGACCCGTGTTTTATTTTTATTTTGTTTAGCCCATTCCGCTTCCTTGTATTGTTTGGTTGGGTATCAGTGTCCCAAAACTGGTTTTGTGCTAGGGTGCTGAGTGTAAAATTCACATTGGAAACCATAATTATCGAGTGGAAAATTCAAAAGTTACAATTTGTGAGAGTTGATAGATCCCTTATTTAAGCCATGGTTTAAAGCTCAGGAAGAACTTCATGAAAAAAATTCCTTAGCACCGTACTTTTGATGAGGTCATGTACTCGTTATTGAGCTGTGCTACGTAACCTCAACTTGAAGTGAGTGGAAAATTGAGTATAACTATAACACAGAAGTAAGTGGAAAATCCAGCTTGCCTGGGTGTTACTGTTGACCGAGAATCCTGGGATTTGGAACTCTGTTGGGCATGCGAGGCCCTGAGCTGTCACCGAAAAGGAGGTGCATCTGTGACCGTGTTTATTGGCTTGATGACTGTAGCCATCTTTTCTATGATAGGGCGATGGGGCACCGTTACTCCTGATTGGTACGTTCTAGCGCAACAGAACCGTAGAAATTAATAATTCAAGGGAATTTGGTAAGTACCTTTACCATGGGGTTTGAACAGGGATAACGATGTGATATTGCATGCCAAAAATCACTGATTGATATTGCATTTGTCCCACGTCTCGGCATTTGAGCTGCCCTAGCCGGTGTTTAGAGCGGAGTCCGGTCCCGGCTGCGTTCTCTCCGCTATTGAACGGCCGCCGGCAGCTGACTGACCCATAGTGGGGCGGCACTTGTACCCGTGTGCTTTGAGTAGCAACGCGCCCACGAAACGCCGTTGGTAGATGTAAGTTCTGAAAGAAATGAAAGATTAAACCGATGGTTTCGGTATGTTTCGCGCGAATGATTGTTCCTATTCTGCGGAGGTGCCGTATTCGCTTTAACATGCGGCGGTACGTGGATACCCCTCCCCCAAGGTTTTTCGTAGATAGCCAAAAATGAGGCGGGCAGCGCTACCGTGCCTGGGATACGTGTGTGTTACCGTAGGTTTCTGCGCCTATAACAAGACGTTAGGCTCAGGTCATATCAGGCTAGGTCACCAGTCCAGGGCAAGTGACCTGACTTAAAAAGACGTGGAGAGATGCAGTAGTAAGAGCAGGCTTAATTTATGGATCTGAGATTCACAACACATGGTAAGGTGACCAAGTAAAATTGTTTCTGGTAGCGGGATTTTTATATCGATGATCTGGGGCTGGTCAGCGCCATTATATTACTATTGGAAATGCATAAGGAAATATATTTAATACTGAAAGTTTTAGTGCTACGCAAAGCCAAAGGTTATATTTGTTATACGACCGGTTTCGGGTCCATCTCGGTCCCATTATCAAGTAAAAAAGAACAAGATACAATCACACACACTACATCTTTATATAAAACGCATTTCGTTAAACTCGATGGAACAATCTTTGTCGTGCTACTAGTTGTTTAAATATTCAACATCATGACGCGTGAGTGTTTTCCTCCACGATCCTCATTGTCGCTTGAGCAGGTCGAGCCAGCCTTGGTACAATACGTATTTGCCTATATTTCTATTTAGTTTTTCTCTTGCTGTTGTTTGAATTTGGATGGCTTCTTTAATTTGGCGTTGTTTTGTTCTGGATTCGAAAGTGATCACTTTTGCGTCCCAATCAATTGTGTGTCCGGTTTCGTACGAATGTTCGGCTGTGGCTTCTGGTTGTTGGTCGGTATCTCCCTCAGGGCTTTTAGAGACTTTTTTGTGTTCAGTAGTTCTAACCGACATCATTCTTCCGCTTTCTCCTATATAAATTTTACTGCAATCCGTGCACTCCATTTGGTAGATGGGGCCAGGTTTCTTCGCAAATGGCTGGCCAATTCTTTTTACCAAGGCTGGCTCGACCTGGTCAAGCGACAATGAGGATCATGGAGAAAAACACTCACGCGTCATGATGCTGAATATTTAAACAACTAGTAGCACGACAAACATTGTTCCATCGAGTTTACCGAAATGCGTTTTATATAAATATGTAGTGTGTGTGACTGTATCTTGTTCTTTTTTACTTTATAATGGGACCGAGATGACCCCGAAACCGGTCGTACAACAAATGCAACCTTTGGATTTGCGTAGCACTAAAACTTTCAGTAATATCGTTCACCAAAGCCATGAACCAAACCGAAAATATATTTAAGTTCGATAATTTCCCAGTATGTGGTGATAGGCGTTTATTTCACGTCATCGTGTTTCATGCCACTGCGGTTCAAATGATATGCATTATGAGCTATGATATATGTATGATCATGACCTTCACCTGATGTTAGGTCAGGTCCATTCTAGGATTACTGAAAAGGCCATCAGTCTAGCTTGGCGAGTGGAATGCAGCGTTATTTATATATTTTCTATGGCTCTATTCTGTCAGCCGGTGCACGCGGCGGTGCGTGGATACCCCTCCCCAAGGTTTTTCGTAGATAGCCAAAAATGAGGCGGGCAGCGCTACCGTGCCTGGGATACGTGTGTGTTACCGTAGGTTTTTGCGAAAAAAACGTGATCGACTCAGGTAACCCCAGTAACCCTCCAAACGTAAACGTAAGTTTCCATTGTATTCCTATCAGAACATATTTTGACCTCAAAGGTGCCCTTAAGATGGTAGATACAATTTTCGGTACAGATCAATGCAAAGGTGCTATCTAACTGAGGCTGCATTCCTCTTTTTGCTTCCTAGCATGGTTGCTGAGATGGTAGGTGCCGGGTAACCCCGTGCCGGCGAAGGTGACCCAGCCCCGTACCGGTCGACGTTAAATCTAATACACGTCTGTTTATGCAATCGTGTCATTCATCCTTGAATCTGTGTGCTCCGTTCTGCAGGACGGCTCCCCGGAGAAGGCGGACGACCAGGCCTACAACATGGCGGCGATGGTGTGCTCGCTGCAGAACAAGGACGACTGTCTGATGTGCGGCTCCTAACCGCGTTGGACCTGAGCACCCCTCGGCCGTCCGAGTCTACGCTCTCACCTCTTCCCCGAACCCAGTCCGTCAAACAGGCCAGCCATCTGTGAGAAAGGGGTCTGGCTGCCCTGGCACAACGTGAGGCCACGCTACGTCCGAGTTTTGACGATCAAATATGGCTTGATACGCCAGTTTTTCGTGTGTTTGCCCTGGATATTTTTGAGTAGGGTCTTCTTCCCATCTGTTTGCACCGTCCTGCCCCATTTGGCGGCCGTGTAATTGGTGACCAATTGAATATGTTGATTGCTACGTTAGTCATAGTCCTATGTACTGTTTGCCACATTGTGCTTGCCTTCCATTCATGTCATTACCACGCCGTCCAATGCCGTGCATGTCCAAACCATGGGGTAGAAGTCCAACTTTGGGTACCGTTATCATTTCGATTGTATGAACTCAGATCTCATCCTGAACTGAAGTTTTGCGGCCGTCATGCGGATGTAAGTCATGTCTCAAAGTTGAAACACATTTTGGGTGAATCTACAGGAAACCCATTTAAATGGATTTTTATACATATGGTACGTTATAGTAAACATCACGTCATTCGTCCGCCCGCACACGAAATCAGTGACCTGGGTGCCACGCACAAGTTCAATTTGGGCTGACGTGTGCAGGCATAGAGTGAATCCTGCTGATTGCGATGGTGTATCATTGTCACTGGAAATCCTTTGCTGGAGTGGACGGTGTCTTTTAGAGTGACATCAGTTTCTGAATGACTGGGGTGCTTGTATGGCGTTCGCTGTGATGCACTAATTCAATGAAGAATGGTGATGTGCTCTCCAGTGAGGGATACTCACGTCCGTGGCCATACGTAAGTCGCAGCTCGTAGAGCGACTGGAGCCTTCCATGCGTGATATATTTCCAGCTTAGTTGTGCTAGTCGTGACCCTGTCTTCCGGTCATTGCTATATCTTGCTTGAAGGTGTCTGTTGAATATATGCTTTTGGATATAATGGTTTTTGTCGAGACAAATAGTTTTCCATAAAAATGGATGTTTTTTCTGAAAGGTCCCCAATTTTAAGTCGTATTCCGGGAAAATGTGATATGTTTAGTAGATGGTGCAACCAAAGTACCCGCAAATCTGCAAGTGCTACAGATGAGGCGCTGCGCGAAGCCATACAGTGTGCTACGCTCAAAAACTTACTGCGCTGATTGAGCATGGACTTGTTTCGGAAACAGCTAGGAAATACAAAATATGCTCCTGGGCGATTTTTACACAAAATGGCTTACTAGGGCAAAATGGTGCGACAACTCGACCTGTGTCTGGGAGAGCTCAGCTGCCTATGAGCACCACTAGCTCTGCAGCGAGCTGCCTCTGAAGCCATATGCAGGCAGGGATTTGTGTTTTAGGAGGGGGCACTTTTGGGCGGTAAAAACTATCGGCGCGATTCTCGCATCCTGGGGAGAGTGGCACTTCGGGGAGTCGATTGGGGGAGGCGAGTTTCCCTTTGCCCCCTACTCCCTCGGGATTAAGTCTACCTTTGCTCGGGCGACATGTGCTATACCAGGTGTGTGCCGCCCGTCCTGTTCATCGACGCAAACAATCGGCGCGAAATCACGCTCATGTATTTCTCTAAAACTAGGCGACACATGGACCATCATTTGCCAGATTAGGTAACACTTATCACGTGCCCGCCGGGCTCACGAGGGAGCTGCCGGAGTTTGCCACGTCTCACACTTCACGCCTATTGCTAGCGCAGGTTTCCTTTGTTGGACTGGGGGAGAAGCCCTGGGTACTGGCAGTAGCGGTCATCTTTGCCGCTCCTCTCTGAAAAGACGGGGAAATTAGCTCGTGAAACTAGCCATTTTATGCGAATTTTGATACAGTACTAGAACGAATGTCATGCTTTGCGTCAACGGTTGGGCTACGTTTTTCTATTTATCTGGGCGTTTACAACTCCTTGCGTTCGTCCAATGCATTCAGACTTACATTTGTTGCAAAGAAAACGTTCAGCCTGTTGAGGAAACTAGGCCCACTGCGAACCTGGCCAAAATTTACCTGAAGAACTTGCAAAATAAAAATTAAACAAAAACTGGGACAAAGGCGAATCAATTTTGTCTAGATCAGTCTAAGGATCAAAAGGACGGTGTGAACTTCACCAGCCCCATCCCCCTCCGCAGTTGGCTCACCCTGTCTATGGGAGTGGGCTGAGACTGAGCCACTCTGGTCGTTGGAACAGGGTTGGTCGGGAATGGACTGACCGGGGCTTGTCCAAGCAGGGTTTGATATTTGTGAGGGGGTTTGTCCGAACTCGGGGCTGGGTCAGATGGGAAATGGGGCTGGGCAGACTCGGAGCTAAGTGGGAGAGTCCGGCCAGACTAGGAGCTAAGTGGGAGAGTCCGGCCAGACTAGGAGCTTAGTGGGAGAGTCCGGCCAGACTAGGAGCTAAGTGGGAGAGTCCGGCCAGACTAGGAGCTAAGTGGGAGAGTCCGGCCAGACTAGGAGCTAAGTGGGAGAGTGGCCAGACTAGGACTAAGTGGGAGAGTCCGGCCAGACTAGGAGCTAAGTGGGAGAGTCCGGCTAGACTAGGAGCTAAGTGGGAGAGTCCGGCCAGACTAGGAGCTAAGTGGGATAGTCCGGCCAGACTAGGAGCTAAGTGGGAGAGTCCGGCCAGACTAGGAGCTAAGTGGGAGAGTCCGGCCAGACTAGGAGCTAAGTGGGAGAGTCCGGCCAGACTAGGAGCTAAGTGGGAGAGTCCGGCCAGACTAGGAGCTAAGTGGGAGAGTCCGGCCAGACTAGGAGCTTAGTGGCAGAGTCCGGCCAGACTAGGAGCTAAGTGGGAGAGTCCGGCCAGACTAGGAGCTAAGTGGGAGAGTCCGGCCAGACTAGGAGCTAAGTGGGAGAGTGGCCAGACTAGGAGCTAAGTGGGAGAGTCCGGCCAGACTAGGAGCTAAGTGGGAGAGTCCGGCTAGACTAGGAGCTAAGTGGGAGAGTCCGGCCAGACTAGGAGCTAAGTAGGATAGTCCGGCCAGACTAGGAGCTAAGTGGGAGAGTCCGGCCAGACTAGGAGCTAGTGGAGAGTCCGGCCAGACTAGGAGCTAAGTGGGAGAGTCCGGCCAGACTAGGAGCTAAGTGGGAGAGTCCGGCCAGACTAGGAGCTAAGTGGGAGAGTCCGGCCAGACTAGGAGCTAAGTGGGAGAGTCCGGCCAGACTAGGAGCTAAGTGGGAGAGTCCGGCCAGACTAGGAGCTAAGTGGGAGAGTCCGGCCAGACTAGGAGCTAAGTGGGAGAGTCCGGCCAGACTAGGAGCTAAGTGGGAGAGTCCGGCCAGACTAGGAGCTAAGTGGGAGAGTCCGGCCAGACTAGGAGCTAAGTGGGAGAGTCCGGCCAGACTAGGAGCTACGTGGGAGAGTCCGGCCAGACTAGGAGCTAAATGGGAGAGGGGGAGGCTTGCGGGACTGGGGGGGCTTGTTGGGAAAAGCCTATGTAAATGGGGAATGGAGAGACTAACCGAGACTCGCTGTCGGAGCAGAGCCGCGCGAACACCTCCATCAGCTTGGGCTGCACCAGGTCCGTGACCTCGTGCCCGCTCTCCTGCGGCACGAAACTCAGGATCTTGCGGAGCGCCGTCTGCGACAGGACAGATGTGGGCGCTGAAGTCAATGGAGCGGGTACGTGCGTGGTACTCAATGGGGCGGGTGTGGGCGTGGTACTCACTGGGGCGGGTACTGGTGTGATACTGGGGCGGGTATGGGTGAGGTACTGGGGCGGGTGCGGGTGTGGTACGCACTGGGTCGGGTACCGGCCTGGTACACACTGGGGCGGGTGTTCAGTGGATTGTGACACCATTATAATGAGATTTGAACTGAGGTAACCATGTACTAGAGCATACCTGATAGAGATATGTATCCCAGAAGTCATTGATTGCAGTTAACACGCGCATTGACGGGGGGCGGGTACCCGCCCCCCTCGGGTTTTTCGGAGACAGCAGAAAAACGGCGGCGCGTAGCGACGCCGTACTTGGTATACCTTTTCCCTCATCATTTTTACAACTTCTGAGAAAATTTTAAGGTTAGGTCATCTCAGGTCAGGTCACCAGTACAGGTCAAGTGACCCGACCTCAAAAAAAGTTTAAGATAGCATAAGTCGGAGCAGGGTGAACTTATCCGATTGAAACTCACATCACATAATAACCCTACCGAGTTCTCTAAAATAAGTTCCGGTATTTTTGATATCGATGACCTAAGGTCAGGTACGAGGTCAGGTACCTCTCCATTGGAAATACATGGGAAAAATGGTTTTTACGGAATAACTCAATAACGGATGGTGATAGAGCATTTATTTTAGCTGCATTAGACTCGCCTGGGCTTTGCAGTTCTAATGATATGCATTTTATATAATTTAACCCTGACCTGACCTCAGGTCAGGTCAAATCCTTGATTTGACCTAGCAAGGTCAAATTATATATCATTCGATTCGGCTTGCTAAGAGGATTCATATAGTTCAAGTCGTTTTGCTCTATCTTTACTTGTTCAGATTTCATGGCCGAAAAACTGAATTTACATGTTATCCCTATGACGGGCATGTTTTGACCTCTCGTGACCTTAAATGTGACCTGACAAAAAAATGGTTCAAATGTTTTCGATGGAGAAGTGGATGGGCAGCCCAACGCCGTTTACCGTTTTTCGCTACCTACCGTGGTTCTCGAGATCTTAGGGGGGGCGGGTACCCGCCCCCCGTCAATGCGAAGGTGGCTCAGACCCCCGTCAATGCGCGTGTTAAATGGCATGTGTTTAAAGCGGAATCAGACCCCACTGTGCTGGCTATTACTAGACCCGTAGAGGGAGGGGATCAGAAGCGTCGGGTACTACGCCAAAAAAGGGTACCCGTGGAGCGCTACCTCTCCAGGTGAGTTTGCTTTTCATTACTCGTTACGTGACTGATAGCTCAGTTCAAATCCAGTGAATGTATCATATGCACTTTAAAGCATGTTTTCTTACATCAGTCTAGCATTGGCCTTAGTCAACTTGTCTTTCACATAGGTGATTATATTTTTAACGGAATTTTTTTGGAAATTATAACTACGCGTTATCCACTATGCTCAAAATATGATTGGTCAGGAATACTTGACGCTGCACTTACCAAGCAAGCGACGAGGACGCCATCGTCTCCCGCGCGCAATTCTGGCTGCCGACAGAGGCGCTCCAGTCGGGCAGTTCCGCCGGTGGTCACCAGGTGGCAGGCCGTGCGGCGATCGGTGCACAGCCGCGTCAGCGCCACAGCCACCTTCTGTTGCAGCCGACGGCCGGCGGCCCGCGCTCCCGCCGCGTTCCTCTCATCAACCGTCACGTGCAGGTAGCGCACCAGAGCTGGTACCGCCAGTCGCCGCAGCGCGCCGCCACTGTCGCTGCCGGCCACGTTTGCCAGCACGGTGGATACCTGCAGCGGCAGGGAAAGGTAGGCTGAGCCGATGATAAAGAATAATAATGCTAAAATAGATATTTCATTAGGCGTAAACACCCGACCTGAATCATGTCTCGTAAAAATTAAACTGCATGAAAACAGTGCAAATAGGCGAAGTTATATATGTATTAGGCCATGTCGTGATCACCACTTTTTCACAGGGTCTTTGATTACCGGGTGTTTTCTAATGTATTGATGGCCGCTGATCACGATTTTCTGGTCGAAAATGTCGAATTCGAAAAATATTTGCCCGCGCAAGCCGTTTGAAATTCTTCCGGTTTGCCAAAATTTCGATGTTGTCATATATCACGGACAATTAAAGGAAACTGATATATTGGAAAGGCTCCAGAACTTTAAAACCATTGAACCTGAACAATTTGAAACCTTTTTTGACTCCTTGAAATATATGCTTACCTGAAAAAGTGCCTTGGAAAGATGGGGATCTTTGAGCTTTAAAAAATGATAATAGATGGCGCGCATGACGCAGCCGTCAACCACTGTCCCGCTATGTCGCTTATGACAAGGAGCTATTAGCCAAAGGAGCTGGATATAGGATTTGAGCCTATTTTGAATTCGATGAATGAATATTTACCTTCACAAGATGATCTATATTTCTCTCGCTTGCAGTTTTAAATATTATTGGTAATGGTTGCTTTCAAAGCAGGTCCCATTAAGATCAGCCAGCCATATATAGATTAGGTATGTAAGCATGTAGTCATTGCGGATCAATTTCAAGTATTAAAATGTATGCAAGAGCCAGTCGGTTATGTGGGGCTGGTTATCTGTTGCTGATAAACTGGCACCAACCAGTCCTGGAGTCTCTGCGACGCGTTCAGTACTGCTGCGTGTCACCTGCCAGCAATCAGCGGCCCAATGGCCTTGCTGCTTGCATCCGAGACAGATTGCATTGGCACCCTGGATGCATGATCTCCTACCTCTTGATCCACCCAAGGCTGCAGGAGTTCTCCAACATGCCTCAACTTGGTGCCCGAACCTGCCACATCCTTTACACTGAGTGACATACTGCCCCTCCACGGCCGACCGACCCCGACCCAGGTCGGCCGCCGGCGGCGCGCGCATGCGCACCCGCCGGCGTAGCCACAGCCACCATGCGCCCGCTCGCACACCGATCACCAAAGCACACCACGGGCGGAGGAAGGGCCATCCCATCGGCCCCACCTCTATATATCATATCACCCCACCTCCATAATCTATATTTAGATTAGTCTTGCTATCACTAGCAAGGAGAATACCGCATTTCGGGAAAAATGAAGCTACACTACACCTAGCGCCGCCGTCAAGCCGCTTAACATGCTTAACATGCATGCTGCCGCTTAACCAGCTCTCGATTGGAGCTGACGTTGTCGGTCACATTATGATGATGTGGCTTGAAGAGATGGAGGCTAGGAAAGTGGACGAATTTCACGTTTCAATAGCTTCAATATTCGAACCGACCGCTGATGAAGTTACCGAGACTTACAGAAGAGCATTTGTGCCAGCAAGAAACAAGTACAAAGTTCGCTGTGAAATAAGGAAGCACTGTAACCTGAAGGAAGCGATCAGAAGGCGCCTACAAAACATGAAGATATTGTAAGCATGGACAAAGCATGACAACATTGTTTGACATATAAAGCAGAGCTTTACCATCAAAAGCATCGGCAAGCAGAACATTTCTAGAAGACCAGCGAGAAGCACAGAGGTTGTATATTGTTGGCTTGGATGCAGTCGTGACGGACCATTGGAGACGGCAGCAGCTGCGGCAAGCCACTGCTTCTGCCGCCAATAAGGCCTGACCAGGAAGCCGGCTCGTCCGTATTCGAGCACAATAATATGACAATCACCCGGACAAGTCTATAAACGACTTCCGTGTAACATTGAGAAATAAGTTTTCTTTCCGAGATTGATTTATACCTGCCAGAGCCTGTTCGCGCGCGGTGTCTGTCAGCAGCTGGTGTGATGCTACAAATAGGAAGCTCGCTGCTGCATATACCACCAGCGGTCGCTGTCAGTGGTGCCGTTGGGTTCTGACGCAGCTTCGGCTCCGTCAGAACGCAACATCCGGAGAACTCCTGGTAGCCACAACGACAGCAGCAGTGGCTTGCCTCAGCTGCTGCCGTCTCCAATGGTCTGTCACGACTGCATCCAAGCCACCAATATACAACCTCTGTGCTCCTCGCTGGTCTTCCAGAAATGTTCTGTTTGCCGATACCTTTGATGGTAGAGCTCTGTTTGATATGTCAAACAATGTTGTCATGCTTTGTCCATGCTTATAATATCTTCATGTTTTGTAGGCGCCTTCTGATCGCTTCCTTCAAGTTATAATGCTTCCTTATTTCACAGCGAACTTTGTACTTGTTTCTTGCTGGCACAGATGCTCTTCTGTTAGTCTCGGTAACTTCATCAGCGGTCGGTTCGAATATTGAAGCTATTGAAACATGAAATTCGTCAACTTCCCTGGCCTCCATCTCTTCAAGCCGCAACATCACAATTCGACCGACAACGGCATGTATTGACGGCAAGCTGGGTGTCGTGTAGCTTCATTTCTCCCGAAATACGGTATTCTCCTTGCTAGTGATAGCAAGACTAATCTAAATATAACCGACTGGCTCTTGCATACATTTTAATACTTGAAATTGATCTGCAATGACTACATGCTTACATACCTAATCTATATATGGCTGGCTGATCTTAACCCTCGCCCCACCGGGGAGGCCATCGATGGCCCCCCTAAGGTTTTTCCGGGATAGCAGAAAAAACGACGAGGCGCAGCACCGCGGTTGAGGACTCTACCTCTCACTGCATCATTTTCCCATCATCCCTGAAATTTTTTACCCCGGGTCACCCAAGGTCAGGTCACCAGACGAGGTCAACCAAGGTCACCTCACTTCAACTTTAGAGCTCTGTAAGAGCTAAATTTCAAAGTCAATCAATTTGAAACTTCCTCCACTTCATGACCCCTCCAGGGTCTACAAGGTGTATATCCGGGATTTTTCGATTTCGTGCCCTGAGGTCAGGTCACGAGGCGACCTCTCCCATTGGAAAAGCATGGGGAAAACCTGTTTCATGATATAAAAGCCACAAAAATGATTGCAAATACTCAGACTGCTCAGAACAGTGTTTTTGGACACCCTTTCACGGATCCCAAGGGTCATATTTACCCTTTGACTTTTCCAAGGTCATCCAAGGTCACCAGAGGTCAAAAACAGTATTTTGACAATAACTTTTGACCTAATTAAGCTAGAGCGGTGAAACAAACACCATCGTGTTTGTCTTGTCACTGGCTTTCATTTGATATACGGCAAGGTCACTTTGTGACATTTTGTGACCTCAGGTCATATTAGGTCACGAGGTGACCTCTGGAGGTCAAACCACTGGCGGCAGGTCTTTACGTTACACATAGCGGAAAAAGTACTGGCAATTTCCTATCAAATGAACTTTACCAGGCCTCAATAGCTCTAATGACATAAGAGTTATGACCAGTTTGCTTAATCATTGCATATTTGAGTGAAAATAGCCGATCTTGACCTAATTTGACCTCTGGAGGTCAAACCATTGACCTGAGCACTAAAACATGCGAAGTAATCTCTTACTGAATTCACGCGAGCTTTCTATTGCACTTCGCAGATTTGCGCTAACGCCCATATTTTCGGAGTTAGAGGGGGCCATCGATGGCCCTCCCGGTGGGGTGAAGGTGGCGCCGGACTCCCGGTGGGGCGCGGGTTAATGGGACCTGCTTCGAAAGCAACCATTACCAATAATATTCAAAACTGCAAGCGAGAGAAATATAGATCATCTTGTGAAGGTAAATATTCATTCATCGAATCCAAAATAGGCTCAAGTCCTATATCCAGCTCCTTTGGCTAATAGCTCCCTGTCATAAGCGACGTAGCGGGACAGTGGTTGACGGCTGCGTCATGCGCGCCATCTATTATCATTTTTTAAAGCTCAAACATTCCCGTCTTTCCAAGGCACTTTTTCAGGTAAGTATATATTTCAAGGAGTCAAAAAGGTTTCAAATTGTTCAGGTTCAATGGTTTTAAAGTTCTGGAGCCTTTTCAATACATCAGTTGCCTTTAATTGTCCATGAGATATGAAAACATCGAAATTTTGGCAAACCGGAAGAATTTCAAACGGCTTGCGCGGGCAAATATTTTTCGAATTCGACATTTTCGACCAGAAAATCGTGATCAGCGGCCATCAATACATTAGAAGACATCCGGTAATCAAAGATCCTGTGAAAAAGTGGTGATCACGACATGGCCTAATATGTATATCCCTTCACGAGTTATGCTGCTCCTACCCTCTTTTCATGGGTTAAACCGTTAATAAAACGGGCTCCAGGTCTTGCCCCTACCTGGTTTACAGACTGGCCGGGGGAAGATCCAGCAAAGGGGTCCGATCTCTGCACGACCCCCGAAAACGGCCAACTTTCCCCCTTCTAGCCGATTTCGGTCGATAATCGCAACACTATTCCTCACGTTTCTATGCGCGTTGGGCCACGAAAAAATACGGTTAGGCCCACCTCTGGGGCTGACGGTGGTATCAACCTGACATGATCCGGTCCATCAGCAGCTTCCCTTTCAATGAGTACCGCGTTCTTTCAATGAGTATTCATACTGAAGCTTCCACATTTCTGCTTGGGATGGCAGGTCCAGCAAAAGCTCTGGAGGCCGCGAGCAGAGGTGCAGAAACTTGCCAACTCGGCTACTGGAGTTTGTGACTCATTTATGATAGTCGAGGTGCATAAGTGTGACAAAATAGCGATCGTGACAGTATGGTTCAAAATCAAACCACACATTTTTGAAATACAGAATGAAGCTTGTAGCGAATATTTTAATTTAGCAGCTCTGTCCTTCAATTGCACAGCGTACCATCAGCGATACAATATTGGTACTGTGTTCAGTTTCTACTAAAACGAGAGACCCCCGCTGCAGAAAACCCGGAAACCGCTGTCACAGTTGCCAGATTTTAACATGCAGCCCAATGGTGCCGATTGTTAGTAGTTGCCAGAAAGTTGCCGCCTAGATGCCCGAAATGTGACAGTCAATTTTTTCGAGAAATACATGATTGTGGGCATATTTAAGGCATTAAAGATAACACAGATACGTTATCAAGTACTTTTCTGTCCATTTTGTCAGGTTAAATAATATTTAAAGTTTGAGTATCTTCGATTTAGCGGTCCCTATTTCTTTGAATTTAGTATCAAGTACGCCTAAAAGCTACTAGGAAAAGTACTAAATGAGTGAAAGAAGTAAACATAGCTGGGCAGCAATTCTACCTAAACTACGCAACAGCGACAAGACAAGTTCGCAATGTTTGTGTGATGTAGAGCCTGCCAAAAAAATTTGAACAAGTGGGAAGCTACTTCTGTTGAGGGCATATTTATTAGGTATATCTGAGATAAGTGCAGGCTAAAACTAGCTGGAATAAATAGTGCTGCCCATGGCTTATCTAAGATGAATGTAGGCTACTTTGATTCTGATGCACTTTCACACATCAAACTTGGTTTTTCATTCCTTAGCTTGCTTGTGCCTTACCTTATTTGTGCCCTAGATCAAGATTGGTGAGGTAGATTTGGAGCTGGAGGAAGTTGGGAGAGTTGGCGCCAGCAGCAGACTGGCAACAACAGTAATTCAGGTGAGATTTCATGATCAAATTATCATGTCAATATTGTACAGATAGCAAATGTGTGCCAATGCAGTCCTCCACAAAGTGTTAAAACACACACTGGAGAGGGGCCTGGCACTAACGTGCACTAGAGGGGGGCCTAGTAGACCCCCTTCTCATCTCAGAAAATCACAGAAAATCTCAGAAAGAAAGAGACTTTGAAAAACGCTGGTTGGGGGTGTGTTGCTTACTACCAGTGGTAGTAAGCAACACACAGGACCTGAACTGCCTGGAGTTAAAGCAGGATTTTGACTTATACACTGGATCTTTCTTTGGTATGAGACTTCCAATACCTCTGTACCTATTAGGCCAATAGACATAATTTTACATCTATGCAGGGTAGTTGCCTGAGAGTTTTTACTGCAAGAAGGAACGACCAGGCAGGTGATAATCAGCTGTTGGGGGAAAATTTTAAGCATTTGATCTGGCTATAAAAATGCTGCCTAAGGTCCACTTTACCAACACATTTTAGGTAGATCCAAATCCTATGTTGACATTGACATTTTTGTCCCTTTTGTTGGTATGTGAGATGGAAGTTCAGTGGGGGGTGGGGGGGAAGCTGTGATCAGGGTTCCCAATTGTGTGTAGGTGTACGCTCCCATTTATAGATTAGTTCCCAATTATAATTTTCATGATAATTGCAGCATTTAATCATGGGGAAATGTACCATAATTGGAAACACTCCTTCCAAAAATGGAAACTTCTTCAAAAGAGAAATGCATGTCATTGGGGGAAATTGCAGTCAGAGTTGCCAATAATAGTTATGATCCCAATACTGAAAACAATGATCCATAATTGGAAATCTTCCTTCCAAAACATAAACATGATCTAAAAATGAAAACACAGCTTACTACTTTCATGCGGTAATGGCTTGGTGCTTGAACCTTGTCCGTTGCAAAAAGTAAGAGACAGGTAGATGACATTCAGCATATTGGAAACAGTATTCAAGTATAAAATTTTCATTTCCAGCTTTGTGTGACAGAGGAGGCATACGTCGCATTGAGTTTGTGACAGCCAGTATACTTTCTGCACCTCTGGCCGCGAGCTGCCGGCATATTTACCTCAGATCTCCGCTGGAAAAACTACCGTGGCTGGGCCATGACTGCTCTCACCTGGTCCAACACGAAGACGCTTTCTGGGAGGCGGTCAGCAGCAGAAACGAGCGCTTCAGCAACTCCGTGCGTGGTCAGCAGGGGCAGTGCCGCCGGCTCCACGAACGTCAGGTTGGCCAGCGCCGCCGCCGACAGCAGCAGCACCTCGTCCCCCACCGACGCCAGCGCTGCCAGCTCTGAGGAGGGGAGGGCGTGTCAGTGGGACCAGGACAGTTTTCATGAAGAGAGAAGCAGTAGTGTCAGCGGGACGGAGGGACATCCAAGAAGAGAAGAAGCAGAAGCATGAGTGAGATCGAGGGAGGCCTCAGTAGGAGAGAAACAGGCTCGTCAGCTGGACCAGGGGGGTCTCAGGAGGGGAAGAGTAGGCACGCCAGTGGGACCAGGGAAGGTCTAATAAGTCAAGGAGCAGGTACATCAGCGAGACCAGGTGAGGTCTCAGAAGTCAGGAGCAGACTCGTCACTGGGACCAGGGAAAGTCCCACGAAGGGAGAAGCAGAAAGTCAGTGGGACCGGGGGAGACCTCAGGAAGAGAGAAGCAGCCACATCAGAGGGACCAAGGTTGGTCTCAGTAGTCAAGGAGCAGCGCTATCAGCGGGGCCGGGGAGGTCTCAGGAGGGAAAGGGCAGGTACGTTACAGGTCTGGAGGAGGCTTCAAGAGGAGAGGAGAAGACACGTCAGCGGGACCGGGGAAGGTCTCAGGAGAGAAGCAGCCACGTCAGCCGGACCGGGGAGGCCTCATGAAGGAGGGAGAAGGCATGCTAGCGGAACTGTGCAAGAAGAGTCAGCGCAGGGAAATGAAGATTTTAGCAAAGATGGAATCAATGTCTTCAAAATGGTGTCAGACCCCTCAGGGGGTAGACCAGTCAAGAAGCTGAGGCTAAGAGCTGTATACAAGCGGGCAGAAGTAAGATAAAATGCGACACTTCGTGTGTCGAGAAAGGTGTACCAGCAAAACGTATCGTCCTGAGTGCGAGATGGCTGTGTTAACTTTGGATGAATGCTACGAAATGCCTTATCAACAGAAAGTGGCACGGGAGACACAGGGGCGGACGCAGACCCGAGTTTTTTTGGGGGGCAGCTCCTGGGGGAGCGAAGATTTGATTGCTCGAGAGACCTAGTGTAAACACCTTCTTTCAAACATGTATCCGGCCTTTGGGGGCCCAAATATATTTTGCCCCCTCCAGCACTTTGGGGGGACATGGCTGGAATGCCCCCCCTGCGTCTGCCAATGGGGAGACACTAGGCCTTGCACTTACCACAGCGTCAAGTCCTATGCCCCACACTAGAGCCTATCCTGAGGGAAAGGTGTGCTTTTTGGGTGAT
The DNA here is from genome assembly GCA_034440635.1 of Lepas anatifera. NCBI lineage: Eukaryota > Metazoa > Arthropoda > Thecostraca > Lepadidae > Lepas > Lepas anatifera. Next base: position 158,405 of record JAOTON010001851.1, on the reverse strand, counting down.
GGGAAGGCGTTACACTGGCAATACCACTGCGGTTCCACCTCGGCGAACACATTTGTAACACATAAATTGGGAGTTTGTATCTGCATTAGAGTACCATGGAAAATAAATGTCCACTCATTTCGAAGGAGAGCCAATTTACACAAAATTGAAAAGGACAGGCATGCGAAACAAAGTGAAACTCGATACTTACACCCTGATTTTTTTCATTTACAGCTGAACTGTATACCCTAGATACTAAAGCTCCTGACAAATATACGACAGGCCCACCTCCGCGTGTTAAGGCCTCAATCTTCCTCACACCTGACCTCATTGACAGCTAAAAATATCTTGGGAAACATGCCCCCATAACCGATATCCGTGGTGACGCTCACAGTTCCATGTGATTAAGATAGTGACACACTTAGCATGACGGCAAGGCACACTCAAAAACAACCAGAAGCAGCAAGCGTGCGTCTGGCCCCGCTTCTAAAACAAGGCTAATGTATAATGGTCACGCCTCACACGTTGGGCGCGGGAGAAGTGAGCTTCCGTGACCGACCGGCCAGCGGGATAGCTTCATGTGTAATCATGCAGTCTCTGCCGGGTAGCTTCATGTGTAATCATGCAGTCTCTGCCGGGTAGCTTTATGTGCATGCATGCAGATCCCTGGCGCCACCCTCGGCTACGTTCGAGATGGTATCGGGTCGGGATCGAAAGGTTAATGGCTGCGGGAAGTCGTACACCCCGGCCATTGATGGAATGCCTCGGTACAATGCAGTGTAGGAAACAGTTTGGAAAAAGGTTGGTGTGCATTCGAACTCTGATTTTTAACAGAAACTTCTTATTGCAATTTAATTATTGAAAAAAATGAGTGCCTCAGCTATCTCTACTGATAAACTGGTTTTCTCCTGTTCTTCAGATATTCTGGCAAGACTAGGCCAGTAAGGTAATATATGATACCATAAAACCTCTTATTTTCTAATTTCAGGAGCTATGATGACTAATTTTGGTATTCTCTACATTGGAAGTATGTGCCGCCGCCGTTCCCGGTCCTACCCTTCAGCGCCGGTACGATGTCGGGCAGGTGGCGGGTGAGGCCGCAGACGGAGTGGCTGGTGGTCAGCCAGGGGGCCGTCATCTGCGCCAGCACCGCCACCGACTCATGCCGCACCGCCGCCGGCAGCGAGAGGTCGCAGAGCAGCCCGCACACCAGATCAACGCCGCCCTCCTGAGGCCACCGCGTCAGCTCAGAATACCACTCCTGACAACCCACCAGCTCAGACAGCCCTCCTGATATCAACACACCAGCTCAGAACAACCCTCCTGATACCGCACCAGATCAGAACAACCCTCCTGACATCAAAATACAGCTCAGACAGCCAGCCTGACATCAACACACCAGATCAGAACAACCCTCCTAATACCACGCCAGCTCAGAATAACCCTCCTGACATCAACACACCAGCTTAGGACAACCCTCCTGAGATCACGTCAGATCAGAAAAACTCTCCTAACGTCAACACACCAGCTCAGAACAACCCTCCTGATACCGCGCCAGATCAGAACAACCCTCCTGACATCAACACATCAGCTTAGAACAGTCCTCCTGACATCAACACATCAGCTCAGAACAACCCTCCTGACATCAGCACACCAGCTCAAAACAACCCTCCTGACATCAACGCACCAGATTATAAAATCGCGCCCCTGGCATCAACACGCCAGATTAGAACAACCCTCTTGACTCAACACGCCAGATCAGAACAACCTTCCAGACATCAACGCATCAGATTATAACAAACAGCCCTCCTGTGAACAGAACACCTGGTCAGCGCGGCATGGCACTAGAAAACACCCAAAAAGTCCCATTTCATCCAGTTGTTAGGATAAGTCTTAAGCGTTTTCACTTAAGCAGCATTGTGCCACATGGAACCCACAGTATGGTGTTCGAGAGAGTGCCTGAGGACGCACATACCTGTTCCATGGCCCTGACACAAGGCAGTGCGCAACAAACAGCTGACAGCGCGCGAAGCACGTGCACCTGGAGCGGAGCAAAGTGTCTGTCGGTAGCCAGCGTCAGCAGCTGACGAACACCACCCAGCTGACAGAACAGGCCGCTGAGGTGGCAGCCCTGAGCGCCGGCGGCCGTGGCGGCCAGCAGCGCGGCGCGTGCGCAGCTGAGCACGTGCGGCGGCCGCAGCGCCTCCGTCAGCACCCGCAGCTGCTGGGTCAGCAGCTGGTCCACCAGCTGAGTGATGGCGCCGCCCAGGGCGGTGACGGCTGCCACCAGCTGGCGGGGATCGGCGGCGTCCAGGAGCCGGGCGGCTGCCGCAGCCACCGCCGCTCGGGTGGCCTCCAGGTCCGTCTCCAGCAGCGGCCGCAGGGAGCGGCTGCGGGCGGCTGCTGGTGGCGGCCGGAACACGCCGCTCAGGCGGTCGGCCCGCCACACCAGCCGCTCCACCTCGGCGTGCAGTTCCGCCGCAGACAACGCCTCCAGACGCCTGGAGGGGGCGACACCTGGCGTCAGTGGCGCGGTGGCACAGAAGAGCCGGTTAGAACCGCCTGTGGGCTCTTAACTTGAAAAGAAAGCCTTTTGATAGTCCGGCATAAACCATGGCACATAGTGCCGTAAAGAAATGTAAAAAAATGTTCAGTCACCAGTAGGGTGTCCCAAAATACCACTTTTTCGTCTGCGCAAGCTTGCCGGTTGACACCGCATTCTCCTTTGAGTTAATAATGAGCATGCAAAATTTTGAATCGATGCCTTGAGGTTTGCGTCCCCCCGCCCCCCTAAAACTGATGAAAATTGAAAACCGTTGAATCGGCTTGAAAATGGGTTCATTGGAAAGCTTATGACAGAAAAAAGCATATTTCCTCTCATACAAATGTATGTAAAACCACTTCTTGATGCTTTCATAGAGCTACGAAGTTTCGAATTCTGAGACCACTGGCCAGAGGCGGATCTGATGAACTTTTTTGGGGGTAGCCCGGGAAATATGGGGAAAATTATTGTGTTTTTTTCAAGAAAATGAACCAGAATCAGCCACAGTCAGTACAATTTAGCCGCTTTCAAGGGCATAGCTGGATTGGTTTTCCCTGGGGCTGTCAATGACATGGAAAGCGGGCGTTCATTGCACAAATATGACTGTTTCATTTTTTTCGCAACCGATCGGTGCAGTCAAAACGACACACCATATCATCAAGCCAATGGCTTTAATGTGTTTATTCGGAAGCCCATGAATGGGGAAGAAAACTTGCTCTCAGACAAAATTTTGTTAGACTACTCCTTCTAGTTCTATATGCATATATTTACACGTGCACGCCATCTAGCTCTTTTTCAAGATTCGGCGCTTGGAGATGGTATGCGCAGGCTACTGTCAGTTCCGAGCCTTCATGTCACCTTCACGGGCAAGATCGCTGTAGTCCGTGACGTATTTCACCGATCGTTCCGCGCTGTCGTTTGACTGCTAGATTTTCCATGAAAGCGTTCATACTGATGAAGTCTGCATCACTCGTCGATTCCTGGGTGGTAACCACTGGTTGCTGACGTTCATCCACCTGAATGCCAGCCAGGAGTGCGGTCGGACGAAGTCACAGAGCCTTTGCACGACTTGTCAGCTTATCTGTTCCTCACAACATCGGCTTTCCCGGTGCCAATGTTCCTGGCCTTGTGACTGTCAGGGAGTGCAGCAGCTACCTCTACATTTTCATCTGTTGACACACCCTCACCAAACAACCAGAGGACGACGTTTTCCCCCGTGAGATGCCACGGCTGGCGCATGATAGAGCACTGTATGGCTTTCGCAGCGGTTGGTAGCTGCCTTGAATAGGTCTTCATGTCTTGGAACAGCCTGAAGTCAAGCCGTGGAGTTCCCGCAGTCAGTAGGGCCTGCCAGAAGTATGGGTCATGAAAGAGGGCGATTAGTTCTGCAATCTGCTTGACTTGAAGGTGCTCGGCGGGGACCATGGAGAGCTTGTCGAATAGCATCGCCAGACACAACAACAAAGAGCAGCGTGAGCAGAAAATATTTTATCTAATTCTAGGATTAGGCAGCCTGGTGTTGATTCATGAAGAGACTGAACTCCTCTTGCGAAAAAGAATTGCTGTTAACCCTCATGTTCATATGCAGGTTCCCTAAGAACTCGTCACTGTTACCACGAAAAGAATTACCGACTGCCATGAGCTGGCGATGAAATGAATAGAGCTGGCGCTGAAATTAAAGTGTTTCTCGATTCAGATTTCAGTATTGCTTGAACCACATGCCTAGCGTATGCATGACACCCTCTGACAGCTGCTGTAAATAGTATTTTAGGGCACTCGAACGGTGACTTATATCGCCTGGACCTATAAAGCGATCTGTCCAGCTAGGTAGTGCTTCGTTGCACTAGGCTCTTGTATGCGGAGGGCTCGGTACCTATGGGGGATTTTGCGCTTGGTCGGTAGCTGATTGGCAGGCAGTTGAAGGGATTTACCAACAAAGTCATCTCATCGTTTCAATTGATCCCTGGAGTACTTCAGAGGTCAGTCCGCATGTTTTTTTTCTGTCGCTGACTTGTCTCTTCTTCATAATTGGACCTTTTCTTCCAGTATGCTGAAGGCAACGTAAAATTTGATTCAGGTAGACGCTTCAACATTAAATGCAAATTACTCATGACACGAGAATTCTGTAAAGGAACACAAACATGGTATATTTCTTCTAACAGTCACAACGGTATAAAGGAGTACTTCAGAGATCAGCCGGCATGTTTTTTCCGTCGCTAACTTGTCTCTTCTTCATCACTGGATCTTTTCTTCGAGTATGCTGAAGGCATCGTACAGTTTGCTTCAGGTAGACCGCTTCAACATAAAATGCAAATTACTCATGACACGACAACTCTGTAAAGGAACGAAAATATGGAATATTTATTATAACGGTCTCAATGGTACCATGCAATTATATCCGTAGTGGTGCCGCAAATGGCTTTGTTTCCCGAAATCAGGCAAAGTACAATGTACAATTTGTCATGCCTATACCAGTGGCGGATGCAAGGAAAACAAATCCAGCCATCCCTTAAAAGTGATAAAACTCTACTCACGTTGGCCAATTTTGTTCCATTTTCTTGAAAAAGACACTGTTTCCCATTTTGATCATGTTGCTCCCCCCAAAGCTTATTAGATCCGCCTCTGGCCAGTGATACCGCAATTCTGAACTTCTTAGCTCTGTAAAAGGATGAAGAAGTGGTTTTACATTAATTTATATGAAGGAAATATGTTTTCCTCTGTCATAAGCTTTCGAATGAACCCATTTTCGAGCCAATACAACGATTTTCGGTTTTCACCAGTTTTGGGGGCGGGGGAGGACCAAACCTCAAAGGATCGAATCCAAATTTTGCATGCTCATTATTAACTCAAAGGAGAATGCGGTGTCAACCGGCAAGCTTGCACAGACGAAAAAGTGGAATTTTGGGACACCCTAGTCACCAGTCATCGGTGAAACTGTGAGGAACACGGTTCATACCAATTGAACCTATTGATAACGCGCATACACAGCGACGCTGGAACGGAGGCTCTGCCTTCATTCCGTCAGTCTCGTAACTAAAGCATCGCAATTTCCAAAAAGACCCCAAACACCCCCCAGTAGTCACAGATCAAATCTGCCAATGAGCCTAGGAATTCTTAGGATTGAGTATTTGAATATGATCTGAGGCGTATACCTAATGAAAAGTTTGAATTTTTATATTTATTTCTACAATTTTAGTGATATTTCTCCGGAAATGGTACAGTCTTAGACTATGTCTCAGGTCAGGTGTACTAAATGCAGAGACTGCAGAATTGAGGTACTTGATGCTCTGGTGTCAAAATCAGTTTCGAATAAATGGAATGTTTTGAATGGATTTTTACAGGAATCATGCTGATAAGGTAATAAACCAGAGCCAGACCAGAAAGATGGCGTTGTGGGCCGTGGTTTTCTGGCCTCTCGTGCAAAAGCGACAAAGGTGAGGCGTTAACCTTCACCCTGGCGAAGGTTAAGTCCGATAGGGCTTTAGAAGCCAGTGGCCTTAGGAGTTTATCCGCAATGTATTATAAAATGTATATGGCGACAATTACTAGCATGAAGTGTCTAATCAACCAGGTCCAAAGTAAACTAAGAATCAGGAGCCTTGCCATACATCAAGGTAATCAATTCAGAAAACATGTTCCACAAGCAATGGTCAGACATTAGTCCTGTGTGAGATAAAGGACTGGTTTCAATTGGAGTAAAATATGACTTGCGATGACAGATCACAAATTCAAACTACTCCTTCCTCGAAAATTTCAATATATCTGTTTTTTGTACTTTCTTACCACTGCCCGGCCGGAGTGGAGACCACAACACTTTTGCCCCATAAGGAAATTCTGCAGTCTCATGGCTGGTAGGAAGAGGAAATTTTGTCCCCTTTAAATCTGGCCTTTTAACCATTTAAATACGAAATACCCTTCAAGAGATAAATTTTGAGCCAAAAGTGAGGGCTGGAACCCTCACCCTCCTTGAGCTGGGGGAATCCCTCAGGTTACTCGGTGACGGCACACCTGCATAAAACAATTCTAAAATAGTGCTTCCGAACGGATCAGAGAGTAGAAATCCCGACAGAAATGTATACCAAGTAAACCATACACGCCAGGGTGAACGAATGTATGTTAACACGCTCATTGACGGGGGTCTGAGCTACCTTCGCTTTGACGGAGTTGGGTACCCGCTAAGTTACGCCCCCCCGTCCCTGAGATATCAAGAGCCACGCCAGACAGCGAAAAACGGTGAACCATTTTTTGCCGGGTCACCAGGGGTCAAGGCATATAACTATAGGGATAACATGGAAATAAAGTTTTCAGTCATTACATCTGAACTAGTAGAGATAGAGCAACCAAATATAGACAGTTGGAACTCTTGCAGCAAGCGGAATCGAATGACATTCAAAAAGACCTTGTTGGGTTAACTCTAGGAGCTGACCTGACTTGGGGTCAGGTCAAGGTTAAATTAGGTCACAATCCATATCATTAGTATTGCAACGATAAGACGAGCCCAATGCCGTTAAAATAAGCGCTGTATCACCATCCACTACTAAGTTATTAAGTTTAAATAATTTGTCCCATGTATTTCCAATGCATGGGACATGGGTAGCATCTGACCTTAGGTTATTGATACAAAAATCCCAGAACATGTTTAGAAGTAAGCAGTAGGTCCATCATGTGATATGAGTTTCAGATCCAACGGTTCACCCTCATTTTACTTATATTATCTTAACACACGCATTGACGGGGGGCGGGTACCCACCCCCTCGGGTTTTTCGGAGACAGCAGAAGAACGGCGGCACGCAGCGCCGCCGTACTTGGTATACCTTTTCCCTCATCATTTTTGCAACTTCTGTGAAAATTTTAAGGATAGGTCATCTCAGGTCAGGTCACCAGTACAGGTCAAGTGACCCGACCTCAAAAAAGTTTAAGATAGCATAAGTCGGAGCAGGATGCACTTATCTGATTGAAACTCATATCACATAATGGGCCCACCGAGTTCTCTAAAATATGTTCCGGTATTTTTATATCAATGACCTAAGGTCAGGTACAAGGCATGACCTCTCCATTGGAAATACATGGGAAAAATTGTTTATTTAATAACTCAGTAACAGATGGTCATAGAACATTTATTTTAGCTGCATTAGGTTCGCCTTGGCTTTGCGGTTCTAATGATATGCATTTTATATAATTTGACCTTGACCTGACCTTAGGTCAGGTCAAGTCCTCGATTTGACCTAGCAAGGGCAAATTATATATCATTTGATTCGGCTTGCTGCGAGGATTCAGAGTTCAAGTCGTTTTGCTCTATTTTTACTTGTTCAGATGTAATGGCCGAAAAACTTAATTTACATGTTAGCCCTATGACGGCATGTTTTGACCTCTGGTGACCTTAAATGTGACCTGACAAAAAAATGGTTCAAATATTTTCGATGGAGAAGCGGATGGGCTACCCAACGCCGTTTACCGTTTTTTGCTACCTACCGTGGTTCTCGAGATCTTAGGGGGGCGGGTACCCGCCCCCTCGTCAATCCGAAGGTGGCTCAGACTCCCGTCAATGCGCGTGTTAAACATTTTTAGAGGTGAAGTCACTTAACCTACAATGATGACCTGACCTTAAAATAAAATGAACCTAAATTTTCCGAACAAAGTCGTAAAATGATCAGAAAAAGGTATACCCAACACGACGGCGCTACGCGCCTATCTTTCTTCTGTTTCTGAAGAACCTGAGGGGGCAGATATCTGCCCCCGTCAATGCGCGTGCTAAGCGATAAAAGGATTCGAGGAAATTTTTGGGTCACACCTTGTTCTTGGTTTACATCCATGCATCCATAACTAGTTTGCATCCATAACAACACGTGCATCACATTTCAACTTTCTGTGGTATGAATGAAACGCGTATCATTAGCTATGGTAGCAGGTAGAGGTCTCTTCTCGGCCAGGATTCTTCTTGATAAAAACGCCAGTAACAATGCTGGCTTACACAGAACTCTAGTGGAGGTAAAACTCGGGCTATTTTAACGAATTGTGCCCAGGAGGGTCATTGACCCTCGCCTGTTTCACTCTGCATTTTAAGGAGGCACCGTCAAGCATAAAGTGCTAATCTCGGGTCTGATGTAGGGGTCCTTTTAATCATTGTTCATGCTTCTCCGTCCAGAATAACCTAATTTACGATACAATTTCACACCAAAGGTCGTGTGATCTTCATGTGATTTATAGCCCAAGAATGACTGACACTTACATGGCACTTTAGCCATGCTAGTCTGCCATGATTTGTACTCCAGCAAAATCTAACAATGTGCAATTCATATAGCTGAAAATTAGCTGTGATGAACTTTGCAGGGACACAAAAAACTTTAGATAAATCAATTTCTTTTTGCAGTCAAAGTAAGCTGTTCTTCCTTAGGTCATGTCAAAATTGCATTCAGAACGACGAGGCATAATGGCTTGTGGGCTATATTTTTCTAAAGGTGTTGACATAATTGTGAAGGGGTCAGATTCAGATTCAGACTCAATTTATTCAGGTGAGTCACAGAATTAAAAGGCTTCGTCCTATTGTCAATAATATTATGCAGGTAAAAGGTAAAAGACTCACATATACATCAGACCACACTCTGGCTCTCGCGGTCGGAGATTTTCACCGTCGCTGGTAGTTCTTTTGTCGTTACTTGTTTTGTAACGAAAACCAAGACTGGGAGATGCTATTTTCTCAACAAAGTGAGCGATGAGATCAAGACTGTATATTTCTCCTCGATCCAAGGGGGGTCCTGGATGGGTTAATGCTGGTACTGCAATACAAGCCCTATACAAAGCCTGTGGGAGATCCACAATCCAGAGGTGTCCTGACACTCCCAAACCCCCCAAGGATTTCCACCCATGGATAAGATGACTAATACTGAATGCAAAAGACTCACTTTAGCACACTTCTCAGCCATATTTGGATGTACTTTGAAGTACTTGTGCAGAACCCTGCGATGGAAACATATGCAATGAATAATACCCCTTAGATAAATCTAAAACCTATCATTCAAAGCAGCAGACAAGCTATTGTTCCATATCTGCCACCATGATTATAAAAATGAAAACAGACAAGTTTCTATTCATGTGGCTCAGTCCACGCAAAGCAAAAAGTACGGTCTGCGGGAAAATTATACCAACAGCCTGTAAATTAGAGCCTGAATTATGGGACTTCCGGAGTAGAGCCACAGGTGGACAGTACAGATGCCAGGGGCCGTCAAAGGTTGGCGACCCCCGCCATTATCACGATTCTGATGAACGCCCTGCAAATTACTGGCTCCGTAATCAAATCAAACTATGGGAATCAGGGTAATGTCGTTGAACTTTGCCTCGAAACTCGAATATCAGCAGAGCAGTTAGGCGAGTAATCGACGCTTTTGTCATGTCCACAGAGTATTGGGATGGTGTTACAGCGTTCCCAACCTGAATTGGATTACATATTTTGCTCAGACGCTGAATGCACATCTATCAGGTGCTTCATTTTTTTCATCAACAACAGATAAATGCAGACTTCATTGAAAATATATCTTTGATAAGTTTTGAAGTGCTGCGGCGAGGAGCATGATGATGAGTTGCTAAGATGTTCCCTGGCCTCTCCCCTCGAATCCGGAAATATAAAAAACACTGAAGATTATATATTCGGGCACAGCCCTTCATCAGAATCGTGGAGTAAATATCAATAATTTTCAGTCCTAGTATAGCTCCTAGTATAACTGTCAGCCACCTTCAAAGTTCGTTAGTGATGACAGCCTTGACTAAGTTATATTATTTCAAAACAACGCTACGGAGACAAGATTCAAATCAAAACTCGAAGACAAAATGCATACAAGAACAAAGAAGTCACTTATTCTGGGCCATCCGTACGAGAATGAAACAAACACGAAGCCGAGCATCACCTATTTCACATTCATCTTCTTCAGTTTTTAAGTTCATTTGTGTGCCTATGTGTATGTGTGTGTAGCAGCCGGAAATCCTTATCCTATTCTCCTCCTCATCCTTAAACTACCTGGAAGTAGCGAGCGCATGCGCCTTGGGCAGCAGCGACCCCTCCAGGGCTCCGTTTCATAAAAGTTGTAGAAATGCGGCGTGTTTTACACCACACTCACCTGCAAAGTTATGCCGTACTCAGAATCACGTTTCACAAAGAGCGGTGACATTCACGCGAAAGCGGCGTAGATATCAAATGCAGCGTGAATTACGCCCAATTCCAGAATGGAATTACCCCTTTCAAATATGGCGTGTAACTGATTTATTAATATGAAAAATCGCATCTATATTTTTCAATAAATTATTTGAATGAAAATTATTGTACTTATTTGCTCTTATTCGATTTTTAAGTTTCTACTGTACTTTTACAAATACTGCGGCGGAAGACGCACTATCAGCTGGCACAATAAAAATACGACGTATTTGTTTTTGGCAGTACCCAATTTTTAGGTAGTTGCTGTCAAGAAGGTTTTAAGAAAGTTATTGTATTGTTGTGCGAGTGTAGTTCAGTGGAATTTGAGGTGAATTGTGGTTACTAATCATGAGTGAACTGTGAAGGTCTGTGAACCCTATAATTTCGTGAAACTGGGAAAGGAATAGTGAGTAAACATCTCTGAAGAATAACTAGATCAAGATGCTGGTACTTAGGTACCTAGGTATACCGTCATTTTCGCCAGAAGCCTCAGTAGAGATGGTTGGATTTTGTTGGTGACAGATACCTTAAATTGAATTTTTACCCTCCATAGACTCCATATAACACTTTGTCAGGTCAGCCTATCTAGGGTTCAGTCCTCACTAGACTGTAAAATAACAGTAACGGCAGAAAGTCTAAAGTAAAAATTAATGTCAGCTTTCCTGTGTATTTGCATCAATAGCTATCATCATTTTTGGCATACCAAATGGCCATAGAACTCTACGTATCAGCTCAATCTGCCATGTGAAACTTGCTCTTCATACCTGTGCAAGGAAGAACTTGCACCCCTTTTTTATTTAAGTTTATTTTACATTCATGACTGATTTCACATGACTCTTTTGTCCTTCACTACACTATCTAATTTTGCCTCAGATTCAGAATTTCATAAGAAATTATCTACTTCTCATGTTTTGCTTCATTGTCTGATAAATGTTACGCTGCTATAAGTTCTATCTTGTGTAGCTTTTCAGGAGTGTTTTACATATTCAACGTACATGTTGTCTGCTATATGAAACAAGATTGGGAATATTCTACGCTGAATTCCAGTACAGCGTAGTTTAGAGCAGCGTAACTTTGCAAGTAGTTGTATTTTACGCTGCATTTTTGTGAAACAAGATTGTGGTGTATTATTCACTTTCTACGCTGCATTATGTTACTTCTACGCTATAAGCATAAGTTACGCCTTTTATGAAATGGGGCCCAGGTAGTATTCCACCGTCCTTGCCCTCATCCATCCTTATCCTTCCCGTCTCCTGCCATAGTTTCCAATGTTTCATGTTCATTGCGACGGCACTTGAAAAGCCACTAACTGTGTGGAAGTGTGTGCAGCTAATACAATAGCCAGACCTCGAATTGAGCTTCACACAAAAATGCCTTTTAGAATGAAACGTTAAAAATAAGATTGGATGTCGGACAACAACGATATTGGTACCTCTAACCTAAAAGCAATGCCGACAATACGACAAACCTAGACCAGTATTTGTGACAGACTTTTCTATTATTTCAGCCAAACACTAGCTTTTGATTAACAATGAAAAACTCGCTGAAGTACCTTAATTAAGGTAAAATAAGTTAAAAATATGATTGGATGTCGTGACAACAACGATATTGGTACCTCTAACCTAAAAGCAATGCCGACAATACGACAAACCTAGACCAGTATTTGTGACAGACTTTTCTATTATTTCAGCCAAACACTAGCTTTTGATTAACAATGAAAAACTCGCTGAGGTACCTTAATTAAGGTACTAATTAAGTACCTTAATTAACTAATATACTAATGAAGTACCTTAATTAAGGTACTTCAGCGAGTTTTTCATTGTTAATCAAAAGCTAGTGTTTGGCTGAAATAATAGAAAAGTCTGTCACAAATACTGGTCTAGGTTTGTCGTATTGTCGGCATTGCTTTTAGGCTAGAGGTACCAATGTCGTTGTTGTCACGACAACCAATCTTACTTTTAACGTTTCATTTTAAAAGGCATTTTTGTGTGAGGCTCAATTCGAGGTCTGGCTATACTAGGACTGAGAATTATTGATATTTACTCCACGATTCTGATGAAGGGCTGTGCCCGAATATATAATCTTCAGTGTTTTTTACATTTCCGGATTCGAGGGGAGAGGCCAGGGAACATCTTAGAAAATATATCTTCATTCACCACGTTCTGGTTTCGGAGAAAGTTTGGAGCCCTTCAGCAGAATGTGTTTTTATTTCGGGTCTTAAAACGACAGTTTTTTTAACAATCCTTTATTTCCAGTTAACGCTCCCACAACTTCATATATCTATGCAATAGCTGTTCACATAATCTACCCCGAAGGCTTCAAACAAAATGCCGTATGACTTTGGCAGTTGGTGCGTCGTTAACCGCCAATACTAACGAAATCTGCAGAGGGTCTGACTGTGCTCTTCGGTGCTGCTGCCAATGTATGCCCTAGATATTGGCGCTTAATTGTTTGGTAGAGAAGATCATATTTAGCCTTTTATGCTAAAAACCATGCGTGGACACCCGATGCGTTCTAAAAACAAACCTCACCAAGCGTTCGAAAACATGATTGAATTTCAACAGTTCAGCGCACAGCTCAATGAAGTCGAAGAATATATTTGTCTGGTCGGTTGGTGTTGCATTATAGATGATGGTTATGGATGATGGCTAATCAAAATCAAAATAGATGGTATCCACGCTATACGTTCCTCAGAAGGTGCAAAGTTTTCGGCAGAAAGATAAGGTAATGCATGGGCCTACTTATCAGAATGTGATGCTGAACTGAAATGAAGGTATCGTACATTTTGTTTTCTTATCAGGTAAATTTGAAGGCTAATAATATTTCTTTGCTTTAAGACATCTTGATATTTGGTGGCCAATATATAGTTTTAGTTGCGTTTTCTTTACGTGGCACATTTTCCTGTCCAGAGAAAATATAGGAGCGTACAAAACTGATGAAGAAGAGGTATATTACAAGACTATAATACAGCAAAGTATGGACTCACTTGTAAGAAAAGTGGCATTGAACTAAACTGCAAGTCTTGTTAAAATCTATGTCCTCATTAAATTCCTGTACCAATCATAAATTGTTCCACTACACCAGACTCTAATTTGAATAACGATATGGATCCCTAGCTGTCTGGATACCGCTCGAAAAGAGCCTAACACACTCCAAGAGAGACATAGCATTTACGGATTCTTCGATCCCACGAAGCGGCATACCAAGGCCTCACATTCCTTACAAAATTCTACACGGAACCTTCTACGCCTAGTCCAACAAGCGGGCTCCATCAGCCTCATCATGGACAAATTATCGGCGGCGTTCCGTCCATTTTCAGAGCCATTCGCGGCAACAAAGCCGGATGATGAGGCTGGAGCTGGGCGCACCGGGAGCGCGGCGGGGCAGCCCGGCGCCTCCGCTCTCTGGGAACGTCCCGGGGTGTGACCTGCTCTGATTAACGCCGCAAAATCGGCTGGCGTGATTAGAGCAACGCTAGTGGTGGTGACTGGACAGTTCTTCAAAGCCGTTTAAGTCTTGAAATGACTGACTGGTTGGTGAATGCTGACAGGAAAGAAACGGCCAGACACTATGACGACTGCCATTGCTGCTTTTGTCCAGGATTTGCCGCTGAAATGCGGAAGCATTGAATTTGGTCGGTTGCAGGCAGCATGAAAGATTTGTTCCCAATACCGAAGCTTTTTGCAGTGGCAGCAATATTAATATGATAGTAGTTATGACCTTTTTGGCATGGAGGATTGTCATAAAGAGTGTATTTGAGCCAAAGGTAGGTTTCTGCTTTGTTCTTTGCTTAAGACCAAAAGTGCTACAAAACCACAAGAAACACACCTACCAATCAATATGGGACCACGTGTACAGCTGCCTTTATAGTGCAAAATAAAATTAGAATCAGTGCTAGAATCTTATCGGACGAGTCTCGATCTGCACTTTTAGGCTTTCAGGATAAAGTACAACCCCCTGCGACTGAATCTGTACACACTAGACTCGGAAAATTGTGTTCTATTGCTAGTGAGCTATTGCGCACTTGATCGTCTGTACACAGCTCGAGACCACACATAACAACGCATGGACGTTCAGTATAGGGGTCTTTGTCTTCCTGAGAAGGAATTTCCCAGCAGTATTAATAACTTCTTCCCCTCCGCTGCCGAAGACATTATGTCCGACCGCAGTATGTGTTTTAGCTAGACAACTTTACCGTGAAGGAGTCACGCACTCTCCTACATCCCGGACCTCGCGGTGCCGAACGGACACATTTTCACTAACAGGCGTGTCTCCAGTCACCTCTGTGGTCTTCCGCAGAAAGGCCACGCGGGCCGGTGAGGTCTGCTGTTCGTGAGCTCTCACGTTGGAGGCAGTAGTCATTAACTATTGAAACACTCAAGGTCGGAACATTTTCATTAGCCGGTGCTGCCTTTTGAGGTGGGGGGTTCCTGGAGCGCAGCCACCGCAAACCGTGGCAACAGACGTAACCACAGCACACGGATGGCATACTCTCCAGACCTTCTCTTCGTACAAAACACTGCCAGGAGGGTATTGTTTGATCCGACTGTCCTAAGAAAGTACACCCATGTGATTTGTAGCTTGGGGTTTTTTTCTTAAACAATACGGGTGACAAAAACTCACTCTAAACCCAACACATAAACTGATTATTTCGAGACTAATAAAAAACAGTCCACGTGTGCCACAAGAGCAGCCAAGCCTGTGTTTCAAACCTGCAAACCTGCCAACCACCCCGAACAGCGAGTTGTACAGGCCATCAGTCACCGCTCACCGGCAGAGGGTGGCGAAGGCCTGGGAGACAGCCTTGGCAGCGACCTGGATATCCCGCAGGCTGTCCCCCACACGGTCCGTCATCTGCTGCAGCAACCGCGTCGCGTCGCTCACCAGAGACTTGGCCTGCAGTGTGGTGGAACACTCTGGCTCACAGAGCGTGCCCAGGTCCTGCAGCCATTGCCGCACCGACCGACTCCTGCCGGCACCACCACGACACTCATCAGCACAGAGCAGCGGCTAAAGCACAGCATGGCGACCTGGAGCACAGCACAGCAACCAGAAACAGAGCGCGCTGAAAGAACAGCACCCGGCAATCACTGTGGCACTCGCAGATCCCGGAGTTACCACAGTGCAGCACAGCTCTCCCCTCCTCCAAAATAAAACAGCACAGCACCCAGAGGAACAGCATAGAAAACATTTGTAAAAAAACACCGAACTTTGAGTATTTGGAAAAGTCCCGTTTCAGTGGAGAGTGGAGGGATGTGCTGTATTAGTCTCCTACCACAATATTTAAAAACAAAATGTACCGATTTTCCACTGGAATCCCACTCATACACACTGGCAGTGCATACCTGCATGCATTAAATTTAACTGTATCTGAATGCAAAAATTTTAAACGCGATGCTGAATTTCTGTATGTGTACTACTTCTTCGTTTAGGATATGTTTCATTTAATTTGGTTTAGTATATGTTTCATTCATCATTGTCGGGACGTAGTGGTCAGGTTTCGACATGAATTGGGTGGCAAGTTTCTGACTGCAGTGTTAGGACTTGAAAATTTTAAAAACATAATTTGGAGGTGACAAATACATGAATTTACTACAAGTGTACATTATTTAAAGATGAATTAAAGATGAATGGGGCTTGCTGCTTGCAGTGAACAAGTTCCAATAAATAAGACAGCGGTGGTTTAGGACCGAAAATTGTTTTCCGTTATCGACATGGCGCGGAAACAAACAGGCCACCTCTTCTTAGGCCATTAGAAATCCTTTGCTTTGTTTCTTGATGTAAGACACAATGCATAGCGCCAGACATTTACAGGTGTTTTCTTGTCCACGTGGGGCACCTCTGTGAACCAAGGAGGATGACCGCTTACCTGGTGCCCTTTGGACCTCTCCCTGATCCAGGGACAGCGACGCCATAAGGATTGCGTGGGTACAAATCCATAGGAGCCTGGCCTTCAGGATATTTAAGAAGGCCCTCTGCTGGGCTCAGGATGCCCCTTTGATGCTAGATGCCTCTGTCAACTTCAGGAGTCTGACTAACTATAAATGTGTTTCCAACAGATACATAAGACTCCCTATTTGGCATTGGAACCCTCTTATCCGGTACGGAGAGACCCCCTGGTAGAAATGAGAAGTATTTGAGCGCATTAAGGGAGCCCAATCCGAGGACATAAATGACATAAGGGGTTCAAATGAGGGCAGAGGTATTCTTATCACCATCGATACCTACTTTACGTATATTTCAAGTCACTGACATGCGTGGACAGCCTTCTGGCTTTTAAAGGGGCCTAAGAAGTAAATAGAGCATGCCCATAGTCAGCCGCAGGAAATTAAATTTCAAACTTTCTTAGCTTAGCCCTTAAACAGGTCAAGGCAAGCCCTATCCTGCGAGGTCATTGGAATGTGGCAGCTATGTTCAAGGCAGCTATGTTCATGCATAATAGGCCCCTTGATTGATAAAAAGGTATCATACATGGTCAAGGATGCTTTTAGGCTTTTCACAGGAGCTGATATTTTATTTTTTGAACGATAACCCTTTAAAACAGGCATAGAAAGTCTGTTCGACAAAGCAAGTGGTGGGCGGAGGTCCCAATTTTTATAGAGGAGGCCTCCAGTATCACTGATAGAGCGTATTCATAATTAAGGTCCAATGCGTGTATGAGACGCCCCTAGCTGATGAAGGAATGAAATGGAAGACAATACTTTTTGGTAAAAAGCTAACCTTTCCCATATAATAAGGTCTGGTCCTTGAACAGGTAAAGGAGATCCCGTCTGACGGAGCAGGCGGCATGCGGATACTTTCCTTGTGACAGAGGAGGCCCCAATCTTCATCTGTACATACTTCATTTACACTTAAAGTCCCCGAAATAAAGAAGGACCCCTCTCCCTGATAAAAGAGGATATCGGACAGAACAAGACATTGGCTACAGGGTATATAACACACATATGTACATATCTACATAAACTGAACATACTGCCCTCCAAAGTGTGGAGACCACTTCGAAAACAGGAATAGGAGGCCCCTTGGAATCTGGTCTCTTGGAAAAAATGTGGCGGCGCTCATGCCCTGATCTGATCACCTCCTGTCCTGATCTGATCATGTTAAAGTGATCTAAGAACGTTATTAAATCAAATTAGAACGTTTCTATGCATATGTGACCATATTTCATCTCCGATGCGCGGTTGTCATCCGGCCCGGTTAGAGCGTTATTGAAGAAGTAGAACGGTAATGGGTAATTAGCGGATACAGATAAGTGCGCATTCAACCTTAGAGGCTTAATACTCGTATCACGCTATCATAACCAGAGCGTAAGATATGTTAATACAACAATGAAGCTTTTATTGATTGCTAACAATGGGTTCTAAAAATAATAAGCGCAGCACCTCCCCCGCGTCTTGACCTGCAAATCATCGCGACCTAAGTATCAACTAGCCTGAGCCATAAACCTGAACCATATAGAGGAGATTGCAGGTTTGTATTTACCAAACAAGAGGTGAGTCTGTTAACGACCAACTGCACTGCACGACAAGTACGTACGGGTGAGATTTAAACTCGTGATAAAGTCTACCTCTCCACTTCATTCTATTCTCCGCGAGTGAGTCACTAAACCCGAATCACTTTTGACCTTTGAATAAGTATCGCCTGAGGCTGCGTATCCCTGGGTAACCAATAGCTTGCTGCGGCCGGTCAGTGATACTATCATTCTCGCCCCGTCATCAGCAGGTGGCGGCTGGACCTCCCCTCGGTATACAATGGATCTGAGGCGGCTTGGTCAGGGAAGAGCATCGCGTCACCTGCCGCACTTTATAACATAATTGGGCCAGGAGCGCACGGCACGGCCTGTCGCCGCTTCTGCGCCACGAGTGTCGGAACCGCACCAACAACTGTCGCCGACGCGCTTGTGGAACCAGAGCGGGACGGTGTCCCTCCGCGAGGGTCATTTCTGATGATGGATATCCGGTGGTCGAACATGTGGTCACTGAGAGTGCCCTCCATTAAATTAGCAAATTAGCCAACTGTTAATTATTTTGCGTCGTAAGTGCTGGTATGAAACAGTAAATAACAGCTACAGGTATGTGTCTTTGGTCATAAGAGATATTTATCGTCATTATTGCTATTTGTCAGAGCAATTTTGTTAAGATGTCCCATGGGAATATAGCAGTACAAGGTAATTTTCTAACAGTGTGATGAATGCTGCTTCAAACTATTATTTTTTCATCCAAACAGATCAGCCTCGAAAATGTTCTTGCAATAATGAACCAATTTCCCGAGCTCTTCTTCGGCCCGTCAGAACAGCATGATCATGTGTTTCACATGAACCATGGAAATCAGAAAACTAACGCACGCATCACAAAGATAGCTCGGCGAAGTCCGTCTCGCGCTTGCAAACAAGAGATATGCGTTAGTATTTCAAGAGCAGCATTTTTCAGCAGTGTAACATAATATCATCGCAATAACACTAAGACACTGTTATATAAGGACAGCATCCAAACAACAGGTGGTGGCACGACAGACGATCTGTCTTCCTGTCGCAACGTGATCATTTGACTCCAGCACTCTGTCTCGGTAGAGTCAGGTACAGAGAAGCAGCTCGGCCGCGCGGCTCGGTGGGCGTGATTACACGGCGGCACGCGCGTCGGCGTCGTCGTGGGCGACGGTTACGCGAGTGGCCGCGCGCCGGCCGCCGCCGACGACGCGCCGCTCTCCGTCGTCGGCGACATCTGAGAGGCGACCGAGCGCTGCGACCGCGGCCTGGAAATTGCTGGGTATTGTGTTCAAGGCTGGCGCGCGGCCAACCGTGTAATACTGACCAACCAACCGTGAGAATTTTTCGCCAAGGACGCTTTTTCTGCGTAGCCCATCATCAAAATATTTCGCAGTTGTGCGGTGGGCTTACCTTGCCGTGTGGCCATATTATCCTTGGATGCGGTTCACAATTTGTACAACGGGGTTTTCGAATATCTCCGTTACTTCATCATGTCTAACCTGGATAAAAGGCGTCCTTACCGTAATGTACGGATAAGCATCACTCTTCATTACCCTCAGCCGTCGACATCGGTGAAACCCTTCGGGCGCCTGAAAACCACTCGATGGTCGACTTCAATCGCATTAGGGTCACCCCTGATGCTTAAGAGGCCCATAAGATACAAATGTTCACATGTTTACAAATTTTCAAGTTGATGCACTCCACAAGTACTGTTGCATCACCTGTCCACAATTCCCAATACCATGTTCTCGATACAGAAATAGCCTCCTGACCATTACTCATAAATATGTGCGGATAGACACTTACTGTCATTCCAGCCAGCAATTATCCGTGAACAGACTCAAATAGGAGCCAATCCTTCAGGTTGCCTCATAATTCCATTCCATCACGAGCAGGCTACTTGTAAATGGAGTGCCCTCGTGGTGAAGATCATACCCGGCTGAAGAATTGATGTGTCAAAGATGATGAACGACTGCCCCACCGCTGAAATGGGTCCTGTGTGTTCTCCACATGCACTTGTAGATTTAGAATAGGCTCTGTAAACTAGTTACCAGATGGTAAACTGGAGCGAACCACGGTAGTCCATTGCCGCTTCAATTCCTTTGCTCGAAGGGTACGAACATTCATTGGTGTTGCTCACTAAAACATGCAAAGTAGTTGAGAACGTATGTACACACATTCTTTTCTAGTCAATACGCACCCTCTCAGCATATAAATTCTTCTTATCCTTGTTGATCTCGTTAGCGTGCGGAATCTGAACGCTCCACTGAATCGCCGGGCTTGTGTGTGCTCTCTGAATCTGGTAATTTGCAGCCACCACGCGTGTAACGCTCCGTGCAGACCGAGATCACCCGCAAACAAGCGTCGGACGGCGCAGCGTCTGCAGAGCTGGCGATTAAGGCTCATTGGCAGGCGGTAGCAGCTGTTTGCAGGCCACTTCTGCAGCTCAACGACGGCAGAAGCGGCGGGGAGGAGTGTCGAGCTGCCGGCACTACTGCTGCTGCACTCAGGCGAGGGGTCCGACAGGGTGTCCTGCTCCGGCGCCGACCCTGGTCTGACCGGCATGGTCGGGAGTCGGACGCTGCAGATCTCGTGGGTTGGTGAATACCAGGATTTTCATAGGATTTCATACGTGTAACTTTATGATAAAGGTTTATTTTAGTGTCCAAATCACGCAATCATCTGATCAATGAAAGAGAACGAAGAGCACAAAATATACAAAAAAATATACTAAATTATCCCCAATTATAACCCGATATGATTAATGTTTATAACTGCCTACCTCTACCATAAGCCCCTAACAATTAGGCAGATTAGTAGGACCTGAAAAAGGATATATTATAAATGAATAATACCTAAGTCGAAGTGCGGGCCGAAAACTGTTTTTGTTTTGAGCAGCTGCAAATAATACTTTCCACAATAAAAGCATGGAAAATCATCCACGGTGTACCTACCAGTTCGAGGCCTCTCAATGCATTGGAATTAATAGACAACTGCACGTGCAGATAATATATAGATGTGTGCCTATTGGCCGTTTTCTCTCTGCGGTGCATTGCGAGAAAAAGCATGGCCAGCCTTTCGGTGTCGTTTTGTATGAACCAATACAAAAGTCTTAAGAACAGCAAAAACGGTTTAACCATACAGAAGTAGATCCATGGGGCCACAAGGAGGGAAAATAGTTGCCCCCCATCCTCAGCCCCCTCCATTGAGTCTCAACTTCCCTAAATTGTCCTCGGTCTTCCCTGAAACATGCTCTGTGCCCCCTTCCCCACCTGAAACGTCCCTTCCATCCCCTTTCAGGGTGTGATTATAAGCGCCAAATCGTGAGCTTGGTGAATGCCTAAAGGTGAACAGCAGATCACTAAAAGTAAAGAAAACTAGTTCACAGAGTGCAGCTCGCGGTGAGCGTATCAGTATCCTGTTCACTCACAGGCAACGATCCAGATCAGACCCTGGCAGCCTGTCAGAACCTACTGAGAACAAAACTTGCCAAGCCATCATCTTTATGGAAGTCACTGGAAGAAAATCCATCCTGGAAATTGGCGAAACTCTATCCATATCACAGGTGAGCGTTCCCACTGGCAAATAAGTGGGGCGTCAGTCAAACTTCAAACTCTGACAAGAAACTGTACCCCCTAAAGCCAAAAAATTTCTCAGATTCGGGCTCAGTGCTGACTTTCACACTTGCTGGTTGCAAATTTGTCTGATTCTTCCTAATTCTGCAGAACTCTGGAAATCTTTCGATGAGGATTGGGGTGCTAGGAAACTCTCTCTGCTCCTCCCCTCATTTTGAAGCCTATGGTTCATGGTATGTAGAAGAAGGGTTTTGCTGCTCACAGCTCTGTGTAAAGGCTTTGAGAGCCTTGTCTATCCGACAGGTGTGTAAAAATAGAAACAAGGAGATGGCAGAGGATAAATAATATAAATATTTAAGAGATTGAAGGCACGAACTGTAAAGTTGCGGAGCTGTAGCTTAAGAATTGTAGTTATTAAATCCAAAATTTACTTCACAAAGATGGCTTAACTTCGTCATTTATATATTCCAGTTTTTCATAGTACCTAGCTCTTCCCTTATTATGGGCAATTTTTGTTTCATGAGGACCTGAGCTTCTAAAATCACTTTACCCAATCAATCCTCTGGAATGTTCTGCCAACATGCTCTACGTCCCTTATAGTTATTGGGTGCTTCCTAGTAGTCGTATCCAATCATCCATAACCAGTACCATACACTAACCAATACCGTCGTCTGGGCAGTCGCCATTATAAACTCAAAATACCTAGTCTCTCCTCTGAGCGACCATTTCTATCAATATCTGATCAATCCTTCCCACGGAACCAATCCTGCCAATTTCAAGGATCTATCATAAGAGATGATTGAGGTTAATACCAGGTATACTCCTCCACCGTGTAAACGAATTCTGAAGGTCCAGGCGGCATCCAGGACAGACCAACCTCCGCAGATCCGTTTCGGTTGGTCTGGCACTGGACCAGGTGCTGTAGGGCTCATTGCGACCCGGAGGGCTAGGAGGGAAGGCCGCGCGAGGGTGGCACACGCCATGGCTCATTATTGATTCAGTCATTACTACCATCGTCGGCCGTCGTCTCCTTCGCTAATGCGATATAAATCCGTGTAATCCAGCGGCACGCATCCTGATGGTCTGGTGATGCAGCGCCTGGCCCCCCTCTCTCTCTCCCCCTCTCTCTCTCTCTCTCTCTTCGCTCTCTCTCTCTCTCTCTCTCTCTCTCTCTCTTCTTGTATCTGTACCTCTTCCTTTCCCTCTCTCTTTACCTACTTTATTCCTCCTCTCCTCCTTCCATAAACTGTCTGAGGAAGGAAATGATACGGAGTGGTGTAAACATGTGCTTGACCGGGAAACCTTCATACTGCGCCCGACTCCGAGCCCTCGATCGGCTGTTTGATGTATGTACGTGCATCCGTGCTATTTTCCAGCCACGTCAGCGGGTCAAACGTCCGGCCTGACAGGACAGCTGACTGACCTTGGTGACCCAGCGGTAGCGGACGCCGACGCGGCGTCACGGCTGCTTCCGGCCACAGCACGCGGCCAAGCCGAGCACGTGCCGCTCTGGGGCGGGCTGACCGCACCACCGAAAAAAGTCGGGAAGCTACAGGGGCGGAGACCTCATGAGTCAAACAGCTGAATACAACGCAGCGTGTGACATTTACAACTATGGGTATGTTGTCGATGTTTCTTGGAAATTGTTTTGTTCGTTACTGACTAAAAAATAATGTAGGTACGAACATGTCGAGCTGATGAATCAAGGTTTAACGCGGCAACAGCTCCGCTGAAGTGTATGAGTTGGCTTTGATGTTACAACAATGCAAGGCTTAATTGCGCCAGTGCACTTGCTCTCTTCAGGTTCCTTTATTATTGCATGATATCCTAGCTTACTCTATGCTTCACACAACCAACCGATATTTATTTCTTAGAGCTACGTGAATATAAACCGAACAGGTATTTCACATATGTGCAATTTCTAACGGCCAATCAAGCTTCATTTATTACGAATTCACCCATGATCACAAAAATACCTTTTTTAGCTTTATTTAGCTTGTTTCGAAGATGATTTCTATTTGAGTGCGCATAATTTCTCCAGAATTTTTTAGTGAATTCTTAGTACGGAGTAAAGCAGCATTGAAAATAAGTAAACATTCTTTTGGACTTCATTTCATGTTTCCCCACTGAAGCCCACCCGTTCAACATGCGAGACATCGTTCCCATGAGCTACACAAAAGCGCGCGCGGTTTCCTCGGTACTGGAGGAATGACAAGCGACAGGAGGCGTATGGTAATGTAGGAGCACCAGCTCTCAGGCAGTCAGACCGCCCCGCCCCAATGTCACGGGCAGGTTTCGATATCACATTAACATGCGTGAAGCCAATGAATACACCGCTACACGAGCTGGCTGATGTGTGAGACTGCGAGACTGCTGAAATTATTCACTCTACAATAATAGCATGTGCTTTCCATGCCGACAGCGCATTCACTTTGATGCGTATGGGAAATTCAAGTGGGAGCTCCTCGCTTACATCTGTACGAATAAGTCTGATCATGGCATGTTGGTCTGTAAAATTTTCACAGACTTTGAATAAAAGCTCAAATGATCTGTCGTTATATTTGAAAGTCATGCGCTTCCAGGAAGACAGAACATTGTCAAACATAGCTCTCTCAATTTGAAAATAGTTGAAATTGTTCTTAGTACCTCATCCCAATACTTAATGCATAAATTTTCAAATACGATTGCGATGTAATTATAATTTTACAACAAAAAACAATTGGTAACTTCTTTGTACAAGGAAGGTTGTGCAAGGTAAGTTATTAAAACATTGCTTAATGTTAGCGCTCCTCCAAAAAATGGTTCTTCGGTTAACATAATAAACCAATCACGTGCGCATGTAAATAAGAAGCAATCCAAAAAATACTTTCCCTCAAATAAAAAGCCCCTTTACTTTTCTTTCCCCCAGCTCAATGCATTTCTAATTTCTCGAAACAGAAGCGATGTCGCTGAAGTCAATGCTGGGAAGTGTTTTGTCTACCAGGACGGAAGATTCGCACCCTTTGAAGCGCAAAATTCAAACATCATATCCCAAATTTAGTCCTTAACAAAAAAATTTCCACTCTTCCTCTTCGCGTCCACCCACCCAGTCCTGCTGCAGCGTTCTTCAGTCCCTCTGTCTGTCCGGTGAAGATGGAACTGCGCACCAGGTGCACCCTCACGCTGAGGGAGACGGCTCGCTCCACTGTTGTTGCCGTGGCGGCAAACGTCAATGAAGTGGGTCAAAAGGCGGCCTGCAGACCCGTCTTCATTTGCATCAAATGA
The DNA here is from genome assembly GCA_034440635.1 of Lepas anatifera. Lineage (NCBI taxonomy): Eukaryota > Metazoa > Arthropoda > Thecostraca > Lepadidae > Lepas > Lepas anatifera. The sequence continues at coordinate 133,374 of JAOTON010001851.1, read as the reverse complement.
ATTACCTTGTTGTGGAGGCGGGAAGCAGTATGTTCACCCTTCAGCAGAGACAGTTGTACAAACAAACAACGTCAGCAGCATCACCTGCGCCTACCTTCCAATGACTCACACCGTGGGAGATGTCTGAATGATTTCTCCATTGTACCGAAAGGACATATTGGAGGAAGGTATAAACTGAAAATTTATGTTAATTATTACGCACGTGAATGTTTCCAATTGTATTGTACACAAACAATACCATTTAGACAGCACAAGAATATCTATGCTGGTGCGACAAATAACAGCGAAAATCTCAGATGGTAAAGTCGTGAATTCGAGTGTATCCCATCATGCCAGAGTACCACCGGTAGACTCTGGCATGATGGGATACATAGGCGCCTGTCAGAAACCCGGTCTCCCCGTGCGCGACCCTCGCAGATCGTGGCAAACGCTTCTTCAACATAAATCTTAGATGAATGGCAAAAGTAAAATTTATATATTTATTCATTCATGTATTCAAACTCATCACCAACAGATTAACGCACTTATTATAGGTGGGATATAAGGACAGAATCATTCTGATGGTTAACACGCGCAGTGGAGGGGACCAAGGTTCCACTTTAGGACCCGTCCTAAAGTGCCACCCCCACCTATTTTTCCAAGGCGGCCGGAGAACCCCTCGCCACCGGAAAACGCTACTTGGCCAATTTTTTGAAATTTGTGACCGCATCGATTGGTGAAAAATTTGAAAATCGGTCAATATATTTTTTTTTACTTATAGGCTTTCAAAGTCGGACCTATATTTTGAGACCGTCGCAATCACGCCGTCGCACCAGTTTGCCTGCACTGCAGACCATGTGGTGACGTCATAACGTCATATAATCCGGTTATATATCAAGGTCAGCCCACATAAAGGTCAAGGCAAAGGTAACGGGTCAAGATTATTGGCCCCAGTATTCTGGTCAGATGGTATTATTCAGTATGACGTATCTTATACTATGACTTCATGGTTAAGGCTACTCAAGGTCAAGGTCAAAGTTAAGGTTATAGGTCAAGGTCAAAGGTCTTCTCAAGGTCCAACCCTCATTTCCCGCCCAAAGACTGTTATGTGTCAGTTATATTGTACATTATTGGGAATGTATAATATTGTTATGTCATAGGCCTTGTTATGACCTTGACCTATAAATTTCAGAGAAAATTGAGTGGGACTTTCCCTTTAACTGCCGGGGCATGATGGCCCCCTAAGGTTTTGGATAGCAAGGGGCGCAGCCCGCGTGAGGGCTCACCTCCATCATTTGCCACCATTCCAAATTTTCCCGGGTCACCAAGGTCAGGACCAGACAGTCAACCAAGGTCACCTCACTTCAAATTAGAGCCTGTAAGAGCACATTCAAAGTCGATCGATTAAACCCACCTGCCCTCGGGGTCACAAGGTGTATATCGAGATTTTCGATTCGTGCCGAGGTCAGGTCACGAGGTGACCCCCATGAAAAGCATGGAAAGCGTCTTATGATCTAAAAGTCACAAAAGCGATGAATGCCGCCGATCAGAAGCGTCGGACACCCTTCACGGATTCCAGGGCATATTTGCCCTGACCCAAGGTCATCCAAGTCACCAGAGGTCAAAAACAGTATTTGAAAATAAATTGACCTATAAAACAAACAAACACCATCGTGTTTGTCTCGTCATGGCTTTCATTTATATACGACAAGGTCACTTTCACATTAGTGACCCAGGTCATATTCACAGACCCAGGTCAAACACGGCGGGAGGTCTTACGTTCACATAGCGGAAAAGTACGACAATTTCCTATCAAATGTACACCAGACCTCAATAGCTCTAATGGCATAAGAGTTATGCCCAGTTTGTAAGCATTGCATATTTGGTGAAAATAGCCGATCTGACCAATTGACCCCAGGTCAAACCATGACCGAGCACAAAACAGAAAGTAATTTCACGAATTCACGCGAGCTTTTATTACACTTCAGATTGCGCCAACGCCCATACTTGGAGTTAGAGGGGGCCATCGATGCCCCCGGTGGGGAAAGTGGCGCTGGACCCCGGTGGGGCGCGGGTTAATATTTTAGTCATTTTTTGGTGATTTCCCAGTTTTTTTTTGTTGCATAATCATGGCATTTTCCAATAGGTCTCCAGCACAGGCCAGATTTGCCCTTTACGACCTCGCTTGATCTTGAACATATTAACCAAGGTCAATGAAACTTTACCATTAGGTGGATCACCATCGTCCCCATACACCCCACAACCGGAATTTTCTAACTCTCTTGGTTTCCGAGATCTCAGGTGGGGGGGGGTCACTTCAGAACCACCTCCACTGCGCGTTGACGCCAGACCCCTCTCCATTGCGCGAGTTGAGAAAGCATACTGTTTGTGAGACCTTCTGTAGATGCGGAACATCGGTGTGGGTAGGTAATAGAGCTGAATAAGTGGTGCCGTGCGTCTACTTACATCACTTGAAACAATGAAGTAACCAAATGCCGATTTCAAACATCAATCAATTGCAATGTGAAAATAATCATAAAAATAGATATAAATCACCAATGATGATGACGGAAATATTGACTTGAGTTTGATCATACCAATCACCGAGTCTACATACCTACTCAAATCCATAAATAACTTTGAATATGAACAGGTATTGAGCCTTTCTAAGCGGTCTGCTTGAGCGTTATGAAAAACGATATTGCATCCTACCCCGGTAAAACCTTGCACAGATTGCTTACTGATACCACAATTCAAAATGAATCTGATAATAGTATGGGACCCAAGAGTTGTTGCTCTTATCACAAATTGTTATTAAGTTAAAAATCAAGACAACATGGTTTAACCTTGTTTACAATGCCTCATCGCGAAAAGAACAAAAGAAACTCATGGTGGAAACCCAGTTCTAAACAAGGTATGGCTGTCATTCAATATTTACAGCGTTTTTATTAAGATCTGACAGAAGTCAAGCTAAAACATAAAAATTCTGCTCTCGAGTTCTGCTATCGGGCGGCGACAGCAGGTAATTAACAGCGGCCTCCTGTGGAGACACTGTCTGAGGCATGGCCCTGCTTGACATCCAGCTCTGAGGCGACTTCGGAGGCGCGTGGGCGGGAACCAGACAACGGGAACAGTGGCGGCAGAGGGCGCCGCGGCGCTGGAAGAATGTCTCCCGGCCTGGAATGGAGGCATTTGTCAGCAGCGACAGCGCGCCTGGAACAGGACAGAATTGGAACTGGATGGAAGAGCGGCGGGCGGTGTGTGGGCCAGCATAACGACTGTAAAGGAGGGTCGGAGTCTTCTGCTCTGACTGGGGAGGAGGTAGCTTTTCCACTGCCTGAATGGTGAAAGATCTTTCACATTTTTCGCCGGCTGCCGGTAAATTTTTTTGTCGGAAATGATGGTCCCTGAAAACCCCGCAGGGAATCATTTGGCTCACAATACGCACATGAACACATTTAAAACTATTGTCTCGAGCAGCCATTATTTTGCTTAGACACGTCATCTACGTAGCATGCAAATACTTGGCCATTTCTGTGCCATTGTTCAAACACCTGTACCCACCAATAGTCCAGCCCGGCGAGAATCACCTGAATATCCATCTTTTGTTAAAGTTCTTGGCGCTGGAAGTAGTCAAAAGTGGCAGTTGCCGCTCAGGCGTCTCGGGACCGCGCCCTATCCGTCCATTAATCTGACTCCTCTCTTTTGAGCTGTCCGTCTGGCTGTGAGAGGAGGCGTCGCATCCGTGCGCGAGAGAGACGGGTGGGTGCCTCCGACATCGACGGCACACTTCAGCGTCGGAAGCCGACCTCTCAGCCACGCGCAGTCGATGACCTGTGCGGGCCCGCAGGGCGCCGGCTGCGGGCGCGGCGCTGCCGGCGGCGACGGCGGGTGACAATACCGACCATCGCGACCGACGCCGCCCCACCTGCCGACAATGACGGGCGTCCTCGCCGACGAGAGTGGGGAACTCGGAGCCGGCGCCGCCCTACCGGCCATTACACGCCGATCACGCGCCGCTTTTGTCTCGGCGCCAGACAAATGTCGCACCGCCCGTTCTGCGCCACCAGTGCCGCACTCCTCGTTTTGCGCCGATTCTACCGCACGCGCCGTTCTGTGCCAGTGCAGTGCACGTGCCGGTCGTGATCTCTGAACTCTTTCGGTTGGACGCTGAGTCTTGTAACTACCAATGCATGCGCTAGCACTGATGTTGACTTGGCATGTTTGGGATGTGTTGACCCATAATAGAGGTCGGTTGGACAGCACAGAGCCTGATTTTTTGGGTCAATGGCGTGTTAGCTCCCTAAAGCTACCTGCAGATGCGTGGTCATTCAGTACCATACATTGCTCGGTTTTCCATTAAAAGCTTCCATAGCTTGTGCAACTAAGGAATAAAGTAACGATCTGCAGCGTCATATGTGATTGCAATAGGCAGTAGATCAAGCTAAAAAGTAGGAATAGGCTTATAATTCTGTAAATAATAATCAACCTAGATTTTCATCCAGAGACCATTTAGACAAGTGCGACCAATTTGCATGGCTGGCCTAAGCTTTTCAGGGAAGCTTTTGCTTCCCTGTAAAAGTGTTGCATTTTTATCAAGCGCATTGACATGGGGCTGGTACCCGCCCCTCGGGTTTTTCCAGGTAAAAATGGCGATGCGTAGTGCCGCCGCACTTGGCATACCTTTTTCCTGATCATTTTATAACTTTTGTCAAAATTTTAAAGTTAGGTCATCTCAGGTCAGGTCACCAGTACAGGTCAAGTGAACTGACCTCAAAAAAAGTTAAGATAGCATAAGTCAGAGCAGGATGAACTTTCCTAACTGAAACCTATATCACATCAATTATTATTATTATTATTAATGTCCCCACTGCGTTCTCTAAATATGCTCCGGTATTTTTGATATCGATGACCTAAGATCAGGTACGAACCATGACCTCTCCATTGGAAATACATGGGAGAAATTGTTTTAATTGAATAACTTATTAATGGATGGCGATAGAGTCTTTATTGTAACTTAATTAGATTTTCCGTGGCCTTTCAGTTCTAATGATAATTGAAATTTTACCTAATTTGACCTTAACCTGACCTCAAGTCAAGTCAAATCTCATATTTGACCTAGCAAGGTCATATATATCATTCGATTCGGCTTGCTACGAGGATTCGAAAGGTTTAACTTATTTTGCCATATCTTTACTTGTACAGATGTAATGACTGAAAACCTTCACCTACATTTTATCCCTATGACGGCATGTATTGACCCCTAGGGACCTCAAATGTGACCTGGGAAAAAATGGTTCAAAAATATTCGATAGCGAAGTAGATGGGATATCCAACACCGTTTAGCGTTTTTCGCTATTTAGCGTGGTTCTCGAGATCTTAGTGGGAGGGAGCGGGTACCCGCCCTCCCCCGTAAGAGTGACGGTGGCTCAGACCCCCTCAATGCGCGTGCGATGTAATAAGTAAAGTAAGCGATCAAAGTAAGCGATCGTATCCAAAACGCTACCAAATAAAACCACTTGAATTTTATGGACAATGTTCTCCTCCTACATACATTAATTACATTGTCCTCTAATTTCTGAGCGTAAATCTGAATACCCCAGTTGACGACATAGAGACATTGACTACGTGAGGCACATGGCGTGCGCATGTGACGCATAAAGTCATAGTTTTGCTTCCGCCTAACTACACCGTCATTTCCCTTGTGATGGAGATCAGAAAAGATATGACTGGGATATATTTTTCGGGGAAACTAGTTCCTTGCAACTAACCAGATCATAGCCGTGTGACGGAGGGATAAGAAGTAATACCTACCCAGCAATATTGGACTTTTTCAATAAGATTCTATCAAAATTTCAAATAAGGAAACAACAAATTTCTGATACATCAGAACGTGAGTTAACCTCGTGGAGTGTTAGGGTGTCCTAAGCCTCTCCCCATCCCCCAATAAGAACTCATCATATCTATGGTATGAGTTTGGATGCTATGCTCGAGCTGCCAGGGCAAAATAACTGTTGTACTATAATAACAATGGACTTGCTCTCGGGGGAGACAAATCCGCTCGGAAATCGCTGCCGTGACGCCTGACAATAAGATTGCAGGCCCTGAAGTGCCTGAGAAAGCCAATACATGCCTCCAAATGAAGATACATGAAGAACATTCAATGATACATGAAGATACAATGAAGAACATTGTATACCTGTTTTTTAATTGACTGTTAACCAATACAAATTCCAACCATATCCTTAGGCAGGCAGAGGTAGAAGTGGCGAAAGCTACGACAATCTAGCAATACTGACGCTATTGAAAATGTTTCATACATCATTTCTGTGACATAACTACATGCAGCTGACAGTATCTTCACGTGCCGACACGTATACCTACTCTATCACGGCCACTGGTGGATCCAGGGTGTGGGGGGCGGGGGGGAACCGGGCCATCGCCCCCCACCGATTTGTATTAATTTTATTTTAAAAAAACATATCTTTCACGATGCTAGGCCCCGTTGCCCGCCCTCCCCCTTAAACCGTCGGTCTGGATCCGTCCCTGATCACGGCTGGGCACTGCTGGAGCGCGTGCTGAAGGAGTTGGGGGCCTGCGGCACGCCCCTGAGGCCTTCTGCTGCGTCGGATTCGCGCCTGCTGTGGATGGGATCGGTGCGGCGCTATTGCCGCCCGATTGTATCGGCGGCGAATAATGACGCAGCGGAACCATTCACACGGCGCCGAGTCAGTGTACGCTCCATGGGCCGGCCGCGACCATTAACGAATGGTAATGCTGAGTATCTGCCATCGGCTACCGAGCTCGGTCGATATCACCGGCAGGCACGAATGAACGGTGTCGAATTGCCTGCCGACTGGTGTCGCGTGATTAAGAACGGACGGTGTCGAATCGCCTCCCGACTAGTGTCGCGTGAATAGGGCATCGATGACAACATGATTGGGGTTTCACATCATTTTCCTTGGGTCCGCTGGAGTCGAGTGGAGTCCTCACTCAGCAAGAGAAAAGAAACGAAACTTCCAAACGGCACGGAAATCGTGAACCTTATGCGCACGCACTATCGCATGCTCTTATACGCATATTTGAACAGGAGCATGACAGGAGCGAATGTTCGCTGGCAGCTTTTCTCCTTTTGAGCCATACCATTAACAGTAATTTTCCATTTTGGTATTCAAAATCATGGATCTCGGCACGGTGCCGGCGTGAGACGACCGCCCCTCTCGCGGCGCCCGGCTGCGTCCGGCGGCGGCGACGCGCCGTCCACCCGCGCCGGCAGCCACGGCCGTCGTCGCCGCATCGGAGCGCTATTTGTTAGAGCGACGACCCGTCGTGTAGCAGCGTGCCCCGCCGGGACGCAACGCCGAACGGAGCTCCGGCGACGACCCACCGCCGCGGCCGCCCGCCTCAAAACAGATGAAATACCGCGGCGGTCACAACCGGACCGCCCAGTACCGGACGCGGAGCTGTCACCGGCGGCGGAATAGCGTGCGCTCCAGACACACATCCCGCTCAAGAGGATCCCTGGTCGGGAGGACATCGATTCAATTATCTGCCGAATTCAAATGTTGCACCAAAAATGCGGCGAGACGAGTGCCGCAGTGTAACGATGCGCTGTACTTCCGCGTGCGTCAGTGACGACGTCGCGCTGCGCCGGTTCGGCTGCGACCGGAGGTTGGGTCCAAGCCGCGGGCTGGGCTGACGGCCTGGTTTCCGAGCGGCCAAATGAACCGGCGCCTGTGCAGCCCGGTGGGCGCTCACCGGACGGGCGTAAGTCATCAGCACCGTTCTATCGTTAGCGGGCAGTTCATTTGAATAACTGCGCCCGTGTCGCCATATGGGAGCGTCGGTGCCCGGAGTCACTCCAGCTCCCGTCGGCACTAACGAGGCTTCCCAGGCTCGGCTCAGCCGCAAGGGCACGCACGCTCGCGTGCAGCACGCACACGCACGACACGCAGTGCGCGTGCAGGCGATAATGGAGACACGGAGACCCGGTGTCACGCCAAGCGTGACAAGGTCATCTGACGAATCGGCACTTCCGGCGGCAGCTAAGGGGCGCCGCCGTCTGCCCCAAAATCTCACACTATCTCCGCTAACTGTTGACGCCCACAAAGTGAGCAGAATTCTAACGAACTGGGCTATCGAGTTTGTCCGGCCATTAAACACTTCGTATTTCGTCAGTAAGGGAGCAAGGATCCCAAGGGCACGAGTGAAGGAGGCATGACTAAAAAAGCGTGGTTCGTCTCACACGCCCTACCAAAAATAGCAGACAACCATGGTCTACGGGTAAAAGTAGAACGCATCACGGAGAGTATTTTCACTTTTATTCTGAGCATAAAAGGCCACAATAAACCATCCAACACTAGCGCTAAACGTAAAGCCACTGGCCAACACTCTTTATGGCTGTCAGTCAATTTCACATTGTTCAGCAGTCTGAACCAGTGGACGAGACAACAAACCTGCTCAAACAATCCGCTGCGGGTGTATCCCAGCCATAGAGATGGGTACCTCCCTCTCCTGGTCAGAGGAAAGCACTGCGGAGAAAACGGCCAAAGGCTCGATTTCTATGAAACAACAAAGTAGGACGGTGACAGTCTGCGTTAGCGACGAATTGCCGGACTATCGGTTTTCCTCCATTCGTCCAACAGCTGGCGGCGCTATATAAATTGGGTATGTGTTTGATGTTGCGCATCTGGCTCCAATTTGCCGCAGCCGCCAGTGCAAACAGAGTCTGCCAACTGGTGATGACGTCAGCTCTTACATCTGGCTCCATTCTGTAGGGTGGACTTAATTCAGAGCCTAGCCGCAGCTTCATTTTTAGTTGACGCGTCACAACGTGTGGACTTTGATTGATATGTTCCACTGTTGGCTTATTTATATTCGTTTTTGTAGCAGATAAGTAAATATGCTCCAAAGGCAAGGTATATGTAATGCACGAAAAAATTTAAATGCTACATTTTGTACCCCTGCTCTCAATTAATCCTATGGGAAGCACCATCATTGTGGGAGTTCCTCAAAGCAATGCATATGATGTTGCTTTATATTCTTCCGTGCAAAGGTGTGTTGAATGGTTCATGTGGATGCCCCCATTAAGTGAGAACGACTTGCAATATCTGAGCTAAATGCGAAACTGTGGCTGTTGGTAAACCGAAAACAGACCACAAAATATCATCACTGAATAGCCCGCTTCCGGCATATGCAAGTCTCCTTTCTCTTTCTACAGACATCACCGAGGTAGCCTCGTGAGTCCAACTGGATCATTCAGAACACGAAACCAACAGATCACGCCATGCTGCTTGAATGACTCAATGATGGCTGAAGCTTTTGACAGCGAAAAATCAAACGGATCCAAGTGCTTACGAAAGCAACTTAATCTGGTCTGCACTACCTGTTCGGCCAGAAATCGCGCACAAACCACGAGTTCTAATATGATACCTACCCGATAGCATACTTTTTATTTTATTAGGGCCACTCCCAACAGCCACACTTGCCCAATTACAGTGATTATTGGCGTGGGCGTTTAAGGATCCTCTCCACCGGGTCAGATCGGACAAGGAAGGCGGTTTCCCGCCGAGGGGATTGAACCTGCGTTAAATCCGAAGGATGTCAACGAAGCCACTAGCCCATCCCGGCCCTACTTTGCGCAATGAAGCTAGATACCGATTTGGTCTTGTGGTGCGCCATTTAGCGCCCTCAGTGAACAGTTTTTGATGCGTCAAAAAAGAGAAAGAAACGCTGCAAGGGATCATTAAGGGACAATATGGAATTATTCTTTAAATTTGCATGTATCTGCATGTAAAAAAAATTTTAGGTACGTAGATTCGGGGAAAAACGCTTTGGTCGTTCTTAAAACCGAAAGGGGAAAGAAGGGGACACCTGCGGAGGCCAGACATAACAGATACACAAAGCCAATCCGAACCGTACTTTCCGCAAAGTTTACGAGCCAAGATCTCCTCAGGGTCCGGCATATAACAACCGGTCTGCCAAGAGTGCAATCCGGAAATCGAAAACAATACAAAAATTCCGGAACAAACAGCGGACCCATGGAATCAGCGCTCGCATTATTCACGAATGTGCAACGAACTGTCACACCGTTGTTTAAGATTGAGATGTCATTGACGCAGGGAACATTTCCCAAGCGGTGGAAGGAGGCGAACGTTGTGCCCATTTTAAAGGGAAACCCAAGACCCGAAAACACCGATCGGTGTCCCTCATTCCACTGTTGGGAAAGTTTAGAAAAAGTGACGTACTGTGTTTATTTCAGCATGTTAGCCCAGTTTATCTTTATCACAACATGGTTTCGGCCCAAACGATCATGCGCTACAAACCTGGCAACTATGCTGAGCACTGCCTGGGACCTATTTCGAAGGCTTTCAAACAACGCATAAACCGATTACACTGCGGCCTTCAAAGAACCACTCACCCTGATATACAAACAAAAACCCCAACGTTTCGGCTCAGCTCCAAATGGTTTTCTCTTACTTACAAAACAACACACGTGTGATTCGAACGGCAAGTGCCAACGGTGTCGGGTTGCCCAGGCACTCCGAAGGAGGGCTGTTATCTCCGCTGCTTTCTCGCTCTTCATCAACGATCTCCCTATAAAGACCTCATCTGCCGATGTTTGCCGACGACGGAAGTTATCCGAAAGGTCACCGCGCAGCGATGCCTCTCCTTCAGGCACTGCAAAGGCGGCATGGTCGAACCGAAACTAAATTGAATCCGGCCAAGTCAAAATCTTACCATGACGCTAAAAACCAGGCCTCAAAATCAACCTATTTCATCGGAAGTGCAAGTTTGGCAAGTAGAAACTATGAATTGGGAGTTGTTTGACAGAAAACCACTGACCCACGTCGACGGCATTATCATGCGAGCCAATAGGGCCCCGGTGTACTAATAAGATCATTTCAAATCATTAAGAGTAGAGATATTCAACGTCAAATCAGTGTTGTATCCTACAATGCTCATGTTCGATCGTGAATACGCAGCACCATTGGGAGGGCAGCTGCGGTCAACAGATCGTATGAGCGGATGCAACACAAATTTTACTGTGGATCAACCACACATCCAGACACAATCACCATCACATCAACGCGATTTGCTCAGGCACTTAACCTCGTTACACTCGAGCGCGAAGACACAACACGATCCATGTTCATTCGCAGTATTTTCAATGGTAGGATAAACCACCGTTTTTACTTCACTCATTTTACCTGTGCACCCCAGCGCGGGCTTTAGACATCAGACACCACACGTTCCATATCACGGGTGAACACCATTAAGGAAGGACTGTTGGAGACTTCCCCGGGTGGTAAATGCTTTATTCAACAACGCCCGGAACGACCGTTTACGACACCCGAACTCTATCGCCAAAGTGTCAATCTAGCTCGTCATTGTAGTGGTTTAAGCGTGAGATGACCGAATGGCGTTACTGTTTTGCAGTGTTTTACCCACAGCTTTGTTTTATTTTAGCACGCTGACTTTATCCTTAAATGGGTGTCCCGTGGATGATTGAGCAAAAAAAAAATAAATGAAAAGTTGCTGCAATTTCGGCTACTGGAGTCGGAGTCTCACTAAAGTCATCAGTGTACTTGTCATGGAGATCCCAACCCCACCATCCGAATGAGCAACTCCCGCGATGAAGTGTGAATTTAGAAGCCAAAGTTTAACGTTCCAAAAAGCACAGGGACGGCCGCCCCGCTCAAGTCACCCTCTTACCAGTCATTTGCCAGTCGACCTAGGTCGGGTAAACATAGAGCGCCGGAGTGTCTCAGGGGAACCGATCCCAAGCCCGCACAATGTGCACATGCACTGCCAGTGCATGTTCCTGAGCACTGGACCGTAGCCCAATGCTCTACGAACTGAGCTACTGGGGCGGCCACGCCGGCGCGCTGGATTTACTGCTACGGGGGATGAGGTGGCTTAGTGGATAGCACCATTGTCTTCTAAGCCACCGGTCCTGGGTACAAGTCCCGGCGGAGCCTCTGAATAAGTCGATCAGATCCCCAAAATCCCTTCCAACAGGGTGAGAGTTGGCGACGCCGTATGACCCTGGTAGTTGGTACGTCGTTAAACCACAACAATTATCATTATATTTACTGCTACCATGTCAAGCTAAGAAACTGAGCTACCGCCACCCCGGTAGCCCAGTTGGTAGAGCGCTGAACTCCGACTCGCTCCGAAAATTGTGCAGCGGCAGTGCACTGGTGAAGGCTTGGGATCAGTTCCCCTGAGGCACTGAATATTTAACCGACGTAGGTCGGATAGAAACTGACAGGTAAGAGGTGACCTGAGAAGGGCAGCCGTCCCTGTGCTTTGTTAGATGTCAAACGTTGACTTCCAAACTAACCAGTCATAATGGGAATTGCTCGTTCGGTTGGTGGGGCGGAGTTTCCGTGGCAAGTCCCCTCATGACTTTTATGAGGCTTTGATCCCGAAAACCTTGGACAAAATTTAGAAAGAAAACATTTTACTTTCGAATGTATACTGTCTAAAACAAACCATTTAACAAGAATAAAAAATGTCAAATAAATGCACCACAGCACCAACGGCGCGCAGGCCGGGCGACCTTAACACTGGATGTCACAACGTACCCCAGCCGGGCGGGCCCCTGGCGGCCCTCTCGCGGACTGTTAGGGTACGTGAGGGAATGCCGCGCGGACTCAGTGACCCGACCCCAGTGGTGGGTTGGCGGGGTGACGCAGCACTCAACGTGAAACAAGAAAAAAGAAGACTGGCGACAAAGCTGCAGTATCGTCCGGTATTTCGCAGAATAGTCACAGATTAGCCTTGTTTGTAGCCTCGTCTTTATTTCCTGATAACTACCTCATACAGTGCATTCTGTACCCAAGAACCGGTTCTTTAGATTGATGACAATGATGGGAAGCTTTGAGTTTTTTCGGTCGATCTAGTCATTCTGATTGGAAATGCATACTCTAGCGTTTGCTCTTTTTCCTTTTTCAATGAGGCATTTTTCATAGTTTTTAAGAGATTAAAAAACGTAATTCTTAATTCGGATATTCCATTTTCTTAGATACTATAGGAAGAAATGCTTATATTTTTATATTTCCCTGCCTCTTGGGAGTACCAAATGTCTCGATTTCAAACAATTTTACAGATTTCACGCTCTAAAAGTCATAATACTCACAAAGTGAGTATCTGCTGGTGGTAGAATTGCACCAATATATGGGCATAAGAATGACATAGTCCTTTAAGTTCAAATATATTTTTCATTGCGACCCCCAGAAGATCAGCCAAACAACGTTACTTCCTAACATATTCAGCATCCACTGCATTGTGAATGTTGAATGATGCATCACTTGGAAAAGGCAGAGAATGTAAGCAGTCATTATTATATATTACACCACAATTTATCAACGGTAGCACACATGGCAGCGAGTTCTCGGCTGGGATCACGAGTGGGCAGGTTCTCCCTTCCACACGCCAAAATTGCAATGTCCCTCAGCTGAAAATTCAGCCCTGTTAAGCATTTTCCAGTAAAAAAAACAGTAGTAGGTGATAAAAGAAATAGAAAATAAACCTACGTGATAATAGTTTTTGTATATCCATTGGATGATATTCGGTAGCTTTGATCTAACGGTGGACACCATTTGCATGGGCTCTGGTACCTACTGCCAGGATTTGCTCTATTCCGTCAATTTTCCTGCTAGTACTGTATAATTTTTAAGCTTAACTCAACTGGCTTTTCCACAGGTTTCCCTAAACGGATTAGAACACGGTTTCATCTAAAGAAATGTAAATAACATCCAAATTAATACTGTCTAAATTCCATCGACGCAAAGGCTTTGATAACGTTATATCAGCTGGATCATTAAGGTATGAGATCATGCCAGCTACCATGTTGGGAACGGTAATTTATGCTTTATTGGCGTTTGCACGTAATGCCTCTCCATTTCTAGCATATTTCGCTAAATCTGAGAAGAACACCTGGCAATCATTCAGGAAATCAAGCGAAGTATTGTTATGCAGTACTTCCATTAGAATCCATGGTGGCATTGCTGACGTCAAATTGGGCCTCAAAAAGTGAGTTAGTAATATTTTTCGTTGTTTAAAGGGAATGTCACACCTCAATGCAATTCCAGACCGTGATAGTTTTAGGGGCAATATAGGTTGAAAATAATGGATTTGGTTTTTTCGGATAAAAATGACCAAGAAGCCTGATATTTTGTGCTCCCTCTATTAACATTAAAAAGCCTCCAACTCAGCGTGACGTATGAACTCCGGTGATGTGATACTTCAGGGCAACTCCAGACTGTGATGGTTTAGGGGCAATCTACGTTAAAATGAGGGGAATTGGTCCTATTGCGGCTGAAAAATGGCAAATAGGTGAGCATTATATTTCTAGGCGCAGATCCAGCCGGTTGATTTGGGGTGAGGGCAAAACCCATGCCTGCCTCGGGCTTTGGAAAAAACAACGTTAAGTGACAGAGGCGGTGGCAGGAGGAGTGTATCTATGTTTTTTTATAATACATTTTTGATTCATATCGCTAACTCCTATACAATCCCTTGAAAAGCAGAGAAGACCTTCAGCTTTTCTTCCTCTTCAGGGGGAATTTCTTTCCCGTTGAGAGAGGTACTGCCCATGTGGAGAAGAACACGTAATAATGTTTTTTTACTGCCAATCAATCATGAAGCTTTGGGAGGGGGGGCGGAGGTGGGGAAAAATCAGTTTTGTCGCCCTCTGTTTTACTCAGGGGGACCATGACCGGATTGCCCCTCTTGATCTACCCCTCTCTCTTGACCTGAATAAACTGAAGAAATAACCTGAAGATTCTGCCCAAAAGCCCCGACAAAGTTCCGTATCTCATCAGGGCGGTCACACTACGTAGTCACACTACCAGTACACCACTACAAATGACACGCCAGCCGCATCTGTTTCCGGGGCGGCGTCTCCGTGGCTGAGCCAGCTGTGTCGCTGTCGCGTCAGTCGGTCATTATGTCACGAGCGCGCCACGCTCGCCGCCATCGGCCCCCGCGCGGGCTGGAGTCTGGCAGCGCGTGGAGTCTGCCAGCGACGCCGACGCCGTTGACACGATAACAAAAGCCGGCTAACCAGCACACCGCTGCCCAGTCGGCGGACGTGCCCACGCGGCTGTCACGGACGTGAAATTGGCTGCGTTCCAGAAATGTCGATGTTTTAGAAGAAAGCGTTTCCCGATAGTAATGATATCGTCTCATTGCAGCGCCACCCGTTCGGCCGGTGGCTCATGTCTGGCAATTGATCAGGTTGAGATTGTGGGTTCAATGACACGGCGGATAATGTTTTGCAAGTGCAGGTTAGGTTAGGTGCAGGTGCGTCTGGTAGCTTTAAAAATACAGTAAGAGGATTTTACAAATAAAGACACCGCGACAGACATTCCGCGAGAAAATACTTAACGGCAGCACACCTGTCACACCTGTCAGAAAAGGTAATTCCAAAGGGGAGCAGCAAACTGCTTGTTTGTTGTCCTGTTCCTTGAATTGCGTGCACGGGACAACGATGTATGTGATTTTCCCTGTGCCGCAACGAGGAAAATTCTCTCCCAGAGAAGTACTGCACCGCTGGTTAATTGTCAACCGAGTCACGCCAATATTACGTATAATTGGGACAGCGTGCCTATTAGGAGTGAACCTAATAAAGAGAATGCATAAGCCATGACAGGTTCCATTCCCTTGGTAGTGTCTACCGGAGAAGCAAAAACCAGCAATGAATTTCGCCTTCGTGTGTGCATTTCGCTGTCGTAGTAAAGAATTCCGCCGCTCATTATGGGCCCCGTCTGAACCCGTGTACTCATTCGTGGGCAAGAATGGTTCTCAGGAAATTGAACCCTCTTATCCTCCTCAAGTTTGATATTTTATCCAATGATTCCATTAGGTCTCTTCCGATATGCCGTATTACTAGACAGTATGGAATATATTTATTGGTTTTTCAGTGTTTAATAAGTTCTCGGAAAGTCTGATGCAGGTAGGTTGTCATAAACCACAGAGTATTGTGGGAATGATCCTGGACCCTAAAAAGATGATAAGACAGAAGACAGTCAAAGCGTTTAAAGACTTAAACCCCGCCCAAAAGACGCACCCGTCGGAAAAAAGGAAAGGAAAGGAAAAAAACTAAAATCTAAGAGGAAGACAGCCCAAAAAGGCAAAAGATGCCAAAGTCCAGAAACTAAATGTCTGGCCCCAAAAAGCCCAAAAAGGCTAAGACACGGTAAGAGGTAAAAGGTACAGATAAAGAGCGTGAGATGAGGCAAACGCCTCTTGGTACGAATGGTACGAATAAGGCTGTAGAAATTGAGTCTGTGTCTTAACTGATCACCGAGGGTTTATCAAAATGTAGCAGCAGTGTAATGAATAAGAAGAAAAGAAAATTTACTGCTCAACGTTTAAATACCCTCTCCATAAAAACAGTTTTTGCAAGAACGGCTTCAAATATATTTTTCCTAATTGTATAATTTTTCGTTGGAGTGACAATCGTGCATTTTGGAGGTTATTGTCCCAATGACTGTTACAATTGTAAGGCCATTAGCCTAACACAGTGAGGAATATACCTTCTCAATTTGAAAACAATGACGTAGATCTGAATCAAGGACTGCTGAACAAGCTCTCCGGCACGCCGTTTTGCGGCGCACGGTTTTTATCGTCCTGCGCTCGTGTCGAGCGGCGGCGCCGGCAGCTCGGCCGGCTGACGGTTCATTAGCCATCAGTGCGAGCGCGACGACCCTCTCTTCTTCAGACAATGGCGTCATCGCTGCCGAGACGGCTGTTATCACCGTCCCAGCACGAGCAGCCGTGGAAAGTGTACCACCGGCTCGGCCGTGTTTTTATCGAGCCCGATGGGCAAACTGGGCGGCCCGGGCGGCTGTTGTCTCGCGCTTTTGTGACTGCTGGTGACAGCATCTGCCCTGTGGTTCCGGCCGTAATGAGATCTCCACGCCCGCCGTCGGCGACATGTCGCGACAACCTGTCGCTTCCACAGCGTCGTCGCCGTCACTGAAGACACCTGCGCCGCCGGCGGAGCGGCGACAGCGCGGAGGCAGAGCAGCGACATTTCGGAGACGACTGGACGGAACAGTCGCGCAGCGTTTCCGAGCCCCCGCAGCGCGCCGGCACCGCGATTGGGAGCGGCGCCGCGCGCAGGTGTCGCGCCGCGTCGCGACGTTTCGCCGGGCGACGCTGGAGGCGCGGGCGGCGCACAGCCGCCGTTTCCATGGCGAAACTAGTCTGGAACGCTCACACAGGTGCTGCGCCATCAGGCAGCGACAGTGGGCGGCTGTGGTGACCACCAGTGATTTAGTGATACGCTTATCGAAGGGCGACAGCCGCCGCAAGTGGGCGCCCAATGCGGATATCAAAAGCCAGTGCGACAGACACACTAAGTATATAAACACAGCCCCAACTAGGAGCATGATTGTTGTACCTCCACTACGTCACTGTTTAATTCTCAAGAACATAATATTTTTGAAACATAAATGGACGAATTAGCACTGACTCTGCCACTCGTATTGACACTAAAGTTTATGCGGTCGATGTTTTTTCTTTTTCACCAGCCCACGCCCACCCACACGTTTGTGGCATCAGCACGGCCGTCATGGGCGCGGTACCAGATTCGGTCAAGAGCAACCAATCACCGCGCGATTCTGGATGGGGCGCGTGTGCGTGACATGTCAGGTTTTGCGGGGTGGAGCTATGCACGAGACTGGGCGAGGATAGAGGTTGCGGCCGCCTCTGGTCTGCGAGGGCCTAGCCCCTACCGACTGTCCAATCAACAAGCACGCCAACTGTGGGTGAGACAATGTGAAGTTGATGTCCCCTTCCCAATGATTCTAAACAACGTCATTTGATACTTAATTTATGATGTGTATAAAACTCAGATAGTTCCTCCCTTTCCCACGCAACCAGCTAAGGAATACTTGTTTTGTATAGCTTGATGACCCAAAAAATACCACCCATAAATCATATGTTAAAACTAGTAAATATCTTGTTACAAATGCACAATTGAGCACATGATTGCTAGATTTATGGGACAACTAATTTAGCAAATGATATACGATAATATTGAGGGATTTAGTATTCACGACCGTTTTAAGCTGTGCTCCTTAATTATTATCCCAACATTTTTATCACTAAGTTTTCTCTCTTAACCCAAAAGCTGACGTCGGCAGCTTATATATCTTCTATTTTATTGACAAATTTGTTGGTGACATTTTTAGTCACTCTGGTATAGTGGGCCATTGTTAACTTAAACGAGCCTGGCGATTGATCGGGGTAATTTACGTACATTAATTTCCTCACGGCTTGAACTTGCCTGCGCCCAGTATACTGTCAAGGAGACTTCATGAACGTCAGCGGCGTTTATGCCATGGGCTTTGGAAAAAAACATGAATAGGCTGCAATACCAAAAACCGGTCCCATCGAGGGAAAATATAAAACACGCGGAAAGCTAGGCATAACGTCATCATATCAGTTCTGGAATTACCGTAATTTCGAAAATATTTTTGTAGAAATCGTAATGTCAATAAAGAAATACATTCGCTCTATACCAGAACAGTCAATGAAGTTGTTCTTCAAGGAAAAAACGTGATGCGTCGGTGATAAATCATCCGAAAACATCCCAAACCGTGAGAACTGAAAAACCGCCTGTCTTGTGGGACGCGCCGAATAAAACAGCGCGGATGCTGCATCCCATTTTCTCATCTCGGACATCATTGTTTGGAATCCATGTATCCCGGCATATGAGCCCACCACCATCGTCACAACCCCATCATTTGAGAGGCGGGCGATCCCACGGTGGGGCTCACCGCCGTGACCCGCCGGGGCCCGCCAGGGTCACCGTGTCTGCCTACCCTCCCACACAAGCCCACACTGCGTCTCCCCACCAGGCTCTGGTTCCAAATGATGTAGCGCTTCGGCTAGAACCAATATATCAATTTTAACCGGCGATTACGTGAGCAGCACATCTGTCACGTCTGTTCGAGAAGAGCACTAGCCCGCGGGGCACCAGCGCCAGGCTGCACGTGACCCAGGCCTGCAGCACGCAGCCGACACAGCTGAGAACAGCTGTTGCGCAAATATGCGATGCGGCTTCAGCTGTTGACCGCAGGCACAGGTGCATGAACCCCATCCGGCCACTGCAACCGCTGAGGAAATAGCTCCGATGACTCCCCGCGCCGTCGCTGCTCTGCCGGTGCTCTGATCTGTTTGTTAGCCGATGAGGATCCAGAGAGTGGAGGTACCACGAAGAGGTCGATTAAAAGAAAAGACACCAGATGCCTTTGAAGACTTGTCTGCGTTACAACACTAGAGTTTCACCCCACAGCAATGCGCCCATCAAATAAGCTTTGCAGTTCATAAGATAAGGAATTATCACTTGATATGATGGAACATTTCAGTTTCCAGTTTGGATGTCTAGTTTCACTCTTTGGCACCAGCAGAAGCCAATACTTTAATTACACCTGTTTGAGCCGTCTGCATGCGGATTTCCTAAAGCCAAAGGCAGCCTCGTCCCTAGTGGGTTGGTCTGCAGACATCCGTAGCCTAAGACACCAGCTTTTGCACTAAATTTTACTAGGAATGTCAAAATCGCATCTGCACAGGTCATACGACTGTAATAATCCAAGCTTGGAAAAGTCTCTGCCACTTCCTATCATGAGCCAACAGCACCTTTCGAACGACAAACTGCTCAGAGCGGTGCCGTCAGGTGCTTAGAGCTGCCTGCCGGGCTTCTTTACCAACGCTATTACCGCGCACAGAGCTGCCCGGAGCCGACTCATTGAGGTAGCGTAACCAGTCGGCGGGGGTCGATAGTGACCCCTGCTGAGAAGGCCGCCGCTCAATGAGCGGCACGAAACGAAACACAAAGATAGTGACGGAGCCGGCGCCGACGAGGAGTTGAACAATCGTGAAGAATGCAGAGCGCCGCCGTGGGAGGTCTGCGGTGTGACGCCATCTTGTTACTGGATAAACGCTGAAAGTAGTCTGAGTTTCAGCTTGGCAAAGCATGATGAGATGCGTGCAGTGTGCGTAATTTCACTTTTGATTGTGAGCGGTGCTGTTGTTTTTAAGGTGCGTCTTTTTCCACCGAGTTTTGTAGGTGGTATTAATGCTGTGTCTGAACGCCGTTGTACTCCAATTTATAGGTCTGTTGTGCAGATATACAGCAAGTACTCAGTCGGGGTAAATGGTGAAATGTAGATTGTTGGATGGAACGTGTATGTTTTAGGAATTTCTACTTAAAAATATATTTTAAATGTAGTTAAAATAAATGTTAAAACGTTCATTTAATGGTAAATTGTAGGACATTTTCAATAAACATTTATTCACAAATATTTTCCCTAAAAAATAAAATGATGCAAAAACATAATATCCCATGAGAAAAAGAACGCAACAAAAAACTTAGCAAAACACATCACATAAAGGTACAAGTTTAATAATATTACAAGTTTAAAACTTTCAAGCCAAACTCATTGGCTCACCTTAAAAAGGATGGCGGAGACAGCAAAACCCTACCCAGACCAGGCGTGGACAATGGTTGCGCGACCGGGCTCAGCGGAGAGGTCTTTTATAATAATTTCAGAGGCAATGCGTGCGAACCTCAGGGGTGATGTAGCCAGTGTCATTGGCGAGACGATATGCGTATTTCACGAACATTTCATGAAGTAAAGACAGTATTTAACTCATTTTAAACTATTTTAAGTACAAAATATCACAACAGCTATCAAAATATAATAACGTAAATGTCCCAAAATTCACTTCATTGATATAAATCAACCACATACGATCAACCGCATTACGATCAATTAAAAGTATCATTCTTTAAACACCAGCTTATTGTCTACGCCTCGACATCTCTACATCTATTTATTCAATCGAGGATTGCTGGCATCCAGCCTGTAGGTATAACCAGCGCCGAGCAGCCCGCCCAACGCCACAGTAAGTGAGGATTACATGGAAAATAAAACAGGCCACCTTCCGCGAACACTTTCCGGAAACAGGTTTCCTCATCCTCGCAGTTTTGGGTGTCTGCTGAGCTATGGCAATAGCTTACTGGAACTGCTTTTCCTGACAGCTGATATACTGCTGACCGTTTCATGCGACAAATTGTTCCCATCCCGCTGCTATGCAAGTGATAACAGAGTTCAAGTGTGAGTGAGGTGGGATGACGTGCCAACTGCTGAGGTCCTGTGGTGCTATGACTGTACGAGCACTTACACTGTCGCATAACATAACGCGGACATTGTGACTGAAACCGGCCTCATGCCTGAATGTTCGACTCTTGACTCAGAAAACTCTGTGATGTAACTACGCCCACCGTACCGAAAGCAAAATGACACATTTTGGATACCATCATTAAGATGAGATCTGGCCTTGTTTCTCCCAACAGTGCCTATGTAGTGAATTATTTTCTGTCTCGAATCGTTTTAATCGGAATGGGAGACCTCCGAAAACAATCAGCATGTGCCCGCTGCTCGGCGATCCAAAAGACCATGGCCGAGGGCACGAAGGCACCGCTGGAACGCCGGGAAAGATACAAATCTCTGGTTAATATTTCCTCCACAGTGATTAGCTGCCTTCTCCACACACCGCTACTGCACAAGAAGACAACAAGGAGCTCGACACACAAACACATTCCACGCCGCGACTTCCGCGCTGCCGGGGGCGTCATTCCACTCAGCATCCTTCGCGTGGCTGGTATACCAGCCGCGCTGAGTGCCCTATGGAGCACTCAAAACCCTGAACCGAGCACTAGTAAAGACGGAGACCAAAGGGCGAGAAGCATCCTCCCTCCGGAAGCTGCTATACTTCCATCAAATCTAGTCTAATCTGTATTCTTTAATTTTAGCCATAAATAATTTAGAATTATTGATTCATTTTTAAGGTCCTTGGTTCCAGCTTAACGTGCTTCCAGGATTCATTGGCGACAGAAGAGGCGGTTCAAATAGTCACCGATGAGAGGAATTGAAAGGATAGTGAGTGTCAAAATTAACATTCATGTTGTGCAAGTGTAAGTGCAAGGTAAGAGCCAGCAGGGACACGTCAGCTGGCCATCTAAAATTTGTTAAAATATAGTTTGTTGGAAAGAGAACGGCACGGCGCCTGTTCCGTCAGATTTCCTTTCTTTTTTCTATAACACTGGGCTCGCTCCTCTGCTGTGAGAACCCAAGAGCGCGCTTTCTTCGCTCGTAAACCCAGTGAATCTTCACTAATTAGCCACTTTTCCCATGCCCGGAGCACCTCAGTCGTGGTTTGACGTCTTGTTCACACCGTGTTGCCGTCTTCCTTACTGCACCGTGTGTCTTGTTCCGCGTTTTCGTACAACAGCCTCAGGCACTTCATCACCACGAACGCTGTTCACATCATACAGAAACAGGGTCCCCGGAACTGGTAAAGGTCACTGGTGGTCGTGTCTCACAGCATCTCAGCTTGATCGCTAGTACCAGTATGAAGTATCTATCATGGAGTATAGTGATTGTTTGGGGAATATAATAAATATGTGTTTTGGCAGCTCCATCTCAGGAATCCAGTATATAAGTATTATCAATTTCACTGGACCTTCTGATATAAGATGAAGTTCTTTTTTCCAGCACAAAGTCTGCTGATGAATAAAGGCATGCTTCACGATTCCTGAAACTTCAAGCAAGCTTCAGAAAATCACTGAAGATGTCTTTACGATTCCATACATGATAATCACACGGCTGGATGAAAGTGTCCATGTTTTGCCGCAAAATCACCCATTTCCATGCTAAGAAATGGAAAAGACCGCACGTTTCTTAATCTTTCTAAGCTAGAAAGGTCTACTTACCGACTGGATCACTAGCCCCGACTAGCATTTACATCTTACGAACAAGTTGGTTGAATCTGACACCCAGCTTCGAATCCTATGATCACACAGTGACTTTGGCATCGTTTGGCGGGGACTTTGGCTAGCTGTCTGGTTCAATTGTCAGACCACAACAAATTTTTATGTGAACTACGATAGTGCAAATGATGCACCTGATTACAGGTGGTGGCTATCCTGTCGCAAAACAATGCACCTGATTAACAATAGCTTCAGCAGCAGACTACATAGCCGATGACTTCCTTTAATTTGATCGTACTGTAACGTTAAATTTTTCTTCACTTTCAGCGCTTAGTACAGCTACATACATATTTTTATCATTTCAGCTAGTGAATATGCCCCTTCTGGAGGATTTTGATGCATGTTTTAACTTCCATGTCATTCTGATTATATAGTTTTAGGGCGACACCTGTATTCATTGGTCTCTATATTAGATGCATATGTCGCCAATTGCCCATTACTTCTCCGGCAATTAGTGTAGAGCCAGGGCGCTAGTACTAACTATTTAGGTGTTTGGTAAATAGCTCAGCATTCTGCTATACCACCTTTGTCAAGGGCTGCAAGGATATAAGAAGCACGAAGATAGAATAAATGGTTGTGTAAACATATAAACATAAATATAAAACATAAACACACAATAGCACACCATTAGACATGACAAGTTTTTATAAAGGTGTATTTTTGTGTCTTTTTCTATATTTTCATCACACAGGGGTGACCAACTTTGTCAGGGCTGATAAAGTTGGTGTAGCGAAACAGTGGGATATTCCAAAAATGAAGGATTAATATAATTAAAGAGCTATTTGGCCTTTACACATATATCGTTCCATCTGTTTGAACCTAAACTCAGCTGGGTGCGGAGTGATTAATTTCCTATATGTAGTTTTTTCATCTGCCTTTTATCCCCTCCCCAAATAAATTATTTTCTTATGAAAAGGTGAGTTGTGTCGTAATTGTTAGCATTGTAAGTATGCTCTCTTTCCACGACCGATATTTTTGCTTACTATGATATATGGTAGAAATGGTTAGAAATAGCTTAAAACGTACACGAAAAGGCTTGGTATTTCTCTCCCTTCACGCGTTTTCCTCTTTCAAACTAGACATATTTAGCCGGTATATTAAATTTTCCACTGATGACAAATTATACGAATTTTAGTTCAGATTCTGACAGGTTTTAGCATCCCGCAGCCAATAGAGCTTATTTTATAAGCCAGATTTTATAACATCAAAACTTTCAAATTTTTAAAACATGTTTACCAAATAAGGTCTGTCAATAATATACGATTACATTAAAAACTAGTCCAAAAATGCATTATCTATCTGGGATAAATAAATTAAATCCTTAAATTTCCAGCTTGACTAAAACAATCACCGACATAATCTAGCCCCGGTGTATCACCAATTTCATTTTCGCCTTTTCAAATTACATTTATACCAATTTTGTAGCACGCACTCTAGGAGGATGGACGCCTATCGGATCAACAATGCTGTCAACAATGATAAGTAAGATATGAAACACAATTTACAAAGCCAATGCTCTCAGTAATTGGGTCAGACTGCCTGTTGTGAGTGACCCAAGAGGCCATCAATTAAATAACGCAACGCATGTGTCTTTATTTCGACCCCCTCTACCATGTAACGCTTTATATCGCTTATGTGTAAAGTATGATAACGCTGCAGTTGACTCCCCTCAGCCCCCCGCACCTGCAGTACGTAGTTTATTGATGGCACCAAATAAGACGTATATTGTTGACTTGAAGACCCCATTCCTGTGATTTTTTTACAGATGGAAGCCTTGGCGTAAAATGTACTCTTATGGAATCTTTCGCTTGTTATTCATATCAAACAGCAAACTTTGTTTTTGTAACATCGGCTCCTCTAGATATCAAACACATAACAAAAATTTTACAATGTTTATAACGAAATCCTGGAAATGATTAAAGTAAAATAACATAGTGTGAAACGGGTCTGACAGTACAGAGCTAAGCGAGCTACAGAGCTGCAGAGCGGGTAAGACAGCACAGAAAATTAGAGCAAGCGCGGTTGCAGTCACTTTGATAGAAACAATTCAGTTTTTGCAGATGGTCCAGTACCTTATTTTACAAAACTACATTTTGAAGCCAGTTTTTTTTTAAAGTGAGTCAACTGAGCCCCCATGCAAGAAAAGACGCTACGGTAAAACCAACACATACGCTCTGGTCCCATCCTCCTAACTTGAATTTTCCATCAATTTTATTGGTTTTCCTGTTTCATACCCTAATTCAACGGTCTTGCATAAATTTCGGGGCAGCAAATGGTCAAAATTATTTTTGCACTTATTGTTGTCGGGACAAACGTATTATAGTACTTTTTTAAGAAAACATTGCTATTACGCATAAAGGAAGCATCATCCCTGGCCGAGGAGCAGCTTACCTGACGGCAGCCGCACGCAGCTGCAGGCGGCACCCAGTCACCGTGTGGCGACGCGGCAGGCTCTGACTTCCCCCGCCGACGTCGAAACCGACGATGGCGTCAGCGCTGACACCGACGTTAGAGACGATGATGAAGTCACCGTTAGAGATGAAGCAAGTGCAAACATGGACGGCGAGGGCGTCAGAGCAGCCAGCGCTGTATCGTCTTCTTCATCGCGCAGCTCTGCGAACGACCAGCGACGGCGGAGCCCTGTCGAAGGCGACGCCGCCGACGACATCGCGCCGCCGACCAGCACCGATACCGAAGCTGCCGAGTCCGCTCCGCCGCTGTCGACGCGGATGGTGCGCACGTGTGGTGGACGACGCGCCAGCGACGGGGAGAGCTGCACGTCGGCGCCGACGCGACTGTAGAGCCGCCGTCCAGCCCGGCGCGTCATCTCGGCGTATCGTTCGTCACTAGTCACCATCAGTGACGAAGAACTCTCCTCACCGTTCTTCGGCGCCTCATCATCTCCGCTGCGTTTGTCGCAGCCGGCGACGTCGGCATCGTTGTCGTCGTCGGTGGGCCGACACTGAATATACACACGGCTGATGAGTCGGCGCTCGTCGGGTCCGCCGTCGCTGGAGTCGGAAAAGCCAGAGTCGTGGCTGCGCTGACTGGGAGAGTGGCACTCGCCGCCGCCGCCGGCCTCGTCGGCTTCGACGCCGCTGACGGTACCACTCGGAGTGGAGGTGGAGGAGACGTTCGAGGTGCGGCGAGTGTCCCTGTTCGCGTCTCCCTCCGCCTCCTCTGCAGCTTCCTCTGTCTCTTCGCCACACTCCGGGATGTCATCGAAAGGTGTCACCCTACGTAGCCGAGCGCGCCAGGGTCCATCCGAGTCGTAGAAAACGCGACTGGAAGAGCGGCGAAGCTGCGACATTTCGGATAGTGGCGCATCACACGAAACGTTACACCAAAGCTTAGAGGATAAATCACGGTAGGGGAGGCTCAAGTCCTCAGTCGTGTTTCTGGTCACGATACTATCAACAGATTAGCAATGTCACAAAATAATGTTACACGAGCAAACGCCACGAGGTGTGTCATACTGACATTGTCAACGCATCAGTCATTCGCTGTACATTCTTGTCCAACCGTCGACAGTTCCATGCAAATGTATCATCGCTGACACCACTTCACTCAATCATCCACCCCAAATATTGACTCGACTGTCCATGTGTCCACAACAGAGGCCGCACGTCCACTATCCGCTCCCGCGCGGACCGCACGCCCCACTCGCGTGAAGCATGCGCCACAACTGACGCCGCCGCGTCTGCGGCGCGGAATCTGACGCGCGTACGCGCCGCGTGCCACACTGCGCCAACTGCCCGCCCCCTTCCTCAGCCCGCCGGCAGCGGCGAGGAGGGCGCGGCTGTCTCAACGCTGCGTGGTACTTCAGGCTTGTCACGAATCGCTTGTCGGCAGAATCTGTTTCAAGGTAATTGTTGTGTTGTCATGGTGTTTTAGTACTCTTGTCAGCTGAGGTTGTGTGACTGAGAGAACCGATACCAAGCATGTTCAAATACGGAATTCGAGAAGCTTATCAAACAAGGGCAAATCAGGTCGGAGTATTTCAAAACAAGGAATGCCTATTTCTGAAACAAACTTCTTATGATGACGTGTCAGGTTTGTTTTAGCAAGAAACAATGAGCTGTCATCTACCAAAGCTTCAATCATTCAGTTGAACGTGCGCTTCCAATTATTTGAGCCGAGCTGTTGGTACATGATAATATATATATATATATATATATATATATATATATATATATATAAACCTGATGAACATACAAAACAACCTGAAGAGTCCTTATTTTCACTCTGTTTGTCTCAAGCACAAACTTAATCTCACCGCGGGAAGAAACGTTCAGAGTGGACATGTGCTCATCCCCGCCCACCCCCAGGCCCCCTCCAGTGAGTCTAAGTGGTTAGAAACGGAGCGGGGCGGGAGTGAGGAAACATTATACTCAGATTCTGGATTTCTTCGCAACGATGTGTTCTGGAATGAATTTCAATACCAATTTATTTATTGAATCGTCAACGGAAATTCCCAATTATTAAAGAAAATATTATCATACAACAATGTAATAGATAAAAATAGCACTTACAGAATAATAGAACCCTACACTCACAACGTTAAAATATACCACTGTTACATTCATAGGCGGATCCAGGGGGCAAAGGGAGACACGCGCCCTGCCGATCGACCCTCGGCGGTCACGGCGCCCCCATGGAAGGTCGATGGCACCCCTGAAATGTCACTTCCCACCCCTACCCCTCCCCCAGGATGCAAAAATCGGCGCCCACCGATAGGACTTTGCGCCCACCTGATAGGTTTTGCCGGTCAAAAGTGGCACCCTCCGGTCCGGATGGCGCCCCCGCCCGGGAAGGTGCCCCCATCGGCAATCCTGGATCCACTTATGGTTACATTTCATACCTATACAACTGGAATCAAGCTGACATAGTGATAAGTGATGCACATGAATGAAAACATCACTTAGGTACAAAATGAACATTCACAATGCTGAAATACACTGTCGTTACATCAAATGGATCGAAAATCAAACTGGCATGGTAATATGATATGCGCATGAATAAAAATATCACTTAGGTACAGAATGATAAGATCTAGCATTCGCAACGCTAAAATCCATTGCTGTTTAGAACACATCTTACATGACAGTGTTCTCCCATATTCTAAACCATTCCTTCGTAGCGTAGGGTAATCATCAAGAATAAGTCGGGTGTTGGCCACCTTTGTAATGCCTAACCGTCTGATCTCACAGACATCCTCGCAATTAGGTTGTCCTTTAACAGTGCTAAGTCAGGTATGCGCAACTCTAAGCAACAACAGAGTACGATCGATTCTTAGTGGAGTGGACAGCGAAAATGAACTAATTAAAAACGATAAGTCGATGCATCTACGATCAAAGTTTCTCTGAAACATACGACCTTTAAACACAAACTTCAAAGGTGGTATGTGATAAATTTGCAATAACGAAAACAGAAACAAAAACAATAGTTCTCAAATATTTTCCTTAAGACTTTGTCTGATCTATATTCGTTTTGCTATTAGGGGGGTGGGGGGGACAGTTTTACCCAGGTTCATTAATTCGAACACTTGGGATGGCCCGATTTCAAACCACCTGTAGCGCATCCTTGGCTTCCTTTGCCGATATATTTTTCTTAATCTTTACTGGTTTGTCTCCTACTGCCCGGCGAAGGACCTTTCACTACAACACCCCACCGGTTGGGGAGTTGTATCACGGGGTCAAGTTGAACAGTGTGTCACGTTTGGACTGTGCCTGCTACCGATCATGGCCGTGGGAACAACCTACAACGAATTTAGAATTTAATTATAAACTAACTGCATTTTATTGAACCTAACTATGGCCAATACAGTACGAAATCATGGCACAAAAGCGCAAACGAAACATCAACCGTCCAAGTGAAAGGACCCGTTTGGAAAAGGAAGCCAACACAATGCGTCGAAACGGGCAAATTCACTAGGTACCAGCAGACTAAGCCAGGGCTAAAGTCTGTTCAATCTGCAACTGTTCAATATGAAAAGCCTAAACGTATTAGTTATTGACTTACTAAGTAATCATCTCACAATAGTTACGGGAAGGGTTATCAGGTATACGGATGAATTGCATGGACGTGGAAGAGGAGGCGGGGGCGAGCAGGGTGTCCTCAAATTTGAATCGAAGGTGGGGATGTGGCCACAACTTCCGGGACTTGTTATACTTTAATTTTTGTTTTGCTTCATTCCATCAGCGCGGCCTGTCTTGTACTTAACCTGGCCCGCACTTTTCAGCAAATATATTTTTATCTAATTTTCGTTGTGGCTACCTGTGATGATATAGTGTTTTTGGAAAAAATGAATCCGTGGCGACATCCCTAATGAGCTGTATAGGCAGCGGGGGTGCCACCCATTTTATCGGGTCCTAAATAAGCTCAGGGCCAAAACAGCCCAGGGGCCAACCTTCAACTCATGAGGCCTGACACGCAGGGGCCCAAACAGCCAGGAGGCCCAACAAACAAATGGCCAACTAGCTGGGTGTCTCGACGAACCCATGGGGCCCAGATACGCACAACGGGCCCCATACAAGCTGAAGGGTCTATATCAGTTAAACGAACACGATACCAACCCAGGGACCCTCCAGCTCAGGGCAGACTAACCAGCTAGGGCCCCATGACAAACCAGAGGCCCCTAGTAAATCCTATCACGGGCCCTAGACCAGCCATGGCTGCCACAATAATTTCACCTACAGGGTTATTTTTAGCTTAGGGGGCCCAAAGCAGCGAAGGATCTAAGACCAAGCCAATAAGCTCCTTGCAATACTCTTTCACGGTCCCAGAACAGCCCAGGGGCAACCTGAAAACCGCTCTCAGATAGCTAACAATTAACCAGAGGGCCCAGGATCTGTTGAGGGGCCACACCAATAAGGGACCCCAAAAGCTCAGAAGGCTCCAGTGGCGACACATCAAGTTCAGTGAGGGCCTGGTTATCTAAAGCGGTCCCAGATCAGCTGAGGGGACTCAATATCAGCTCAGAGCAGCCACCAAAAACTCAGAGGCCCAGGCCCCAGAGGCTCTGCGGCCTCTGATGCTAGGTTAGCGTCAATTGGAGATTTCAGTAGGGACTCAGCGTTAGTCAAAACAACTGTGATATGTGGAGGTGGTCGATACGGCACCTTAGCTTCGCCATGACTTAAGTTCAACAAAGTTCACTATTTTCATTGTTAATTGCGCTTATGTAGCGTCAATCGGGGTTTCTGTAGTGACCCAGTGTTAGCCAAGACAACTTTGATATGTGGTTGTGGTCGTTACGACACCTCAGTTTTCTTCAAGATCGAAGTTAGCTGTATCTTTGCTCATGGTGCTTCAGTTAGCATCAGTGGGGCGTCCAGCTTTTTCTACCAATGTACCAGTCATTACGTTCTGGGCGAAACCTGCCGGCCCGAAATATGTTTGATGGTAAACGTGAACATGTTTCACTGAAAGGTGCTTCATGAAAATAAACATTTACAAATACGTTTTTAAACGCGTTTTTTCTTCGACACTGCCCGCCTATTGATGGTAAATTGGCGCCCCTCAGATTCCGCGCCCTCAGGTTCGGTGCCCCTCTCCCGAGCCTGCCCCCTAACGAAATCCTAGATCGTCACTGGACTTGTTAGACTTTAATCTTGCTTTTGCTTTCATTCCATCAGCGTGGTCCGTCTTGCACTTATCCCGACCCGCACTGTTTGCATCAAAAATATTTTCCCTAATTTTTCGTTGTGGCTAGATGTGACAATGTAGTGTTTTGGCAAAAACGAATCTGTGGCGACACCCCTAATGAGCTGCATGAACATTGGGGTGAGTTGTATCACTGTTACAACATACCCCACCTGGCCTTGATACAACATGTACCACCCTCCCACATTGGAAAAAACGTCCTCGTGCTCAACAACCAGTGGCCAGCCGAGAAGATCCTTCTCACGCACGAAGCCTTAAAATCTACCCTTACCACTGCTACAGCGAACCCTCCAATTCGTGATCATCTGAATGAAAAAACACCATTTCCTTACGACGAAATTTTACAGAATGACACCCCGAAAACACATTTTCTGCACTCACCGCGAAACGCACCAAGCCAAGCAGACGGCAGTATAAAGAAAGATGGCGGACCGCATGCCGCATCATCTGGTCGTTCGGGAGCGCTATCTCTGGATAGTTTTGGAAAAAATCGCCTGATACAACTTGTCCATGATACAACTCTCCCCGCTCTCCCTACCTACTGTCTTGGTCCTAATATTTACAGATGAATGCTGCACACGCTCCTTAACTGAACAATATTTCAAAGGCTTGCAGCATTTCCGTATTAAATTAATGTGCTTTTAGCTTATGAATTATGTGAAGGCTAATTGACATTCCTCTCTGAGTATTTCATTGTTGCCTAGCCATACCCAACACAATTTTCTATTCCTCGTGCGTCCGTTGGGCATGGCGGCCGGAAGCAGAGGGGACGTGAGACACATCCCTCCCTACTGGCCGAGCAGGAGACTTCTCCCTCAAGAAAAAATCCGGCACTTGATCTAGCAGTTTTGTCTTTTCCACATATCAACAAGAGCTTCCAAAATATTCCCGAGTTCCTTTTGGGGTGAAGTGTCTCTTATCGCGCGCTCTAGGGCTGTTATCAAGTTTTTGCTTCGTGTCCCAGCTCCAACCCCTGGTCATTAGGTCAGAGTCCATGCCCCAGGCAAACCTGTGACTACCCTCTGTCGTTGGGCATCCTTATTGGATGTTTTGTAAACCAATACTTAGAGCCTTTATTAGTACTTTATATTTTCTAAAGCCTCGCAAAATACCTCAGGCCGCAGCCGAAGAACATCCAGTGAGGTCACAATAAATTATTAAACTAAACCAAAATTATTGACACAGGAGTTAATCCATGGTATATTATAGGGTTTTGACTCTGCTCTAGCAGAAGCTATGATTTCACCTATCTAATCCTCCAGGGATTTGGAAACATTGGATTGTCTTCATCATGCATTTTTTGCAACGGTGGAATGTTTTAAAATTTGTAAAGTAAGTTGTAAACTAAAAAGCATATTTCCTTTTCTAAGATAATAATTGGCCTATCGTAAGCAAAATGTTCCCCTAAACATGTTCTGCTCACCATTCCGGTGCTAACTTTAATAGTAACAGCTGATTTACAGCAACTACAAGGCAGCAAGCGCGGACGGAGGCTCAGTTACGTGAGAAAATACTTTTACATCAAATACTCCGTCTTCAGAGAACGCACGCATTCCAACGGCGATTACGAACAAAATTAACCACTCTCCCTCTCTTTCCCTCCTCCCGAGAATCCATGCGAAACCCTCACTTCAATAACTCGCATGTTCATCTGTCCCAGTTCAATTCATCATCATTATGCTGTTAGCCTTGCCGTTTAACCCGACTGTGACCCTCGGACGGTACAACACACACACGGAATGGCGGTGACTAGTCCGTCGAATAAATCAGGGGCCGTGCCGTCACACGACGCCGGCAATGTTCACGTACAGTCGGCGCCGGCTGGCAGAATTAGTGAGCACGGTGAAACGGGGTGAGGCACCATCCCTGACCCCCCATCTTCCTCATCACTGCACGGTGGATTGGCAGCGAACCTTGAGACGGGCTTCGCAAAACCGCCAGCACGCCGAGATGTGAAATTGACAGCCATGTCAGATCTAATAATGCGAGAAAAACAGGGCTGAAAGGAAGAGGTGCGCCCAAGTAACGAAGCTCTAGCCAACTAAATGGGTAATAAAGCTCAACCCAAGAACTAAAACCAGAAATAATTATGTGAAACTAAGTCACAGACGATAAATTTTCAACCAATTTACATCTTTCGCAAAATTAAGCTGAATAAGAAGTGGCATTTGTACCAGGATTTGACTGCAGAC
The DNA here is from genome assembly GCA_034440635.1 of Lepas anatifera. Lineage (NCBI taxonomy): Eukaryota > Metazoa > Arthropoda > Thecostraca > Lepadidae > Lepas > Lepas anatifera. Next base: position 100,686 of record JAOTON010001851.1, on the reverse strand, counting down.
GATCAATTGGTATCTTCAATCTCACGGATAACGGAAATGGCACCTACACTAAACCCCGCCATCGCAGCCTGCTTCAGGCTAATCTTCTAATCGGCGAATCACAGTGATCCTGCTGTAGCACGCAGTCGTTGTTGTGATTAGTAATGACTACCCTTTTTAATTCGCAGTGATGTCCTGATCGAATCCACCTTCGTCTTTTGCTCTTTCCTAAATTTTGCCTTCATTGTGCCTACTTGTGCCAATAACTCCAGTCGGAAATCTTTTACGAGCACACGAATCCCATACGGATGAACATTAGAGTTCCTCTTACTCATGTTTCCTATTTCGGCGTAGAACAAGCTGTCTAGTAGTACAGTACCTCGAAGCCTTGAAGTCTTTACTCGCTGAACTTCCTGCCACGTCCACCTAATCACATGAGCCGACCCAATGTCTGAATGGTCGCTTCAGCCCCCCGGTAACCACCCTGCACGCACAGAGTGACCCCGTGAATCAGCCAGCACGTCGGACGGTGGCGTTGGGTGGCTGAAGCAGGTCGGCCGGGTGAAGGACTAGCTGTACCCCACGCCGACGCATGCAGGCCGCCCTCTGGCCCGTAACTCCGCCTGCGGCCAGGCCGAGTTACCGACGCTTTGTCATTATCATGCACTGACGATGGAAGGATAATAACCCCTGAAGGAGTTCTCATGATCATAAACAATAATCGCTCGGAACAGTTGGCGACGCCGGAGGTGTCTGGAGCCCCGCTGCGTCGCCGCCGGGCCAGCCGCGACCGGCCAGTGCCCTTCAAGAACCATACCTGTATCAAAGCGGCACTGCATTCCAGCGGTAATTTTTGCACGTGCCAGTGCAGAGAAGGAAATATGAGACTGCAGGTTCTAAAGCTGTAAGAAGACCGTCCTTGCAGGTGCAAAAGACAATGTGATGGATATACTAAGTCGGCTTGGACGATATTTTCCTGGTTTCACACCTACTTACACCATTTTTGGAATATGTGACAGCTGACATCCACTTTAAGTGCACACTTGCAATGTCAGTAGTGTCACGCGCGGTCATAGAACCACGGAGGCGTCCACTTTTTGGCTTAATAACGTGAGCCTCAGGAATTTCTTGCAGCCGAATAGACTAAACCAGACGTGGGCTAACCGGGCTTATTATGCAATCAGTCGAGCTACCCACGCGTAGCCACATATGTACATTAGGGGCATCAAACGCCCCGACTTTTGAAATAAGCTACGCGGCCCGGCCCAATTTTTGCCTTGGACCTAGTGAGTCCAAATATGAAATATTTGAAATTTCGAAAGGGGCTAGGGGTGCCACCTAGCGGCCAAAGTTTTCAATTTTGACAATTTTGGATATACTTTGGATTGGCCGCAGAAGTCGCCTCATTTTATTAGTGGACTGTTTTGTGACCAAACACTGTTGCGCTGGCCTAAAAGCAATTGCATGCCCAATTTCATGGATTTTAGACATCTTTTAGGGGTGCCTCCTAGCGGTGAAAAAACAATTTTGACAGTTTTTACCATTTGTTTCATTAAATGTGTGGACAGAATCATTGTGTATTTTGGTCCAGCTGAAACGAGATTTTGCTGAATCGACCTCAGGGTACTTGCGAGACGGATTTCATGCATTTTGGATTTCTTTATATGGCACTACCTGGCGGCCGAAGTTAAAAATTTACATTGGTTTCTGTTCATCCGTTTTTATTTATAGAGGACACTGGTCCTGCTTGCAGCTAATATTTTGGGCGATAAACTACCGTTTTACTGTAATTTGATGCCTTCTCGTACACACAAGGCTAAGAACGAAGAAAGACGGAAACAAGTCGGGGGGCGGACATGGAAACTAATTGCTGGTTACACCGTGATAGAGTAAGAGAACGAATGGAAAATACGGCTCCCCCATATCGAATTTGACGGTTGAGCTTCTTGAACGGCAGGGTGCTCAGACGCAGTGGTGAACATGGTGTTTGCCTCAACAGGGTCGAACACAGGTCATCGATCAGCCGCCTGCATCCAAATCCAAGATCGGCTGAACAAGGCTCTGCTCGGGTCTGCGGACAGGCACTAAGTCGGGGAAAAGTCCACGTCAGTGTTTTGAACAGACTCGATATTGAAAATTCTGCTTGCCTAACCAATAATTCTAACAAAAACCGACTTACGTTCATTATACACTGAAGAAAAGCGGGCCAAAAATTAACAATATTTCGAAATTAATTATTTATCAAAAATAAGCGAAATATGAAAGACGGTTGAGTTTATCTTTCAAATAAACTCAACTTCACCAGAAAGTCGCCCGTTCTGACGGAACTCAAAGAGAATCTCCTTCAAACTGTCTGTCCGAAGCAAAGCCGTGATGACCACGAGGAGTTCAGAGAACTAGGAATTACTTTCCTTGGCTCAAATAATCCAGATGTATATTTTCGACGCTCAGGAGCAATGCGTAGAGCTAGATGGATGAGCAGCCTGCCTTATGCGATGAAGATATGCACGTCCGAGCACCACATTCCAACGTTCAAGACGAAAAAGCCCCAACGCAGGAACTAATGTCAAAGCTTTGGCGGTTCGGGACCTCCATCTCCTCCGTCTATGGCTTGTAATGCATGATATGCCAGGACGCAGTGGATTCCCCATGGCATGATCTGAATCTTAATCAGCACTTGTCCTGTTATGGGGACTGGGTGAACAAAGTTGTTAGCACCGGTACACTGCTGGCTTTCAGCCATCAGCGGTACTTCACCTTAGAGATGGTTCTCTTGCTCTTTCAGCAACTGACATCTCAGCCTGTGCAAAGTCAGCTTGCAAAACGTTTTCTGGTGGTGAAGCTCAAGATCATACCCGAGGCACCTCTCAGTCGTGAAGGAAGTGGGTCCGGGAAACCATGTTTTTATTTTATTTATTTTTTATTAGGGCCATTCCCAACAGGCAAACTTGCCCAATTACAGGGAGTATTGGCGTGGGTGTTAAAGGATCTTCTCCACCGGGTCAAATCGGACACGGAAGGCGGTTTCCGCCGTGGGAATTGAACCCACGTTAATCCATGCTATCCGATCCAAATACTGGCAACAAAGCCACTGGGCCACCCCGGCCCCAGAGTTTGCAGAGATTGAGCAAAGAGACTAAGTTGGTAGACCTGGCTGAACCTGAATCGTGGTCTAAATTCAGACTCCTGAAGCTGACACCGGGTTCCTAGAGCTGGATGTCAGTGACGGGCCTGACTCATCTACCTACCAGGCATCAAGGGTAAAGCCCAGGGCCAACATGTTCCCAATGATACCGCCGTAAAGGGAGGAAAGATGGCCTCGGACTTTCAAACGACAGCGTAGTCTAAGCGACACTTGCAGAACATTCTGCAAGCGGTCGGGAAAAACGAAAAGGCAACCGATCTACGCTCAAGGAACCCGAAACACAAGTAATCTGTGTGCTCAAGAAAGGGGTTGTGTGAATAGTAGAAATAGAAAGTCAAGTGTGACTATCAGGTGGTCAAAACTAGCGCAACTGAACATGACGTCTTGTCGAGGCCATGAGTTGTGAGCGCGGCAGTGGAGTGGTCAGCGCAGCTGGCTTCCACGCAGCCGACCCGGGTTCAAAGCCCGGCGACTTACTTGAACGAGGAGCAAGCGGGCTCCCCAGAAACCCTTCAAAGGAAAGAGTAGGCGACGCCGAGTAGGCGACGCCGTAGACCCTGGCAGTTGGTGCGTCTATAAACCCAAAAATCAATCAAACAGGCCGTGAGCTGTGCTATGAATGTCTCTTACAAATCTCGTATTTGTTATCGAAAGATCGGTGTTATGTTAACTACAATAATAACATAAGCCATAACCCAAAGTAACATGATTACAATAATCTAAGACATTTGGTGTCAATTTGGAAACATCGGCTCTTGGCGTTAATCATCGTACATGAGCTTGGCTTCCACAACGGTGCTTTTCATGCAAGGTACTTAAGCTGGAACCTTCAAGCATTTCAAAGATTGATGAATCAAGATGTTTTGGTCTCAGCATTGTATAACTGGCCTTGTATTGTAATAGGAATAATACCTCAAATCGATGAACGATTGGGTTCTTTCCCGAAATATCCCAACTTAGCCGCCCACTGTGCTCCGGTGGATTACTGAAATGAGAGGAGGTCGTGCGAGAACCCCAAAAACTATGAAAAACTATGGAAGAAAATGGATGATTTGTTGAAAAACAACAAAAAGGAAGATTAAATATTGGTCCGGAAATTTTGAAGGTGATATCTGACACTTGAGAGGAATTTGCAACACAAATTATCGTTGGAACTCAACCAAAACTTCTACCCATTTTTGTCATAGTCACTAATTTATTAAAAACTTAGAAATTAATTTCGGCCACCAGATTTTACTCATTGCCAAAAGTTGTAAATGCCTTTAACAGATACTTTGGACCTACAGGAGTAGTTCATAATTACAACAAAGTTCAAATCCAGGATGGTTCAACAATTATTTTCGATAAAAACTCACCAAAACGCCAAACGTTGCAAACTTTTACCGTCAGGTGGCCCCCTAGCTGGCGTCCAAAATGCGCGAAAGTGACTGCACAGGTAATTGGAGCTTGGAAAACAGTATTTGACAGCTGCTGGGTCCGATTTTATGATAATACAATTTCCACGGGCGATCCAATGAATATTAAAAATTGCAAAAATTTGAAACTTTGACCGCTAGGTGGCACCCCTAGCCCAATAGTGATTTTAAAAAAATTGGGATTTGAGGTTTTCATGACTGAAACAACAAAATGTGACGGGCCGCTAAGCTAATTCGTCAAAAATGAAAATCATGGGGCGTTTGATGCACCCTAATGTACATACTTCGATACAAACTGCGACACACTCTTCAAAATGGACCAGCTTCTGTATAACTGTACAATGTCGGCGGATTAGACACTTTACATCATAAACAAGTACGTTACCTTGAAAACAGCTCATACATACGTCACTTATTTCTGCTCACTGCCGATCTAAATATGTGATCCGTATGATCTATGTCTGCGCACTGGACAGGTGCTTTAGAGAGGAGCATAAGGCAAACCAGGATGCGTCCTCCAGCCATCTTCTTTATGTTCCAAACACGTTTTTTATTTTGGCATCATTGTCCTGAAGCAGACTCACCTGAGCCCAGCGCTGGGCCTGTGGTGCTGAGTATTAGCACTTAGTCTAGATCAAAACCATCATCTAAATCTGGCTATGCTTGAATTAAGCCATCCGCTTCATTACTTAAAGGCCTAGACCGCAGTTATCGTGACGCCCGTGCTCTGTAAACGGCGCGTGTCGTGAAGGGAAGAGCGCTGTGGACGCGTTGCTGCCACGGGCAGTCACGGAGGTGCTGGGCGTGAGTGGCGGACGTTATCTGATGGCCCTCTCCACCGCTCCGGTACCGGAGACGCCACCAGAAGCCAGACAGGTCACACTCGCCGCACGCCGTTGGACTTTGCTCAAGTTGGCACACCAAATAACGGTATACTTTCATAACGGTGTTGATATTTGTCACTTGTTGACTTGTCCACTTGGAACATATTTGCAGTGCTTAGCTGACGTGGAAAGAATAATCAATATTTTCTACAGAGACTTAAACAAAATTACAAGGGGCACATTTTCAGCATGGTTCGAGCTTTCTCCTCTTCTTCAACTTCTGCCCTATAAGTGAAAGCCGTGCACACAGGTCCTCACGCAGAGAACAGTTCATTCAAACTCGTGATTTGAAGTCCTTCCTGGCGTGAGTAGGGCGTGGCGTGAGTGAGAGTTATCCACGATCGCGCGCAACCATAGTGTGCCTCCTTCGCGACACAGCAACGATGTACTTGAGCACAAACGGAAGATATCTCCTAAATCGGCGCAACGCGAAACAGCAACTGAAAAAATTCCTGATGTTGTGCGTGACCGTGCCATTCGCCTCATACTTTCCAAAGCGAGAATGAAATACCGAATAAACATTTGGAGATTATCCTGTAGATAAAGGCAGATGAAAGTCTAGCGAAGGGGCCATTTGAAGAGAGCTGACACTGATCCCTGCTTTCTCACCCTACAGTGGCATCCTGATGATGCTCCTTGGACAGGCTTCCGCACTTACACGGACCTGGCGGAATGACCCCAGGTTAGAAATCAAGTGGGTTATCTCGTGTATCGCCGTGGTCGGTGAAGGTAGATAAAGAGGAGGGCATCCCAACCGAAGTATATTTCATACAGGCAGCTATCCAATAGTATATCTCACGCGCACGGAGGTGGGATAATGTTGGCATAAGAGTGCTAAAAGGTAGTGTACCACCTTTATCATGAGCTTTGAACTGAGATGTTGTTTTGTATTCTATCGATAGTACCGCGTACCGCGTAAGTATCGATAACCACTATTGACATAATTCATTTCACCCAAAGCTCTGTAAATCAAATTTCCGCACACTTTCAAAGTTCAAAATAAGTTCAAAATAAAGGGCCTTAAAGTCTAAATTATAAGCATGAAGGAGCCTCTTTCGATTTGGTTGCAACAACCTCAGCGCTCTAAATTTTAGCTGCGTGACTGAAGCGCATGTCACGTGATAAGTGATAAAACTTGCATTGCTGTCGCACCGTTGACATGCTGCGAGCGACACCCAAGCGGCCAGCTAAGTAGTTACACACTGTACTTAGGTCGACCCCAAGTGAGCCAGCCACATAACACCCTAAATTTTATGTTCTAAATTTTATGAAATATTTGTGTTCTAAATGACTGAATATGGAAACAAAATTTAGTTTCTAGACAGCCAGACTTATGTCGTCCATAAATAATCAGTTCTGGAATGTCTACAAGCCAGCTCATTTCATTTAAGGCTACACTCTATCAACTGTGCGTGCAGAAAATCGAGAAAAATTGGATGCTTACGTGTGATTTGAAACTCGAAATCACTTTTGGTCTCGGATTTTAACTATCAAATTGCTGGAGTGGAAATTATAGTGAAAGTAATTAGCAAAATATTCATAGACAACTATTGAACTTGGTGTCCAGTTGGGCCTGAGACCAAACATATAGAAACTCATCGTCAACCTCGAAGAAACTGTTATGTGAGACTTGTGTGATTTCATCGCTTTTTCTTCCAATGCTCTTTTCCCACTTCGTGTTCATTCGATCATTCGATTCGATACCTACAATTTTTCCAAGCACAGAAATACTGGGAAGCTCTCATAAGGTTTGTTTCTTTTTATGCTTTCCTCTCTCAAAGCCTTCATCCTAGGATTGTCCCTATTCAAGAAGACAATTGTGATAGTGTTAATCATCAATGTAATAGTTTAAATAAGCCAGCAACTAATTTGAAAGAGATAAACTATCATTAAATAAAATTATATACATGGAGTGTAGCTCGACTTGTTTTAGGAATACTTCAAATTAAACAGTGAACAAATAGCAACGATCAAATCAGCCATAGTAAAGGATTCTAGACCAATGTTTTCATGCCCCCTTTGTCCTATTGTAAGAAACAGCACCAGAGCGTATCTGTTTCTCTAATGAGCAGTGCAGATGATAGACAGTAGGTACGCATATATTTTATCATCATTTTTCGACATTGAAGGAAAGTAGCTGATCAGTCATGAAACTTGCGTCAATACAGTAATATAGCTGGGGATTATTACGTGGGCTATCTCGACTTTTACGAGTTGGTATGCTATGAGGGTTAACGTTTCTTATACAATATTCCTACCCTCTATAACCAGAAGCCCCAGAAAAGTTAGAACATTTGAAATCAATTAAATAATGGGCGAAGACAGAAAAAAGCACGGATGCTTTGTTTTCTGTTTTATTGTATAGGAACAACAACAAACATGGTAACAGAAAGACATAGATCAAGCTTTATGCTGGCGGCAAGCCCGTCATGACAAACACCAGCAAAGCTTAAATAAATGGAGCTACCTGAACCCCAAGGCTTTACTATTCTCAATTCAGAATAGTCGTGTTTCCCTACATAAAAGCCGGCAGTCGCTCAGCCCGCAGCGTCCTCTGCTTTCACAGTGGAGCACTCTCTTAGCTCTTTGACACACGCGTAAGTACGTCCGCGGACGGGCCATTATTGGCTAGTTTGTCTCTGTTGGCTACGGCGATGACAGGAAATGATCGGTAGCGTCAGCGGGAAGCCATCCCCCGGCGTCTTCTCGGCGGCTCTCTCCCCTCTCCATCCCAGCCGTGTTGTTCTACAGGCGCCATTTGTGCTGATGGCTCTGCCACAGTGCGGTGACATTTAGGACGGTTTCTAATGACCAGTGGTTCGACCAGCGGCCATGATCTCCACACTCATCATCAGCTGTAAAGAAATTCAGCTCATTTCTCGGTGCAGTTTACACAAGTCGGAAGGCGTCTTAATTCCGCAAAATAGATCTCGTGTTCCGTGGGAACGCCGCTCGGCCGGGGTACAGCTCCACAACAAAGTAGATCAGTGTGGCGAAAGATCACAGTATGGGCTATCCGCTGGAACGCGGGTGAGTCCGGCCAGCGGCCGCGCTGCGGACGGCGGCATCCCTCCTCTGAACTGGCGAACACAGGCGGCGCATTCCTGCCCCCGAGAGTAAACAACTGAGAACACTGGCCAGACGCCGAATGCAAACCCTGTGATAGGCGCTATCGGCCAGCGACCCGGAGCGACCCGGGCTGTTAGTCACGCAGTGTACACCGCAGCCGGCGACACTGACCGATGACCGGGAAATACGCACCCAGATCAGTCAGGATGGCGGAGGACAACATATCAGCTCCGGTGGATGGCGACGTCTAACACTGTGAATGAAAAGATAAGTCGTTTTACGGAATGTCCTTACGGCGACTGATCGGGAACAGCACAAAAGTCCATAATATTCGCACAACAGTTTGGGGGCTGTTTGTTGCTGTATTACGGAGTAGGTAGTTTTGATGTATAAGTAGGCGAAAATAGACTTTATCTGTCAAAAATACATCATTTTCGGAATATTCCCAGCCTAGAGAGTAGGATTTGAGCATAATTTGGACAATGACTGTTAGCTACTTATCTAGACGAGCTGGGCCGAGGCTGCATGTAATTGTTCTGTTCTTATTATTGAGAATACCTTGGCATTTTTGTATACGTGCAGATAAAGGTCTGTTTTAACCCGCGCCCCACCGGGGGTCCGGCGCCACCTTCGCCCCATCGGGGGCCATCGATGGCCCCCCCTCTAACTCCGAAAATATGGGCGTTAGCGCAAATCTGCAAAGTGCAATAGAAAGCTCGCGTGAATTCAGTAAGAAATTACTTTGCATGTTTTAGTGCTCAGGTCAATGGTTTGACCTCCAGAGGTCAAATTAGGTCAAGATCGGCTATTTTCACTCAAATATGCAATGATTAAGCAAACTGGGCATAACTCTTATGTCATTAGAGCTATTGAGGCCTGGTAAAGTACATTTGATAGCAAATTGCCTGTACTTTTTCCGCTATGTGGAACGTAAAGAGCTCCCGCCAGTGGTTTGACCGCCAGAGGTCACCTCGTGACCTAATATGACCTGAGGTCACGAAAGGTCAAAAAGTGACCTTGCCGTATATCAAATGAAAGCCAGTGACAAGACAAACACGATGGTGTTTGTTTCATCGCTCTAGCTCAATTAGGTCAAAAGTTATTGTCAAAATACTGTTTTTGACCTCCGGTGACGTTGGATGACCTTGGAAAAGTCAAAGGGCAAATATGACCCCTGGGATCCGTGAAAAGGTGTCCAAAAACGTTGTTCTGAGCAGTCTGAGTATTTGCAATCATTTTTGTGGCTTTTATATCATGAAATAACTTTTCCCCATGCTTTTCCAATGGGAGAGGTCGCCTCGTGACCTGACCTCAGGGCACGAAATCGAAAAATCCCGGATATACACCTTGTAGACCCTGGTGGGGTTATGAAGTGTAGGAAGTTTCAAATCGATCGACTTTGAAATGTAGCTCTTACAGAGCACTAAAGGTGAAGTGAGGTGACCTTGGTTGACCTCGTCTGGTGACCTGACCTTGGGTGACCCGGCGTAAAAAATTTCAGGGATGATGGGAAAATGATGCAGTGAGAGGTAGAGCCCTGAACCGCGGTGCTGCGCCTCGTCGTTTTTCTGCTATCCCGGAAAAACCTTAGGGGGGCCATCGATGGCCCCCCGGTGGGGCGAGGGTTAATTTATGACAGAGGTTTTGAAATTGCGACTGAACAAACGCGAAGTGCCTGCGATGTCTCCCTCTAACTCAGCAGAAAACATAATAGGGGAATCACCCTAATAGCTCTCACCTAACGAAAATTTCGAATTTATTCCAGAACAGTACGATTGACAATCATGTACATGTGTGATGTTATGATTCTATGCATTGTCTAACATCTGCTAAGACTAGAAAGTTCAAGCTATCTGTGTTGTCACAAGATAACCGTCTTTTATCGGTCTGCATTCACGCGTAATTCGAAACAGTGTGCCTATTTAAGCACACCTCGTCGCATATACATGCCTAATTATGTACATGCAATATTGATGTTTTTTTCGAGCATCAGTCCATTTTTGCATGCATTTAACAGTGGACGCTTATTGGCATGGTAATAGTCGCAGTATTTATGCCACCTACGGTCACGCTCTAACCGATTGTTAAGGACCTTGTCATAATTACTATGATTTTATCCTCCTATTTTAATTTTAACACTTGCACTGGAGAGGGGTCTAGCACTAACGTGCATTGGAGGGGGGTTCTGATAGGCCCCTAAGATCTCAGAAGCTAAGAAGCGCAGAAAAAAACGCTGTTTGGGAGTTGGGTGAAAGCTATGATGATCTACACCATGGCCGATGTTCATTGACCTAGGTCAATATCTTCTAGGTCAAACGAGATCATAAAGGTCAGATATTGGCCAAGCTGGGACCTATTGGGAAATTTGGTGATTGTGCGGGCAAGAGACGGAAATAAGCTAAATATGGACCAGGGTCATAGAAGGAAGATCGTAAATAATTAATTTTTCACACAATTTTGGGGATAAGGTCATTTTAAGGTCATTGACCTATGAGGTCATAATATGTTAGGCTACCTAGAATGTGCACTATAACTAACACTATAGCATTTTTTTGGCGGAAATGAGGATTGACCTTGACCCATGATCTTTTCCCTTGACTTTTGACCTTGTCCTTTATATTGAGCTACCCAGAGGTGCAGAAAGTATACTGGCTGTCACAAACTCAATGAGACGTATGCCTCCTCTGTCACACAAAGCTGGAAATAATAATTTTATACTTGAATACTATTTCCAATATGCTGAATGTCATCTACCTGTCTCTTACTTTTGCAACGGACAAGGTTCAAGCACCAAGCCATTACCGCATGCAAGTAGTAAACTGTGTTTTCATTTTTAGATCATGTTTATGTTTTGGAAGGAAAATTTCCAATTATGGATCATTGTTTTCAGTATTGGGATCATAACTATTATTGGAAACTCTGACTGAGTTTCCCCAATGACATGCATTTCCCTTTTTGAAGAAGTTTCCATTTTTGCAAGGAGTGTTCCCAATTATGGTATATTTCCCCATGATTAAATGTGGCAATTATGAAAATTATTATTGGGAACTAATCTATAAATGGGAGCGTACACCTACACACAATTGGGAACCCTGATCACAGCTTCCCCCCACCCCCACTGAACTTCTATCTCACATATCAACAAAAGGGACAAAAATGTCAATGTCAACATAGGATTTGGATCTACCTAAAATGTGTTGGTAAAGTGGACCTTAGGTAGCATTTTTATAGCCAGATCAAATGCTTAAGATTTTACCCCAACACCTGATTATCACCTGCCTGGTCGTTCCTTCTTGCAGTAAAAACTCTGAGGCAACTACCCTGCATAGATGTAAAATTATGTCGATTGGCCTAATATGTACAGAGGTATTGGAAGTCTCATATCAAAGAAAGATCCAGTGTATAAGTCAAAATCCTGTTTTAACTCCAGGCAGTTCAGGTCCTGTGTGTTGCTTACTACCACTGGTAGTAAGCAACACACCCCCAACCAGCATTTTTCAAAGTCTCTTTCTTTCTGAGATTTTCTGTGATTTTCTGAGATGAGAAGGGGGTCTACTAGGCCCCCTCTAGTGCATGTTAGTGCCAGGCCCCTCTCCAGTGTGTGTTTTAACACTTTGTGGAGGACTGCATTGGCACACATTTGCTATCTGTACAATATTGACATGATAATTTGATCATGAAATCTCACCTGAATTACTGTTGTTGCCAGTCTGTTGCTGGCGCCAACTCTCCCAACTTCCTCCAGCTCCAAATCTACCTAACCAATCTTGATCTAGGGCACAAATGGTGAGGCACAAGCAAGCTAAGGAATGAAAAACCAAGTTTGATGTGTGAAAGTGCATCAGTATCAAAGTAGCCTACATTCATCTTAGATTAGCCATGGGCAGCACTATTTATTCCAGCTAGTTTTAGCCTGCACTTATCTCAGACATACCTAATAAATATGCCCTCAACAGAAGTAGCTTCCCACTTGTTCAAATTTTTGGCAGGCTCTACATCACACAAACATTGCGAACTTGTCTTGTCGCTGTTGCGTAGTTTAGGTAGAATTGCTGCCAAGCTATGTTTATTTCTTTCACTCATTTAGTACTTTTCCTAGTAGCTTTTAGGCGTACTTGATACTAAATTCAAAGAAATAGGGACCGCTAAATCGAAGATACTCAAACTTTAAATATTATTTAACCTGACAAAATGGACAGAGAAGTACTTGATAACGTATCTGCGTTATCTTTAATACCTTAAATATGCCCACAATCATGTATTTCTTGAAAAAATTGACTGTCACATTTCGGGCATCTAGGCGACAACTTTCTGGCAACTACTAACAGTCAGCACCATTGGGCTGCATGTTAAAATCTGGCAACTGTGACAGCGGTTTTCGGGTTTTCTGCAGCGGGGGTCTCTCGTTTTAGTAGAAACTGAACACAGTACCAATATTGTAGCACTGATGGTGCGCTGTGCAATTGAAGGACAGAGTTGCTAAATTAAAATATTCGCTACACGCTTCATTCTGTATTTCGAAAATGTGTGTTTGATTTTGAACCATACTGTCACGATCGCTATTTTGTCACACTTATGCACCTCGACTATCATAAATGTGTCACAAACTCCAGTAGCCGAGTTGGCAAGTTTCTGCACCTCTGGAGCTACCTTAACTATGACGTCATAGCAAAATATACGTCAGACCGGGTAACACCATTTTAACGGAAGCAATGGGGTCAATGACCTTGAAAGTGTTGATATGACCTTGATCTGTGACCTTTGAACTTGACCTTGACCTTCATGTGAGGTGCTCTTGACTTATAATTCGGGTTATATGGCGTTATGACGTCATCACTCGGTCTCTAATGCATGCGAACTGGTCCGACTGCGGGATTATGGTGATGTCTGACTTTGAAAGCGTATAAGTAAAAAACTGTTGGACTGATTCTCAAAACTCCTTCACCAATCTACGCACCATTAACACGCTCATTGACGGGGGTCTGAACCATCTTCGCTTTGACGGGGGAGGGGGCGGGTACCCGCCACCTCCCCCTGAGATCTCGAGAACCGCGCTAGGTAGCGAAAAACGGTAAACGGCGTTGGATAGCCCATTCACTTCTCCATCGAAAATATTTGGCCATTTTTTGGTCAGGTCACATTCAAGGTCACTAGAGGTCAAAACATGCCGTCATAGGGATAACATGGAAATGAAGTTTTTCGGTCATTACATCTGAACAAGTAAAGATAGAGCAAAACAATCTAAACTGTATGAATCCTCGCAGCAAGCCAAATCGAATGATATACAATATGAACTCGCTAGGTTAAATCAATGATTTGACCTGACCTGAGGCCAGGTCAAGGTCAGATTGGGCAAAATGCATATCATTAGAACTGAAATGACGTGGCAAATCTAATGCTGTTTAAATAAACGCTCTAGCTCTATTCATTACTGAGTTATTCAGATAAAACCATTTTTCCCATGTATTTCCAATGGAGTGGTCATGGCTTGTACCTGACCTTAGGTGGTCATCGATATCCAAAATACCGGAACATGTTTTAGAGAACTTGGTGGGGCCATCGTGTGATATGAGTTTCAATCGGATAAGTTCACCCTGTTCCGACTTATGCTATCTTAAACTTTTTTTGAGGTCAGGCCACTTGACCTGCACTGGTAACCTGACCTGAGATGACCTAACCTTAAAATTTTGACACAAGTTGTAAAAGTTATGAGGAAAAAGGTATGCCAAGTGCGGCGGCGCTACGCTCCGCCGTTTTTATGCTATCTACGAAAAACCCGAGGGGGCGGATACCCGCCCCAGTCAATGCGCGTGTTAAATTCTGTCCATGTGGCCGAGGATCGTTTTTCGGCTATAAATGGTTCTCCGGCCATCTCGGAAAATAGGTGGTAGGGCCTTCGAGGCCCCCTTCAGTGCGCGTGTTAAAGAATGATAATGAGCGATTCAAAAAGGTTTAAATCAACCTTGACTTGCCATCTTAAAAAAGTATCTGCTTGCTTGGCATAAACAAATGTGTTTCACCGGTGTTAACCAAGAGTTAGTGAGGCTTCGGGAATAATTCTTGGGTTCAAAAACAAATATGCTAAACCTCGACCAACTCTCCCGGCCAGCAGGTACAGACTACCTATTTTAATATCGCCTTATACATTGAGCACCAGTGAGAGGATTAGTGAGAGGCCCAAACCTCTGGTCTACTTGATTGTAAAATGAGCATGCTGCTCTTACAAAAGGTTCCAGCAGGGAATAATATACCTACATCGGTACTATTTTTTATAATATGTATGTTGACATACCTCCGGTGAGTGATGGAACAATACACTGAGGAAAATTTCCCCATGTATTGTCTTGAAGTGCCCGGACTTTTAGACTTTTTCCTCTGAGAAGTATGCGCTGCGGATTTGGACATCCTTCCTGAGAACGGGTGCGCAGCAAACTGCTTGCAGAATAATACCAACTGAGTTTCATCGCTGAGCCTCTATCAAAACACACAAGTTGATGAGACAAGAAGCCGACTATGATTTGAAGTGAAGATTCAATTTCATATTTCCTTCCTCGCCAACTAAAAACTTTTTTAAACAAATTTATCGAGTTCTATTGAGCCAGCAACAATCAACTAAACAATCACGAAACCCAGTTCAGAGCCTCCGGTAATAGTTCCTTCGTCCTCGCACTTCTCGTCAGACTGAGATGCCAGATTTCCGGGTTGGTAGTCATCTCTCGCGATGATGATCGGTCCCAGGCACATTGACGATGTCACGGTGGAACACTATTTCCGCGACCTCATGACTGGATTTGGACAGAGCGACACTTTCCAGTCACGGCGCTGATGCCCCATTGGACACGCTTTTGCGCCTGCCGCGATCAATTCGAATGTTTTCAAACTGAGCCTGCCGAGGGCATGCGCGAAAGTTTGCGGATCTGAATGGAACACCGAATAATATAGGTAACCATTCGAAAAAAACTTTAAGTTAATGCAATGTCATCGAGCCCGCTTCAGCGTCTTCTTGAACTGGTTGGAATAATGTCCACAACTACCGAAGGTATCTAAGCGGTAAACATGTGGGCGAAGTTTATGAGCCATTATCTAATATCCAAAGCCATCGAAGTAGGGTAATCTTGCAGGTCTATGATTCAGTTTTACTATATTCTGAGTCCGATTTACTACAGCAAATATCGAGTCTTTGGTAAGCTGCCCATCCAGAAGGGATATGCTCTTGAGTATCTAGCCGATTTTTATACACAAATGATGCGATTAGGCTGCCGACGGCGGAGCTGGCTACGGTCGCACACCACAAAATATCGATCGGCACGTCTCGGACGTGCTCACACAGCGATAAAGTTCGGGCCCGCTGTCATGTATCTAGCTCATGGCCGCCGGGAAGAGGGATGCGCTCCCACGGTCCTGCGGTCCGCACACACATTTCTGCCAAGAACGTGGCCGAGCCTTAACGCGCGCATTGACAGGGGGTGGGCGGGTACCCAACCCCAATCGGTTTTTTAAATTAGAACAAAAATGGTGGCGCATAGCGCCGCTGTACTTGATGTACCTTTTCATTTTACAACCTTTAGCAAATTTTAAGGTGGGGTCATCTAAAGTCAGGTCACCAGTGCAGGTCAAGTGACCTGACCTAAAACAAAATTTAAGATAGTTTAAGCCAGAACTGGGTGACCTTATATGATTGAAATTCATGTCACATAGTGAGCCCACAGATTTCTACGAAATACATAACGGTATTTTTATATCGATGACCTAAGACAAGATACGAACCATGACCTCTCTGTTGGAAAATAAATAGGAAAATGGTTTAAACTGAATAAATTGGCAATGCATAGTTGTAGAACGTCTATTTTAACCCGCACCCCGGTGGGCCTCCGAGCCACCTTCGCCCTGGTGGGAAGGGGGGTGTTTGAATACCCCCTCGAACTCGGCCCCTATGAGGGATAGCAAAAAACGAGAAAAACTTGTGGATAGC
The DNA here is from genome assembly GCA_034440635.1 of Lepas anatifera. Lineage (NCBI taxonomy): Eukaryota > Metazoa > Arthropoda > Thecostraca > Lepadidae > Lepas > Lepas anatifera. Next base: position 84,222 of record JAOTON010001851.1, on the reverse strand, counting down.
TAATACAAATTTATGAAGAAGCTACATTAGTCAACTTTTCGCTCAGGTCAATATTGAGGTCATGTCAGGCCATAGAAGGTGGCATTTGAAGTAAAGTTTTTGGCCTCTAGAATCTGACAGATTTGAGTTAGAATAATTTTGTAGGCACCATTCGCTTCATCCCGTCACGGAAAATCGAATGATGTATAATATGACTATATTAGGTCAAAACACAAAGTTGCCTGACCTCCGGTCAGGTCATGGTCATTTTTACCCTAGCATAGTCAATTTACATATCAATCGACTCGCAATAACAATCCAAACGCAATGGTGTAAGAATAAAGGATGTATCATCATCTCATACAAAGTTATTGACCTAAGTCTGAAAACTGCTTAACTAGCCCCAGATGACCTCTCAGAGGTTACAGGTCACAAATTGCACCATGGAGCTGGAAAGGGGCCCAGGATACTAAGATTTGGAGAATATGAAGGTATTCTTAGCTGTTTCTACACTAACACAACCCAAATTCTGTTTTTTTCAATGTATTTCCAAAGGAGAGGTCATGCTCCGTACTTGACCTTAGGTCATCGATATGAAAAATCACTGGATAAATTTCGTAGTACTCGGTGGACTTAGTATGTGGTATAAGATAAAATCCGATAGAGTCACTCATTTCTGACTTATGCCACCTTAAACTTTGTTGGAGGTGAGGCCTCAATACAGCTTGAAAGGTCTGAATATTTTCATTTTTCAAAATGGAAAAGTCCATGGAATAGTAGTCAAATAAAAATATCCACTATATCTTTCCAAATTTTCCACGTATGTTAAAACTTGGCAACGGTTTTGTGTCTAGTGGTTAGGTACAAAATCTGCTGTCTTTGCTCTTCCAAGAAAATTTTTAAGTCTTCTAAACTAATATTAGCCATCTTCATTCCTGTTTCAAAGGTCCAGAAGCGCTGCCTACCTTTATTATAATTCTGGATGGCTTGGCTGCCTTTTGCGACTTTTCACTGATGGTCACAGGTGGTCCTGCAAGCAGTGGCGGATCCAGGGAAACATTTTGGAGGGAAGGGGGTTAGAGGGGTGACCCCGTGCAATTGCTTCGGAACAGCCTCCGCCTATACATGAACTATAGACACTTTGAAACTTCAGGGGGCTTGAGCCCCCTTAGCCCTCCCCTTGTATCCGCCACTGCCTTTCATGTGAATTTAAGCATCTCTCTCATCCTTCATCACCACTTTTAGAGAATTACGGCCTCCTTAATAGGTTAGGTTGTCGTTAGTTTCAGCGTTTATTAATTATTTGGAGTTCGGTACCCGCTATTTTGCTTGTTTTTCGTTATGATAACCGCAACCACAACTCCGCTACATGGATCCGCAAGCAGTGGAATAGCAGACTTAGCAGACCGCCCGGCTACGCTTAAAACTGACGGAGGGTTTATCGTTTACTGCTGAGGAATGATACCCTTATTCCATTCATTCAGTTACCAAAATCAAGCAACTGATTATTTAAGCACATGTCCTGACAGGAGGCCATGCTAGTATCATGATTTGCAATGCCTGTGCGGCAGTTCTATTACTTCTATACGTCGAGCCAATTTGTCGTTCCCGATCGTTTTTTATACAATTAACCAGGTTTCGGCTCTTTTTTAGTGGCGAATACCTGTAATTACTAGCTTATGTTGCTGATTGGCATAAACATAGTTTTTACCGGTATCTTTCCCTCCCTCTTCTGCACCTACATCCACATCTTCATCCTCACATATTTCGCGACTTCGTTGGTGCGTAAATAATTTTGGCGCCACAACGGCCCTGGTGGCGAATTCACATCAAACGGCCACGGTTTTCCTCCTTCTGCCGGTATGGCGCGGCGGGTGGTTGTCTGCTAATTCACCGTAATCAAATGAAAGTTATGATTATGGCTGTGGCCAGGCCGGCTAGCGTTCGGAGCGGGCTGGCTGGCCGCGTTTCTCTGCGCCGCTGCCCCGCGGCCAGCAGTCATTACTCGCAATCAACTCATTTACAAATCAGGCGTGTCTGCCGGCAAAAAACACCTCGACTGGCAAATGCGCCGGCATCTACACAGCGTCCGACACTAAAACACCAGTTAGACTTGATCTCAGCGCCGACGAGCCGATGCCACCAGTGACCTTTACGAAATGCACAGGGTGCAGTTGTTAGGAGCTGGCGCGCCGGGAGGCTGGGTTGACGGTGGCGCTGCCGGCCCCAGTTGCCACACAGAAGCCGCCGAGAAGCAGACCGTCTCAGAAAACCACAGCCACGGCTGCGGTGGTGGAACGTGGAGCTCGCGGGTCAAATAACGCACCCCACCGGCATCAGTGCGCGGCATGAATGTTTGGCGAGCACGCGGTCTGAATCCAACACAAGGCCATGTCTGCAGTGGTGGCGCGAACTTTCTCAGCACCCTGAATGGCGCATACGAATGCTGGGCAGCTTACATTGAGCTGTTTTACGCGGGCTGATTATTTTGATTAACTAATTTTTGGTGGGTTACAGACGCTTAAACTGCTGAGGTCATATGACGTCGGAGGGGAAAGAGGGTTGATCAATGCTTGAGCTAGGGCAAGGTGTTAAATCCTGCCGCTGGGTGGGCTCGAACCTATGACATCCTGTACATACAGAATGTCACCGGGAAAGCCAAGTGGTCGCGTTAACCGACTGCGACATTCAGGCCCCGGCTATGGTGATTAGACGTGCGTCGACTGCTTTTTCCTCGGGCTTATCACACCACAGACCAGTTGTTGTAACGGTGTAAAGTGAGAAGTACGGAGGCGCTAACACTGTGCTTTAGGGTCCGCCACCAGGTCTGGTGTCGCTGCTTTTGCTGACTGGACTGCTGCTGCCTGCTTCTGGAGTTCCTGCGACGAAGTAATTCGAGCCTCGTCGCTGGTACCAGTCCTCCCGATTTGTTTTCACAGCTGGCTTGTAAATATTATCACCATTGAACCGTGTTGGCGTTGGATTCTAGGATCCCGGCCGCATGGTACCTCTGCTGCTCAGTCCCAGACCACGCTTCTTTCTTTACTTTCTATATCACTCTTCGGCCGGAAACCCGAGCGGTGGCTTTTAGCCGGGGTGACCTAACGTGTTGGACCTCGCGTCCTTGGGTGAGGGGTTTGACTGAACCTATCGCTCCTACATTGCCAAAATACCCAGACCGCAAGGCCTTTCTTTCTGTCATCCTCGCTTAACAAGTGCCCACGTGGGCCTGCGAACAACCTTCGCCCTGGTGGGGGGCGTTTGAACACCCCCTCGAACTCAGCCCCTATGCGGGATAGCGAAAAAAACGAGAACGCTGGTGGATAGCTCATACAAATTTATGAAAAAACTATATGTGTGTCACTTTTTGGATCAGGTCAATATTGTGGTCATGGCAAGTCAAAGAAGGTGGCATTTTGAGTAGAGTTTTTGGGCTCTAGAATCTGACCGAGTTGAGTTCGAATCATTTTTATGCACCATTCGCTTCCTCTTGTCATGGAAAATCGAATGATGTATAACATGACCATTAGGGTGTTTCAGCCCACTATAGTAAAATTGTGTTTGTTTGGAACGAAGTCATATCGACTTTCCCCAGCTCTATACGTAAAACTGAATCGATTGACACCCTTAAAAGCAAAATAAAAGGATATTTAGAGGTCCCGCACTTTTATCACCAAAAACCATTACACTTGAAAGAGGCGCATTCTTTCTTGGTGCGCTTGGGTAGAGCCATCCGATGGAGTTCCACCACCTGGAGCAGGTACTGCTTCTGCTTCTCGTCCTTGACGAATCCGTTGAATCTCTTGATGAGGGTGATCTCCCTTTCCAGCTGTTTTTGTCTTGAGTCGAAAGTTAAAGTCGTTGTGGCGTCCCATTTGATATAATGATCTTTCCCATATGTAGAAGGAGTATCGCAACAGATTCGACGCATATGTTCTAAATTCAACGTAAGAACATATTTTAAGCCACATCAAACGATCAAACAATTACTGGTCAAACCAAATGACAGGATAGACAACCGGAAAAACCAGGCCCAGTATACAATATGGAATGTAATGACTGTCCAAAAATATACATGTGAGAAAGCAAAAGGATGATGGAAGTCCGACAAGACGAACACCGAAAATCTCGACAAAAACTAATCCGAGGGTCAATTGACGAGAGAGCAGCGGAGGCCACAGCGGAACATTCATTCAAGAAGGATCATTATAACAAATGGGACGCCATAACGACTTTAACTTTGGACTCAAGACAAAAACAGCGGGAAATAAAAGAGGCAATTTACATCCAAACCACCACGGAACCAAACATGAATAGAAATATCGGCAAAGTTACCATCTTCTCTGGATTTTTGGATCTCTTAAAACGCCAGCCAAACAAGAGATTGAATTGAAAAATAACACGTGTTTAGAGCGAATAATTCTAAAATGATTCGTCATGTTCATAGCTAAGATTGTTTTTTTCAAAGTGTACCCTGTCTTCGTGTTTTTCGCTTAGTTAGTTCATGTCATAGTGTTATCTTCATCTCCCTTGGAAACGGGGGCGGGATGCTCCCGAAACCAGTCGGGTTTTATACTCCGGCTAGTCATTGTAATAAATGTTTTACTTGATTTGAAGAATATTTCAGATGTGAAATAGAAAACCAAGCAAAAGAAAACCAGCGCCAGTATCAGTGTGGAAATGTGTACATTCATAGGCGTAGGAACAGGGGGGGCAGGGGGTCATAGCCCCCCGCCCAATATTCTTGATTCTTAACCCTTAACCCTATGGCGCTGACTGGAAAGAAATGACTTCCAAATGCACCTTGGCCTCCCGAATATTCTGGACGTTCCTACGCTTATGTGTACATTTGAATACATTTGATAAAAAAGCTGCAAAAGTGCGCGACCTCTAAATATCATCGAAATACATGGAAATTTCGCACAGAAGCTTGTAAGCAGATGAGGTTTGAGGGGAACATCGATATGCGTCGAAATATTGCATTTTGGAACAATGAAACACCCTAATGACCATACAAGGTTAAAACACAGAAATGACCTGACCTCAGAACAGGTCAAGGCCACGTTTTAACCTAGCATAGTCGATATGCACATAAATCGACTCACAATAGCAATACAAACCGTTTTTTGTGCCGCCGAAAAAAACCGAGGGGGTGTTCAAACACCCTCACCGGGTTGAGGGTTAATAAAAGTGGGGCCTACCTATACCCTCCCCCTGGTTTTGCCTATGCAAAGGTGCCACGATACATGCCCGTAGAACACGTCCTTTTATTCGCATTCGCATAGGCCCAGTTAGGACCCATTAACACGCGCCCCGCTGGGCCTCCGAGCCACTTTCGCCTTGGAGGGGGTGTTTGAACATCCCCTCGAACTCGGCCCGTATGCAGAATAGCGAAAAAATGAGAAGGCTGGTGGATAGCTGATACAAATTCGTAAAGAAACTATAAAATCACTTTTTTGGCTCAGGTCAATATTGAGGTCATGACAGGTCAAAAAGTGGGATTTTCAGTATAGTTTTTGGTTTCTAGAATCTGACAGAATTAAGTTAGAATCATTTTGTACCATTCATTAGAATCATTTCGTACCATCATTTTGGCACCATTCGCTTCCCCTCATCACGGCGAATCAAATGGTGTATACTATGACTATACTAGGTCAAAACACAAAAATGGCCTGACTTCAGGCCAGGTCAAGGTCAATTTTTGACCTAGCATAGTCGTTATACATATAAATCGACTCGCAATAACAATCTAATCACAATGGCATCAAAATAAAAGCTGTATCGTAATTTCATGCAAAGTTATTGACCTAAGCCTGAAAACTGCTTAGGTAGCCCCAGGTGGCCTCTCAGAGGTCACAGGTAAAAATTACAGCATGAACCTAAGGGCCCAAGATACTATGATTCGGAGAATATGAAGGTATTCTCAGCTGTATCTACACAAATACAGCCCAATTTTTGTTTTCCCCATTTTTTCCAATGGAGAGATCATGGTCCGTACTTGACCTTAGATCATCGATCTGAAAAATCCCGGAATACTTTTTTGTGGAACTCGGTGGGGCCATTATGTTTCATAAGTTTAAATCTGATCGATTAGCCCATTTATTACTTATGCCTCCTTAAACATTTTTGGAGGTGAGTTGACTTGACCTACGACCTAAGATGACCGAACCTTAAAATTTTGGAAACGGTTGCGAAATTGATCAAAGACAAGGTGTGCCAAGTTAGGTGGCGCTTGGCGACGCCGTTTTTTCGTGCCACCGGAAAAACCGAGGGGGTGTTCAAACACCCACACCGGGGCGAGGGTTAACCCGCGCCCCAACGGGGGTCCGGCGCCACCTTTGCCCCACGGGGCATCGATGGCCCCCTCTAACTACGGAAATATGGGGGTTAGCGCAAATCTGCAAAGTGTATTAGAAAGCTTGCGTGAATTCAGTACGAAATTACTTGCATGTTTAAGGGATCATGTCAATGGTTTGACCTCCAGAGGTCAAGTTAGGTCACGATAGGCTATTTTCGCTCAAATATGCAATGTTTAAGAAAACTGTACATAACTCCTATGCCATTAGATCTATTAAGATCTAGTAAAGCACATTCGATAGGAAAATGTCAGACCTTTTTCGATATGTGGAACATAATGACCTCCCACCAGTGGTTTGAGCTCCAGAGGTCACTTCGTGACCTAATATGGCCTGAGGTCACGAAAGGTCAGACAGTGACCTTGCCGCATATCAAATGAAAGCCAGTGGCAAGACATACATGACGGTGCTTGACTCAGTGCTCTGGCTTAGTTTAGTCAAAACCTATTTTCAAAATACCGTATTTGACCCCTGGTAACCTTGGATGACCTTGGAGAAGTCAAAAGGAAAATATGACCCCTGGGATCCGTGAAAGGATGTCGAAGAACGCTGTTCTGAGCAGTCAGAGCATTTGCAACCATTTTTATGACTTTTAGATCATAAGACAGTTTTTCCCCAACCTTTTTCAATGGGAGAGGTCACCTCGTGACCTGACCTCAGGTCACGAAAATTGAAAAATCCCGGATATACACCTGAACCTGGAGGGGTCAGGAAGTGTAGCAAGTTTCAAATCAATCGACCGAGAAATGTAGCTCTTATAGAGCTCAAAATTTGAAGTGAGGTCATCTTGGTTGACCTCGCCTGGTGACCTGACTTTGGGTGACCCGGGGTATAAAATTTCAGGGATGGTGGGAAAATGATGGGTTGAGAGATAGAGCTCTCAACCGGGGTGCTGAGTCTCGTTGTTTTCCTGCAATCCCGAAAAAAACCATCGGGGTGGCCATCGATGGCCCCGGTGGGGCGAGGGACCTATGAGGCTGTATCATCCACATATGCCCCTGATAGACCCTGAAGAGACCCCTGCCTTCCATCCGTTTAGCACCTCATCCTAGTGGCTGATTCAGCCTAAGATACTTCCTTCACATATATATATATATATATATATATATATATATATATATATATACTTTTTGGTTGTAAAGCCCACGACCACTGCTCCGCTCCTCCACTATAATGACTCTCCAAATGGTAGCGGAGTAGGTGTAACGGCTTCCGTATCCACAAAGTATCAAAGTAGCGGGCAGCGGGCTCAAAATATCTAAAAAACGCTACCACTATCGACAGCCTGATAAAAGAACCACTACTACCTGAAAATAGTGGATGAATATTTATATATAAATAGGGGATGCCGATTGCACGCTGACTTTGGATTTTTTACGAATTGTGTGGGCATTGACACTTTGAAACCTGGCAGAAGGAAAAATATTCCCTATACATCAGTAACCCGTTTGATTCTGGCTTCTTGTTTTCTTCTGCTCATGTTCGTGATAACCTTTTAAGATCATGTCAGAAGTGGAGTGAGCAAGAACTTGTTTTTGGACGAGAAATGGGGTAGCCGGTCACTCCTGGGCTCCGTGCACTGGCGGCGACGGCCTTATATAACGGTCAGGAATTAGTGCGTTACGCCTGAGCAGGTGGATAGTTCATCCACATGTGGCTGCTCATAAATTGAAATTGCTGGAAAGAAATGCAATCGTTTAACCACTCAGTGTTGCTTTTAATGCACAAAGTTATCTAGTAATGGCTGAGAGGAGCGGGTCGTGTCGACGACATCAATTGCGAGTGTTGATGGTGACAGCGGTGCTTAAACAATCAACCTGCCCACAAAGGTAGTTCGCAGCCACGTACACTCGCATGGAGGCCAAGGATCCGCTCGGTCGGAACCGCTGCTTTCAGCATCCCACGTAATTCATGCATAATCTTCGATCTGCCAGTTAAGCCGGATTGGACCTTGACTGCTGTGCGAGTCGGCAACCGAGCCGCCCGAGCAATACGCAAAAGAGAAAGGCTTGTAGAGTTGCATGAATGTTGCAGAGAGCTGGGATCAACAGAAATTCCCTTTCTTTCAGCGTGGGTGTGTCGTTCGTCGGTCATTGAAAAGGCCTCATCGCATGCAGAGGATCCTTTCACATTGCACGTGAGATGACGCAGGGTCGGTCACTAACGAGGCTATGGCACCCCGGTCATTATTTAATTTGGCTGACACGACCGTCGTGCACGCGGTCTTTACCGGTCAGGAAGTCACACGGTCCCGCGCGGGGACGCCGGCGTCTCCCATTGGTGCTGGCCGTCTCACCGCCCCCGGACACAGCGGCCAGCTTTCATGGTGGATAGCCAGGTCAAGGGTCAGGCGAATCAACGCCGTGGTGCGATATCGGTCAGCGCTTAAATGGGCTTCTGCAAGGTGATGAATGCGAGCGTGCATTAGGTGATTAGTATGGTTGGTCACGTCAATGTCACTGTGTCACTGTGTCGTGTCAAGGAATTCAACATAGCCGGCCCAAAATTTACCAGATTTTCCCACCGCTGTGAAGATTTTATGACTCGTTTAGAAAACATCGCGGCTATTGTGGTAGTAGCTCTGGCGAGCTTTTACAACACTGGTTTTTGGCCGTGCTTCCCTCGCGGCCGAGGCCGATGCATTCTCCGATGGTGGCAGGTTACGGCATTCCTGTCAAATTAGGCGGCCTCGGAGTCGAACGGGCATAATCAATCTGGCCCGTAAACACATGCACTGCTGAAAGCCCCAGTTTCCGTCGGCGCTCTAGAATGGGGCGACCGTTTTGTTGTGAAGCGCTGTAGATGAGAAAATTACTGGTGAGGTGTTGAAGCAACCATTTAAGTGGGTTCAGACCTACTCCACTCCGGCTTCGCCGCGCCATCTACATTGTGTCCCGGTAATTTCCATCGGCTATAACGGGTGCGATAATGCACAGCTTTCACTAGGTGCCGTCTACCCGCCGCAACACCATCAAAATAACACACAACGACGCAGAGGTCTACTTTCAGTGCCCCTACACGTGTTCGGATACGGGTGTTGAAACCTGCGAGCGTTTCTCCCGCCAGAGTTCACTTTTGACCGATTTTGAACAAGCCGTCCACTGATGACGAGAGTGATTTAGGTGTCGGCGACCGACAAGGGACCTCTCTGGCCCCCACTGGGCAGCAGCCGCCGCGACACGGCGAAAGCTAAAGCTAACCAGTCTCAGTCGGAACTCGACGGAAGGTAATCCGACGTTCCCCGTCAGTAACGCGGCCAAGTACGCGCCCCCCACATGGTTATAAACCTGCAGACAACGTGAAACACGGCAGGCCATTTCGGGTGCCAGCTTTATGTGCGCCTTGAATGCAATGGGAGATGGATCGATTTGACCTACGAGAAAGCTGAGCGCACTATGGGTAAAGTTATTATTGGAGGTGATTGTAAATCAGCATGCCAGGCGGGGCGCTGGCTGGGCGCGGCAAAAAGACACACCGACAAGACACAAAACGAAAGGATGGGAATGACACTCTAATGCATTGGCTTAGTGGGGGCTCTATAAACAATACATTGAAGAACAAACGAAGAAAGCCCGGGTAATGATGTTTGTTGGCTGCGGAGATGTATGGGCGGCGTTAGCGGCACACAATGCCAGCCGCTCGGGCGTGTTGGCAAACGAACGCATCCGACGGCGGAGGTGCGCCGTCATTGGAAGGCCAGGTACTCCCGTGCTCCTCAGGGGACTCGGCTCATTCGAGCATGCTGGTTCGTGTATGTGTGTGTGTTGAATGGGTGGTGTACTCGGTCTTGCATACGGACTGTAGTGTGAAGTAGGCAGTTCGGCTAATTTTTGGTTTAGTGTCCACTCTCCGCTGCGGGTAACTTGCAGTCTGTCTCAGACATGCTTTCCATCTCATCTCTAGTGTCTCGGCCATTTTGCCTGTTAACACGCGCGTTGGAGAGGTGTATGGAGTCGACGCGCAGTGGAGGGGGGATCCTGAAGTGCCCCCTAAGATGTCGGAAACCAAGAGTGTTAGAAAAACGCCCGTTAAGTGGTGTGTGAAGACAATAGTGGTCTATCTTATGACAGTTTTTCATTGACCAATGTCAATATCGTCAAGGTCAAACAAGGTCGTAAAGGTCAAATCTGAGCTGTACTGGAGACCTATTGGGAAATGCCGTAATTATGCGAAAAAGTCGGGGATACACCAAAAGCGGACAACGGTCATAAAGGGAAGGTCCCACAAAATGTTCTCAGGAATTTTGAGGTCAAGGTCACTCAAGGTCAGCGACCTATGACGTAAAAATGTGACATATTCCCAATCATACAAAATATAACTTACAATACAGCAGCCTTTGAGAGGGAAATGAGGGTTTGACCTTGAAAAGACCTTTGACTTTGACTTGTGATCTTGACTTCGACCTAAAGTAGCCTTAGATATGAATTCATAGCATAGCATACCTATGTCATACTGAATAATGTCATCTGACCCAGAATAATGGGGTCAATAACCTTGACCTTCTTGTGGGTTGACCTTGATAGATAACCTGACTATATGACGTTATGACGTCATCACTCGGTCTACAGCGCAGGTGAATTGGTGTGACCGCGCGATTGCGACTGTCTCAAAATATAGTTCTGACTTTGAAATCCTCTCAGTCAGAAAATTATTTAGCGATTTTCAAATTATTTCACCAATTGACGTGCTCATGAATTCTCTCAAATGTGGCCCAGTAGCGGTTTTCCGGCTGCGGATGGTTCTCCGGCCACCTTGGAAAAATAGCTGGGGCACTCAAGGGCCCCCTACACTGCGGGCGTTAAGAGTGTAAGGATTTTATGAAAATTGAATTGCATTCACATCATTGATAAGTGAGGATAGGAAAATGAGCCGGAAAACTGATTACAACGTTTTTTGACAATTTTTGGGGGAAGACTCCATTGCTGTTTCATTTTTCTCTCCTATTTCTAACACAGCTCGAAATTTCGAGAGGAACGAGCAATAACTGACAGGAGGCCTACGGTGCAGTCCCCAGCCGGCTAATCTCCTCGTAAATGTAACGAAATCTATACTAACGTGTCAGCTTTGCAACATTTTTTACACATCCAATTAGATAAGCTGCTGTCAATCACTGGTGGCAAGAACTGAGCCAGGGACATAGGCGGATACAAGGGGGGCTAAGCGGCTCAAGTCACCCCCGAAATGTCTGAGTGTCTATAGTTAACCCGCCCCGGTGGCGGTACGAGCCACCGCCTTGGTGGGGAAAGACCCCCACGATTCAAAACAAGAGGCTAGAAAAACAAAAGCAATCAAACTCTCAAAATATACAAAACGTCATTTTCTTGTCAGGTCAATATCAAGGTCACCAGAGGTCAAAATATCAAAATCTAATATGAGGTGTACTAAGAAAACCCATATATCAAAACTATGATAGCTAGAAACATTTTCAACACCATTCAGCTCTTAGATCGCTTCATACAGTGGCATTCATTTTCGTGTCAGGTCAAAGCCTAGGAGCTACAGGTCACCAGATATTGGGCATATTCTGAATGCCAAGCCACCCAGCATAAGGGCGTTTACTTTTCCTAATAGCTTCCAAACCAAACAAGATACAGCCATAGTTTATGCACCAATACAATCCTCTCGTCAATACAAATCGAATATATATAATATTCTATGCCAGGCAAATGTAAAATTACCTACCCAGTCAACAGACCCAACTACCTGGTATAGTCATGATATATATCATTTACTTCAGTGACTATACAAACACTTGGTACAAAATAAAACCATCTTATTTATTCAAAATTTATAAAAAAACACAAAAAATCTTATTACCAAGGTGACCTTTAAAGGTAACAAGTCAAAATTTTGGCATCAGCTTCAGAAATGGACTAAGACAAGTCCAACCATGTTAAGTTGATTCCATCCATACTACAAAAAGCTCATTGTATTTCCCCATGTATACAATGGGAGGTCATGCTCGCACAAACCTTAGGTCACCAATATAAAAATCCCAACAAATGTTTACTCCGGGCAATTGTAAGTTCAACGATCGAAACCCTTCTTTAGTTATGCGGTCCAAGTATTTTGAGGTGAGGTCACTTCACCTGGCCAGTACCACCATAACCTACCAAATTTCGGAAAATGTAAAAAAGAAGAACACAGACAAGTTGCGCCTCCTGTTTTGGTCACTCGAAAACCCGAGGGGTCAAGCCCCACCCGGGCAAGGTTAATACATAACCGGAAGCTGGTTCCTAGACAATGGCGAGGGAGGCTTGAGCCCGCCAGCCCCCTCCCGAAATGAAGTCCTGGATCTGCCATTAGCCAAGGGTTAGGTAGAATTTGCTTTGCCTGCTCTAATTTTATCGGGATGGATTGCAAAAAGTGGACACTGACATCCCTTAAAAAGCAACCAAAGCCACATTGGAGTTTCATGGAATGAACGAGAAAAGAGGCAAGAAAGGGAAACTAGAATAGAAGTGAGGAGTGGTGGAAGTTAAGTGTTGGATGTAAGAATAATAATCAAAAAACAAATAAAAAATGTTGAGGCCAGAGCTTAGGGTGACAAGGTAAAACTGGTGCAGGGAATCCATTTTTAATTTCAAAGTTGCGCCTTGCAAACGGACAAAAACGTTTAAAAATGTTTTTTCTAACGGATGCATCATTAACATCCCATCAATCATGAGTTTCTTGTTTGCTGGGGGGGATCAAAAGAGGCTCTAGCCCCATCTACTTCGCCCAGGGGGGGGTGAGGACATGGCCGGATTTTCCCCACTGGATCCACTTCTGTTCATAGAGCTTAACAACATTTGTGAAATCTTTCCGGTGGAAAGATTATATTATGAAAGATTATAATGATTATATTAGATTATATTATAAACTTGTCTTATATTATGGAAATATAAGACAAGTTTAGATTATCAACTGTTTTTAAGCATTATTCGGGTAAAAGCCAACGCGATTGAGACAGCTCTGAGTAAGTTTTTTAACAATAAGTAGACTGCCAGACTGTGATAGCTTCCAGATGTGTTTGGAAAATTGTCAGTCTGGCACGAGCTACCCAGTGTGGATTTCGCGAGCAGGTGCGTACCTGCGCCCTCGCCCGGGGACTCGAAATCCGCGTGCAGAGGTGCCCGCGGCCTGAGAATCAGCCAGACGGGGTAATTGGGCTAATGGTGGGAGGCGTGTAGCTCCTCTGCGCCACATTGGCCCGGCGCGCGGCGATTGCCTCGGTAGCGGTTGCGTCCGGTCTGACCGGACGCAGCGTTTGACGTGGCTGAGCTGCCCGGGCGGAGGCCGGAGCAAAAACTGCGGCAGCTGCCCTCGACGGCGGCCAACAATGCAGACGTTAAACTGGCGCTGAGGTAGCGTGCGGAGCCTGCAGGCGGGACCGGGTCATTGCTGTCTTATCTCTTCTTGATTGCCGAAAATAAGCCAGATGTTCATTTTACGGAACCTTGGCCATCTTTATCTTCTTTAATTACAGCCCTCCTTAATATATTTGACCATATGTTTTTTTCTTAGCTTGCTCCAGATGTTAAATGGAGCCAGTCGGTTGACCGTTTCCTATAAGAAAAACATTGCACACAAGCACAAGCTGTTGATATGTGCTGCATGCGGTTTTCGATGGCTCTAAGCTCACGATTCGTGATTAGGTCGCACGGTGAAATATAACGACTTTCTGTTTATGTTGTGCTTTGAAATGGCTTTCTTACTCAGCATATTTTGTTCACTGCGAGGCATGCTTATGTGTGTTTCGCAATGCTCAGTGTCGGATAAAGTCAGTCCATGAGGCAAATATCCAAACGAGGAATAGTGTGAAAGTGGAGCACTGGCTGCAGGCATCTTTTGAAGCTTGCTAACATCGGCTGGAGCACATAAGCTTGGAGGGATGCTTCAGGAAGATGATTAACACATCTGAAAGTACACCTATAAAAGTTTCACACTCGTCTTTATTGACCTCTCCAAACGTTATCAAACGCGTAAACCATTCAACAAGAACATTGATAGCTCGTGAAAGTCATACTGCAAGGTCATGGCTTCTATTCACAGATTTTTCATTGGCTGGAACACAACGAGGTACCGCCCGTTCTAACACAGGCTTTGATGTTAGGTTTCCACGCGACCTCACGAATTTCATCGAAAGTCTGATAGGAGCTTGGGGCAATTTAATCCACCGCGGTTTCTCCCTAACGTAAAACAGCAAGTGCATATGTGACATTCAAGCTTGGAGTCAGGAGCAAGGATAAAATATCAGGACAAGGTTACGCTTAACTCGGGGGAGGGGGTAGGAAATAAGCAAATTTCACGAATTTGACTATACCTGCAGCAGCGAGTTATACTGAACCACCTAAAATACTCGTGTACATGGTCAGTCTATGGCTTTGGGAGGAAAAGTGAAATGTGCCTACCAGCATTTTCTGAACCAGGAAACCGGTATGCCTCAGGCAGTAACAAATGCAAGGGAGGGGTTAGATGGCTCAAGACCCCCACCCCCGAAATGTTAGTGTCCATAGTAACTGCATAGCCGGAGGCTGTCCAGAGGCAATAGCGAAAGAGGCTCGAGTCCCCTAGTCCTCCCCGCAAAGGAAGTCCTGGGTCCATCACTGGCCTCAGGCTCTCATTTTCTCCATATGTCAACAAATGGCGGTGGACTTTGATTATTGGATGATTAGGCCGAATGATAACTTTGTCGCCACTTGCAGCTGACGCCGATGTGCGGCGACGATGACATCCAGTTCGCGGCTGACTTTTAATGCACGCGATCGAAAACAAATCAATTATGACCTGTTGGCAATAGCTAGGGCGTGTCTCCAGTCCTGGATATATCTTAGTAAGTGGAGTATGTATGGACCCTGGAGCCTGCTAATTTGAGAGAGCATAAGGTCCTATATTGCATTAGTATCATCGGTCCTTGGGATGAATGATTTTTATCTCAGAACTGAAAGGCAAATCTTACACAAATGAAAAATAACATGTATTTTGGCACATTTGCCTTGGATTTTGTCACTACAATACGGATCAAATGCGGTATAGTAGGGACTTCTCATCCTCATTCACCCTCAGCCTAACGTGCCCATCACTATCTCTCATCCTGAAGAAGGCTAACCTGATAGGCACATAACCAATGCGAGCACGACAGGGAGGGGGTGTCGAGTTGCAACCGCCGGCCTCGCCGCGTCAACGACGATTTGTAGGTTAGGCCCGGCGACCCCGACGGCCTGCATGACCCGAGCGGGGCAGGTCACGACCCGGGCCGCGGACAGCGTTCGCTGAGCAGGTTAGCTGCAATCAGCCGCAAATGACGGCTATTGGCAACATCGGCTGCCCGACGAATCACACTGAGCGGCGGCGCGACTGCATCAGGGTTGTTGCGCAACCGTGCATCGGGCGTGTTTTCACCATCGGCGGGCCGCGATCCCACGGCCGCGCACTGATGCCACAACCAGGCCCCGATTGGCTGCAGGCGCAGCGTTCACGGCCGTCTGGCGTGCCGCTCTGGTGTTTTGCTGCGTTTGGTGGGACCCGGTACGAGACGAGATATTCGCCACGCCGTTCAGCTGGCGCCTGGATCACCCGTCACCCCCTCACGATGCACCCTTGAGCTCCACCACGGGATTTGATATGGAAGATGGGTCCACCCAGATTCCAAGGATAGTGGGTGCTGTCCAATCTTGTGATAGTGCCTAAATTGTTAAAAACAGTGTTTTAGTAGTTGCGTAGTCTTGCGAAATAGTAGCTTGCATTTGCTTTGGAGCGCAAGGGGTGACTTTGAAGGTTGATCACGCTGCATCTGCCGATCTTGCTATTGTTGCCACAGCATGTTAATCCATGTAAAATATTTAGCGCTCGGAATGTCGTCTTAACTGCACAACTGTTTTATTCATTTGGTATATGACAAAAGTTATCAAGAACGCCACTTAAAGCTAATACTCGGATCATTTGACATAGTTGAGACCCTAGTTTCAGCTCGGTAGAAGGCTGAAAGATTCATTGGTCCAACCTTTTCTCGGTTGGATGGAATCGGGGCACAAAACCACGTCGGCTTGAAGCCTCCATACACTGAAAAAGCGTTTTGACAGACCTAGTATCCTGACTTGCAGCGAACTGGGGGCTTACTTGTTCCCAAAAAAGCATGTGCAGCGCCAAGTTCCGGGTCTCAGTTCTGTGGAAATCCAAGGTGTTAAAAAATAACAATCGTAAAACACCACGGAGCAGAAGGTTACGTCGAGTGAATAGATGCTAACGTGGCAGCAGAAACTGGAACGACGAGGCCGTGACTAGTGTTAGCGCCTGTTAACTAACCATACGGGCATCCGGAGACTGCAGCAAGCGCACCTCCCGCCAGCGCCGGCGCCGGCGTCCGCGGCGCTTTCCCATGTCGCCTCTGCACCGGGACCGAGATCGTATTACGCCCGGCGGCTATAAACGGGCACAGGTTTGCGTCGAGCGAGTGATGAGACGCGGTAATCAGCGCTCGGCCGCCCGGCGCGCCACAGGGCACCAAAGTTCATGAGCTGGGCGCGCCGGGCGGCCCGCCAGCTTGCGGGCCCGACCGGATCCGACCCGGCGCTGTGCGGTCAGGGGCGCCCGAATTCTACCGCCCGCCACCGCGCGTGCCACTTGATTAGCACCCATGGTTTAATAATGTGTACATAAGCTCGTACGTGTGGCCACAAGGAGCTTTCGGTTTCAAGCACGCTCGGTTTCATCACACGCTACAGTGGATTTGTTCTGTAATGACGAGTGGTTTCAGACCCCTCATACAGAGCAATGTCTTCATTGCGTGGATATTACAGTGAATTTGTAGTCTGTAAAGCTGTGGCTGCAAGCTTTTGGCAGAAACTCAGCTCAGAGTGAAAGCAGAAAATGGTAGCGTAATCATCAGCAATTCGAAAGGATTGTGCCCGGGGTGCCGCCGGCGGGTCTCTCAGCGTCTCTCAGCAATCCCATGTACCTCGCTTAGGTGTGTTTTTGCAGTCCCATGGTAGCGCCGGGGGTCGACACGCATCTGGCAGACTACAACTTTCCCCGCTGGAGGCCGAACTCAACCTGGTGAAGCTGCATTTTCAGTAACCATGCGAAACACGGCCAGTTTTCGGGCCGTCTGTCGTCGGATTTCCAGTTCCCAGAGCGTTCGTTGCCCGGACAGCGGCAGCCAGCACGTCTTGAAAGGAGTCCGGTACCTGCCGGACTTTCGCAACCACGGCAGAGGCCGATGCTGTGCCGCTTGTTTCTGTCAGACGACTCAGGCGTATATGGTGAAATGGTCTACGTCTGCATGACAGTAATGTGCTGTTCAGAAAAAGAGGAGAACAATGCCAGTGGTTCAAAGAGGAGAGAAAGGAAGAGAGAGGGTCGTTAGTTACGTGTTTATGGACGAAGACGCCAATTAACATAAAGGTCTTAACCCGCTACAGCTGAAACTTACTCATCCCCGTCCATATTGTAGTTAGGATCATTTTTTGTTTGCTCTGAAGATGGTGACTTCCCATGGTAACCGGCATAACTGACCAAGTACCGCAATATCCCCAAGAAATAATCATTTGAGGCCAGTTCTGATTAGATTAGTTACGATTATTGGATTTGGTTGCTCAAGACCTGCCCCAGTGGGCCTCCGAGCCACCTTTGCCATTGTGGGGGTGTTCAAACACCCCTCGAACTCGGCTCCTAAACGTGATAGCAAAAACATGCGAAGGCTGATTGATAGCTCATACAAATTTATGAAGAAACTACATTGGCCACTTTTTGGCTCAGGTCCATATTGAAGTCATGGAAGGTCAAAGAAAGTGGCATGTTAGAGAAGAGTTTCAGGGTTCTAGCGTGTGACAAAGCTAGAATCATGTTTTAGGCACCATTCACTTCCTCCCGTTACGGAAAATCGAATGATGTATAATATGAATATAATAGGTTAAAACACAATGACCTGATCTGAGGTCAGGTCAAGGTCACTTTCTGATCTATCATAGTCAATATGTACATACATCAATCGACTCGCAATAACAATATAAACGTACTGGTAGCCAAAATAAAACTTTAACGCCATTTCCTGCAAAGTTATTAATCCAAATCTGAAAATCTGCTCAAGTAGCCCAGATGATATCTGAGAGGTATCAGGTCAAAAATTGCAACATGAACCTAGAAAGGGGCCCAGGATACTACGACTTCGAGAATACGAAGGCATTCTCAGCTGTATCTATACAAATACACACAAATTCCTGCCTTCCCCATGCATTTCCGATGGAGAGGTCATGAACCGTACCTGACCTTAGGTTATCGATATACAAAATCCCCGATTATATGTTGTAGTGCTCGGTAGTTCCATTATGTGGTATAAGTTTCAATTCGATAGATTCGCCTTTTTTACTTATGCTACCTTAAACACTTTTGAAGATGAGGTCACTTGACCTGCACTGTCAACCTGACCTGAAATGACCCAACCTAAAATTTTTGGGGAACGTTGCTGAATTCATCAAGGATAAGGTGTGTCAAGTACTGCGGCACTTCGCCCCGCCGTTTTTGTGCCGCTGGAAAAACCCGAGGGGGATGTTCAAACACCCCCACCGGGGTGAGGGTTAAAAATATTCAACAAGAGAAGCCAGGAGATCGCTACCATGGCAGTTTACATCTACAGCCAACTTGTAAATATCTGCGTATTTCCTCGCGATAAGTGGGAAATGGGCTAAAATAATGGGTTAAGTACCATAGTGCGGAAGGTGATTTCTCCTTCGGGTTACCATTTCGAGAACGTGGCCCACCCCTGTCTGTCTCCGAAAAACATGCGTGGAGATTAGGAATGTAAGTGTAGTCAATCCCTTTAATATCGCGAGTGACTTGAGCGTTCCTAGAATCGTGAAAGTAACACCTGTCTCAAATTTTATACCACACCACAGCCACATCTCTGGTACTGTGTCTTTTTATGCATGTGCATCCTTACCACGCGCATTGACGGGGGTCTGAGCCACCTTCGGATTGACGAGGGGGGCGGGTACCCGCCCCCTAAGATCTCGAGAACCACGGTAGGTAGAAAAAACGGCAAACGGCGTTGGGTAGCCCATCCGCTTCTCCATCGAAAATATTTGAACCATTTTTTTGTCAGGTCACATTTAAGGTCACCAGAGGTCAAAAACATGCCATCACATGCCGTCATAGGGATAACATGTAAATTAAGTTTTTCGGCCATTACATCTGAACAAGTAAAGATAGAGCAAAACGACTTAAACTCTATGAATCCTCGCAGCAAGCCAAATCAAATGATATATGATTTGACCTTGCTAGGTCAAATCAAAGATTTGACCTGACCTGAGGTCAGGTCAGGGTCAAATTATATAAAATGCATATCATTAGAACTGCAAAGCCAAGGCAAGTCTAATGAAGCTAAAATAAACGCTCTATCACCATCTGTTACTGAGTTATTCAGTACAAACCATATTTCCCATGTATTACCAATGGAGAGGTCATGCTTCGTACCTGACCTTAGGTCATCGATATCAAAAATACCGGAACATATTTTAGAGAACTCGGTGGGGCCATTATGTGATATGAGTTTCAATAGGATAAGTTCACCCTGCTCCGACTTATGCTATCTTAAACTTTTTTGAGGTCGGGTCACTTGACCTGTACTGGTGACCTGACCTGAGATGACCTATCCTTAAAATTTTCACATAAGTTGCAAAAGTGATGAGGGAAAAGGTATACTAAGTACGGAGGCGCTGCGCGCCGCCGTTTTTCTGCTGTCTCCGAAAAACCCGAGGGGGCGGGTACCCACCCCCCGTCAATGCGCGTGTTAATACAATTTTCTGCATCCAACGTATCCATTTGAATCCTGAATACTCACTTGAGGGCTTCTGAAACGTCCTTGGTGCCCTCTGAGAAGTTGCTTCGCACCCCTTCCCTTCGCCCCGTGGATGACAGAGTGGCAAAACCGGGGATTCTGACCGCCTAACCCGCCAGTGGCCCATCTCAAACTTTGCATCTCCAAAGTCATTTACAAAGTTACACACGCTGGGTATGACAACAGTAATGATCCTGGGACTCGGCTGGCAGAAAACAGCACCCAACCCCTGGCGGGCATTTCCCGCGTGCGCGAAAGCAGCGCGCATGGCCCGTACGGGTGACAAATGAATCAGTGTCGGTAATGGAAGCTATTCCCAGACTGCGCGCACCGCCTAAGGGGCTCGCACAGGTCTGTTGCAATTGCACAGGCAACCGTACTAGGGTTTGCAAACCATGAGACCCTTCTGTTCACCAGGCAGCTGCGTCATATACGCCGCTTGTGGCGGAATGGTGGCGAAAATGGCGGCTGCTCTATTTTCGCTGACACTAATAGAGACATGGTGTCGACGAGCTGGGAGCGGGCGGAAGGGGCGACTTCCGGAGAGCAGGCCCGTTTCCTGTTGGTGAGAGAACGAGAAATGCAC
Organism: Lepas anatifera; assembly: GCA_034440635.1. Lineage (NCBI taxonomy): Eukaryota > Metazoa > Arthropoda > Thecostraca > Lepadidae > Lepas > Lepas anatifera. The sequence goes on along the minus strand of JAOTON010001851.1, from coordinate 63,485 downwards.
TCCACACCGACCCGTTCATCGTTACCCAAAGGTCGGGGCCGATGCTGGCGGAGCGAACAGACCGATTCCAGCATTTCCTGTAGGGGGAAATACTGCCACGACTGAGTGGTTTTGCCCCAGACTGAGGGGTTTTAACATTCGCCCTAGTGGAAAAGGGGGTGTTTCAACATCTCCAGGTATAGATGGATCCAGGGTTGTCAATCTGAGTGGGCACCTTCCATGGGGGGGCGTCATTCGGACCAGAGGAGCGCTACTTTTGACCGGTGAAACTTATCAGGTGGGTGAAAACTCCTATCTGTGGGCGCCGATGTTTGCATTCGGGGTGGGGGAGGGGAGGCGACATTTCAGTGGGGCGCCATCCACCTTTCAGGGGGTGCCGTGGCCACTTCAGCGGGCGCCGAGGGTCGATCGGGAACCTGTCCCCTTTGCTCCTAGATCCACCTATGCCCCTGGTTTTTACGATTATACTAGAAAATGGCGATGCTTCACGTCGTCATATTTGACACTTGGCAAACGTTATTCTAGATTCATTGCATAATTGTTCCCAACAATCCAGGAATGGGATAGCCCATGTCAGTTCCAGGCCAGGTCTAGTGATATCATCTCCAAAAAAATGTTTTAAATGGCATCAGGGAGAATAAACTTGGTATATGTATCTATTTGTGATTAATATCATTAATAGGCAAGGTGAGCATCATAAGTAATCGTAATGCGATTTTTATATCGATATCCTGGGGTCAGCTACGGGTTCCTATCCATTGAAAATGCGCAGAAAAAATCCGAAAGAAGGTTTTTACCCTCACCCCACAGGGGCCATCGATGCCCCCAGAGGTTTTTTCGGAATAAGAGAAAGACGACGAGGCGCAGTACCATGGTTATGCGCTTTACCTCTCACCCCATCATTTTCCCACCATCCCTGATTTTTTACCCTGGGTCACACTAGTTCAGGTCACCAGGCGAGGTCAACTAAGGTCAACTCACTTCAACTTTTGAGCTCTACCATGACTACATTTATAAACCGATCAATTTGAAACTTTCTACACTTAATGACCCCACCAGGATCTAAAAACTGTATATCCTGGATTTGTCTAATTCGTGACCTAAGTTCAGGTCACGAGGTGATCCTCTCCCATTGAAAAAGTATGGGAAAAAACTGTCTTATGATCTAAAAGTCACAAAAACGATTGCAAACACTCGGCTTGCTCAGAAAAACGTTCTTGGACACCCTTTCACGGATCCCAGGGGCCATATTTTCCCTTTGACCTCTCCGAGGTCAACTGAGGTCACATGGGTCAAAAACAGTATTTTGACGATACCTTTTGACCTAATTAAGCTAGAGCGCTGAATCAAACATCATCGTGCATGTCTCATCACTGGCTTTTATATGTTAAACGGTGAGGTCATTTTCTGACCTTTCGTGACCTCAGTTCATGTCAGGTCATAAGGTGTCCTTTAGAGGTCAAACCAGTGGCGGGAGGTCATTATAGTCCGCATAGCGGAGATAGCCCTGGAATTTTCCTATGATATTTACTTTACCACGATTCAATAGTTCAATGGCATGAGAGCTATGCACACTTTTCTTAAGCATTGCATATTTAGGTGGAAATAGCCTATAGTGACCCAACTTGATCTCTGGATGTCAAACCATTGACCCAAGAGCTTAAACATGTGAGTAAAATTGTATTGAATTCACACGAACTATGTGATGCATTTTGCAGATTTGCGCTAACACCCATATTTTCGTTGTGAGAGAGGGCCATCGATGGCCCCCGGTGGGGCGGGGGTGCCGCCGGACCCGGGTGGGGCGGGGGTTATGTAGATACGGCATGCAGTAATTTCTTATTCTCAAAATCATAGCATGCCTCTCAATTCCTCAATCGTTCTTACATCAAGATGGTGAACAATCAGCTTTTGAATTACACCTCGTTTAGAAGGACTGAGGCAGTGAGTGACGTCACAAGTCCTATCAACCATAACAAATGGTGAATCCTAGCAAAATTAAGTCTTTTGTTGTAACGTTGATATTAACGGCGGTTATTTTAAACGGCTGTTTTGGTATCTTCAAAATGTTCAGGAAAACCCGCGCCCCACCGTTGGTCCGGCTCCACCTCCGCCCCACGGGGAGCATCGATGGCCCCCTTTAACTCCAAAAATATGGGGTTAGCGCAAACCTGCAAAATGCATAGGAAAATCGTGTGCATTCAGCATTATTTTAATTCACACGTTTAAGCGCTCAGGTCAATGGTTTGACCTCCAGAGGTCACGTTAGGTCATGATGGGCTATTTCCACTCCCCCCACCATGGCGAAGGTGGCTTGGAGGCCCACGGGGGCGGGTGTTAACCCTCGCCCCACCGGGGGGGCCATCGATGGCCCCCTAAGGTTTTTCCGGGATAGCAGAAAAACGACGAGGCGCAGCACCGCGGTTGAGAGCTCTACCTCTCACTGCATCATTTTCCCATCATCCATGAAATTTTTACCCCGGGTCATCCAAGGTCAGGTCACCAGACGAGGTCAACCAAGGTCACCTCACTTCAACTTTAGAGCTCTGTAAGAGCTACATTTCAAAGTCGATCGATTTGAAACTTCCTACACTTCATGACCCCTCCAGGGTCTACAAGGTGTATATCCGGGATTTTTCGATTTCGTGCCCTGAGGTCAGGTCACGAGGCGACCTCTCCCATTGGAAAAGCATGGGGAAAACCTGTTTCATGATATAAAAGCCACAAAAATGATTGCAAATACTAAGACTGCTCAGAACAGCGTTTTTGGACACCCTTTCACGGATCCCAGGGGTCATATTTACCCTTTGACTTTTCCAAGGTCATCCAAGGTCACCAGAGGTCAAAAACAGTATTTTGACAATAACTTTTGACCTAAATAAGCTAGCGCGGTGAAACAAACACCATCGTGTTTGTCTTGTCACTGGCTTTCATTTGATATATGGCAAGGTCACTTTATGACCTTTCGTGACCTCAGGTCATATTAGGTCACGAGGTGACCTCTGGAGGTCAAACCACTGGCGCGAGGTCTTTACGTTCCACATAGCGGGAAAAGTACTGGCAATTTCCTATCAAATGAACTTTACCAGGCCTCAATAGCTCTAATGACATAAAAGTTATGACCAGTTTGCTTAATCATTGCATATTTGAGTGAAAATAGCCGATCTTGACCTAATTTGACCCCTGGAGGTCAAACCATTGACCTGAGCACTAAAACATGCGAAGTAATTGCTTACTGAATTCACGCGAGCTTTCTATTGCACTTTGCAGATTTGCGCTAACGCCCATATTTTCGGAGTTTGAGGGGGAGGCCATCGATGGCCCCCCGGTGGGGCGAAGGTGGCGCCGGACCCCCGGTGGGGCACGGGTTAAGAGGTGCATTGACGGAGGTCTGAGCCACCTTCACTTTGACGGGGGAGGGCCGGTACCCGCCCCCGCCCCCTAAGATCTCGAGAACAACGCTAGATAGCGAAAAACGGTAAACGATGTTGGGTATCTCATCTACTAATCTATCAAAAATATTCGAACCATTTTTTGTCAGGTCACATCTAAGGTCACTAGAGGTCAAGGCATGCCGTCAAAGGGATAACATGTAAATGTAGGTGTTTGGTGAACAAGTAAAGATAGGGAAAAACAACCATTGGAATCCTCGCAGTAAGGCAAATTGAATGATATATTATATGACCTTGTAAGGTCAAATCAGGCCAAATAAGGAATTTAACCTGACCTGAGATCAGGTCAAGGTCAGATTAGGTAACATGCATATCATTAAAACAGCAAAAACGAGGCAAATCTAATGCCGTTAAAATAAACGCCCCATCACCATCCATGACTAAGTAATTCAGTTCAAACCATTTTCCCATGTATTTCCAATAGAGAGGTCATGGCTCGTATCTGACCTTAACACGCGCATTGACGGGGGTCTGAGCCACCTTCGCATTCACGGGGGGGGGGGCGGGTACCCGCCCCCCCTAAGATCTCGAGAACCACGGTAGGTAGCGAAAAACAGTAAACGGCGTTGGGCTGCCCATCCACTTCTCCATCGAAAACATTTGAACCATTTTTTGTCAGGTCACATTTAAGGTCACGAGAGGTCAAAAACAGCCGTCATAGGGATAATATGTAAATTCAGTTTTTGGCCATTACATCTGAACAAGTAAAGATAGAGGAAAACGACTTGAACTGTATGAATCCTCTCAGCAAGCCGAATCGAATGATATATAATTTGACATTGCTAGATCAAATCAAGGATTTGACCTGACCCGAGGTCAGGTCAGGGTCAAATTATATAAAATGCATATCATTAGAACCGCAAAGCCCAGGTGAGGCTAATGCAGCTAGAATAAATGCTCTATCACCATCCGTTACTGAGTTATTTCGTAAAAACCATTTTCCCATGTATTTCCAATTGAGAGGTCATGCCTCGTACCTGACCTTAGGTCATCGATATAAAAAATACCGGAATATATTTTAGAGAACTCGGTGGGCCATTATGTGGTATGAGTTTCAATCGGATAAGTTCACCCTGCTCCGACTTATGCTATCTTAAACTTTTTTTGAGGTCGGGTCACTTGACCTGTACTGGTGACCTGACCTTGGATGACCTAACCTTAAAATTTTAACAGAAGTTGTAAAAATCATGAGGGAAAAGGTATGCCACGTTCGGTGGCGCTACACGCCGCCGTTTTTCTGCTATCTCCGAAAAACCCGAGGGGTTTGGGTAACCGCCCCCCGTCAATGCGCGTGTTAAGTCATCGATATAAAAAATACCGGAACATATTTTAGCGAACTCGGTGGGCTCATTATCGGATATAAGTTTCAATAGGATAAGTTCATCCTATTCTAACTTATGCTGTCTTTTATCACATTATTTTGGATCAGGTCACTTGACCTGTACTGGTGACCTAAACTAATTTTTTTAAAAGTCGTAAGAAATCAGCCAAGTACAGCGGCGCGACGCGCCACCTTTTTTGTGTTATTTCCAAAAAACCTGAGGGAGGCGGGTACCCGCCCCCTTCAATGCGCATGTTAAGCCTTGCTTTCTACAGGGTGTTGTATTACGAATTATATTTTTGAATTTGTCAGAATACAGCTATAAATAGGTTGTAATAGATAGGTTGACTTGCATATCAATCGAAAGCAATTTTCGGGGCATTTACGACTATAAGTATTTTGATAGCTGTTTTTATATTCTTACTTACTAATTCCAAGAAGTCATAAAAATGAGTTGAAAATGACCATACAAATGTGATTTGCTACCAACATTCCGGTCAATAGCAGCCAAAACGGCAAAATGGGCCACAACAGGACGAAAATCAGGTCATTGACCTGACCTGGAAAGTGACCTTATGATCCAAGGACATCAAAATTAGTATCAATCGCGAGGACTCGTGACGATCAATACGCTGTTTTTTTTACTGCGGAGCTATACCTCAATTAGGGGCCAATCGCGAGGGGGGGGTCGCAACAACCCCTCTCCTGTACGGGCCAAGGTGGCGAAAACCTGAGTACGTGCAAGGGTTAAGGTTGGAGAATAGCTTGGGCCAAAAACTTTTAGCTTGAAATATTGCTGAAACTTGTGCTGTTTATGTGCATGCTTACGTACCATTTTTGCGCCAAAGCTTGTTTCAATTGCTGCCAGTTCCGTTTTCTGGAATATAAGCTGACATATTATGTCCTTGCATCATTTCTTCGAGTAGGGGAGACTGGGTTCAATTGTAACAAATTTTACATTTCTGGTTCTGGAGCAATAGTGCTTTGAGTTATAGCACTTATAGTTATATTTTCATCAACTTTGAAGTTTTTGCATTGTGACAGACGTAGAAAGATTTTAAAATAAAAAGGTTAGGGGTCAACATTTCACTTCTAAAAATTTACTTCAGCTATTACAATCGACTACAGTGAGGGGCAATTGTAACAGCACCGGGGGTCAATTGTACCATGTTAAAGCCGTATGAATTTCGACGATTTATTTGTACCATAACAAGTCCTAATGCAAACATTTCTGCATCTTTGACATTCACTTCAGCTTCATGGACCCTCGCCAGTCGAGTCCCCCGTTCGGTAGTGCGCGGTCGAAAACGAGGCATTCTCTGAAAGTGCGAGATATTTGTTTGAAACAGCCGATGCAGCTTTTTTAGAAAGATGAACACAAAAACGAATAGCGGTGATTTGAATAATCCCTACAAATGACCTGAATATACCACGTGCAATTTTTTTGTAAAAATTTACTTATCAGTCCGGTCAGTAGATCTTGAATATGTTGCCGAAAAGGAATGACCCTTTCGAAAACCCAAAACGCATTGTTTTTGGCACATTTGCCTATTCGACTGACTACCTACAAAAATATATGTATAATTTGACTAAAATCTCTTAAATTTTTCAAGCACCCAGGGGGCAGCAGGCCCGCACTCTACCATCCCCCTCCCCACTGGAGGATCCATGGGGCAAACAGGGCAATTCCTCAAAATCGCCCGATTTTTATCGATTTTCTTCAAAATCCAAGTTTTCCCGATTTTAGACCACTTTGCCCCCCCGCCCCCATCGGTCGGCCTGGATCCAGGCCTGCCCCCAACGTGTTAACTGCCTCCTCCCAAAAACAGTTGACACTAGGTCTGCGAAGCAAAAGTTCATCGCTCCCCCGCCCTTCCCCCAGGATTGGCCCCTTTGGGTGAACAAGTGCGCTCCCTTCACCAGCCTGACGTCCTCTCATCAGCCCCCCCAAACGAACATCCTGGGTGCGCGCCTGATCATAAAATCACTAACCTAGCTACTGCATTTGTGCAGTAGAGGCAAGTTTAATACGTCGTAAGACCATAGGGGTCAATTGTAACACTGTTACATTTGACCCCAGGAGAAATGTTACAATTGTCCCCATCGCAACGCGCAATTTTTTAAACCAAATTGCCGCTCAACGAGCTGGCCTAGGCGACAGATTTTGTGCTCATTTCGTAGCTAATTAAACACTCTTTATGCAAAACTGTTTCTGCTGTACCTTATCATACCCATCAATAAGCTGATCATCTTTAAATATTTCAAAAGTTACCAAACACCCTAAAAACACACAATTGTGACCAGCGTCTGACTTACCCGCCGCACCGAGTTGAAACTTCATTAACAAAGGCAGCAGCTGATTGTGCATTTCCGGTTGTGCCACTAGCGCCAACCATTGATTAGTTTAGACAATATGGTCAGTGTTACAATTGCCCCGTGTTACATTTGACCCCAGTCTCCCCTACATTTAAGATGAAAGAAAATATTTGATGCTAATATAACATGTTTTTCGAAGAAAAAAGCAGAATTCACCATTAAAAGGACCGTTTTTTCGACGACTTTGAAGTATTTTTCTGCTTCACTACGCGTTTAAAAATATAATTATTTCTGAAATATCCAGTAGCTTACCCCCACCTGTTATGTCATTGTACCCTTTTTCATCTTATAGATGACGACACAGTCGCAGCTTGAGGCGATTTCTGTCCTATTGCTATTATATTTTCTTTTGTCATTTTTACGGGCGCAGAATGACCTCAGTAGTCGACACGCCCTAAAACACCAAAGACACTAATGATGATGATAATGTAATAAACAAGTTATTGTGCCCCCCCCACACTGTTCGTCAAAATCACCCACTCCATGTCAAACTGGGGACAAACTTGAAAGTGTCTAGCAGCCAGAATCAGACGAGTTTTGGATTCTAGAAGTTAAGTTGTATTGCCAGCAGGAGTTGATAAATAGCTTGATGATACGGTCGCCGACGGCGGAGTTGATGATACGGTCGCCGACGGCGTAGGTAGATCGGCAAGTTTTTAGACCCCTGGCACCAGATTGACTACGAGGGCATCAGATCAGCTCCAGGGGCCAAGACCAGCGCTCAGGGGCACCACACCAGATGAGCTCAAGGGGCACCAGATTAGCTCCTCCCGTACGATTATTGGCAACGATGAGGCATTATCTGGAAACGGATTACGGACCTATACTCTTCCCGGGTGCTTGGAAAGGCGAAAGAATGCCCTAACTGAACAAAAGGCACTTAATTGTCAAACAATTGTTTAACCCTTGCCCCGGTGGCGGGTACGAGCCACCTTCGCCCTGGTGGGGGGGGCTAAAAAGACCCCCCTCACGATCTCAAAAACTGAGAGAGCTAGAAAAAAGCGCAAAACGGCAATCGAAAGCTCTTCGAAAATGATATCGAAAATACTTCGGCCATTTTTCTTGTCAGGTCAATATCAAGGTCACCAGAGGTCAAAATAGGTCAAAATCGCTAATATGAGGTGTACTAAGAAAACCTCCTATATCTCAGAAACTATGATAGCTAGAAACATTTTTCTAACACCATTCGAAAGCTCTTGAGATGTGCTTTCATTACAGTTCATTCCTTTTTGTGTCAGGTCAAAGGCTAGAGAGCTACAGGTCACTAAATATTGGGCATATTCTTGGGAATGTCCATAGCCACCCATGCATAAGGGCGTTTACTTTTTCGCTAATAGCTTCCAAACCAAACAAGATACAGCCATAGTGTATGCACCATTGCAATCCTCTCGTCAATACGAATCGAATGATATATGATATTGCAATGCCAGGTCAAATTTAAGAATTTGACCTGACCCAGGTCAACGGTCTGACCCAACTTGACCTGATATAGTCATGATGTACATCATTTGACTTCCAGTGACTATACAAACACTTTGGAGATAAAATAAAAGCTCTATCTTAGTTTATTCAAAATTTATAGAGAAAAACACCAAAAAATGCTTATTTGACCTAAAGTGACCTTTTAAAGGTCACAAGTCAAAAATTTTGGTATCAGCTTCAGAAATGGGCTAAGAGCAAGTCGCAACCGATGTTTGAAGTTGATTCCATCCATACTTACTGAGAAAAGCTCATTTCGTGATTTTCCCCATGCATTGTCAATGGGGAGGTCATGCTCTGCACATGACCTTAGGTCACCAATATCAAAAATCCCGGAACAAATGTTGTAGCTCCTGGTGGGCCCAAGATGTGGTATGAGTTTCAACTTGATCGATTAACACGCGCATTGACGGGGGGCGGGTACCCGCCCCCCTCGGGTTTTTCGGCGATAGCAGAAAAACGGCGGCGCGTAGCGCCGCCGTACTTGGTATACCTTTTACCTCATCATTTTTACAACTTCTGTGAAAATTTTAAGGTTAGGTCATCTCAGGTCAGGTCACCAGTACAGGTCAAGTGACCCGACCTCAAAAAAAGTTTAAGATAGCATAAGTCGGAGCAGGGTGAACTTATCCGATTGAAACTCATATCACATAGTGGCCCCACCGAGTTTTCCAACATATGTTCCGGTATTTTTGATATCGATGGCCTAAGGTCAGGTACGAGGCATGACCTCTCCATTGGAAATACATGGGAAAAATGGTTTTTATGGAATAACTCAGTAACGGATGGTGATAGAGCATTTATTTTAGCTGCATTAGACTCGCCTGGGCTTTGCGGTTCTAATGATATACATTTTATATAATTTGACCCTGACTTGACCTCAGGTCAGGTCAAATCCTTGATTTGACCTAGCAAGGTCAAATTATATATCATTAGATTTGGCTTGCTGAGAGGATTCATATAGTTCAAGTCGTTTTGCTCTATCTTTACTTGTTCAGATGTAATGCCCGAAAAACTGAATTTTACATGTTATCCCTATGACGGGCATATTTTGACCTCTCGTGACCTTAAATGTGACCTGACAAAAAAATGGTTCAAATGTTTTCGATGGAGAAGTGGATGGGCAGCCCAACGCCGTTTACCGTTTTTCGCTACCTACCGTGGTTCTCGAGATCTTAGGGGGGCGGGTACCCGCCCCCCCGTCAATGCGAAGGTGGCTCAGACCCCCGTCAATGCGCGTGTTAACCCTTCTTTTAGTTATGCCGTCCTAAGTATTTTTTGAGGTGAGGTCACTTCACCTGACCTGGTGACCTGACCTGATATGACCTTGAGCCAAAATTTTCAGGAAAGATGTAAAAATGATGAAGGAACAGCTAGACCAAGTTTGGCGGCGCTGCGCGCCGCCGTTTTTTGGTCACTTCGGAAAAACTCGAGGGGAGGGGTCTAAAGAGACCCCCCACCCGCGCGAAGGTTAAATCGCTAAATGAAGTCTAGTTCCATCTAGGCTCAACGGCGTAGGGCACTAAATTTCGAGCGGCACGGCCTAAAGAGGGTACACCACCTGGCAATCAAAAAGGGCACCCCGACACCGATGGGGGCACATGCCCCCTGTGCCCCCCTGGCTGCGCCCCTGCCTATGCTGACCTCAATATTGACCTGACATAAGAATTCTCCTTATAAAATCTCTTCGTCTTGCCAAGAGCTTTCGAACGCCTTCCATAATTTTCATTTAGCTTTCGTGGGGAATGAGATACGGAGGGGGCGAAAAACGCCCTCCAGCGGGGCACGTCATGCCAGGGACCCCAGCGGGGTGCGAGTTAAACGATCCTCTGGGACATTTCTCTCCAGTGAGAAGGACCTAACTGAAGTTTCTCCCCTCCCCCCACCCCCTTTGGACGAAAACGTTCCACCACCATTGGTGCCAAGTACCGCCGCCGTTTATTGGTGCCGGCAGAAACACTTGAGGCGATGTTCAACAAAAACAGTAGGAGGATAAAGCAGCGATATTTTGGAGGTATTTAGAGACTTAAGAATAAAGTTTCTAGGATTTGAGTTTTTTATCATTCAGCATGTGCTGAATGGCTTTTATAAGGCATAAGGCATTTTATAAGTGTTTGTTGGTTTGCTTTATGCTTATGCAGTATACTTTAAAACTAGGTAATACGGTTGGCTACTTTACTTTTAGCAGCCTTAGGAAACATTGCAAAACTTGTTCCTATATTAGCGGCGTTCGGGGTCTCGCTTGGCGGTGGTGGTGGTGAAAACGTGGTGGCGCGAGCCGCCGCCGAGTAGTGCGTGGGTGGTGATTGGGAATCATCCGGGATTACCTTATTACTAATTTTGGCCACAAGTTTCGTCATTTTTCGTCGCTTAGGCAGGTACCTCGCAGAATATATTTTTATGTCCATTGCCTGTATTGCTTTGAAAGTGTTAGCAAGGCGTCTTGTCTCGCAGGGCATTGAGCTTACTGCCGGTATTGGTATTATCGCAATAGGCAGATTATCGATGTGATCCTCCCGTTCCAGATGTGATCTGCCTATTGCGATAATACCCAAGTTTGATGGCGTAATGGAAAATCTAGAAGGTATTTGTTGAGTCAGAGTCAGTACCACTACAATTGGAGGCTTCAGAGTGGGTAGTAAACAGCTGGGTTTACTCAGTCAAGAGGTTTCTGTTGATGTGATACTCCCAGTTCCAGGTGTGATCTGCTTATTGCAGTAATACCCATACAATGGGGCTGAAAACAGTTATTTCACACAAATTCATGATCCAAACGAATGTCTGATCCTACATATGATCCAAAAGGCAAGGCACACCTATGAAAACAAACTAGCAAAGAGGGCCAAAAGAAGCCTAGAGAAGCTCCCCTATTCATCAGACTACATACTGTATCCGAGTTGGCATCACAAACATAGGGGCTGGTCCAAGTTCTCTTGCATAAATCTGAAAACTTTTGGTGCCAGACGTTTTGTCAGGAAATACTTACAAGCCTTGAGAAATACCCAAGAATGTAACATGTAAGAAATGTAACAAATGGAATATTATTGCTTAGTACTGGATTATGAAAATTATGACTCACATTTAACATTCTTTTGCATTTCCTGTCTTGGGTAATTATTGACAAAACACCTGACACCAAAATCTCTTATTTTTTTCAAGATGGTTTGGACCAGACTATGGGCCAGTCTGCAGAACATGGACAGCAACTTGACAAGGCATTTGGGGCGGCTCAAAATCTGCCCTGAATGGGGCGAAATTGGTTTACTGGGCAGACTCTCCAACTGGGGGTACTCTTTTTATAGATACAAGTTTGTAAAATTAAAAAAATATGGGGTATTCCAGAATAGATCAACCAGGCCCTTGCATAGCATAGTCACCAGTCTGCAAAGTATGGCAGCAGGCCAGGCGAGTCACACCAGCCATCTAAAATTCTCGCACCATCAGCCTCCAAAAATTCACACCAATCTGCCATATACCAGGGAGAAACACACACCCATTCCTACCCCAGCCTGCAGAACGTGGCAGGCGACTCGACGAGGCGCTTGGGGTAGCCCAAAGCCTGCCCCAATTGGGGCAGAAATTTGAATGCTGGGGCAGACTCCTGAAACGGGGGGGTATTTTTACTGATACATGTTTTATCTATTCCATTTTAAACGAAACACCCAGAAATGAAATAAAACCGCCGTGCATCCAACCCGACGATGACAACGCACTCACGACCCCCCACGCACAGCAGCAGCTATCTTGCATTTATGATGCACGATTTCAAGAATACTTTTATTCAAAGGTATATTTACAAGCGAAGTCTTTTCCCCTAAAGACGTCATTTGCCAATTCTTTTACGCCGTATAATCAATACTTTTTTTCAATTGAAGTATTTCAATTGATAACTAAATTCGATCAAGAATAATTTTTTTCCACAGCTAAAGCATTTTTCCTTTCCATTTTCTTAAATTTGCATGAAAGCATAACAAAATTTGGAATATTTTCACAAGACCCAAGCGAAGAAAGATTCCCGTGCACTCGTGTGACGTCACATCACTGACGCATTTGTTCTTGGGGGAGGGGGCTGGCATGCTTTGCTTTTGAACGGTGGACCATTTGAACGGGAGACCTTTTGAAGAGTGGACCTTTTGACATAGACCCGATTTGCCGGCCTTTGGCGATCAAAACATAGCAGAGGAAATGCAAAAAAACTACATACAGGGAAATTTTTTTCGAGTTCAAAGTTTGTTTTCTGGAACTAAAACTAGGTTTAGATGACAAATTTAGAAAACAAATGTAAATTTAGCTTTAGAAAGGCGCCCATTGCCTGATTTTTTTATTCACTTCAAGGAACTTTACATCTATTAAAAATTTCAATTACTTGGTATCTTTTATTCCTATTTCTCTCAATGACAAATTTGACGTTTTTTGCGACAATTCAGCTTTTACAGCGACTTCATCTAATGATTGTCGTTTTTAATTATTCTTTCTTCTTCCCTCGGTGATTACCCGGGCCGATTGCTGCCCCAAGTACTAGTTCCTGCCCCCAAGAGCCCCCTCTGCCCCAAGATCGACCAAAAGCTGCCCCAAGTCGGTAGGTCTGCCCCGAGGCTGCCCCAACGAGATCTCGTCGAAATCTGCCACGTTCTGCAGACTGGTTCCTACCCACATGATGCAATGCTACCTCTCTTATTAGTCAGTTTGTGAAGGACTTTTTTATAAGACCCCCTCCTGTGTCTTGATAACCATTCAGCCATTATTTGTTTGGCTTAAGTGTCACCTTCCCCGCACCAGCCTCACAAATTCGCATCAGGTTGATAAAATTCCCACCACTTGCTCCTGTCTCCAGGGGCACTCGCACCAACTAGATCTCGTCGAAAATGCCACACTTTGCACACTGGCATAGTCACAGATTTTGTTGCAATTTCGTCCATTGGGTTGTCAGCAGAGTGGAATCCTGATCAATTTTTTTCCTCAGACGTACGGTTTCAGAGTTATAGCCTGAACAAAATTCTGTAAATCACAGATTTTGTTAGAACATGGTGATATGCAACAGTCATTTTCGGTGTTGACTTCCATTTCATAGTTTCAAATGATATGGCATTGGATTGAGCATGTAACAACCAAAGTTCGAGGATCTCGTTTTTATTGGAAACTTCAAAATTGTTAGGGATAATTTTACCATTTTCCAACGATTTTTTGAAAGTGTGGCCAGTAATTCACATTGAAGGTATCAAAATCAAAAATATGCATCTATAGCTCTGTTATTTAGTGAATTCAATCGTTTTTTACGTTCTAGAGTTTATAAATGTCTCATTAGCCATGGAATGACGCCATGCAGGCAAAAATGGACTACCTGGCGCGTCCGGCCGTCGTCGGCGCGACCACCAGTGCGTGATCACAGGCAGTTGATTGACTCGGGAGCGTGTGGACTCTTGCAAGCAGGATTAAAGGTGGGAAACAAGAGCAGAAAAATTGTGTGTTCAACAAGAGTGTGAAATCAATGCAATTTTAATTCGGTTAACACGCTCCCTGCTGGGGTCCCTGGCATGACTCTCTCCGTTGGGGGCGTTTTTCGCCCCCCTCCGTTTCTCATTCCCCACAAAAGCTAAAGGAACGTTACTGGCGGCGTTCGAAAGCTCTTGACAAGACAAAGATATTTTATATGAAGAATTTTTATGTCAGGTCAATATTGAGGTCAGCATAGGTCAAAGAAGGTTCCACAGGCTTACAACAGAGCAGTGTACGTTTCTCTCTCTAGATGTGCCCTCAGGGGAGCTAGAGAAAATATTTATGCATCATTGGATTCCTCTCATCGCGGCGAATCGTATGATGTATAATATGACCTTGCCAGGTCAAATAGTGAAAATGACCTGACCTTGAGCTAGGTCAGGATCACAGATTGACCTGGTATGGTCATGCTGCATATAAATCGACTCCCTGTGATAATATAAGCACAATGCAAGTAAAAAGGAGCGTTATCTCAATTCAGTGAGAAGATATTGGCAAAACAATCACTCTAAGCTCCTGTGACCTGACATGACCTTTGAGAGGTCAGATGCTCAAAAACTTAACTTAATGGTCAAGATCGTGGTAAGAATAGACGGTTTGAGGATTTTCAGCTTTATCTATTCAGTATTTAGTGAAAACTAGCCCATTCTATTTTTCACCATAGACTTATAATGGGGTGACCAAAACATTGACCCCACCTTAGGTCAACAATATCAAAATTCCGAGATAGCAGATTTGTAGACCCTAACGACCTTATCATATTGTGAAAGTTTCAAAGTGATCGGTTCGCTGATGTTCCCTGGGCACTGCTTCAAACTCGTGATTTTAGGTTTTGAGGTCGGGTCACTTGACCTTGAATAGCTCCTTGACTTGACATGACCTTAGCTCAAAATTTTGGTCGGGTGTGTAAAATTGATGAGGGATAGGGTACTGTAAGTTTCGTTGTTCTGTGTCTCTTGGTTTTTTAGCTATCTGGGGAAAACCAGGAGGGGGCGAATTTCGCCCCCCAGCGGGGCGCGTGTTAAGGGTGTATGGCTAGCCATATTTTAATTTTGTCCTTAAAATCTATTGCCAATTTGAGACATATATTTGTATTTTGAAAATGAAGAGCCCTGTGTAAGCTTGGTCTTTATTGTTTGTTGTAACATCATCGCGTTGAACACAGATGAACCTTCGCCGAGGTTCTGTGGTCTCCGTCCCAGCTTGTGCGTCAGTGCATTTATCACACACTCGAGGTATCAGATGTAAAGTGCGCAGCTCATGAAGCTGGGAGCACATCCCCCCCAGTCGGTATGACATTGTTAACTGAGCAGCTGGGTGTCCGATGAAGATAAGGCTTGCCTTCGAGGTGGCTACTTCGGTTCGAACGCCAGTTTTCGGCTGTTCGGTGTTGGTGTTCACAGTTGTGCGACACCAGAGTGGTTGAATGCTGGGGTATAAGAGGAGTTATAGTGCTGACTAGAGGCTCTTCTGTTCTAGGTTATTGGTCCCGGCGCCAGCCCCGGCGCGCCCTATTGACTCAGAACAGCTAAATTATAAATGGAATCATCAGTGCAATTCACTTAGAAACTTCCAAGAATTAGCATGCTGTTTGATCAATCACTAATCAATTTCTATCACCTTATGCACCACCGTCCCCACTCAGTTACTCGCGATGTTTCCCAAAACCGGTGTCGCGCCTCTGTACTTGGTCTGGCTATTGTTATTCATATACTTACTACAGGAATTCGAGGCCCCATTCTTGCTGGACAAACCTATTAGCTCGCACCGCTGTTAATAATCAAAACTACACAATGCTGCCGTTCCAGGTTTCCCGCACGCCTATCAGTGCGCGATGGCGCAGCCGGTGCCGGAGCACATCAGCTTCCCAGATGAAGAGCTGCGGATGCTGGCGCTGTGGAAGGACATCGACGCCTTCCAGACCTGCCTGCGACAGTCCAAGGGTCGACCGCGCTTCTCCTTCTACGACGGACCTCCGTTCGCCACCGGTCTTCCGCACTACGGCCACATTCTGGCCGGCACCATCAAAGATATCGTCACTCGGTACGCCCACCAGAGCGGCTTCCATGTGGAGCGGCGCTTCGGCTGGGATTGTCATGGACTGCCCGTGGTGAGTGCTCCGGGTGTTTTTCTACCTGCATCATTATTGGACGTAGACAAAATTATGGCGCCTTTACACGTCACATTTACAGGACTGTACGCTGGGTTCAAACTGTTTTGCATGCCGAAACCCTGAATTCCGTCATTCGCCTGTCCGGAATTCATCGTTCGGGTGAGAAATAAGCATTTTCAGAGCCGAATCTGGCAGTGACCCAAAATAGGTTTTGCGCTAGGTGTCGAGTGGAAAATTCAGCTCGGAATGTATGGCGAGTGAGTGGAAAATTCCTCTCAAAATGTATGGCGGAGTAAAAAATTCAAATTTTGTACTCAGGTGGTAAACTCTCAGAGCCCTTGTTTGAACTGAAGGATGGATATTTCCTTTAATTTTCTCAAAGTAAATATTTTTAAATCATGCCCAAACAGCTTTGTTTGACCATTCCCATGTGAGAAATTTGGGTTAAGCAGGTAAATCTTTACCAGCTGAAACCCCCTGATGCAGTCTCCAATTTTTTAAGCAGTTGGTGAATTTCCACAAATAAAAAACTTTGGGGGCCTCTGAGACCAACCTTTGGGGAAAGAACTCTGGGAGCCACTAAAACTCTTGGGGGCTTCCCTAGACCAACTCTTGTGCCCCTCCACTCCCACACGACCAGCTTTTAAGGGCCCCTGAGACGAAATATCAGGGCCCCCTTAGACAAATCTGCAGAGGGGCCTCCGAGATCGGCAGGTGGTGAAAAATGAAAAGGATATTTTCATGCAATACCTAGTTCCAAAACTAATTATCTACGCATACACTGTATAGTTTTCCTGTCCGGGACAACGCCCCTCCTATACCTATACCTATAGCTATCGGAATTTTGGAGGCCACACCTGTCCTCAATCACTGCACCTCGCATACACCTATGCTAGGGCCCAGTAGAGCCTTGGTTTACACTTAACTAACCCAGACGAAACTACAAACTTTCTATCATGGCAATAACCTCTTCCAGACTCTTGCTAAAAGTTTCTTTTCTTTACCTGTCAATTCCCCTGCTTCTCTTCACATATATACTCACCTTCATATGAGTATGCTGCTTTCTATCAATATTAATCGAAGCTGCTGCAGCCTCCTTTCTGTTGTTTCTTCCTTTCGTCTACAATCAGCCAGGCGCGGCGGGTTGCGACAGCGTCGAAGCAACTACTAATTTAAATTTCTGATAGCAATCCAGTTAACGGTCGCATAAGCAACATAATTTGCATTTCGAAACTTGCTCTAAATTTATTTTCTAAATCCTTATAGACTAGAAAATTATACAACTAAAAGCACACCAAGAGGAAGACTAACAATGTTTTGTCAATAACGAATACGAAACCAGCCTTTCAAAAAGCCTAAAGATGCCGCTTTTATTTACTAGATGTAAAGACGGCGTTTTGGTAAGTCCACGCCGTAGACCAGCCATACAAAAAAGTGCCGATGTTTGAAGGGTAACTGGATGCATTCTTGTTGCCCAAAAAATCATTTAATGAAAATGTAGAGTTTCAATGTATTAAATTACCGGACACTTTTAGTTCAACTTAAATATCAGCGTATTTATGCCTAGGGTGTCGTAGGGTGTCGTGAGTGGATTTGGGTGTCACACGGCGTGACGCAGCAATGAAGGGCTAATATGGATAAAAATTATTTTCTACGCAATAAATGGTTTCTTTTCTACGATACAATGTCAAAAAAATATGCTGCTTACCATACAAATTTCAAGATAATTGCTTTTAACAGCAAGATGACCAAAAATGATTTTTCACTATTCTCGGTCCCAGAAATACAAAAACAACTTTTCAAGGACGTAAGCCTAGAAATCATATGCACAGATAAACTGCTTTCCAGAAATGTATCTTTCAAAGCGGTCAGCTCATTTTTTTGGCAACACAAGGCTAGGGTGTCCAATTTTCCACTCACCAATTTTGCGAGTGGTGGAATTTAGTGGCGGCGTTCACCCATTGGAACTTTCTCCGGTGGGGCAGGGGAGGGGCACTGTGCGTCTTGCCCGCGCCAGAATTTCGATTCTGTTGTTCCACTGAAATCGGTGGAGTTAAGGATGCCAGGTATAATTGACCAGAAAAATAGAAATCGCCAGATTTTCTTTCAGAAAAGCGAAAGAAGCGCATAAGAGCCGAGTTAATTTGGCGATCTTCTAGTCGATTCTGCTGCTCTCTTTTCCAGTGGACGTTGGTAGAGGAAGCAATGGAACTGGGCTTTGTAGTAAGTATTGTTGAGTAAAATTCAATATTAGTAAAATATTGTTCAATAGTTATTCAATAGTAGTAGTAAATATTGTTGGAAGTGAGTGGAAAATTCAGCAAAAAAATATAAAAGTGAGTGGAAAATTCTGATTGACTGGGTGTCGTTCTGCACCCAGCACCCCAAGTTTTGGGACACTGGAATCTGGTCTCCATTTGCCTCTGTCCGTGTTCATCCACCGCGCCCACTTGCTGGAGGAAGGCGGCGGTCCATGATGCGGGGGGAGGTTTAACGCTCGCCCCGGTGGGGGTGGGGGGCTGAACACCCCCCTCGGATTTTTCGGGTGGCACCAAAAAATCGGCGGTTCGAAGCACCACCGTACTTGGTAAACCTCATCCTTGATTAATTCTTCAATTTTTCCCAACATTTTAAAGTTGGGCCATATGCAGGTCACCAATATCAGGTCACCAATGCAGGTCAAGTAACCTCACCTCCAAAAGTGTAAGGTTGCATAAGTAAGAACAGGGTTAATCTATTCAATTGAAACTCATTTTGCATAATGGGCCGACCGAGTGCTACAAAATATATTTCAGGATTTTCGATATCGATGACGTAGGGTCAGATACGGATCATGACATCTCTTTTTAAAATGCATGGGGAAAAACGAAAATTGGGCGAAAAGGACTACTTGTGTAGATACAGCTGACTATTTGTGTAGATACAGCTTAGAATAGCTTAAAGTTCTCCAAATCGTAGTATCCTAGGCCCCTTTCCAGGCTCATATTGAAATTTTTAACCTGTGGCCTCTGAGAGGTCATCTGGGGCTACTTAAGCAGGTTTTCAGGCTTGGGTCAATAATTTTGTTGGAAATGACGATAAAGCTTTTATTTTAATGTCATTACGTTTGGAATGTTATTGCGGGTCGATTGGTATACATATTGACTATGCTAAGTCAGATGGTGACCTTGACCTGACCTTGTCAGGACATTTTTAGTTTAGTATGATCATATCATACACCATTCAATTTGTTGTAACGAGATGAAGCAAAAAACCGATTATTATATCTCTGCAGCGCGGGCAACGAAATGACCTCCGAAATGGCAGACCTAATATGCGGCAAAGCATCTAGTTTCTACCTAATATTTTTATGAGCTTTCCAACAGTGTTCGCATTTTTTTGCTTTTCCGCATAAGAGCCGGGTTCGAGGGGGGGGTGTTTGAACACTCTCTCCCCCAACCAGGGCAAAGGTGGCTCCGAGGCCGACCGGGGTAGATGTTAAAGGGTGAGTGCAGATATAAAAAGCAGTACGCCCAGGAAGCGCTTGCATTGGCAAACGCTGTGGTTTGGAACAAACGAAACTTGAAGCCAGGTATTTTTCGTATGCCTTACAGGACTGGTATCTCAGTATACACGCCACGAAGGTGCCAACTTTCCTATAATATTCGTTGAGGGTGTTTCTACTAATTCAGATTGTCACGGGTTGGTTTAACGATTTGAATGCAGTCGTTCTGACTGTGTAGTATTTGCATCTGACGTAGTGTCCCGTGCCACACAGGAATACGAGATCGACAAAACGCTCAAGATCACGGGACCTGATGATGTGGCCAAGATGGGCATCGAAAAGTACAACGCCGAGTGCCGGAAGATCGTCTCACGCTACGCCAAAGAGTGGGAGGCCTCCGTCGGCAGGATGGGCCGCTGGATTGGTTAGTACCGGAATTCTTCGTGGAGGGAATAAGTTTTTGCATTATTTGGTTAAAAAACTGTCAAGGTTACGTGGCGCCAACAGCTCACACTTAGCTGGTTGGGACTGTGAAACCAAATCACGCGGTTTTTTAATTCTTGCCCCAGTGAGAGAGGACGCTCAGCACTCCTTTATTTTTTTCGAAACTACCAGAAATCTGTAACGTGGAGCGTCGCCGTTCTTGGTGCAGTCTGTTCTTGGATCATTTTGTAACTGTCCCTAAAATTTCATGTCTGGGTCATCTTGGAGCAGGCACCAGGTCAGGTCCACCTCCAACCAACACCTCCAAATGTGTTTGAAGTGACAACAGTGATAAAACGTTTTGCATATTGATCTGAGATTCATATCACCTGATAAGCCTACTGAGTACCACAGATTGCGGCAGCAGGGTTGTTTTGTATCTATGTCGTAGGATAAGGTATGAGCCGTGACCTCATCTGAAATTAATTGGAAGATGGGAAGTAGCTGACAATGGTTCTATTTCTGCATACGATAATAATTGCTTCATATTCTGAAAATCGTTGTATCGTAGGCCAATCTCCAAAACCAAGTAAAAATTCAACTTGTTGCAATATGATATGTGAAAGGCCATCTGGAATTACAGAAGCAGGTTTTCTGATTCGGGTTAGGAAATTCGCAAGGAGTGGAGGCAGAACTTGTATTTGGATGTCGCTGTGCTCGTGTCGTCATTGTCAGTAGATTGGTATGCATAATGAGCATACAAGGTTAGATGTTGGGCTTGACATGACCGTAGATCATGCCATTTTCTCATTTTGACCTAGAATGTTCGAATTATATATAATATAAATCCTCGTAACGTGAGGAATCTAATTATTTCTGAACGTTGGCTCGAGACCAAGTCAGAAGGTGGAGGCAAAAAACTGTTACTAACCTGTCGCCTTGATATATTTTGGAGTGCTGAGGCGAGGAGCATGATAGTTGATAAGGTATATACTGGCCTGTCTCATCGAATCCTGGATAGAAAATGCACAATGTCCTCTGGACGTTGTGGTCTTTTCTCATTACTCATGCGATATTTCAAGGGCTCGTGTTAAGAACCCGTATACACATTTCGACCTATTCTCGTTCAGCTGGTCAACGCTTTACGCCGCCACCACGGTCTGCATAGTCACCCCTGACCCGTGCCGACAGACTTCCGCAACGACTACAAGACGCTGTACCCGTGGTACATGGAGTCTATCTGGTGGGTGTTTAAGCAGCTGTTCACCAAGGGTCTGGTGTACCGAGGCTTCAAGGTGATGCCCTACAGTACCGGGTGCAACACGCCGCTCTCCAACTTCGAGTCCGGCGAGAACTACAAGGACGTGGTCGATCCTGCCGGTCAGTGAAACAGAATGCAGAGGAGGTAAGAGGGACGGAGCGTGTTTTTGTTAGGGCAATGTGTCTTGTCGCCGAAGTACATTTCGGCTTTGTGGTGTTACTCTGAGGTGGTGGATGTGGCTGTAATTTTAAGAAAGTTAAGGGTGGTTGGATCATTCTATGTCTTTTAGGAAGGATTCATGTCAGTGGGCAATTCGAAAAGACATTTAAGACTACTTTGAAAAGTACAAATAACGTTTATAGATTTGGCGGGTAGTCCCCTGAAAGCCCGATCCCCCCCATCAGGATGCGAGTATTGGCGCCCCGCCAATGCGGGGAAAGAGTTCTGGACTTTCACGCCGCTGACCCGGGTTCAAATCCCCGGGCAGGTGTTCTGCATAAGTCTTTCCGATCCCCACACTGTCCTCCCAACAGGGCGAGAGTTGGCGACGCCATATGATCTAAGCAGTCGGTATGTCGTAAAGCCCCAACGTTGCGATAGGATTTGGCGCTCACCTAGTGGGTTTTCCTGCCCAAAAGGGGTGCCCCTGTTCCGAATGGTGCCCCCTCCGCCGCCCATGTACCCCCCGCCTTCGGATCGGAAATCCTGGATCCGCCTATGACTGGTGTATTATGAATTGGTTGGTGGGTAACTGAGCAAATGGTACTTTTTTACCGTCTGGGTACCCAGCGAGCCATTTTCAGTGTCATTTACACTAAATAGGTGACCACAGTCATCTTCTGTGATGCCGTTTTCCCGAGCTCTGACAAGCTGTCCTGCATGTCTTTAGTACAAATAACAGCAGACTGTTTGCTCGGGCAGTGATTGTGAGTTTTCCGCTGCTGGACGAGCCCTCAGCCAGCATGGTGGCCTGGACCACCACCCCCTGGACTCTGCCCAGCAACCTGGCTCTGTGTGTCAACCCGGAGCTGGAGTACGTCCAGGTCAAAGGTGAGAGGTCGCCTGCACACCGCGCCGGGTCATATTCGTCTGGGGTGGAATGTTCGTTCTTTGTGTCCTGTAGACCGTCGTTTTTTGGTACACAGCATGTGCCCAGGCCGTTGGTAAATTTATGGATTTATGCAAAGAATTTACGTATTATCACTAATCAGGATCTACATTTCCATCAAATGAAATTGATGTGAGCGGTTATAAATGCTCAAATGTGGGTAGTCCATAAATTGGGCGGTGATATTTGCCTGATTGGTTCAAATGTGGATAATATGATAGGGTGGTTGATGGTTCGTGACAGGCCCTTTTACCGCATGAGTTTTCTTCTTCCTTGCAAGTAGATATTTGATTGTCGCCTTGTCGAAATAAATTTAATATATCAAACGTTTCCCGCTGTTCCTTTTGCATCATAATTGGCTATGTTGGGTCCCACAATGCTCTGTTGTTACCTACAGAAAAGGACTCGGGGCGCGAGCTGATCCTGATGAAGGCGCGGCTCTCCGCGCTCTATAAGACAGAAGAAGAGTACACCGTGGTCAAAACGATGAAGGGCAGTCAGCTCAAGGGTCGCGCTTACAAACCCCTGTTCCCGTACTTCGCTGAGGTATGGCTAGTGAAGATTAGTATGTAATGTTATTTGCGTGGAATTTCTTGTAAGGCGTGTAATTGAAAAACATGATTCTACTTTGGCTTCTTGAAATCATCGCTAATTTTATGTGTACAGATATGGTTCGTTCGGACCGAAGTCCGAAGTTCCGACCAAGTACGAAAGTCAGAAATTCCACAAAATGATTTACTCTGTGTAGTAAGTTTGAACTAACCATATCCGAACTCCACGCCATGCCGTTTCTGGTATTTATATATACACGTGTTCCTGCCATATTTCCGTTTTATCTGCCGACATGTTAGTGTGTAGAATTGTTCTTCCATTCCTGAGACTTTTGTTACTATTGTTGTGATTTGTTACCATGCATTTTGGCAAAGCTCAGTTGTGGGCCCTGTCATGGAGAAATATCTTGTTTGTTTAAAGTTTCATTGGGTACTTTGTTTGTGCCATTATATAGCTTACCTTTTTCTGTTTTGTGCTATCCATTGGTCTTGTTGCGGCGTGAGTCTTACCTTCATGTGCGCCACCAATCAGAGCTACATCCTGTGTCACCTTGCCATGCCACATCACCGTTGGTCTTGAAGATACCACTGTCAGTCGATTCGTCACTACTGGCACGGTCCCCCGCACACTAAACCAGTGTCACCTGGCGCCGAGTCAGGAGTGACAGCCTTTCTCCGGTCGCCGACAGATGGCAGGACGCGGCGCCTTCCGCGTGCTGTCGGACGGCTACGTGACGGAAGAGTCCGGTACTGGGGTGGTCCACCAGGCGCCATACTTCGGTGAGGACGACTACCGAGTCTGCCTGGCCGCCGGCGTCATCACCAAGGACATGGACATGATCTGCCCCGTGGACGCCCGCGGCTGCTTCACCGACGAGGTCACCCATTTCAAGGGACTGTATGTCAAGGTGAGGTGCTGGTTTTTGTTATACCTCGACCTGCTGCCATTTAAATTGCGACTATCGCATACTTTGTATATGGTTCGCGTAATAATATAGCATTGTTGTACGGGTCGGTTTTTCACGAAAGCTTTAATTTTACCGCGAAAATATCCATAAAATCAGCATAAAACGGGAGCCGTTTGTCCGATCGACACTTGCTTGGCCCGCTGACCGGCGGTGGCTGTCCATCAGGACGCGGACAAGCTGATTGTGAAGCACCTGAAGGAGTCTGGTCGGCTGGTGAACGCGTCCACGTACAAGCACAGCTACCCGTTCTGCTGGCGCTCCGACACGCCTCTCATCTACAAGGCGGTGCCCTCCTGGTTCGTGCGCGTGGAGCACATGACAGACAAGCTGCTCAACAACAACAGCCAAACCTACTGGGTGCCCGACTTCGTCAAGGAGAAACGGTCAGTGTCGTAGTGGGAACAATGTCTAAGCAAGAAATGGCCTACGGCGAGCGCTGTGTTGTTGAATTTTAATTTATGATATAAAGTTGTTAACAGTTTGTTTTCGGTTGAGAATTATGTTTTCTCTTGCAAGCAATTGTTACCTTGTGCTTTATGTGGGATAGCTTTGTCAGGGCAGGTTTTTGCACTATCAGTGCTATGGCTTTCTGTTGGCCTCCGAAGTCTCCTCCATTGCCCGTGTTAAATGCATTCCTTTTTCAAGTGCAATCAGATAGGCTCCGTAACATTTTTAACGTTTGGATAAGTTGGCTGTGTGCCATATCTTCATTTTAGCGAACACGGTTTACTATCGCGTCACCCACCGCCGCGTGCCGAGTATTTCCTGACCACGTTACCCTGCTCGTTTGACGGCCGGTGAAGTACTGAGTGTTCGATTCGGCTGGTGTTCAGGTTCGGCAACTGGCTGCGGGACGCGCGCGACTGGGCCGTCTCGCGGAACCGCTACTGGGGCACGCCGATCCCGCTCTGGACGTCCGCGGACATGGAGGAAGTGGTGTGCGTGGGCAGCATCGAGGAGCTGGCGCAGCTGACGGGCGTCACCGTCACCGACCTGCACCGCGAGAGGTGAGTACTGCACCGCGAGACGTGTACTGCACCGCGAGACGTGAGTAATGCATCGCGAGACGTGAGTACTGCACCGCGAGACGTGAGTACTGCACCGCGAGACGTGAGTGCTGCACCGCGAGACGTGAGTAATGCACCGCGAGACGTGAGCACTGCACCGCGAGACGTGAGTACTGCACCGCGAGAGGTGAGTACTGCATCGCGAGACGTGAGTACTGCACCGCCAGACGTGAGTACTGCACCGTGAGACGTGAGTACTGCATCGCGAGACGTGAGTGCTGCACCGTGAGACGTGAGTACTGCATCGCGAGACGTGAGTGCTGCACCGTGAGACGTGAGTACTGCACCGCCAGACGTGATACTGCACCGCGAGACGTGAGTACTGCATCGCGAGACGTGAGTGCTGCACCGCGAGACGTGTACTGCACCGCGAGACGTGAGTGCTGCACCGCGAGACGTGAGTAATGCATCGCGAGACGTGAGTGCTGCACCGCGAGACGTGAGTGCTGCACCGCGAGAGGTGAGTACTGCACCGCGAGACGTGAGTACTGCACCGCAACGATAATTGCAGACGTGTACTGCACCGTGAGACGTGAGTACTGCATCGCGAGACGTGAGTACTGCACCGCGAGACGTGAGTAATGCATCGCGAGACGTGAGTACTGCACCGCCAGATGTGGTTACCGTCCAGTGAGACGAGGGTGCTGCCGAGGTAGATGTCAGAACTGCACGCACTGCGAAGCGTGAGTAGGTACTGCACCGCCAGATGTGGGTACTTTCCAATGGGACGCGAGTTCTGCACCGCGAGACGTGGGTCTTCCCAGGGAGACTATCAGCGGCCTTCACAGTGAAGCGTGAGTTTTGTCGCCATTCCCTGAGTGAGACGAGGGCAGCGTAATTGAAACGAGGGCAGCGTAATTGAACCTGTTTTTTCGGACGGCTGAATTTTTGTGACACAGAATATGTCTAATTCTAGTCAGTTTCCCGCTATTTACTAAGAGCATAATGCGTGATACTGACACTGTCACACACTTATGCAAGAGTGTGTGCTTTCAAATGTTCCCAATATACTGCTCTAGCTGGTGAACACCAGTGTTTATTCTCTGAACCCATCAGTCTGAGGGTCAGTCCGATGTGTGACAGCTTCGGTAAATCTCAGTTCGGTGACCAGCGGCGCCCGGCAGTGTGGACTCGCTGACGATCCCGTCGCGGCGGCCGGGCCAGCCTCCTCTGCGGCGGGTCTCAGAGGTCTTCGACTGCTGGTTCGAGTCCGGCTCCATGCCCTACGCCCAGGCGCACTACCCCTTCGAGAACAAGCGCCTGTTCGAGGACTCGTTCCCGGCCGACTTCATCGGCGAGGGTATCGACCAGACCCGAGGCTGGTGAGTCGCGCGCGGGCGATGTGTGAACTGCTGGTGACTGATTTGGTACTTGATTATGCGCGTTGGTTGAGTACGGCGTTGTGCTTAACCCCAGCGCATAGCTGTTTGATGGGTGGTGGTGTAACTGTATGTCAGCGTTGTCAGAAAGACGGCTGAAAACCGGCGTGCCCTTGATGTTGGTCAGATATCGATATTATTTGTCTCTACCGTTATGCTTTACTTTCTACAATTACACGTTTCCCTATTTGTTGAAGTCCTTGATCAGTTCAGAGCATTTTAAGGTCGTCGGATTGAAATACAGTAATGCCCATATTCCCTCAGCTTGTTCACTCTTCTCTTCCGACATATCTTGTTCTGCTCATAAGCTGTCAAATTGCATTGATTCGTTTAGCGTTCGTCTTCACGAATTGGTGGGCGGCAGGTTCTACACGCTGTTGGTGCTGTCCACCGCCCTGTTCGACAAGCCTCCGTTCAAGAACCTGATCGCCAACGGTATGGTGCTGGCCGCCGACGGCCAAAAGATGTCCAAGCGGAAAAAGAACTACCCGGACCCGATGCTGGTAGGCTGGGGTGGCCGGGCAGGTCTTTAAACACTATGGTAAATCCTTCGACTGACGTCACGGCTGCGTGACAGATCCCTAGTCTGACGCGTTCCGGTTGTGTGCTGGTTTCTTCGCTGACGTGTTCCTGCTACGCCATAGCTCTTTGTATGTCGTGTCTGGGCTGCGTGGTGGATCCCTCGTCTGACGTGTGCCCGGTTGCGCGGCAGATTACGGACCGGTACGGCGCGGATGCCCTGCGGCTGTACCTCATCAACTCGCCGGTGGTGCGGGGTGAGAGTCTGCGCTTCAAGGAGGAGGGCGTGCGGGACGTGCTCAAGGACGTGTTCCTGCCCTGGTACAACGCCTACCGCTTCCTCGTCCAGAATGTGCACGGATATGAGAAGGTGGGTACCGTGCGACGGGATCAGGTCGCAGGAGGCGCAGTGGTGTCCTGTATCCCGCACTGCCATCAGCTTCGTGACCCCATGGTGTGCTGGTAGGTGTTGGTGTGGTCCAATGAATATCTTGGCAAGAGAAATGATGAGGTATAGATAATAGCAGAATTGGTTATGAGTGTGAAACATTGTCCTGAAGCGTTTAAAAGGCTACAATGCTTCAATGTCTGTCAATGCCTTCAATATAAATGCCTGTCTGAGGCCAGCCCGAAACGCGTTCGGGCGGCGCCCAAAGGGCCCCACAGCCCAAGGCCCAGCAAGGCCCTTACAAAGACAAAAGGGCTAAAGGCCCCAGTATAAAACAATTCCACACGGCAGCCGCGCCCGCCGGCCCAGGGGCCCTCAGACCCAGGAGGGCGGCGTCCCGCCGCCCCCGGCTACGCCCGGCCCGAAAGCTGATTGGGTGTGAAACGGTGTTGCGTCCACAATGACTACACCTAGCTCAGGTGAGGTGCTGCCGTCGTGCGTGCAGTGGCTGTGGTTGGTTGGACAGGCTGGTGACGGCGGGTGCGACCGGCAGGAGACGGGGAACAGGTTCGTGTACGACGAGGCCAGCGTGGTGCCGTCCACCAACCTAATGGACCGGTGGATCCTCTCCTTCACCCAGTCGCTGCTGCTCTTCGTTAAAAAGGTGTGTTGGAACAGTGAAAGGATTGTAGTTTAGTGCTAAAAAATAGTACCGTTCTCGTAAAAATTCAAACTTCCTGGGAATGCTACCTTGAATTTAAGTACGACATTGCGCCATTTGTGTGTGTGGCTCTTTCATTAGATGTTTGGTCGTAACTTGGTATAACTCTACCTTGAACCTTGATCCCTTACTTGAACAGCGTACAGTGCTATTTTGATGTATTATATGCATGTTTTCTAAACTGATCGAATAAGATACCCCTCATTTTTATTTTATTCATCTCCGTTTGTGCGTCACCTGGTGAGACATAATACAGTTAGGAGCTGTCCACATATGACCAGTAAAATGGAGAGGTGTCCGGACCCCTCCCCTCCCCTCTTGGCCAGTAATCGTCAGTATATGGCTGACTTCCTACCCTCTTCGTTAGCAGTCGTCAGCATTTGCCAGGATCGTCCCCTCTCGTCAGCAAAGCTTTTTTTACCCTCTAAAATAATAGTGAAAGACGCTAAAAGTGTAACAAGCAAAATGTAAGAAAGTTCGCCGAAATGTCAATTTCAGATTTGCGCGGCGAAGCTTCTTTCTGTGATACATGCAGGTGCTGATCCAGGGCGAGAAGCGACATTTTCCCGACAAAGCCCTCGATTTCTGCAAATTTGCTTAAAAAAACACATGTTTTCACGGTTTGGGGCTCGTTGTCCTCGCCCCCAAATCATCGGCTTAGACCCGACACTGGATACATGACCTACCACAATAATGAATCTGGCTTATGTCTGCAGAGGAGAAGAAACACAGCTAGGTACCTTATGGACCAAAAGAAAAACATAGTGATTATTACTTATAGTTCAGTATGAATGGCATGGGCAGGCTGCTTTCTATAAATAGACCTTTTGAAAAAATACAACCGTCTCTCTGGGCCCTAGTCATACCTGCGCAGTTCCGTCTCAATAGAAAATTTCCAGCTCAGCGGATGATTTGGCCTCCGCTCTGGAGATACCGCTCAATCGTCCACCTTATTTTCGGTTGGAAACTTCGCACTCTTGATTTGCTATCTCTTCATCATATGCCATGTAATACCAACTGGTAGCAGCATTGACACAGCACAAATTGAGTCATTGAAGGAGGAACGGCATATTTTTATGCTGCTCCGCTGTTGTTCCCCTCCCCCTCTGCAGCAATCGTCATAAAAGCCAGACCCTCTTTTCCCCTTCGTCAGCGAAAATCAGTAAATGCCAGACCATCCCTATTCGACCGCTGACGTGATTCGTGAACAGCTCGCTATGTGTGTCCTTAAATGCGCTCTCGCGAAGAGGTGTGCATGTGAACTGCTGCACAATTTAGATCGCCGGATGATGTTGTCTTAAATCGTTCGTGTGGCGATCGGATATGTTACAGCTAAACGAGCTGCACAGTAATCAACACCATTTATGTTTGCTGCAGGAGATGGCAGCGTACCGTCTATACACGGTGGTGCCACGATTGGTCAAGTTTGTCGACAACCTGACCAACTGGTACGTCCGCATGAACCGAAAACGCCTCAAGGTGAGTCACGTGACTGCGGGCACATGTTTACTCTTTCTCACTTTGTATACTCTTGGGGGATGCAATTGCGTTCCCATTGTAAGATCCTGCTTTCATATCCATCTGTTCGCGTCCCCTTTGTTCTCTCGCTGACCCCCTGAAACATCCCCGATGTCTCTTTGGAACGTCGGTCTCTAACTCACGCCCTCCATGACGAGAGAGTGGCGCCCCAAAGATGCGATATCGGCTTTCCAACCCATTAAAATTGAGCTCATCCTAAATTTTGTATCTACTATCTCATTTACAGGGCTACACGCCTGATTTTCATCAGCCAAAATAGTTGGCAGTGATAGCTGCTATCGATTGGGATGTGCGCTTTGCTCAAATAGCGTGCTTTGTATCCCATTCCGGGCCATTCAGCGGAAATCTCTCGGAAATTGAATCTGATGGATGTTACTGAAGTAAAACATTGACGGATAGCTATCTAGATTATTTGCGTTGTCACATCCTAGAGATTTTTGGCTTCTGATGATGTAATTTAGCCCTAATAAATAGGGGGATATGAGCTATTATTTCGATATATGTGAAGTAGTTTTAATTGATCGAAGCTAGGTGTCTAGGGTATGGCAGTTGATCAGTGAGTACCTTCGGCTCGATCGTTTGAAACTTCGCAGTGATGCAAAGGGTCGCGAAATCGAGTCCACTGGGAGTTAGGACTACCCTGGTCAATGTCCACCTCTCTATGTACTCCTCTCCCCAATCGACGCCATACAAACCTCCCCCACCAACGTCTTACATTCATGTAGTTGAAGCATTGTAAAACCAAGACAAAATTAAAGGTGCTTTCCTTGACGTGCAGTTTGTAAGAGGTTTTAACTTATGACCGCCTTCTTCCTCCATATTGCGGGCTTGGTATTGTTCAATTAAAAGCTTAGATACTTTTCCTCTCTTTTTGTGTGCAAGTAGGATACTTCGTTTCATTTTAGTTCTATTTTTTCTGTTTTTAAGTAATGAAGGGATCCCACCTTCCTGGCTGATGCTGAACGCGCACTTTGCGTTATGTTTTCCCCATTGTGTTATGTCTCCCACCACCACTTTCTTAGACGCAACGATTATCAGTCCCGTGTCTGCGAGTGCAGGCTTGTCGAATACTTCTCATTCGCCTTTGTTTAGGGCGAGGTGCAGTTCTGGCCTCGTGACATATCTCCCGAGGGCCGCGGTTTCTTTCCGAAGGCAAGACTGTGTATTCCACAGATGTTCTGTCGCCAGGCTTTGTGGCTTCTGCCGGACGTATCGGTCCTCACCCCACCGGCCATTAGCCGTGTCTCCGCGACAGCAGTCTCAGCTGTGCCCTGCGTCGGCAGGGCGAGGCCGGCGCCGAGGACTGTCGCGCCGCCCTCAACACGCTGTTCTCGGTGCTGTTCTCCATGTGCCGCGTGATGGCACCGTTCACGCCGTTCCTGACGGAGACCATGTACCAGAACCTGCGCCACCTCAGCAGCAGCGCCGAGGTACGGTGCAGGTGCTGCCTCCGCTCGTAAGGACGCGTGGGGCTGATTGGTAGGCTAGTAAAATGGTTTTACTGTATAGATTGCTGATTTTAGAATATTTATAAGATGGTCTAGAAACATGGACGTTTTGCACGCAGAGATAATTTTTCGATTTATCTTGAGATGAGCTCTAACCCCAACTGCCTCATTATTATCTTGTTCGTTCGTGTCGAATAGATTGACCGGGAATAAATAAATTGTTTCCACTGTCAGCAAGCTGTTCTAGATTTCAGACTTCTGTGCGCTGACGGCGGCTGACCGCCTTACGTCTCTGGTTGCCAGAAAAGTTAGTGTGATCTGACATGACCTCGGTACGCTTCCTGTCGCTGCCTGGGATACGGGTTGACCGGACCTGACTTGAACTGATAGCCTTTATTGCCAGGTGGCTCAGAAGTGTACCTATCACAGCTTGAGGTACGGTGTGTTAGCTGACCTGATTCCGTGACCTGTCAGGTTGTCTCGGTACATTACCTGACGCGCGGGGTGTGACCTGGCCTGACATCATCACCTGTCAGGTGGCCTCGGTGTGCTATCTGAGGCGCGGGCTATGACATGACCTGACCCTGTTACCTGTCAGGTGACCTAGGTACACTACTTGTCGCTGCCTGAGGCGCGGGGTATGACCTGACCCAGTGTCCTGTCAGGTGGCCTCGGTACACTACCTGTCGCTGCCTGAGGCGCGGGGTATGACATGACCTGACCCAGTGTCCTGTCAGGTGACCTTGGTACACTACTTGAGGCGCGGGGTATGACCTGACCTGACCCAGTGTCCTGTCAGGTGACCTCGGTACACTACCTGTCGCTGCCTGAGGCGCAGGGTATGACCTGACCTGACCCGGTGTCCTGTCAGGTAGCCTCGGTACACTACCTGAGGCGCGGGGTATGACCTGACCTGACCCAGTGTCCTGTCAGGTGACCTCTGTACACTACCTGAGGCGCGGGGTATGACCTGACCTGACCCAGTGTCCTGTCAGGTGACCTCGGTACACTACCTGAGGCGCGGGGTATGACCTGACCTGACCCGGTGTCCCGTCAGGTGGCCTAGGTACACTACTTGTCGCTGCCTGAGGCGCGGGGTATGACCTGAACTGACCCGGTGTCCTGTCAGGTGGCCTCGGTACTCTATCTGAGGCGCGGGGTATGACCTGACCTGACCCGGTGTCCCGTCAGGTGGCCTAGGTACACTACTTGTCGCTGCCTGAGGCGCGGGGTATGACCTGACCTGACCCGGTGTCCTGTCAGGTGGCCTCGGTACTCTATCTGAGGCGCGGGGTATGACCTGACCTGACCCGGTGTCCCGTCAGGTGGCCTAGGTACACTACTTGTCGCTGCCTGAGGCGCGGGGTATGACCTGACCTGACCCGGTGTCCTGTCAGGTGGCCTCCGTACTCTATCTGAGGCGCGGGGTATGACCTGACCTGACCCGGTGTCCCGTCAGGTGGCCTCGGTACTCTACCTGAGGCGCGGGGTATGACCTGACCTGACCTGACCCGGTGTCCTGTCAGGTGGCCTCGGTACTCTATCTGAGGCGCGGGGTATGACCTGACCTGACCCGGTGTCCCGTCAGGTGGCCTCGGTACACTACCTGTCGCTGCCGGAGGCGCGGGAGAAGTTGATTGACGCCGTGATCGAGCGCTCTGTCAGCCGGATGCAGGCCATCATCGAGTTGGGGCGCATCATTCGCGACCGCAAGACCATCCCGGTCAAGGTAATTACCTACACAGCCGGGAGGGCTGTAAGGGAGCGGAATCACAAGTGGCAAACTTGGCTTGGTTGTTCGTATTTTGAGCATTTGTATCGGCTTATTTCTGTCATTTGGGCTCGTGGTGGATATTCCAGTTTGGATTGCTGGATATTGTAAATCCGCAACGCGGTTCCTCAAAGGTTTTGATCGCACCTAATTTTCTAGGCGGAGTTAAAGGATATATGGACTTATCTATCAACTTATTATATCGCGACATTTAGTTTTATACCCACGAATCGTTTTCGGGTCTTCCAGATCAGACACTTTTTTAGATTAATTCGAAAGTATCCAACTAGGCTTTAAGCAATGACGAACCCCGTACTTGCAGGGCTCCTATGTCGACTGCTGGCGCTCTCACTGTTGGTGCCGTACACCCAGCTTGTCTGCACAAACCCTAGCTCTGGTGCTGCAGTCATGCGTGTCACCCCATGCCGCCGGTCCCCTCTAACCATGCCCCTGTACTTTCCCAGTACCCGCTGCCGGAGGTGGTGGTGATCCATGCCGACTCGTCAGTGCTGTCCGAGCTGGAGCCGCTCACCAGCTACGTGATGGGCGAGCTGAACGTGCGAGCGGTGACGCGCAGCAGCGACAAGCGCAAGTACGGAGTCACCCTGCGCGCCGAGCCCAACCACCGGGTGCTCGGCGCCCGGCTCAAGGGCGACTTCAAGGCCGTCATGGCCGATGTCAAGGTGAGTCGTATTTAGGGGTAAACACACGCACGAAGGCTGCTGATGTCTGATGTCGTTTACTGGTGGGCTGAGTGTTATTAATCGTATACTACAATATTGCAGTGTGGTACGAGTCGGGCAAGGACTTGAGTATGGGAATGGTTCTCAGAGTATGACAGTACTGTAATCGTGATGCATCGTTTAAGACCTATGCTTCCCCAAGTTTAGCATTTTCTGTGATCACCCAGAGGCAGACATAGCGTTTGCCTGAACTATTGGCCCAAGCTTTGATTTCCTTACCCTACCCTCTCGTGATTATAACCGTCGTAAAGGCAAAATAAAGATCGTCGGATAACGCTAATGAATATTATGGGTTCGCTTGTTTTATTTTGTTCGGCCTGTGTCAACCAACGGAATATTGGAAACAAAAACAAAACTTACGCTAAAGCCAGCTGACTGGCTAAGTTGCTACCAGGGGCGCGAGGGTCTATTGGGCAGAATCAGAACTTGCAAATTTGTCTCGTGACGTATTTCCTCATCGCGGTGCACCTAGTGCATCAAAACAAAGCTGCCGTGCAAAGGAAAAAAGGGTAA
Source organism: Lepas anatifera (assembly GCA_034440635.1). Taxonomy (NCBI): domain Eukaryota; kingdom Metazoa; phylum Arthropoda; class Thecostraca; family Lepadidae; genus Lepas; species Lepas anatifera. The sequence goes on along the minus strand of JAOTON010001851.1, from coordinate 29,365 downwards.
CTTCGAAAGTCCACTTTTCAGGAGAGCTAAAAAACCGTTTCCGACCTTTGCAAAGTGTTTTAGTTGCGTTGGTAGGTGTATTGACCTAAATATGCATATCGTTGGAATCCTTAGAACATCCTCTTTTCGGCCATATGCATTTTATTTTCATTTATTTAACATAATTTGAGCTAATACCGATGCCCTCTTTTGCCTTTGCAAATCTTGGCTCAATCCACAGAAAATGCAATGGAAGACAAGGGTAACTAGTTACGGCTTTTTTCCTTTGTGGATTTGGCCGAGAGCCTCGGAGATTGCAAAGGAAAAAGGGTAACTCACCATGTTGGATGGAATATATATTCGCGAACGATGATGGGAGCTTTCATGTCGGATTTAAGAAACTTATTTCATGTTTTGTGCACTTATTTAGTATTTCTGTATTATTAACTATGACAATGCCGGGAGGAATCGCTGTCAGGTCAACGCGAAATTAAAGAGCCGCCAACTTGAGAGTTAACTGTTCTGTCTGAACGCATTTTGTTAAAGCCGTGTAAGAGGAGTACCCTGGGATTGGCTACGGGTGCAATGAGGGATGAAAGGGTACGTTGCTGGCTAATATAGGTACAAGGATGGCTGATAGGGGTGCGTTGTCGGTGGGTAGAGGTGCAATTTTGGCTGGTAAGGGTGCGGTGTCGGTGGGTACGGGTGCAATGTCGGCTGCTAGGGGTGAGTTTTCGGTGGGAACCAGTGCAATGTAGGCTGCTAAGGGTGCGTTGTCAGCGGCTGGTACGGATGCAATGTTGGCTGCTTGGGGTGCATTTTCGGTGGGTACGGGTGCAGTGTCGGCTGGTAGGGGTGCGTTTTCGTTGGGTACGGATGCAATGTGGGCTGCTAAGGGTGCGTTGTCGGTGGGTACGGGTGCAATGTCGGCTGCTAGGGGTGCGTTGTCGTTGGTAACAGATGCAATATCGGCTGCTAGGGGTGCGTTGCCGGCGGATATGGGTGCAGTGTCAGCTGGGAGGCGTGCCCTGCGGGTGGGTGTGGGTGCAATGACGGATGGTATGGGTGCGTCGTTGTTGGCCACGGGTACGATGATTACGGTAACGGTGCTATGTCGACTGGTAGGGTGAGGGGGGGCTACGTCGGTTGTTAAGGGTGCGATGACGTATAATGTGGGTGTAATTGCGGCTGTTACGGTCGCGTTGCGGCTTAAGACAGGGGACTAAGGCAGCTGTTTGGGTGTCTCGCGGGTATATACGGATGCAATGTCGGTTGGTAGGGATACGTTGTCGGTGGATACGGGTGCAATGTCGGTTGGTACGAGTGCGGTGCAGCTGAGGACGGGACAGCTGACAGCGTTGCAGCTGGGAACCCACACGCAAGACATCCTACCAGCTGCCTTCGCCGCCTGTCTTTAGCCGTAGTGCATCCCACCAGACGTCATTGCACCCCTATTATCCGTCATCGCACCCCTACAAACCGACAATGCACCCCTACCAGTCACCATTGCACTCCTACCAGTCATCATTACACTCCGATGAGCCGACATCGCACCCGTGCTTACCTTCCACGCACTCGTGCCCACCACCCACGCACCCCTTGCAGCCGACATTGCACCCGTACCCACCACCTACGCAGCCCTACCAGCCATCATTGCACCCGTACCCACCGACAACGCACCCTTAGCAGCCGACATTGCACCCGTACCCACCACCTACGCAGCCCTACCAGCCATCATTGCACCCGTACCCACCGACAACACACCCCGACCAGCCAACATTGCACCGGTACCCACCGACAACGCACCCCTACCAGCCGACATTACACCCGTACCCACCGACAACACACCCCTACCAGCCGACATTACACCCGTGCCCACCACCTACGCAGCCCTACCAGCCATCATTGCACCCGTACCCACCGACAACACACCCCTACCAGCCATCATTGCACCCGTACCCACCGACAACACACCCCTACCAGCCATCATTGCACCCGTACCCACCGACAACGCACCCTTAGCAGCCTACATTGCGCCCGTACCCACCGAAAGTGCACCCCAAGCAGCCGACATTGCACCCGTACCCACCAAAAATGCACCCCAAGCAGCCAACATTGCACCCGTACCAGCCGACAACGCACCCCTATCAGCCATCATTGTACCCATATTAGCCAGCAACGTACCCTTCCATCCCTCATAACACCCGTACCCTACCCCAGGGTACTCCTTTTACACGGCTTTAACAAAATGCGTTCAGACAGAATAGTTAACCCTCAAGTTGGCGGCTCTTTAATTTCGCGTTGACCTGACAGCGATTCATCCCAGCATTGTTATAGTTAATAACACAGAAATTCTAAATAAGTGTACAAAACATGAAATACGTTTCTTAAAGCCAACATAAAAGCTCCCGTCGTCGTTCGCGAATATAAATTCCATCCAACATGGTGAGTTACCCTTTTGTTCCTTTGCAATCTCCGAGGCTCTCGGCCAAATCCACAAAGGAAAAAAGCCTTAACTAGTTACCCTTTTCTTCCATTGCAAACTCTACCACTTCAGAGCAAAAAGTGCAAGTTACCCCGTTTTGCCAAAATGTATTCTAAAATATATAATTTTTATATGGTTTACAATTGTGATATTGGTATCATCGGATGCGTCGTGAGAAGGGCTTTCGAATGATATGAAAAACCAAAAATCGATGTTTTGAGTTACCCTTTTCTTCCTTTGCACGGCAGAAAGTATAAGTTGCATCTGCAGTACTCATAGACACCACCCTTGTTTTAAAATGACTTGTCGTTTAAGAATACGCTTTGGTTAAACTGTGTGGGCGGGGAGAAAGGAGGCAAACATACATGCAAAGTGCAGAACATTGGCATGCTCTCGTCTCATCCATCCAGTCTTCACCCAACATGTCGGCTCACAGCAATCCTCCGGCTCTAGTGCTGACCTGAGCCTGCGGCCTCTGCTGTCTTGGCTGTTGGTGCGGGGTCACATGCTGTCTTGTGCGACCTATTCTGACCCCTGATGACTTGGCTGTTGGTGCGGGGTCACGTGCTGACCTGTGTGACGTGACTAAACTCCTGGTGACCTGGCTGTTGGTGCGGGATCACGTGCTGACCTGAGTGACCTGTCCTGACTCCCGGTGACCTGGCTATTGGTGCGGGGTCTCCTGCTGACCTGTGTGACCTGACTTGTCCCCCCTGGTGACCTGGCTGTTAGTGCGGGGTCACGTGCTGACCTGAGTGACGTGACTTGTCCCCGGTGACCTGGCGGTTGGTGCGGGGCTCACGTGCTGACCTGAGTGACCCCGATGACCTGGCAGGCGCTGGATGACGCGGCACTGCAGCGACTGCTGGACTCAGGCTCGCTGACGGTGAGGGGTCACGTCCTGACCCCCGACGACGTACACCTGCGGTACTGCGCCGACGGCGACGCCAACAGCCGATACGAGGCGCACGCCGATAACGACGTATGTACACAAGGATAGTGACCTGGCGCGGTGGAATGCCCCAGCTTAGGTGTGCGGTAAGTACGCCTATTCCATTGAATGTGTCAGATTGTGATCTGGCGATGATGGGAAGGTCTGGACTTGAAGAAAATTTTCCACTGCTCTGGTATGAAAAAGTCGTCATGTCGCAGTGAGAAAATATCTAGATTTCATGAGGAATTGAACGTCTCATATTCCAGGACACACCCTCACGTCATCTGGCCGGAGCGTTCTCCCTTCTCGTGATTGTGCGCCCGTACTCGTCACACTCACGGTCACTGTCCTCCGGGCCAGGTTCTGGTTCTGGTGGACACCACTCCCGACCAGGCGATGCAGGACGAAGGGGTGGCGCGCGAGATCATCAACCGTGTCCAGAAGCTGCGCAAGAAGGCCGGCCTCGTCCCCACCGACCCGGTACGGCAGTACAGAGGGCGATACTTACGCTAGGACCTTAGTTGGCATGCTGTGTTTGTCTCTCTCGACACTTCTGCGGAGGCTGTAGTGGGAGGTGGACATTTGTGCTGACCTGCTGGTTTTGACCAGGTGTGTAGCATATCACCGCGTACTTTGGCCGTGTCACTGGCCAGCAGGCAATTACGTGCTTTGCAGTGTTACTAGCCTGTTATCTCTAACGTTGACCCGGTGTGCGGCAGATCGCGGCGTACTTTGCAGAGTCACTAGCCCGTTATATGTGACGTCGACCCGATGTGCGGCAGATCACGGTGTTCTTTGCAGTGTCACGAGCCCATTATCTCTAACGTTGGCCTGATGTGCGGCAGATCACGGCGTACTTTGCAGTGTTTGCAGCCCGTTATTTCTGACGTTGACCCGGTGTGCGGCAGATCACGGCGTACTTTGCCGTGTCGCCGGCGGGTTCGGAGCTGGCGCGAGTGGCTGCCTCACACCAGCAGTTCGTGGAGGCCACCTTGAAGGCTCCTTTCCGGCCGCTGTCGGCACTGCAGGGTTCCGCCCTGATGCAGGAGAAGTCTGACGTGAGCTGAACGGACGCGGGAAAGGCTGATGAAGGGTCAATATCGGGCTAATTGCCTCGTATGTGCGTGTCTTTCGTCTTGTTTCCTCGTAATTTAATCTTATTCTTTGCAATTGGGCTCGTGCTGTTCTTTGATGAGTGTTGATACCCGAATTCATTTCGAAAGAGAGGCGGTGATTGAGGGGTTATGTCATCTTCCTTTACCTTCTTCCTGTCACTTTCCTTTGTTACTTTACTCGGCCTGTGCTCATGTTTGATCTAACGAGTTTCGTGCGGCGCCTGCCGCTGGACTTAAACGCTGATCTCCTGTTGTGCGTTTTAACCATACTTATGTGTGTGTGTGTGTGTGTGTGCGTGCGCCTAAAATACATGTCATGGCTACATCTCAACTTATAGCATAAACGCGTCACATCCTTTTTCAGCTGAGAAGCCACTATATTTTCGAAGGTGTGTGTGTGTGTAACCGTTTCGAATTTCACGATCGCATTATTGATTCGCGATATACTTCTTGGCCGTCTACTTCTCTAATTGTTCTCCCAGACTGATCCGAAACACGCGATCGGAGTGGAGTGCTTTTCCAACCACTCCTGTACCGTTCCCTGGCGGCGGGTTCGGTCAAACACTAACGCCCGCTGTCCCCGCCAGGTGAAAGGTTCCCAGCTGGCGGTGACGCTGGTGCGAGGCTTCTGTGCCGACTGGGCAGGGACGGAGTCGACTGAGCCCGCCCCCGCTGCCGGTGATGGCGCCCGGCCCTTCTGCAGGTGAGGCGGCAGCGCAACATGGGTGTGACAAAGCTCAGGGAACAGACGGACGGGAAGGGATTTGCGGAGATCGTATGACACGGCTCGGATTAGTTACCGCTGTTCACTGTCCCCGTTGTAAGCGTAAAAAACACCTCCGAGTTCGTGATGAAGACACCGCTATTACACATCAGTTATTGATTGATTGATTGATCGATTATTGGGGCTTATGGGCGCACCAACCTTAGTGGTTATATAGCGCCTATCAGTTTTGCACTGCACGGACTGCGGTCTAATTGACCATCAGCCTGGAACTTTTTACCTAGTTTGCGGTGCCGGCAGTTTCGTGAACGTGCGTCTGATGGACGCGGCGCCGGCGCACGGAGCCGCCTCGGCTCTGGCCACCGTGCTGCTGGAGAACCCGGTCGGTCAGAACAGGCTGGCCCTGCCGCAGCTGACGGAGGAGGTGCAGGTGAGCCGGCCGGTCATGTCCCCGTTGCCGGAGCCCCGGCTACCGTCTGCTCTATGGCGCCTGCCGCCTCTGTTGTATGCTGGATAATCTAGTCTCGGTGGTGGGCGAAAGTGCGCAGTGACTGATATTTCCCTCCGTTCTGAGGTTTTAGTTCATAATCATATTACGTTCCCCTCTCTTTTAATCCTTCCGCGAGGTAACCTTGCTTAGTTGAAGGTCCGCAGCCTATTTGCCATCATCGTGCATTGGGTCCAGTTGTGTTTGTGGTTCTGGTTGCGCTGTGTGCGTAGTGGTTCTGGTTGCACGCTGAGTGGTGTTTCTATTCGTGTGCCGTCTGGTCGTTCCTGCTATATGCTGTGTGCACAGTGTCCCAATTGTGTGTGCTTTGTGCGGTGGCTCCGGTTGTGTGCTGTGTGTGCTTCTGACCGTGTGCTGTCTGTTTAGAGGTGGTTCCGGTTTGCTGTCTGTGTGGGGTGGTTGTGCCTTGAGTGAAGTGGTTCTGTGCTGTGTGTGTTGTGTTTGCGTACCGGCTCTAGTTCTGTGTGTTGTGTGAGGTGGTTCTGCGTGTTTGTGTAGCGTCAGATTTCTAGTTGTGTGTGTTGTGTTAGGTGGTTGTGCTGTTTGTGTAACGGTCCTAGTTGTGCGTGTTGTGTGCCATGGTTCTGGTGTTTGTGTAACGGTCCTAGTTGTGAGTGTTGTGTGCCATGGTTCTGGTGTTTGTGTAACGGTCCTAGTTGTGCGTGTTCTGTGAGGTGGTTCTGATGTTTGTGTAACGGTCCTTGTTGTATGACATGGTTCTGGTGTTTGTGTAACGATCTTAGTTGTGCGTGTTCTGTGAGGTGGTTCTGCTTGTTTGTGTAACGGTCCTAGTTGTGCGTGTTGTGTGTTGTGGATCTAGTTGTGCGTGTTGTGTGAGGCGGCTCTGCTGTTTGTTTCACGGTTGCGACCCTGCTGACGCCACTGTGGACCCGTAGGTGGTTTTCGGTCAGCAGGGCCGCAAGGTTTTCCTTTTCGACGATGCCGACGCGGCGCGGCCAGTGACGTCACTACAGTCAGCTGATGGCCGCACGTTGTACGCCTTCACTCGCCCTGAGCTCAAGCACAAGCTGCCCGCTCGGCCGCGCCCGGCGCCCGCGCAAAGCAGGTGAGCTTAGCAAATTATTTGTGGGCGGTGATATATCTACGAAGGTGCCCGTGAAGCAGTCTGCGCACACTCCGACTTTTTCGTACCACGCGCCCCGCTGGGGAAGGGCGTGCGATGTGACAAAAGAAACGGTCTCGGGCGGATTGTTTTGTCATATGTCCGCAAGGATTTAGCTGATCGCTATAATTTTGTATAGCAGCGTTGATAGCAACAGTGTATAGCAACAGAACATTTGAACATACTAGCCCAATGGAATCTCGAAAAAGCGATGGGACATTGCAAAGACGGGCAAATAAAGTCAGGATCCGGTGCCCCCTCCACAAAAAAATTAACCGTAAGAAGGATCGAGCCACACTCGTTAGTCTATTAGGATGTTTTGCCATTTCTTGAAAATACATGGGATTAGATGTAGGGAATCTAGAATATGTCAGATGCCTATGATTTCGATATTTTGTCATTATATTTCAAACAGAATGATCATTTATAGCCAAGTTTCCCTCAAGTCCAACATAAAACCTTGACGTGATGGCCATAGAAATTTAGAACCCGTTTTTTTGGCCGCCCTGAGTTTCGCACCCGGGGCATTCCACGACAAATCGACCAAGCTATAACACCCTACATCTCGGATTATGACGAAAATTTGTCAAAGGGATTGTCCATGGCGTAGATCAACGCTGATATTTTTAGCTTCGTCCGTCCGGTGTTTTTTTTTAGTTATGGCCTCAGGTGACCTCAGATGACCTCTGGCAGAAAATATTTCCAAATATTTAGCCTGATCACCATGAGGGGCCCAGGGATGCATGCTCTGAATACTTCAAATTTGATACTGTCTGCCAGAATTCAGCATTTACTGAAAATAACCCTATTTTTTCCGTACAGACTTGTAATGGGGTGGCCGAAAAAGTGATAAATACGGAGATTCTGAGCTCGTAGCTTTGCATATTTTTATGACTAAATCATATTACCAAAGCTTGAAGGTGGTCGACAGGCCGATGTCCCTTTGACGCCTCTTCAAATTCGTGATTTTATGTTTTGGGGCGTGGTGGCACGACCCATGACCCATTGACCCAACAATACCCAACCTATTTTTTTTTTTTTGGAGATCCGGGAAACATATCAGGGATGAGGTTAAGTTGTCAGTATTCAGTAAGTTTGTAAGTATTCAGCGTCCGTTGGTTTTGCGTGTTTTCTACAGGAAAAAAACAAGGGGTCCGAGCCAAATCTGCCCCCCCGCCGTCCGCCAGTGGGGTACGGGGTAACAGATCTGTTCGCTTATGTTTGCTTTGCACTAATGCAAGTGTATGCCCCCGCAACTTCAGCAATCGGCTTATATATTGTTTAACCCGGCGCTCTGGTGTCGGTACAGGTTTGTGAACCTTAAGAACGGGTCGTGGCGCGCCACGGTGCTGGTTGAGAACCCGTGCGACAGTTTCGTGATGGACCTGGGCACGCTGCAGCGCCGAGCCGCCCAGCTGCTGGACTGTGCGCCGGGCGAGCTCGCGCTCAGCCGGACTGAGGGCGGCGCCCCGCTCACTGCCAACGGCGGCGCCACTGCGCTGGCCGGACAGACGGTGTTCGTGGCGCGACGCTAGCGCCGCCCCACGCCGCAACTAGGGCGGTATGGGGTGGGGAGGACTTCAAGGTGGGTTTAGGAGAAATGGGTTTGATGAGATGCTGCCTTCGGGTGAAGGATTGAGTGATTTCATACCAGGGGCGCGGTCTGGTGTTTTGAAGCGTGCCAGTTACTTGTTACGGTATTTATGAGGCCTCGAAAGTCATGTCTGCTATTTATGTAAAACTACACCTGGCCCAATAAAAGCGTCCACATTATCGTTGAAGGATCTCTTATTTCGCCTGAGCTGATTAGACCATGGCGCTATTCCAAAATCCGTGGGAAATGGGAACGACCACAACATGGGAACGCCCTAAAACCCTAAGATTGATGATGATGCTAATGTAGAAGCTCTGCGCTGCAATCGTGAATAGTGTGATTTTACACAGACTTCACTCGGAGAAATGCCAGCGAAATCTGGTATCATGTTATTTCAGAAATCGCATTCAACATCACGTTCCAGGGCAAAGTATACATCTGCAATCCGTATGAATCGGTGTATAGTCTTGTCAGATGAAGTTCACACACACTCTCGATCCACCGCTCTTGCATTCTTCATCTCACGACATCCAATGAACGTATGGGTGACTCCTGCAACAGAACGGACATTGTTCAATGGTTGGGATGAACGGAAATCGGCATCAAGCGCAGTGCAGAACATTTCAAACTATTTACGCACTCATAGTCGCCAGTGACGAAGGCACGTGTAGCAAATATATTTTAAAAATGGTTGAAACGAGAAACATTTATCCGCGCAGCAGGCCTGAGCATTACATAACATTCCCAAGTTCAACTCATATCACGTCACCACCGGGGAGGAGGGGGTCAGCAGACGGCGAATTTGTACTTTTATCCGCGAACGGGAAGTTATCGGGCAAATTAAATATCGGCTAAGTGGTTTTTCGGCATGCCCACATGGCTAACTTAGTTCATATTCCATTGTGAACGCGACACGTTCCCTTAAGTGAATCAGTCAATAAAATCCCTAATTTAATTTCCACCCTGAATTTAACCAGTGGATACAATTACGAAGTGTTTTTACGAATTCGTATCTTTAACTGATAAACATGACAACAACTTTCACTATTATTTCTTGAGGCACGTTAAAGGGAATGTGGCACACTCATAATGGGATTTGAACTGAGATAGCCAAAAGCAAGTGTCCCAAAACTGGTTTTGCGCTAAGGTGCTAAGACAAAAATCTATATTGCAAAATATATACGACCAGTTACCAGATCATGACAACACGCGGGTATGGACGTTTTTTTACCCCCAGCGACAATCAATCAACAACAATAAGACAATCCGAATTATTGGACCTTTAGCTGTTTTTCAGCAAAAGTAAGATCACATTCCTCATTTTCTACAAAAAATGTCCCCAGAACCACTCCAGTTTGAAACTGCAACAGCGTGTCGCAGTCCCTTTAACACTACACGTGCAATGACACGTGACCTATGTGCAGGCCCAAGCCCGGATGTAGCGCTGGAACCGTGGTCAGATACATGGGCGCAGTATTCACTCAGAATCGTCACAGTGGCACCAGTGGCGTCCAACATTGGTCTACCATGCCTCACTCGCCACGCTCGCAACTGTTTGGTTCGATTCCATTTCATGGAATTGTCTGTGCTGTATAATTTGTTTCAGAAAGCTCCTCTCAATGTAAAACTAGCACAGTTGGAAAATATATGATTTTGAATACATGAAAATACATCTTGAATATAAATCGACCCACGAGAGAATAAGGAGAATAAGTGAATAAGTGAGAAGCGTCCTAAGCTGGTGCGGTGCGCTATGTACGGATTTGAATACGGGAGGTCAAATTCGGGCCTGTCTGGCCTCCGTACCTGAGAGACATGGTAATTGTGTTCTTCAAGTGGTCAAAAAGGATTTTCTATTCTGTTGCTACTTATTTCTTGCTTTTATAGTGCCCTTTTCTGTTCTTTACCTTCGTTTCTTTTCACCAACATTATTGTAAAAAAACAATGAAAACTGATGGAAAAAGTCTCACCTCAGGGCGTGGGCGGAGCGAGAAGGTCCAGACCTACGCATTCTCGTGAGATCTTAATCCCGATTGCAAAAACAGCGATGCTTTTCACCAGCGACCTGCAAACATATTAGTTACAACAGATGATTGGGGTTGAGGATGCACGTTTGAGTGAAGGAAGTAGATAGAGACAGTGAATGTTTTCCTAACAAATATTTCAAAACACAGAAAAGCGTAAAAGTGGCACAGCAAATAAAAGAGGATAATCTGCATAGCGCATTAGTCCAGTATGTACAAATTAGCAAATGCATTCTCTGAATACCTAACAATAGTATCCACGTTTGGACAAACTGATGTGGGGTGGCGTAAGGAAAGGGCATTCATTTCCCCGCCCCTGAACTAGGTTCAAGTCCCCGGACCAGTATTCTGCAGTCTTTCAGATCCCTACAACGCACTCCCCAACAGGGTGATAGTTGTCGACACCGCCTCGACACAATACGGAATTGTTCCAAGATTGGTTTTGCGCTAAAGAGCTGAGTGGAAAATCAATATTGGAACATATATTTGGCAAGTGGAAAATTCCTATACACGTTTCCTATAATCTGTGTGCATTTCTGAAAAAACTTTGGCACATCTGTTATAAACAAATTAAAAGTACCTATGTTATAACAATGCTGCGATATGTTTCTGGATATGAAAAATTCTGCACTGCGTCTACAATGTTTATCGCGGAACGGCTTGGTAATTTTCAAATGTTGCATCAAAGAGCGTTGCGGAGCTTCATGTGCCGGTTAAGAAGCTCATCAAATTCAACTATTGGTGTTCTTCAGAACTCAGACCGGACATATATTTCAGCGTTACCTACAGCCTGGGCGGAAGTCCTTCAATGTAAGGTATTCTTTGTAAAGAAGGTCCTTCTATGTCAGGAACGCACCCGACGTTTGCATACGTTTCTGCGACGCGTTCCACTCGCGAAACCCGACGCGTGCCACCCGAGTTTCATTAACGCGCAGTGGAGGGGGTTCGTAACGTGCCCCCACCTATTTTTCAGGGGTGGGTCAGACCTATATTTTGAGACCGTTGCAATCGCACGTTCGCACCAGTTAGCCTGCAAGGAGTGGGGACGTCATAACGTCATATAATCAGGTTATATCTCATGGTCAAGCCTCATGAATGTTAAGGTCTCGGGTCACAGGGCAAGTTCATTGACCCCGGTATTCCGGTAAGATGGCATTATTCAGTACGACGTATGTTGTGGTATGACCTCATGCCTCAATCCTGGTGTATATGAACTCTTAAAAACTATGGTAACAAAGAATTTCTTACGAAAAAGGCATTTCTAATAATGATTAAGCGTAAATAAGGGTTTCAATAGACTCTCACTACATAATTCCGTGAATTTTCCACTTGTCGACTATATTTTCTAACATGAATTTTACACTCATTGATGCCAGACCCCTCTCCACTTCGCGTGTTAATGCTCGAATCGGTGCGACCAACCGCGTGCGGGTGATCGCCTCGCGAGGTGATATCGCGATGACTAATGTGCCTAGGCAATGTATGTGTACATATGACACGCTCCACACATCGCGATGCACATGCAACATCGTTTGCATCACAGCGGTAAAGTCGCTCCGATACAAAACCGCCGCCGACGCCGCAAAAAACAAGGGCAAGGGAAGTTAAATTTAACCGACCGACTGCGGAAAACGGCAACCACCTGTATGACACAACTTGCGGTCGCCGCCCGAGCAGTGTGGACTACCAGTGGACAAACGTGGTGTTTCTAATTTTCCCAGCACCTGTCCCCGATGCTGCAAGCGTTGGTCAAATCTTCAACTTAGCCTGTGTTATGTTGATGCCATCATGGCTGTATGACCTGGAGATTTATACTTGCTTTATGTGTGTGCATAGTCAGTGCTACATTGTGTGTGAATACTGTCTGTTCTTAAAAAAGGTACAACTAGAATGTCACATGATTTTCTTCTCTCTTTTGTTTGCTAATACGGACCCTGCACCTGTTTAATAAAGCTGTCTGTCTGTACATGGCTCATTGCAGACAAGTAGCTGGCACAGCTTGCAGCATTACCAACAATGGAAGCATAGATCCAACTCCTGGCTGATTGCACAGCAGTGTTCCAAATCCCATGGTGCTGCATGAAGAGCAACACCTGGGCAGGCTAAATTTTTCACTCACTTTTGACTTTTTCATTATTCCACTCACTTTTCAAATCCAGCTTTTTCAGCACAATCCAATAACCTTGGTACATAAAAACTCATCAAAGGTATGGAAGAAAAGAAGCATTGATGAAAAAGTTATTCCTAAAGGCTTTGATAAGAGTTTAAAGGCTTTAAGCACTCAACATCATAACTTTGAGTTTAAGGGGCTGGTCCAGACCCTCTTGCAAAACTCCAAGAATTTTTGGTGCAACACTTCTCTCAGAAAATATCTAATGATCTTGAAAAATACCCAAAATCAATGACTTGGCAAATATAATGAATGCACTATCATTGCCTAGTTCTTGACAATGACAATTATGACTCACATGTTAGAATCCTTTGCATCATTTATCTTGGCTAAATTTTTACAAAACACCTAGCATCAAAAGCAAGAGGGTTGGATTTTGGCAAGAGAGTCTGGACTAAGGCCTGAGTGAATCAGTGCTGGTACCTACCAACACTTATGCATCACAATTAACCCATGTTGTAAAATGCACGTTACTGGACCACAGATGCACGAATTGAGAACCAGGCCACCTATTTGAACTCATTCTCAAATTATTTGTAAGTGATAATTCTGGAGAAAATTATCTAGCAATATCTTACCATCTGAACGGATCGTAGTACAAGCTTTTCAAAGCCCCGATCACGCCTCCTTCCTTGACAGGAGCCATCAAATTGCTGGTGTAAAAAAACGGGATTACAATGTTGCAATGCCTGCTGCTGCCTCCACGTCCTATTTCAGGAATTTGAAGAGCAGAGCCACCAGACCTTCAACTGCCACACTGACCGAAAAAAATATATACCTAACTGTTACAGGTATCTTCACCGAATAAATATACAATCTCCCGCGACAGACAAAACCACACGCCGACAAAACGCCACACGAAAGACACGACGGCCCTCTAGATTTTTGTTCTCTGAGCAGCTGCTCAAGGCGCTAAAAAATGGTTCTCTAGCGCAGCCCGGATTTGACATTTACAACGTAGTGTATTTAACGCATGCGCAGTAGGCATCTTTATTCGAAAGATAGCATTTTGCGCACGCGTATAGCACACTACTACGCATCCTGCTAGTTAGTGAACACAACTCGGACTGGTTCAGCAGCGCCATAAATGCCAACGTAAGTTCAAGTTTGACTTGTGAACTGAATTGCGCACCCATCACTTTGGTAGGGGGTAGGGGATGAGGTGGCTTAGTGGATAGCACCCATCACTTCGGTGCAAAGCAATAGAGACACTTTGGTGGCGGTACCGGTAGCCTTGCTATTACCCACTATTAACCAAAGCGATAGAGACACTAGTACCTATTTCAATTTTTAGAGATTCTATTTTATCAAACCTTGCTGAGAGAAGCTGCAAATTGCGATTTTGTTCTTTGGTAATCTAATTTGTTTTGATGTCCAACTTTTCATCATCATCATCAGTTTTTTTGTTTCATTTTTTACATAGGGGACAGTCAAAGAGAACAATGAGGAACAGTGAAAAACAACATGAGTGAGGCAAAGCAATAAGTAGCAACAGAATAGAAAATACTAGGTATACCCTACAGTCCAGTGTGCAAAGTATGGCATTTTAAGCGAGATCTAGTCGGTGGAGTGCCCTTGGAGACAGGACCAAGTGGTGCAGAATTTTATCAACCTGGTGCGAATTTGAGAGGTTAGTGAACTTAAACTAAACAAATAATGACTGAATGGCTATTAAGACACAGGAGAGGGCCTTATAAAAAGTCCTTAACTAACTGACTAATGATTGAGGTAGTGTTGCATTGTAGGGGGTAGGAATGGGTGCATTTTTCCCTGGTATGTGGCAGATTGGTGCGAATTTTTGGAGGCTCGTGGTGTGAGAATTTTAAAGATGGCTGGTGCGACTCGTCTGGCCTTGCCTGTTTCCATTTATGGAACAAGCCAAAGCAATGTTCCCATATGGGACGACATCTGGGAACGCTGACCACAGTTTCCCACTGCAAAAATAGAAAAAACAGAGAGGCAAACAATAATCAACAGAAAAAAACACTAGGTACCTACAGTACAGTGTAGAACAATAGGAAGTAGGCGAGTGTGTTAGCAGATTAGAGGTGAGGTATTTTTTCCTTTTTACATTCTTATGTGGGTCATCACACCTACATTGAAGTTAAAGTATTGGGTCAAATATTTTGTTTATTTGCTTATCCCTTGTTTTCTGGGCTGTGTGCTTTGTTTCCCACCCAGTCTGCAAAGTATGGCAGCAGGCCAGACAAGCCGCACCAGCCATCTAAAATTCTCGCACTGCCAGCCACCAAAAATTTGCACCAACCTGTCATATTACCAGGGAAAAAATGCACCCATTCCTACCCACAATGCAATGCTGTATCTCTTATTAGTTAGTTAAGTACTTTTTGTAAGCCCCCCTCCTGTGTCTTTATAACCACTCATTCATTATTTGTTTGGTTTTCAGTGTCATCATCCTTGCACCAATCTCACAAATTCGCACCAGGTTGATAAAATTCACACCACCTGCTCCTGTCTCCAAGGTCACATGTACCGACAAGATCTGTTCGAAAATGCCATACTTCGCACACTGGTTTACCACCTTAATGTCAGTTTTTCCTCTTGCTCTACCCTCCCTATCCCCCTTGTATGAAAATAAAGAATATATTTTCACAGTGTTGACCTGAGGACCATGATTATAAGATGACAAGATGTTTAACACACACAGAAGGGTCTGGTGTCAATATGGAGTGGAAATGGTCCTAAAGTTGAGAGTGAGTGAGTGAGTGAGTGAGTGAGTGAGTGAGTGAGTGAGTGAGTGAGTGAGTGAGTGAGTGAGTGAGTGAGTGAGTGAGTGAGTGAGTGAGTGAGTGAGTGAGTGAGTGAGTGAGTGAGTGAGTGAGTGAGTGAGAGAGAAGAGAGAGAGAGAGGTGAGACGTGAGTGGTGAGTGAGTGAGTGAGTGAGTGAGAGAGTGAGTGAGTGAGTGAGTGAGTGAGAGAGTGAGTGAGTGAGTGAGTGAGAGAGTGAGAGAGAGAGGGACGGAGGGGGAAAGAGAGAGTGAGAGACCTTTTATTTTTCAGTAAAAACATCACATGCATGTCCATACACAACACATGTGCACACCACCATCCCATTGAGGAGCCATCCTTCTATGCAAAAGTACCCTCCCCCGAGATTTAAGAAACTAAGAGAGAGAAACTTCCATGTGGGGGTGATAGTGATCTACAATATGCCTAAGGTTCATTGACCTAGGTCCATATTTTCAATTTCAAACAAGGTCATAAATGTCTAAACTGGGCTGCACTGAAAATCTATTGGAAATACCATCATTTTGGGAAATGTCCATGTCCCAACTTTTTGATAAATTCCTGCAGTTTGTATTCATCCCTGGTAGTACTGGGCAAACCCAACTAAATGCCCCTAGCTCAGAAAATGTTACCTATGTGGTGGAATCTGGCTGTGGCAACTATGTTGTGAAATCTGAAGCCTGCTCTTATTTTTTGCTGGTGCTTTTGGTTTTGTTGTTATGCCACATTTAAAGAAAAATACCAGCCATACTGTGGGTCCTCATCTTGCAATTGTAACACATATTTATCATAGACTCTGTCCATTGCAGACCTGATTAAACATCACCACCTTCAGAAATTGTTAGAATTACAAAGAAAAAGACAGCTTAAAAGTATATATCAATTCACATTGAGGTATTAGGGTTCATCGTCTTGAAAACAGATTTCTGAAATTGCCTTACAAAAAAACTATTTATGTCTTGGGGCAAGTCCATATAGGAAACTTGTATACCTATGTATGGTGATCTGCTGCCTACATTCATCCTCACTTAGAAACCGAGTTTCATATCATGTTCCTGCTATTGATGATACCTTGTCACAACTTGTTTTTTTCGGTATCCCTCGCACTAACGTGTAGAGCTCCCATTTCAGAGTACCGATGCTGTGATATGCCGCTGCTGGGGCACGGTGGGTGAAGGCGACGCCACCGTGGTGTAACTTAGCATGACTGCCGCTAGGAGAGTGACCATCGCGGCTCCGGCCGAGCCGACCGATGGGGGCTCGTCGCCGTGTCGTCCTCCCTCGTTGCGAATGATGGGCGCCTGCCTCGTTTCCGCTCGCTCCATACGTCCATCCTGGGCCCGGTCGCTGGTGTCGCTGAGGTGGCTGGCGTAGCGTTGCCGCCTCATGCGAGTTCGGGTGGCCGCATCGGACCTGGAGTGGGAAATGCGAGGTCGGTTCGCCCGCTGGGTTATGCACTATCCTCGACACTGACTGACGACGTCAGTTTGAGACCACTGACTGGCTGACTGGCTGACTGACTGCCCCCATACGCCTGCTGCAGTCTGATGTGTAGCGCTCACAATGTCTCGTAACCGCACCAGACTTTTTATGTCTTGTTGTCCCGTAATAAACATGATGGATTCAAATCCCATGATTATGTGGAACAAAGCTAGGAGGCTCTTCGCTCTGATTGGTAAAATAGTGTTTTTTTAAACTTGGTTAAAGACAATGGAGACCAACTTTGTTTGCAACTACATTAAGATTCCAACAAACATATTTTGACATTATCTGATGTGCTGAACATAAATGTAAGAACCATTTCCCGTGCAAATTGAATTGCTACCGAATTTCTATCCTACAATTGAACAGTAAGCAGTGACGTCGTGGCGTGTTCAGATCTGGAGAGTACTGACATCACTGGCGAGGGGAGCCCGGGGGATCCAACTTCAGTAGATCTCCTCCCACTGAGCAACCTTGTGGAATGAAACGGCGGGCGCGCTTGCCAGGAAAGTGTCTGTCTTTCCACAGAAGGTCCCGGTCGATACCACCAGTGTCCCGGGCAGATACCAGAACGGCACGGGCCAAGATTGTGAGGGCTCGGCTCGCCGGCTGGTGTCGTCGCTTGATGGGAGACCACCTTCCCGCCGCCGATCCCGGCTGGGAACTTTGATGCGGTGGTGGATGCGCACCAGCTGCGCGCCGGACACTGGTCTCGATCCAGACAATATATGCACCGGATAGGGGGAAGCTCTTCCTGCGACTGGTGTGCTGGTTCACTGGCTGTCCCGCGAGTGGTGCCCGGTCTGCCGCGAAGAGGCGGACACCCCGGGGCACCTGCTGCTCCGATGACACTTTGTAGCCAGCAAACGCAGAAGCAAGTGATCAAGCATATAGGTACACATACATCATGCGGACATGTGCTCAAGCAGACAGGTCAAGCGGAACTAGCATACAAACAGGCAGGCATAATATAACTCGCAGGTGACTAGCTGGTGCGGTCACGGAGCATGGATTTTTCTTCAGGTGTTCCCCGTAGTTTTGTCCCTCTGAAAAAGGGGAGTAAAAAAGCAGGCCCAATAATATTCAGCCTTGTCGAGCGACGTTGGTTCACAAAAGCGAGTTCCAAGAGAATACAAAATCAAAACAAAAGGAACGAGTGTACATAGCTCGTCGACTGTCAGTTGCTTTGACTCAGCGTACACCTGCATATAGGCCTCCTGTAAATGGCTGCTGCTGACTAATCTATATTTTTCAGATCAAGACAGGCAAAATGAAAGTTGCTGTCACCGGTGCCTCGGGTCTTCTTGGAAGGGCCATTTGTAAAGACTTCAAGCACCATCAGTTTGAAGTTCATGGCTTTGCAAAGAGCAGGTAGGCATCCGTGCAAAAGAAACTGCTCACAGGCTGTAGGAATCTAATTTCAAATAAATTTATTTCGCTTAATGTTTTGTGTCTGTGTATGTGTGCCATTTTTTGTGATTGCCCGTACCTTCCCGGCTGCACGGCGGTAAAGTTTGCATGTTCGTGTCTGTGTGATCCTGTGCTGTAGGCGGTTTCTGCCTCGCTGCCAAAGCGTCTAAATATGTTTTCCCGTGTTTTTCCTTCATGTTTAAATTCTGGCCACATTATGATGTTAGTCAATGCCTACTGTGAATGATACTTCTATTGGCAAAGCCTCGATGTGGTAAACATTGGACTGCAAATCAAGAGGATTGCCACTCACTGTCTGCAGAGGATGATGCATGGGTGGATCGCCACATGGCTTTGTCTGTTAGTGTATGTACTGATTTAAGAAGCAAAAAAACAGTTTGGAGAGTAAAAAGCTGGGGGATAAAAAATGATAGCCTCCCTCCCCCCGTTTTTAATAAGAATATGCAGGGATTGTGTTAAACGATTCTGACGGTAAACATGGAGGCTATCAAATGCATAAGTTTCCCATGAAATTGCGTTTAGAGAAGCTTTTTTCCAGCGATGGTCAGCACCATGCATACTTTCAGCGCCATACTATAATATCTAGCATTTTAAAGCTGAGCTGTTGATTTAGTGTGTCAGTTCCACCATCACCTGTTGATTTTTTGTGTCTGTGCCACCGTCATCTATTGATTGACTGTGTCTGTGCCACCGTCACCTGTTGATTGGGTGCTAGTGCCACCGTCACCTGTTGATTTGGTGTCTCAGTGCCACCGTCACCTGTTGATTGGGTGTCTCAGTGCCACCGTCATTTGTTGATTGGATGTCCTTGCCACCGCCAGTTGTTGATTGGGTGTCCTTGCCACCGCCTGTTGTTGATTTTTTGTGTCTGTGCCGCCGTCACTTGTTGATTGGGTGGTCAGTGCCACCGTCAGTTGTTGATTGGGTGTCCTTGCCACCGCCAGTTGTTGATGTTGTGTGTCTGTGCCACCGTCACCTGTTGATTGAGTGTCTCAGTGCCACCGCCAGTTGTTAATTGAGTGTCTGTGCCGCCGTCAGGGTCGGCCCGGGTCTGAGCCGGCTGGACCTGCTGGACGGGCCGG
Source organism: Lepas anatifera (assembly GCA_034440635.1). Taxonomy (NCBI): domain Eukaryota; kingdom Metazoa; phylum Arthropoda; class Thecostraca; family Lepadidae; genus Lepas; species Lepas anatifera. The sequence continues at coordinate 9,966 of JAOTON010001851.1, read as the reverse complement.
CAGTGCGTGCCACTCTCCTCCAGCTCAGACCTGACGCCATCGTGCACGCGGCGGCTGCGCGCGCGCCGGACCAGGTGGAGCGCGACCCGGCCGCCGCCCGGAGACTGAACGTCGACGCCAGCGCCGTCATCGCCGCTGTCGCCGGTCTGCATCTCAAACCCCGCTGTCGATGCTCCTGTGTGCTTGATGACTTGTGTCGTTTTTTGCGATATGAATAGAAAGGTGTGTGTAGTGCAGTTACCGGCATAGGAAAAAAATGCGATTAAGATGCGTTATCAGATGCCTCCCGGCACTGGAACATGCCCCTACAACTTGGCCCCCAGCGTGGCAGATCCCCCTGCCGTGCGTATCACCATATGGTGACGAGTGGCCGGACGCGTGACTGCATCTTCAGGTGCGGACACAGGTGCGGTTGTGTTGGGGTGCGGGCAGCCGGCAGAGATAGACCCAAGGGTTAAGTGGGCTCCTGAAGTCTCTGGGGCCGCCCCTGTTGACGCCGGGCGGCGGAGACGCCCTGAACTCCGTTAATATGCCAGAATTGTACAGTATTGTGGCCTTGGAGTTAACTCTGGACGATGTTCGTGATTAGAGGCGCCCTGTTTTCTAGCTTATTAAACTTTTTTGCCGTTCCATTGCCGCCCTCAGACTTCCGTTCGACTATCCTGACAGCTTATCTTCAGGAAATTGCCCTCTTTTATCCAAATTTGATCAGCCATTTTACGGACATTTTTTGACGTCCTTCCCTTCAAATCGCGAAAATTGCGTAGGGAGGGCTCCCCTTGCAATGCACGGAAGGTGCCCCGCGTATGGTAAAGCCTGCTCCCGTGAATCAGTCCCAGACCCGTCATGGCCGGCCGGTGACGTTTGCAGGTGAGATGGGCGCCCAGCTGGTGTACATCAGCACGGATTACGTGTTTGACGGAGAGGCGGCGCCGTACGCTGCCGATGCTCCCGCCAGTCCAGTCAACGAGTACGGCAGGACCAAGCTGGAGGGGGAGAAGGTCACTCTGGCCAACTGTCCAGGTACGTCCCGCCAACCGGACATCTCATCTCCATGCAAATTGTGCTCAGTTGCCGTGAAAATTGAACATTATTCATTGAGCGTGTGATACCAGAATGCCACAGCTGCCAACCGGACCTCACGGACTAGTCCGGACACGGGCCAATGGCTGGCCGGAGCAAAATCAAGATGGCGGCTTCGAAACTATTTTTTGTACTTCGAAATGTTTTTTCTCATTCATACACAACACATCACCATCTCTCCCCGAGTTCGCCACTGTTATGAGTTTGCCACTGGTACTCTTTTCAAGCCCTGGCCGCTCTTACGACTTTCTCCCTCTTCGAGATGCTGATGCTTCCCCTTATTGCTTAAATACTGCTCAGCTACGGACTCTTCAAGTGGTGGTCGTTCCCAGTTAGTTTCTGCCCTTCTCATCTCTGGCTGGGTGAGACCTTAGCTGGATAGTGCCAGGTGCTCACATGTCGTCGGGAATAAGTCTTGAGACATCGAATGTATTGTTCCCAGATATTACATTCCCAGATATTACCCCAGGCATTGTTATTTGACCAGATATTACATAAAAAACAATTGAGTATGAAATATTGCGAGAATGTCCTCTCATTGTTGCCTTTCGTCTTTGATACTTATTTCGTGTTTGGCTATATTTCCCTACTTCCTTTTCTTTTGGACACTTGTGTATGCCGGAGGCAAATTGTGTATTGTTACTGTGCAACAGATATAACGCTCTCATCTCTGGTCGGATATGTGTGAATAGCCCGGCCCTCCGGAGGTAGGTCCATGGGGCAATTGCCGCCGCTGCGTCGCTTTGGCAGTGCCTTTGAGGGATCGATTGGTACTGTCAGGTGTGCGGCTAGCGCGCGGTGGTGCTGAGCGTGCCGGTGTGTGACTGGGCGCGGCGGTGCTGAGGGTACCGGTGTGTGGCCAGGCGCGGCGGTGCTGAGGGTGCCGGTGTGTGGCCAGGCGCGGCGGTGCTGAGCGTGCCGGTGTGTGGCCAGGCGCGGCAGTGCTGAGGGTACCGGTGCTGTACGGATCGGTGGAGACGCTACAGGAGTCGGCGGTGACGGTGCTGTTCACCCGCCTGCTGAACAGCAGTGCCGCTGTCAGCGTGTCGGACAGGGAGCTGCGCTACCCAGCCCACGTGGACGACGTGGCCTCCATCTGTCGGCAGCTACTGCTGAAACAGCGTCAGGTCAGCCCCCTCCCCACTCACACAAAACGGCGTCGGGTCAGCCCCCTCCCCCACATACACACTCACAGCTGCTGCTGAAACAGCGTCTGGTCAGCCCCCTCCCCCATTCACACAAGCGTCAGGTCAGCCCCCTTCCCACTCACACAAAACAGCGTCGGGTCAGCCCCTCCCCCACATACACACTCACAGCTGCTGCTGAAACAGCGTCAGGTCAGCCCCACCTCCCCACATACAATTACGTTTGGATTGCTATTGCGAGTCGATTTACACGCATATTGACTATGCTAGGTCGGAATGCGACATTGACCTGACCTGAGGTCAGGCCATTTTTGTGTTTTGACCTAGAATAGTCATATTATACATCATTCGATTTGCCGTGACGAGAGGAAGCGAATGGTGCCTAAAATGATTCTAACTCAACTCTCTCCGACGCTAGAGCACAAAAACACTACCCTAACTCCCAACCTTCTTTGTCATGACCTCAATATTGACATGGGCCCCATCTCATAAAATTGTAGAAATGTGACGTGTTTTACACCACATTCACCTGCAAAGTTACGCCGTACTCAGAATCACCTTTCATAAAGAGCGGTGACATTCACGCGAAAGCGGCGGAGATATGAAATGCAGCGTGAATTACGCCCAATTCCAGAATGGAAGAACCCTTTTCAAATATAGCATATAAATGCTTTATTAATATTGAAAAAGGCATTGGCGGACGCAGGGCGGGGGGCATTCCGGCCATGGCCCCCCAAAGCGCTGGGGGGGGCTAAACTATCTTTTGGGGCCCCCAAACAGCGGAGAAATTTTTGAAAAAGGTGTTTTCACTAGGTCTGTAGGGCAAAACATATTCGCTTTTATTCTATTGTTAAGTTTCTCATGAACTTTTAAAAAAGACGCGCTAACAGCAGACGCAATAAATATACGACGCATTTGTTTTTGGCAGTACACCACTTTTGCAGTTTGCTTGCTCTGACCGGTTAGGCAGTTAACTGTCAAGGCCCTGAAAGGTTATTGTGTTGTTGTGCAAGTGTACTTCGGTGGAACTCAAGTTTATGTGTGTTTACTAATCGTGAGTGAACTGTGAAAGGTCTGTGAACCTTATAATTTCGTGAAACTGGGAAAGGAATAGTGAGTCAACATCTTTGAAGAATGACTATATGCCAGTACCTAGGTACCTTTGTCATCATTTTCGCCAGAGGTCTCAGTAGAGATACTTGCATTTTGTTGGTGACAGGCACCTTAAATTGAATTTTTTCCCTCCATAGACTCCATATATCACCGTGTCAGTGGCAGCCTATCTAGGGTTCTGTACTCCCTAGACTGTAAAATAACAGTAACGGCAGAAAATCAAAGTAAAACATCAATAAATAACAGTAGCGGCAGAAAGTCGAAGTAAAAAATCACTGTCAGCTTTCCTGTGTATTTGCATCAATAGCTTTCATTATTTTTGACATACCAAATGACCACAGAACTCTACATATCAGCTCGATTTGGAATGAGTAACTCTCACTTCAAACCTGTGCAAGGAAGAACGTTCACACATTTTTTATTTAAATTTATTTTACATTCATGACTCTTTTTGTCCTTCACTACACTAGTTTGCCTGAGATTCAGAATTTCAGAAATTATATATTTTTCATGTTTTACTTCATTGGCTGGTAAATGTTACGCTGCTACTTCTTGCATAGCATTTTAGGAGTGTTTTACATATTCAACGCAAATATTGTCTGCTATATGAAGCAAGATTGGGAATATTCTACGCTGCATTCCAGTACAGCGTAGTTTAGAGCAGCGTAACTCTGCAAGTAGTTGTATTTTACGCTGTATTTTTGTGAAACAAGTTGTGGTGTATTATTCACTTTCTACACTACATCATGCTACTTCTACGCTATAAGCGTAAGTTACGCCTTTTATGAATCGGGGCCCTGAACCAAAAAGTGACCTATTTAGTTTCTTCATGAATTTGTATGAGCTAGCCACCAGCCTTCGCGTTTTTCGCTATCCCACATAGGAGCCGTGTTCGAGGGGGGTGTTCAGACACCCCTCACCAGGGCGATGGTGGGTCGGAGGCTCACCGGGGCGCAGGTTAAGAAGTTTGATTGCTGGGAATGGATATGATGCAAGTTTTCCTTTTGTTTGCGCTGGGGTGTTTTCTGATGCAATTCAAGTGACTTGACTTTTCAAAATCCGAGGGGATTGACGAGGGCGCGTCCCGACAGGACGAGCCCGCGGGGATTTACGGGGGCGCATTTGGACAGGACGGGCCCGCGGAGACTGGCGGGGGGCGTCTGGACAGGACGGGCCCGCGGGGACTGACAGGTAGAAAGGGAGGGGTGCGTCTCGACAGGGCCGGGCCCGCGGGTACTGACAGGTAGAGAGGGAGGGGTGCGTCTCGACAGGGCCGGGCCCGCGGGGACTGGCGGGGGGCCGTCTGGACAGGACGGAGCCCGCGGGTACTGACAGGTAGAAAGGGAGGGGTGCGTCTCGACAGGGCCGGGCCCGCGGGTACTGCCAGGTAGAGAGGGAGGGTGCGTCTCGACAGGGCCGGGCCCGCGGGGACTGGCGGGGGCCGTCTGGGCAGGACGGAGCCCGCGGTTACTGACGGGTGGGGAGGGAGGGGGTGCGTCTCGATAGGGCCGGGCCCGCGGGTACTGACGGGGGGCCGTCTCGACAGGACAGAGCCGCCGTGCGGGGCGTATACCAGTGGAGCGGTGAAGAGCGGCTCACCAAGTACGCCATGGTTCAGCTGATGGCCGCCCAGCTGGGCTTGTCGTGTGGTCACGTGACACCGGACAGGGAGGCACCGCCGGCGGGCACCCGGCGCCCACTGGACTCCCAGATGGACACCTCCCGCCTCCTCCAACTGGGCATACACGAGCACAGGCCCTTCGCGGAGGGTGTGTGCGAGTGTCTGATCCCGTTCGCGCCCAAACAGGCCCACTAGTTAGCTCACTAGGTGCAGTCTACGTGCAGGGTAAAACTGTGTGATATCGCTCATGCTCCAGAAGGTGGTGGTAGCTCTTCAACAGAAGCTAGCGTTTTTGAAGTGCATTTTTGTTTTCTGCTTTCATAATTCAATGTTGTTTTTCACTCGTGCGTTAACGCCTAAACTAATGTTTTGTGGGAAGCTCTTGTTTATGTCAGTTGATGGATGTCATGGTGTTTGCGATTACTTTGGGGGAAGTAAATATTATTCAGATTATACTCGTTATGTCACCCGTGCCTATGGCGGCGGGAGTGGTATTGTTATTACTGCCTTTTTCAGGAATCGTTAATGCTTGGCTCCTTGAAACCGTTACAAGAGTGGGCTGTTACGGCGTTTTGCTCCATTGTTCGAGTAGTCCTTCTTAGGTCTGTGGCCCGCGCTATTAGTTGTTATACATTATATGCATACTGCCAATAGGATAAGGTATACTTACTGTCGTATATTGTGGAAATGTGTCGAAGTGGACAATTTGTAATCAAAATATATTTTTTTAAGCGAACGATGTTTTGGTTTCGAGTGGTCTGAATTTACGCTTTTGCGTCTGCGCTTGGGTGTCTCACCCATTTTGACATTTTGACCCGGCTCTTGAGAATACTGCTGGGAGACACGTGCAGCAGGAGATTGGTGTTTCCATCCTACCCTGCGATTGCGGGATGGTGGAGAAAGGCGTTGAAAATACCAAAGTGGAAATTGGTAAATCCGGCTAAATTGGTACAAAATGGCACGGCTCCACTTCGATTTGTTAGTCTCCAAATGTGTATGCCCGGCCCCGGTTTCCCTCAAACACCCAACAGCAAGCCAGGACCGATTTATTGTTCGCACCGTAGGTGGATCCAGGGGTGGGGGCAGAGGGGCAGGTCACCGCCCCCCCCCGATCGACCCTCGGCGCCCCCTAAAATGGTCAGCGCCCCCTGAAAGGTCGATGGAGCCCCTCAGAAATGTCGCTTCCCACCTACCCCTCCCTCCCAAGATGCGAAAATCGGTACCCACCTGATAGGTTTTGGTGGCCAAAAGTGGCGCCTTCTGGTCCGGATTGCTCCCCGGGAATGTGCCCCCGTGATCGGGAATTATGGATCTGGCTATGATTCGCACATGGATTCCAGTATTTTTGCAATTATTGTCATTATTCCGAAAGTACTAGTAGAGGATATGTGATCTCTACACATATTCACCATAGTTAAAATATATCCAAGTCAAAAACAACGTCACGGGGAGAAAGGCGTGGCTACAAGATGCTTCTTTTCCCTCTCCAAGTGTCCTCTATTACCCTGTCTCCAAGTATCCTTCACTCTAAAGTAATTCTGAATCTAAGTAAACAAGGGCGTGACGGGGCGTGACGCAAACCAAACTGTATCCCTTATTTTTGGCGCTGATTCTGATGGTGAAACCCGTTTTGCTCTACCTTTCCTGGTTTTGGCTGTATTGGTCCCTCTGCAGACCAAAAACCTCCAGATTTCTTGTGTCTAAGCAATGTTGTAAACAAGGGCGTGACGGGGCGTGACGCAAACCAAACTGTATCCCTTATTTTTGGCGCTGATTCTGATGGTGAAAACCGCTTTGCTCTTAGTTTCCTGGTTTTGGCTGTATTGGTCCATCAACAGCTTAAATTGGCCCAAAAAGTGGGATTTTGTCACACTGGCGTAACCGAGAGTGATGAAAAGAAAACTGTTTCCCTTATTTTTGGCGCTAATTTTGATGGTGAAAACCGTTTTTCTCTATCTTGTCTGGTTTTGGCTGTATTGGTCCATCTGCACGGTTCATCTGCAAATATAACCTCTAGAATCTGGAGTATATGTAAAATTTTTGCCTATATAGGTCAAATTTGGGGTTGAAAATAAAACTGTATCTCTTATTTTTAGCGCTGATTTGTATAGTGAAAACCGTTTTTCTCTATTGACCCCGGTCACGCTCACCAGTGGCGCTAGTGTGCCATCCAAGATGGCCGCGAAAGAGGGACTCCGAAAGGTAAACAACGTTAGTGGGCCCGGGAATAGCATGGTAAGCGGTGAATTATACGTGTTTTATGCCTGGTATGTGGCAGTGGCTTATAACCAGCTGCTGCAGAAGGCAGTGAGGAGCCCAAATTCGAGGAGTTTTTGGTCCCAAGGAGCAAAGTTTGTAGTCAGGATCAGGTTAAAGTTTGCTGCAACCCCCCACTTTTTGCCGGTGGCGACGCTTATGTTTGGAAACGCATTTTTCATCGTACATTCAAACTGGAATTTCAGACAGCTTGAAACGAATAAAGGCGTATATCTACCGAACTATTTCAAGATATCAGTTTCCCCGGGCTAAAAGGAATACAGCCATAGGCGGATCCAAGGGGACAGCAAAGTGGACATGTGCCCCATAGGCAGATCCAGGGGCAAAGGGAGTATGTGTCCCCCCGCCATTGACCCTCGGCGCCCCCTGAAATGGCCACGCCCCCTGAAATTTCGCTTCCCACCCCCCTCCACCCCAGGATGCGAAAGTCGGCTCCCACCGATAGGGTTTTGCTCCCATCCGATAGGGTTTCTCGGTCAAGAATGGCGCCTCGCCCCCCCCGGGAAGGTGCCCCCGATCGGCAATCCTGGATCCGCCTTTGATGACGGCCCAAGGATAAAGGCCTACTCCTGCTAGAAGCAGGCTCAAGGGAGTGGAAGGAGGCATAAGCGGAACTGGAGATCGCCCCACAGCCAGTCTGCAAAGTATGGCAGCAGGCCAGACGAGTCGCACCAGCCATCTAAAATTCTGGCACCACCATCTTCCAAAAATTCGCACCAATATGCCACATACCAGGGAAAAAATACACCCATTCCTACCCCTGCAATGCAATGCTATCTCAATCATTATTCAGTTAATTAAGGGCTTTTTATAAGGCCCCTCCTGTGTCTTAATAGCCATTCAGCCATTATTTATTTATTTCAAGTGTCACTAACCTTGCAAATTCGCACCAGGTTGGTAAAATTCGCACCACTCGGTCCTGTCTCCAAGGGCACTCGCGCCGACGAGATCTCGTCGAAAATGCCATACTTTGTACACTGGCCTCACAGCCGCTTACCAGGTGGATGTCAATGGAAGTCAGATGGCTGAAAATGTCTGCAACAGACAGCAGCATTTGAGCCTATCTTCTTCCCAATTCTCAGTTTAACTTCCACTGCTTGGACAGCACCTTATCCTGAGGAAACTTGTGAAAGCTGAGACTTCGACACTTTCTTCGGAAGGATACACACTGAGGAACGCAGCATTTCTGATTGGATCTAATGGTTATCCGTCTCTTCTCCATTTTCTTTGAACTTTCCAAGATAATAACAAACAAGAAAATAACGCCAGTCTTCAATATTCACGTCCACTCAACGTCACGTGTAACCACGCTCTTTCACGAGTTTACCACGACTGAAAATCCGTTACCATAGGAACCGTGTAGGAACCAAGGAGTTTATTTACAAATGCGCCGGATATGAAGCAGCCGCGCCAGACGTCAGTCCCTCTACTGGCGTTTCCAAAAAATCCGCCAGGTGCCAACACTTTCGATGACCGAGGCCAATAGGCTCAAATGCTGCTGTCTGTTGCAGACATTTTCAGCCATCTGACTTCCATTGACTTCCACCTGGTAAGCGACTTTGAGGCCAGTGTACAAATTATGACATTTTCGACGAGATCTCGTCGGCGCGAGTGCCCTTGGAGACAGGACCGAGTGGTGCGAATTTTATCAACCTGGTGCGAATTTGCAAGGTTAGTGACACTTAAAATAAACAAATAATGATTGAATGGCTATTAAGACACAGGAAGGGCCTTATAAAAAGCCCTCAATTAACTGACTAATGATTGAGATAGCATTGCATTGCAGGGGTAGGAATAGTTGCATTTTTTCCCTGGTATGTGGCATATTGGTGCGAATTTTTGGAGGATGGTGGTGCGAGAATTTTAGATGGCTGGTGCGACTCGTCTGGCCTGCTGCCATACTTTGCAGACTGGCTGTGGGACAATCTCCAGTTCCGCTTATGCCTCCTTCCACTCCCTTGAGCCTGCTTCTAGCAGGAGTAGGCCTTTATCCTTGGGCCGTCATCAAAGGCGGATCGAGGATTGCCGATCGGGGCACCTTCCGGGGGGGGCGAGGCGCCATTCTTGACCGAGAAACCCTATCGGATGGGAGCAAACCCTATCGGTGGGAGCCGACTTTCGCATCCTGGGGTGGAGGGGGGTGGGAAGCGAAATTTCAGGGGGCGTGGCAATTTCAGGGGGCGCCGAGGGTCAATGGCGGGGGCACATACTCCCTTTGCCCCTGGATCTGCCTATGGGGCACATGCCCACTTTGCTGTCCCCTTGGATCCGCCTATGGCTGTATTCCTTTTTAGCCCGGGGAAACTGGCATCTTGAAATAATTCGGTAGATATACGCCTTTATTTGTTTCAAGCTGTCTGAAATTTCAGTTTGAATGTACGATAGAAAATGCGTTTCCAAACATAAGCGTCGCCACCGGCAAAAAGTGGGGTGCAGCAAAATTTAACCTGATCCTGACTACAAACCTGCTCCTTGGGACCAAAAACTCCTCGAATTTGGGCTCCTCACTGCCTTCTGCAGCGGCTGGTTATAAGCCACTGCCACATACCAGGCATAAAACACGTATAATTCACCGCTTACCATGCTATTCCCGGGCAGACTAACATTGTTTACCTTTCGGAGTCCCTCTTTCGCGGCCATCTTGGATGGCACACTAGCGCTACTGGTGAGCGTGACCGGGGTCAATTGTTGTGCGAGTGTAGTGGAATTTGAGGTAAATTGTGTTTA